>JBBMOL010000021.1:1292757-1939136 GCA_037954665.1 Laguncularia racemosa | reverse complement strand
CAGACGCTTGTCCCATAAGGCAATGTACGGTGCATGCTATATTGGCCAATCCATATCAACCCTCTCATGTAGTTCAATCTAATGAAGCTTTGGATATATGTTCACATCTTATGGAATAAATTAGCAACCCCCAAACTACCTAGCGATGCGATCGGGGAAATGCCACTCAACTATGTGGAAACATATGAGTAGTACTTGACTAATCCAAATGTGTTCACCTACTCTACAAAAGGAGGTAGGATGTGAATCAAATTGCCTATGCATGGCTCTCACTTGACCTAAAGGGTAGTAAGTAAGATTCAAGGTTAATGATATATATGGTGAAATGGAAAAGTGAAAAACGGTTGAAAAAATACCTACTCATCATTCTACCTATCAATAACATCTCGATAAGTGGCAATAACATGGGTTGGGTGATATTGAGTATTCGAGCTCGTCCTCTAATGTGTGGCCAAGGGAGCTCCAGCCTCTATAATAAGTTTATGTCGGCTGGCAGGTGCTATATGTGGGAATCTATCCCATGCCCAAACTTGTAGGAGTATGGCTGGCCCTCCAATCTCGTGAGTAGACACAATAGATGCAATACAAAGTGAGTGATACAGCCAAGCTAAACATGCAAAACCTCAACTATATGTCCCTATCATATCGAAATGCTCTAATAGTGGTAGAAACATTCGGTATATGAGAGAGCCGGATTTATCGGCAAAGATAAATCCGCCAAGTAGCTATAAGATATATGCACACGTATGACACTAAGCTTGCTCTCCATTTGTGTGGTTTTGTAGGACCTAATATATATCTTGAAGCCACATCATACTAATGTGCCCCCTTTACTGCCAAAGCCTAGCCTTGCCCCCAACAATCTCTCACATGTTACAATCTAATCTAGGGAACTACTCCCTATCACTACTTGATCATCAATTGGGAGGCCTAGCTGGACCTCAACATCTTGTAGGGTGATAGTGAACATCTCCAGTCAACATGTGAAATGTATGTATCTCTAGCCTCCACCACTCAACCAGGGCAGTTATCAGATGTTAATTTAACTATATGAAGGACAAGTGGCTCACACCTTGAAATGCCGCTAACTGTAGGTATGGTTCCATACAAGAATCTATGGGGATAATGTTCTCAGAACACTGAAATGATAACCCGCGTTATTGAATGACGAGTCATGATGGATCCCAAAAGTTAAGAAGTGAAATGTTATACTATTGGCAATGGAACATAAAGTGATCAACAAGTTCCATGTCGTTTACCTCTCCATCCCAAATGGCCTGTGAACAATATCCTTTTTACTACGTCAAAATTGATCGATTGAAGAGTCCAAGCTCCATCTAATCTGCACAATAAAAACAAAACATGTTAGCATTACATAGGTGATGATTTGACATAGTCACCCTTTGTTTTCCTATTCACAACATAGCTAAATAATCAGCTAATTTATGAAAATAGCTAATATCGGCTATTTAACCTTGACAATGCACAACAATGATCATTTTCTTCTAATGTAACAAAAAAAAAATACTTTTTCAATTTTCAATTTTTCAAAAAAATGTCCTAAAAGAAATTTACACGTTTACCTAAGAATAGGAGAAATTTTAATTTATAAAAAAAATTATAATACATTGAAATTTTCTTAATTTTGTTTTAGAAATTAAAAAATTTCATAATTAATATTAACATTTTCATTCATAAGAATTTTTTATTGATTAATTAATAACAAAACAAGTTTACAATAATTTAAATAATAAACCAATATATTATATTTTCATTAATATGAAATTTTTTAAAATTAATCTTTTAATGATTGATTAATAACAAAATAATTTTACAACAATTCAAATAATAAACCAAGATATAACATTTAAAATTAATACAAAATTTTTAAAATTTAATTTTTTAACTATTAATTATTAACAAAATAATTTTACAACAATTTAAATAATAAACCAAGATATTATATTTAAAATTAATACGAAATTTTTATTGCGCATAATGTTCATTGTCTTCATAGGTTATGTACTACAAGATTCACATAAGTCATATCTAATACACTACAAATTAACAACAATTACTAATATTTAAAAAGAAAAAGAAAACTATGAAGAATTACAACTAATGTATTGTGGATTAACAAAAATTAACATAACAGGAAAAAAAATTAAATTTTTTCATGAAAAATGTACCAAAATATAATCTAATCAAGATTTTTTGTTGAAGATATTGGAAAGATCTCTTGTTGATGCTTCTAGATTCCTTGTAGATCTACAAGCTTTTCTTCTTTTATCCGCGGAATCTGCATAAAAATTAGGAAGAAACAATGTTGGAGGAAGTAGAAAAAGAGATGGAGGAAGGAGCACTATGTTTGTGAATTTATAATGCTGATTGTCGGTGTAATATTTTTTTTTTTACCACTGAAGTTCACATGTTGTGATACTATATATGTTTGCAATGTCACTTTGTCATAATTTTTATAGGTTTGCAGAATGTGACAAATAGATGAAATTATTGGATGGTGGGGAGAAGTCGATGAAATTATTAGATGCTCGGGGATGTTGGTAGGAAAAAATTATTCTGAGTAGTTACTTGAAGGTGCAGATACGATCCTTGTCCATGCCTTTAGTTTTGCTAATTTTGGCTCAAGTGAAGGTACTTTTCGGGTTCATGTTTTCGCAACCTATTTTTGAAATAAATTTCTTAGATACCTTATAATAGTATACTTTCATAATAGTATAATAGTATACTTTATTATCACCATTTAACTAAAATTCTCATAGAATGCATCTATGTTTGCATGGAGATAGAGTCGTGTTTAAGTGAAGCATACTAAAAAAAGATTGTCTACTATCTTTTCTTTTCCGTTGTGCATTTTTTTTTTCTAGTTTTCAAGAGATGTAACTATGAATTTATTTTCAAAGAAGTCTAGCCATTGTTGATATTCTGACTTGAAAAAGAGCTAAAACATGAACTGAGAATGATACATCATATAGATGACACTTTGTTGTCAAATCATGAAATTTGTGTTCAGCAGTTGAAGCTTGTTTTTAGATCTTCTTAACATAGATGTCGTGATCAATTGCCAATGAAATTGATTACAGGATGTGAGTGTTATTCTCATAGAAAAGGAAAAAAAAATTCCATTATTGTTTCTTGTTTGGTAACATTAAATTCACCACCTTAAGGAACACACTTGAATTGAACTTATTAAAGTTGAAACACTAATAACAAATCCAAATAAACTAAAAAACCACTTACACAAATATGAGCCTAATGCTCCTAAATTGTAGTAGCTAAAGGCTAAGGGCAATTGTGGTTAACAATGAATATAGATTATCTTATGTCGCATCTAGTGCTATAAATTGAATCATTGTGTCTATACAGATAATTTTTGTCTTTAAGCCATAAAGATGTCATGAAATATTTTTTAGGGATTTATCCAACCTCGACTAATTTGGTGGAGTTGCGTTTTCCTCTAGTTGATTGCTTATTGCTCAGGTTTAGATTGTTAGGTTTAAGAGTTCTTCCGCATGATTTGCTCAACTTTATATTTACAGTATTGATAAGTAGGTGGAAAGGGAGATACACTAAGTTTGTTACTACAAACATTAGATTGCAGAATTTATATTATTATATCTAATATGTTATAGCTAAGACCGACATTATAGATGTTAGCATTCCTTAATGTTAAAATATTACAATTCTCTTTAAACCAATTTATAAATTATAATTTAGGTTGTAATATTAGTGGTTTAATTTCTCATATTATTGGTTTAAAAACTCATATTCATTATTTAGGTTGAAGTTCGTTTGTCATGCGATTACTAGAGAGATTAGGCTATGTTTATACTTTATGTTATAAATGACAATGTCAATAACTAATTAGTTTCACTTTATTTTGAGTTCTGCTTATTGGAAAAGTACATGCAATATATTTATATGGATGATTAAAGCATTATATTATATAATAGGTTTTTCGTAAACAAAGCAACTGATAATAATATGAAAAAAATTAACAAAAATGCAAGAGTCAATTTCCCTACCAAAAGAGATAATAGTAGCTAATTATAGCATGCATTTAACAACCAAGTCATTTTTGGCAACTAACTAAGATTTTTACCTACCATATGTTGCCATCTAGTACCATTCTAAAATGCATTCAACTACCAAAATTCAATAGCAAAAGGTATGATTTTTCATTACCAAATCATTTGGTAGTTAACAACGTAACTTTTGACCACCAAAGGTTCTTGTTTGCTACTATTTTCACAATTCCTTTAGCTACCAAATTTGGTAGCAAAGGGTATGATTTTTTGCTACAAAATCATATTTGGTAGTAAACAACAATATTTTTAGCTACCAAATGTCATTTGCTACAATTTTATAATGCTTTTAGCTATTAGAATTTGGTAGCAAAAGGCATGACTTTTTGCTTCCAAATAAATTTGATAATCTATACTCTCTAGCAACTTCTCAACTGTTACCAACTGCAAATTGGCAGCTAATATTTTTAGCTACCAATTTTTACCTTTTAGCTACCAATTATGGTGGTAACTAAATGTCAAATTTATTATAGTGATTTTAGATCCTTAAAAGCAACATTAGATTAAAAAGAAAAAAAAAAAGAAAAAGAACCTAATCTATACAAGTTTGATGCGAACCAAAGTTAAAATGAGTAAGTTGTGGATGTTGGAAGGACGACACTATCACTAACACATCCATGTTGGGAGCCATGCAAGATTAAGTTAAAGGACCAGATATATGATCGTGTATAGGGTTGTGTAGAAGAACACAAGCATGTGCATGTCCGTATAGATGATTGTGTTGAAGTATAAATTTCAATATTTGTTGAATATTAATTACCAAGAGTCACATGAACAGATACATGGTCATGTTGTGATCATGTCATGAAGAAATTTACTTTCCTATCCAGTCACAACTGATGAAGATTACTTTCACAATTTTGAATATTGTAATTTACTGCTCATTAGAGTCAACTTTCCTAATTTTTAAATAGTTGCATGCCTATTGTTATGAGTTATTTTTATAGTTTTGCTTTTGATTTTTATATAATAATAGCTTATTATCCTTTTTATGCTCAGGTATGATGAACCCTACAATGAAATAGTAATTGATTATTATTATTCAATGAAATTATTATTCTTGTGATCCAATTATGTGTTCAATAGAGTTATTGTTATTCTTATGATCCAACTATGTGTTCTTAATTGTTTTTTAATTAATATTATTGGTATATTAATTTAATATTTTATTTCATACATAGAGATTAAGAAATCTTATGTTTAAATAGATCTAGTATAATTAGAATAAGTTGCACCTAATCCTAGAGATAAGACAACATAAATCTTCCTAATTAGGGGTAAACCTAATAGAGTAATTCACAAATGGAATGTAATATGATTATAGGGCTTTTAATTAGAAAGAAACTATGATTAATCAACTTAAGATTAGGAAATAGTAGACTTAAAAGAGTTATTAGTTTAAATTAAGAATTTCTATGGTTCAATAATATAATAATGGAATTGAAAAATAATTAATTGATTGCAGTAGTAGTTCTAGGGAATCAATATCTGAGTAAGTATTTTTATTGGTGATATTTTATTATTTACTTATTTACTTTTAATCATTCGGTTTTGCAAATTAGATGATAGGAAAAGGATTAATACTAGTAATTGTAAACCATGTGGAATCGACACATGATATTAATATCTATTATGCTATAAATTGATGGGTACACTTACCTACTGGTTTAGGATAATAGATTGGATCAATATTAAGTTTTAGGCACCATTGCTGGGGATTAGGACATTAGGAACACTCATATGTTATTAATTTAATCATTATTTTTTTATTGCTTATTTTTCATTAAAATTTTTTTAAATATATTCTAACTTGAGATTTTTCTTGATTAGTTTATGCTTAGAGGACGTCATAGAGCAAGTTAAAGATTTCAAGTTTTTGTCAGAGAGTTTGAAGACATTCAATTAGTAAACATGGCCAACAAAGAGGGAAGGATAATGTCAGAATTTGCAAGACCATCACTCACTAGAGCTAATTCCAATGTTGTTACGTTAGTAATTGCATTCAATAACTTTGAAATCAAGCCTAATATTATACAAATGGTCCAACAATTCATTCAATTTGATGGTTTACAATTAGATGAGGATCTGAATGCACATATTGCAAGTTTCTTGGAAAGTTGTGATACCTTCAAAATTAACTATGCCACGGATAATGCCATCAAGTTGAGATTATTTCCTTTCTCCCTAAGAAACCTGCATAAAGTAGTAGTTGAACTCTCTTCCTATAGATTCAATTATTATATGGGAGCATATGGCAGAAAAATTTCTAGTAAAGTACTTTCCACTAACCAAGACTACGAAGCTATAGAATGACATCTCTTTATATGTACAAATTGAGTCAGAAACATTGTATGATACATGGGAGAGATTTAAGGATCCATTGAGAAGGAGTCCATACCATAGACTTTCATCGTGAATGTAAATCCAAACTTTTTGTGATAGGTTAAATTAGAACATCAAGTAGATGATAAATGCAGTAGCTAGATGTACGTTAAATAATAAAACACCTAAGGAGGCTTAGAGCTTGATTGAAAACATGGTTAGTAGGAGTTTATGATGTTTATGTTGTTACCGCATTAGCAACATAAGTTGAAGTATTGAGCAAGAAAATTGATAGAATATCTATTACACAAACTCACAACTTAGTTAGATTCCTTAAATACTTTTAATGAACATGTTGATTATGTAAGGAATCGAAATAGACAATAGAACAACCCCTACAGCAACACTTACAATATGAGATGGCGAAATCACCCCAATTTTTCTTGAGGAAATCAACAAAGGAATATTCCACCTGGATTTCAACAACCACATTCATCACCAAAAAAAGAAGCCAAATTTGGAAGAATTGTTGACAAAATTCATTCATACCTCAAAAACTTGCTTCCAAGAAGCATCATTGAGGAATCAAGAAGCTTTAATCCAAAATTCAGAAAATCAAATTGGATAGATTGCAAGGAAGGTTTCTAAAAGAATGTAATGTATGTTGCTAGAAAACATAGAAACAAATCGTAGAGAACAAGTCAAGGCAACTACCTTGAGAAGTGGAAAAAAATTGCCATTTGAGCAAAAATATAATGAAGAGGAGGATGCATAAGAAAGTGACAAGCCATAGAGGAATACTAAGGAAACTCTAAAAGTGAAGGGGTTTTTCTAAAAATTTCCTTATCCTACACACTTAAAGAAAGAATTTTGAGATGAGTAATACGGTAAGTTTTTTGAGCTTTATAAATAACTTTACATAAATTTAACTTTTCTTAAGTTATCGCAAATGCCAAAATATGCAAAATTTTTGAAAGAGTTTCTCTTAAATAAAAGGAAATTGGAGGAGATCTCAATAGTTACTCTCAATGAAGAATGTTTTATGATGCTATAAAACAAGTAGTTACAAAAATAAAAAAATCTAAGGAGTTTTACTTTATAAATAGAAAAAGTTTTAATTGATTTAGATGATAATATAGATTTAATACCATATAAATTATTTAAGAGACTAGGATTAGGAGAACTAAGGCCAACTAAAATGAGTTTGCAACTTGCTAATAGATTTGTAAAATTTCCTAAAGGCATAATTGAACATGTGTTGCTGAAAGTGGATACTTTTATTTTTTTGGTTGATTTTATAATATTGGATGTGGATGAAGATATTGAAGTATCTTTAATCATAGCATGACCATTTTACTCAACAAGAGCGATCATTAATGTAGGATATGAAAAATTAATTTTGAGACTTAGTGAGGAGGAGTTAGTTTTTGAAGTTGCTGAAGCAATTAAACATTCTCTTACACAAGATGATACGTGTTATTTTCTTAATAAAATTGATTTGACTATTTCTGAATATGTGCAAAGAATTATCCATGATGACTCTTTGAAACTGTGTTTGGTGCAGGGAGAAGCAAATGATGATTCTATAGTACAGATTCAGACTAGTGAAAATTTGCTAAGAAAAAAAAGAAAGAATTTAAAGAAATTGATAGAAGTAAAGAGGAAAGATTGAAGCCTTTTATTGAGGAGCCTCTAATTCTAGAGCTAAAACAACTACTTGATTATTTAAAATGTGCATTCTTGGAAAAAAATTCAAAGCTTCCAATAATTATTGCTTCTAATTTAAAAGTAGAACAAAAAGGAAAGCTATTGAATGTACTCTAAGAGTACAAGCGAGCAATCACATGGAAGATTTATTATATTCGAGGAATCAGTCCATCTTTTTGCACTCACAAAATTTTGCTAGAAGATAATTTCAAGTTAGTAGTGCAACTATAGAGAAGATTGAATCTAAACATGAAGGAAGTAGTGAAAGCCGAGCTTATTAAACTCCTTGATGCAGGTATGATCTATCCTACTTTTGATAGTTCTTGGGCTAGTCTTATGCAGGTTGTACTAAAGAAAGGAGGGGTGACCGTAGTACCAAATGAGAAGAATGAGCAGATCCGAATGAAGATAGTCACAGGATGAAGAGTGTGCATCGATTATAGAAATTAAATGATGCTACTCGAAAAAATCACTTTCCACTCCCTTTTATTGATCAAATGTTAAGGCTTGCAAGACATAAGTATTATTGTTTCCTTGATGGGGTGCTAGGATATTTCTAAATTCCCATTGCTCCAGAGGATCAAGAAAAGACTACTTTTACATATCCCTATGGTATGTTTACCTATCATCATATGCCTTTTGGCCTTTGTAATGTGCTCGCAACTTTTCAGCAGTACATGATGGCCATTTTTTAAGACCTTATGGAGGACATCATAGAGATATTTATTGAAGACTTTTTTTGTTTTCAATGACTCTTTTGATGAATGCCTCCATAATTTAGGAAAAGTCTTACAAATGTGTGAAGAAATAATTTTGGTATTGAATTAGGAAAAGTGCCATTTTATGGTACAAGAAGGCATGGTAGCTAGGCATGAAATTTCATATAAGGGGATTGAAGTTGATAATGCAAAAATTAACAATACTGCTAAATTTCCATCCCTTATTTTGGTTAAGGCTATTAAAAAATTTTTAGGATATGTAGGTTTTTATAAAAGGTTCGTTAAGGACTTTTCTAAAATCGTTAGGCCTTTAACTAAGTTACTTGAAAAAGATTTGCCTTTTTTTTTAACTCAAGAATTCTTAAATGCATTTAACATATTAAAAGAAAAATTGACTAATGCTCTAATTATGGTCAAACTTAATTGGACTCTTCCATTTAAGCTAATGTGTAATGCTAGTGATTATGCAATTAAAGTAGTTCTTGAATAACAAAACAATAAACACTTTCAATCAATTTACTACGCTAGCAAGATCTTGACATATGCTTAAGAAAATTATACTACCAGAGAAAAGGAATTGCTAGCAGTAGTCTTTGCTTCTAAAAAAGTTTGATCATACTTGGTTCTATCTAAAGTCATTGTCTACATTAACCATTCTACTTTGCAATATTTGTTGAAAAAGTCAAATGTTAAAGCTCAACTTATTGGGTGGATTTTGTTGATGCAAGAATTTGACTTGGAGATAAGAGACAAAAAAGAAGTGAAAAACCTAGCAACAAACCACCTATCACACCTGGAGAATCTAAATTTGGAACAATTAGAAGATAAGGATATTAATGATGGATTCCTAGAAAAACAACTGTATAGCCTTCTAGAGATAAGGGAACCTGAACTTCCTTACTTTACCAATCTCGTGAATTATTTGGCTACTAAAATCCTACCAAAAGGGCTTTCTTATCAACAAAAAAAAAAAAAAAAAAATCTCATTTCACATACCAAAGGATGACAAATTTTGGGACATTACCATATATGGCCAACTAGAGGACATCACAACATTAACAAGACTGCTCAAAAGGTCTTTAAACCAGGTTTCTATTGGCCTACCTTGCTTAAAGATGCCTATATGTTCAGTTATGCAATTATTGTCAAAGAGTAGGTAACATATCATGTTAAGATGAAATGCCTTAGAACTTTATCCTTGTTTGCAAGGTATTTGAAATTTGGTTTATTGATTTTATGGGGCTCTTTCCAAATTCTTTTGGTAACAAATATATTTTAATAGCGATCAACTATGTATCCAAGTAGGTTGAGCTTTAAGCTTTAACCCCAAATGATGCTAGAGTAGTTACTAGGTTGATAAAGAAATTGTTTTCGCAATTTAGCACATTTAGGGCAATAGTTAATGATAGGGCTACACACTTTTGTAATTATCACTACAAAAAAAGTCCTTAAGAAGCATGGGGTCACCCATAAGATAGCTACCCTCTATCATCCCTAAACAATTGGCTAAGTGGAAGTACCTAATAGGGCCTTAAAAAGAAGGGTAAATTATATTGACCACCCTTGTAAACTTTATGAATTACACTAACACTCCATTTTTTTCAAAATATAATACTTATCCCCCTATTTTTGCCTACATGTAAGCTGATGTGTCATCACCATGTTAGCATTAATAATATATTTTATTTACATATTATATATATATATATATATATATAATAAACTAAAATAGCTAAATAAATAAAATAAATTGGATAAAATAAAAAAAATGAAAAATAGAGAATTTTTTTTAATGAATGTCTATTATATACAGTATACATACAAGCACATATATGCTCAGAACTCTTTTTTTTTCTTTTTTGTTTTATTAGTATAATCAATATATTTTATGTATATGTGCTTGTATGTATATTATATATAATATATGTATGTTAAAAAATTCAATAGTTTTCTTTCTTTTTTTTAATTTTTTTCCATTTTTTTTTTACTATTTTAGTTTATTATATATATGTAATATTTAGAGAAACAATATTATTAATGTTACCATGGCAATGACATGTAATTACACATTAGCTTTTATGTCACATCAGCATACATGTAAGTAAAAGTAGGGAGGTAAATGTTGTATTTTGAAAAAGTGGGGCATTAGTGTAATTCATAAAGTTTATAGGGGTGGTCAACGTAATTTACCCTGAAAAGAATCTTGGAAAAGATAGTGGCAACCAACAGAAAGGGCTGGTCAATTAAACTAGATGATGCTCTTTGAGTTTACAAGATGGTGTATAAAACTCCCTTAGGCACTATACCTTACAGGCTAGTGGATGGAAAATGTAAATACCTGAGTAATATTATATATATATGTGTGTGTAATTAATAATAATAATAATAATCTACTAAGGATAATACGATAAATAAGAATTATGACTAAGGACAAGATGGTCATTTCGCAACCTAGGTATATAAGCTTCCTTTTTCCTAGGGTTAACACGTTTTCCTCATTTCTATACCTCGTAGAACCCCAGATACACTTTATAAAAAACCAAGGAGAGAAAAGGACAAGCAAGTGCTACAATTCGCTAACTAATTTAAGGTGAGTAGATCGATCAATAACAATTGATCATTAAATTCGTGTATATCATAAAGCGGGAATTAATGTATTGTGGTCATTTACAAATCTAGATCAATCTGTGAAACACAAAGGATGAAACAAGCGATTCACTCATCATGATAACGATTCGGTTCAAGTAAGTATATCTATTAATATATTATATTGTAAATTTTATATTAGATAAATCAATTAGGTTGAACTAATTAGAAATCAGGTTGAGGAATAGACTTACAAAGCATACGGTGAGATATAGAGCCTCCCAACATGACCGTGTTGAAGACCCAAAGTGAACCGAGAGATACACGACCTCCCAAGACAACCGTATTGGAACCGTATTGAAAATCTAAAGTGAACAGAGAGATATATGGCCTCTCAACGCAACCATGTTGAGACCGTGTTGAAAAAAAAATCAACACAACCATGTTGAGGTCATGTTGATGAATAGTGAACAGAAAGATACATGACCATGTTGAAAAAAAAAAAGAAAAGAGAAATGTATACGACCTTTGGCATGGTTGTGTACTACCCCGTATTCAACAACACGGCTTCCAACATAACCATGTTAAGTTGAAACGCATCTATTTTCTTCTTTTATATGTATAGGAATATAATTTTAAAAGTAAATAATTTGAATCATATATAAGTTTGGAAGAATTGTGAAGCTAGAAAATTATAAGACAAACCAAGTTTTGTAGAGTCAGGTACATGCATACCATGTTTGTTGCTTGTGCTTGATAAATTAGATTTTTGCATGTGGGTTTAATAATACTGTAAATGAACCAAATTGAGTGTGCACGTGATTGTGAATTGCTAGGTCCAAGAAACTAAGTATGGGTCGGTGTTCTTGGGGTAGCACCTCGATGATTAGTATGTGATATTGTCCATAGTGGAGTCGTGTATAGAAATGAAACAAGTCTTATGTGGAAGGTTGTGTACCGAAATGTTGTGATGCGGAAGGTTGTGACGTGTATTGTGAAAGGTTGTAGTGTATAGACTCATGGACTCATAAACAGTGGGGAGTACTCACTATCATATATAAATATATATATTATTATTATGTATGGTTGTGAAAGGTTGATGTGCGACGACTCATGGACTCATAGACAGTATAGTACAACCAATGTCATATATATATATATATTATATATGTTTGTGGAAAGTTGATGTGCGAGGACTCATTGACAGTATGGTATAACCATTGTTATATATATTATTTTTATTATATATGATTGTGGAAGATTGATGTGTGATGACTCATAGACAGTGGGGAGTACCCACTGTCATATATATATTATTATTATGTATAGTAATAGACTTATGGATAAATAGGAACATCTTTGTCATATATGTATATATATGCATATATTGCTTGTGGATGAATTGTGAAAGGATGTTTATGAATGTGATGTGTAAAGATATTTATGATGAGAATGTGTATTGGCTAAGGATTGTGGAAGATAAATAAAATTATGTATTAATATTATGATGCATCTTGCATGTGTTATTGCTTCTAGCATGGCATGCATATATGTGTGTAGGTATGTACTGTACTGGGTGTTAGCTCACCCCTCGTGGAAATTTTTTTTAGTTATCAATGCTATAGGAGAGATTGTAAGGTAAGATGAAACCCTAGTAGAAATGAATCAGGATATGGAGGAAACTGTGGAGTACGTGCATTATGAAGATTAAGATCTCGATGAGAAGAAAGGAGAATAAGGAAAAATTTGTAGTTGTGATTTAGATTGTAATGTTATTCAAATTGTTGAAGGCTTCCACTTTATTTAAATTGAGAAAATTGAATAGGTATTATGATTGGGAGGATATACATTTCTTTAAAAAAAATTGTGGTATTATTGGAATTTATGAATTCTTCTGCTATAGTAATTTAAGAGGTTTATTTATTATCTTGAATAATTGAAAGATAATGTTTAGAGGATTATAACAATTGAGCCTTTGCGTATCTTCTTGTATTAAGGATACATAGTGTACCGTAGCGTACTCGGGTTTTAGGGAGTTACAACTTTAGGTGGTATCAAAGCACTGGTTGATGATCCCTAGAAGCTTAGTCTTTAATCAAAAGAATATAGGTTTGTGATCTTCAGAGCCTAGGTTAATGAATCTATAGACCACCAAGGTTAGAATTAAGTGAGGATCAATAATATAAGTTTCAACCAATAGAAAGTAAGTCATGATCTTTCGATGAATTGGATATTAGATCTGTAAGATGAAGATGTATATTGAGAGTGGTTAGAAAATGGGATTGATATTACTGATTAGTGAACCCCTTTAGTAATATTTAAAATGACATGTTTAAATATCCTGTACTTTGAGGAAATGTACAGATTCTTATATATCTTTCCTCAAAGCTTTGATGTGTTTAATAAAATGTCTAGGAGAATCTCGAGACCAGGGTTAACCTTAAGAGTTGGAGGTGATGCTTTTGATAATAGAAGGCCAACCAGACCTTCTCAACATGAATAAGGAAGGAATGAAATCAACGCTGCTCAGATGCTAGAGGCCATTAATACTCTAGCAAGAATGGTGACATGATAATAACAACAAATATAAGAGATGCAAGTGTTGAATATGAGACAAGCATAGATGATGGGGGAAATTAGAGAAAGAGAGAGGCTAGTTGGGGAAGTGGGCTTAGACTGTTTCGTCATAATGGTTAGAGTTCAGACCTAAAGTAAATGATCCACCGGATATTGAGTAGTGGGTTGATGAGTTAGAAAAGAAATTTAGGCACTGGGAATTCCTAACGATAAGAAGGTAAAATAAGTTATCTATTTGTTGAGAGGCTCAGCTTTCGAATGGTGTTCAAGTGTTTCTAGACTTAACCTAAGAGTAATCACATGGGAAAAGTTCAAGGAACTATTGTATGAGCAATATTTCCCATGCAACATAAGGAGAACAATTTAGTTTTAAATTGGAAGCACATAGGCCAATAGGACTGCCAACATATGAACTATGGAGTAAAAGTATGATAGAATTTGTAGCAATTGAGGCTAAAGATTTGATGAAAATTGATAGAGTGAGGCTAGTGAAGGAGTTTATTGGAGTATTTTCAAATGAAATGCTAAGTTCACCCCCAACAAAGGAGATTGAGTTCAGTATAGATATAGTGCCTAGTACATCTCCCATATCTAAAGCACTATACCATATGGCACCCACAAAATTGAAGGAGTTGAATGATCAAATACAAGAGCTGTTGGATAAGAAATTTATCAGATCAAGTGTCTCATCTTGAGATGCACTGGTACTACTTGTAAAGAAGAAAGACAACAGCATGCAGTTATGTATAAACTACCAGGAGTTGAACAGGGTTACAATTAAAAAATAAATACCCTCTCGTAAGGATTGGCAACTTGTTTGATCAATTATAAGGAACTCAAGTCTTCTCAAAAATCAACATAAGATCCAGGTACCATCAATTAAGGATCAAGAAAGAAGACATCTAGACGACTGTGTTCAAAACTAGATACGAGCATTATGAGTTCCAAGTACTGCCTTTTGAACTCACAAATGCACCGGCAGCCTTTATGGATTTAATGAACTGCATATTTAGAGAATACTTGGACAAGTTTGTCATCGTGCTTATAGATGACATCTTAATATACTCCAGAAATGAAGAAGATCACGAGCAGCACTTGACGGTAATATTGAGCAAATTGTAAGTAGAAAAGTTGTACGCCAAGTTTAAGAAGTGTGAGTTTTGGTTGGAGTAAGTAACCTTTTTGGGACATGTGTTTAGTAAGGATGGATTATTTGTAGATCTTAAAAAGATAAGAGTTGTAAATGAATGGCTTAGACCAATGACCATTATAGAAATTAGAAACTTCTTAAGGTTAGCAAGATACTACAGAAGATTTATAGAAGGATTCTCCAAACTAGCAACCCCTTTGACCGAGTTAACTCAGAAAGAAGTTAAGTATGTTTGGGATGACCGATGTGAAGCAAGCTTCATGACATTGAAGGAGAGATTGACTTCTACACCTGTATTTGCACTACCAATCAGTGGTGAAGAATTTGTAGTGTATAGTGATGCCTTTATATAAGGGCTCAAATGTGTGTTGATGTAGAATGATAGGGTGATTGCTTACGCATATAGGCAGTTAAAGCCTTATGAGAAGAATTACTCGACACATGATTTGGAATTAGCAGTTGTGGTATTTACACTCAAGTTATGGAGACATTACTTGTATAGGAAAAAGTGCAGAATATTCACAAAATAAAAAAAAAAAAAGCCTTAAGTACTTATTTACCTAGAAAGAGCTAAATATGAGGCAAAGACACTGGCTAGAGCTAATAAAGACTATGACTTAGATATCCAGTATCATCCCGAAAAGGCAAACATAGTTGCTAATGCATTTAGTAGAAAGAAGCATGGTAATCTAGCAACGTTAATCACAACTCAAAAGAAAATATTAGAAGATATGCAAAAATTAGATTTAGAGATTATGATTCATGAAATTGGAGCTAAACTCGCTAGTCTATAAATACAGCCAATGTTAATCGATAGAATAAAGGCTACATAAGCTAAAGATAAGGGAATACAAGAAATAAGAAGAGAATGGAAGAGGGAAGAGCGATAGAATTAATGAATTGATGACTAAGTGTATCTAAGTGTATGAATTGCCAACAAAGACCCGCTGGCATGTTACAACCTTTACCTATACCAGAGTGGAAATGGGAACATGTGACTATGGACTTTGTCATAGCACTACCCCGATTGATGAATAAATTGGACATAGTATAGGTAATTGTTGATCGTCTTACAAAATCGACACACTTCATACCAATAGGTACTAAGTATAAACTTTGTAAGGTTGCATGAGATACCGGTCTCCATAGTGTCAGACAGAGATACGAGATTTGTGAGGAGGTTTTAGAATAGTCTGCATAGAGTTTTGGGGATATGATGTGCCTAAACACACTTGAAAGCACATCCAAAAGACTTAAGAAAGGCTATCTCAAGTCAAGGCAAAATCGGATCCATAAAGGGCACTTTTCAAATGAACACTAATGATGAAATGATGAAATTCAAACCTCCAATGATATAATTAGAATACCACAATGAAAATGCCTTCTAACAACACTCTAATTTCATGTAATCCACGCAAATGAATCCTCAATTTGACAAAAGAAAACTGTAACAAAACAATCCCTTTTCCAATAGTGAAGAATACGTTATCAAGGAAATCCTTAAAGATGAATCGGATCAATTTGATAATTCCTTCAAATAAGCATAAGAATTCGTGAATAACAACAAGTAATTCTGACCAAGAACTATCTCAATTCAACCCTAGATATGACACACTAGAGAAGAAATGAAATCACAACAAAATGAAATTGATATAACTCACAATTTCAAGATGTTGCACTCGCCACAATTTCAACTCTTGGGATTGAAATTGATAAGAGTTTGGAACAAATGTATGAACCCTAATTCTCACGTGAAAAGAGGTGTATAATCTGAAAAATGATAAGCCCCTCAAACCCTCTCTTAAGCAAGTATTTATACTTGCTACTCCTATGGTTAAAAAGTGCTCAAAATTACAAGTTTGCCACTTTTAAGGTGGCTAGCCCTAAATGAAAATTACAAGGAAATAAAAGTGTCCCAAAACCAAATACAACCAAAAATAGTTCAAAAAAGAAGAAATATATAAAAGAAATGGTCTTCAAGATGCCGGTCTTCTATAGAATCCATCGGCCCAGCTCATCGCCAGTTCAGGTCGATCCATGGATAACCCACAAGCTGAGTCTGAGAGAGTTTGTCCATTGCCCTATAGAATATGATAGGTGTGCCTGTTGGAAAACACAATACAAGAATAATAGAAAAGATGTTAATATATAATTAATTCCGAGGTCGATCTGCTCAAAATGGGCCCTTATCGGCAAAATTCGAATTCCTTTAGTTCTTGCCCTAATGATAGGTCTTGTCGGATTTTTATTCCTATTAGGATAAAACTAAAATTTAGTACTGCTTTTCACTTATAGACGAATGGTCAATCAGAGCAAACAATTCAAATATTGGAGGATATATTGAGGGCATGTGCATTAGACCTTGGTGGAAATTGGGATGAACATTTACCCTTGGTGGAGTTCGCCTACAATGACAATTGTCAAGCTACCATCTAAATGGCACCATATGAGGCATTATATGGAAGAAAGTGTCAGTCGCCATTACATTGGTATGAAGTGGGTGAGAAACAAATATTGGGATCTGATCTAGTGCAAGATGTAGTAAACAAAGTGAAATTGATCAAGCAAAGAATGTAGTCAGCCCAAAATCGCTAAAAGTCATATGTAGACAAGAGAAGATGACCATTGGAGTTTCAGGTAGGAGATCATGTGTTGTTGAAAATTTCACCTACAAAGGGAGTGATAAGATTTGGACTAAGAAGCAAATTGAACCCTAGATATGTGAGACCCTTTGAAGTCTTAAAGAAAATGGGACCAGTGGCATATAAACTAGCATTGCCACCAAGTCTAGCTAGAGTACACAATGTATTTCACATCTCCATGCTAAGGAAATATGTGCTCAACCCAGATCAAATCACTGCATTCGAACCTCTACAAATGCAGCCAAATCTCACAACCATGAAAAGACCAATTAGAATTGTAGATACTAAAGAGCAAACTTTGAGAAGACAGGTTATTAAGTATGTCAAGGTGCAATGGAGCAATCAAACCAAAAGAGAAGCAACCTAAGAACTAGAAGAAGAGATGAGAAGAAGATACCCAAAATTCTTCAGTGATCCAGGTAATTTTTGTCACGCCCCTCCCTAGGTACTCAACGTAACAACCCGCCACGATCGCCCAACCTTGGCTAGGTGACCGCGAAGCATCTCTATCCAAGTACTATACTTGTTTAATCACATTATAACATTCGATGCCTCTAACATTCATTTACTTCAATATTCGTAACATATACATATCCAATAGAAATATTAGATGATTATCTATTTACATAACTATCAATGGGTCCCATTTCATATACATATACAAAAGTTCCATTGAGCCTACCACAGCTCCTACATTTTCGTAATTCAAATCTATCAAACTAACTCATGCACTAATCCTCACTTTCACCCATAATATCCAAGATCTTCTAGCTTTATAACAAAGGCTTACCTTAATCCGACGACCCATAAGAAAGTTTAGGTAGTCACGACCTATAAGACAAAATCTATGAGAGGGTAAGCTATAAGCTTAGTGAGATAGGAGTGCAATCTCTCAGTGTTGTTATCACATAGGCAATTTCAAACAAGTTATCAATCATATGCTATGCATGAGCAACCACATGAATGCAACAATTCACGTGGTCTTCCAGTAACCAACGTGAAGTCTAAGGTTTACGCGTCCCTTGACCTTCGTTTAGAAATTCTGAAGCTATCATCAGTGCCCAGGTCTCACAACCCAGTTTAATTTCTCATTACTTAATATTTATTATTTATTCATTTTATCACTAGATACTCCTGTGCACTTGCAACAGTTGAAGCAACACCCTCAAAGACACTTTGGATAAGGAGCCAGAAAAGTGCGCATACTTACGCACATATATGTATATCCCCTTTTTCATATTTACTCTTACGTAATACAAATATATACACATTCTTCATGTGAATATAATGTATACGTACGTGATCACAAAGCAACACAACTTGAGATAACACATACTCAATAAATAATCACGCAATACAACACGTCATAGAGTCCTATTCACCTAGGTTTCATTGTTTCTCACTTCTACTCAAAATAATCCTTAGGTATCCCATCAAATGCTTTTTCTTTGCCTAAAACGTAAGGAAAAATATATCATCGGATACTATTTGAGCTCAAGAATTTCGTATCTACCGTATTTTTAATTGATATTGTTAGTTCTAGGCTAAATGTAAAGATTTTTACAAAAAAAAAAAAAAAAAAAAAACCTTAACATCTAAACTTCAAAAAATAATTCCATTTCATGAAAAATTGGTTTTGTTGAGTTGCTCTTACCTCAAGGATCGCGTTCATTGATGTTCCTAAAACCAAGATTAAGCACATACAAAACCAATTTGAAAGACAATCAAACAATGTCAATCAAACTAGTTTCAATCACATGAACAATGACGTCAATTTCCAATGAATATAACCAATTCTTCAATTAGGATGTGTTCAATCTTAAATCCAAATATGATATAGCTCTGATACCAAAAGATGATGTGCTCAAAACCAAGTCCAAGCACAATCAAATGAATCAAAGAAAACAATCCTCAACTCACATACAAACCGGTCCAATAGAAATGGAATTTGCGTGAACCCTAATGGAAATTTGATGCAATCCAATGGTTCAAAGATGTAATCAACATCCAATAATGATCAACTTCACTAAATAACAATAAAAACCAAGTGAATTCCACGTGAATTATATGGAGAAGAAAAACACTAAAACCGTGACATATCCTCTTCCAACACAAGCACAATTCACGCCACCGATGAGATGAAATATCAAGTACTAAAGTAATCAACCCTAAACAAGATAATTGATCACAAATGCAATAAAAAATCTGACCAAGAAACTTTCAATTCAACCCTAGATATGACTCACTAGAGATGAAATGAAAAACAACAAAGAAAGAATTGATATGACTCACAATTTCTCCTTGTTGCACTCGCCATAATTCCAATTCTTGGGATTGAAATTGATAAGAGAAAATGAACTAGGAAGAACCCTAATTCCACACGTAAAGTGTATGTTTCAAATCTGCAAAAATGGCCTCCTCAAACCCTACTATAAGCAAGTATTTATACTTGCTCCCTTTAGGGTTAGAAAATGCACAAAATTACAACTATGCCACTTTTAAGGTAGCTGGTCCTAAATGACAATTACAATAAAAATGAAAGTGTCCCAAAGGAAAATACAACATAAAATAGTCCAAATAAAAATTACAAAATAAAAGAAAATAGTCTTCATCATGCGAACTCTTCTATAGGATTCATCGGCCCAACTCATTGCCAGTTCAGGTCGGTCCATAGATAACCCACAAGCTGAGTTTGAGTGAGTTTGTCCATCGCCCTATAAAATATGATGAGTGTGCCTATTGGAATATATAATACATGAATAAGATAAAAAAGGTTGGTAAACGAATAATTCCAGGATCGATTTGCTCAAAATAGGCCTTCATCGCCAAGATTTGAAATCCTTTAGTTCTTGCCCAAATGATAGGTCTTGTCAGATTTTGATTCCTATCATTGATAGTCTCGGTTCGTGATTTGGAAGTCGTATGTGAAAACTACAAATTTTTTTCTAAAATTTTCTTCTTCTTCTTCCTCTCCCTTTTTTTCTCACGTTCTCTCTTTTTTTTCTGGAATTTTCTTTGGACTTCTAGTGCTTCTCATTTTTTTATGCATGGTGTACTTTATATAATCACTGTGCATCTCACCGACTTAGCTATTTTTTTCTCTTTCTTTTTACTTATTTATTTTGTCTTTAGCTATTAATAAATTATTAATTAAAATCTTAAAATTTAAGTTTTTTCATTATGAAATTTTACATTTAAGAATTTGACTATTCGAATTATAATTATCCATCGAAATTTTTATTTAAAATTTCAATTTTGTAATTTCCTATAAATTTTTCTTATTTAACCTAATATAGTTCATAGTTTATATTTCAAGGAATATATATTCTTTATTTTAAATTCTCATTATTTATAATTAATTTCCGTAATATTTTTCTAGTGTTATATTTTACGAATTTCACGAGTTTTACAATTTTCGAGAACGAAAATTCTTGTAAGGGGGGGAGAATGTAAATACCCAAGTAATATTTTATATATGTGTGTATGTAATTAATAATAATAAAAATCTGTCAAGCTTAATATGGGAAATAAGAATTGTGATTGGGGATAAGATGGTCATTTCGTGACCTAAGTATATAAGCTTCCTTTTACCTAGGGTTAACACTTTTCCCTCGTTTCTATACCTCGTAGAACCTTAGATACATTTTGTAGGAATCCAAAGAGAGAAAATGACAAGAAAGTGTTAATTCACCAACTAGTTTAAGGTAAGTAGTTCAATCAATAACAATTGATCATTAAATTTGTGTATATCGTAAAGTGGGAATTAACATATTGAGGTCATTTATAAATCTAGATCAGTCCGTGATACACAAAGGATGAAATAAGAGATTCACTTATCACAATAACGATTCAGGTCAAGTAAGTGTATCTACTAATGTATTACATTATAAATTTAATGTTAAATAGATCAATTAGATTGAATTGATTAGAAATTAGACTGAGGAATAGATTTACAAAGCATATAGTGGATACACGACCTCCCAACAAGACCATGTTGGAATTTTGTTGAAAACCTAAAGTAAACCGAGAGATACACGACCTCCTAACACAATCGTGTTGGAACCGTGTTGAAAATCTAAAGTGAACAGAGAGATGCATGGCCTCTCAACATGACCGTGTTGAGACCGTGTTGAAAAAAAAAATCAACACGACCATGTTGAGTTCGTGTTGATGAACATTGAACAGAGAGATACATGACTTCTCAACATGACTATGTTGAGACCATGTTGAAAAAAAAAAGAAAGAGAGAGAGAAATGTATACGGCCTTTGGCATGATCGTGTACTACCCCATATTCAACTACACAGCCTCCAACATGATTGTGTTGAGTTGAAACTCGTCTATTTTCTTTTTTTATATTTATAGAAATACAATTTTAAAAGCAAATAATTTGAATCATGTATAAGTTTGGAAGAATTGTGAAGCTAGAAAAGTATAAGACAAACCAAGTTTTGCAAAGTTAATTACATGTATACCATGTTTGTTACTTGTGCTTGATAAATTAGATTTTTGCGTATGGGTTTAATAATATTGTAGTGTGATATAACTATTGTCATATATATTATTTTTATTATGTATGGTTGTGGAAAGTTGATGGACAGTGGGGAGTACCCACTGTCATATATATATTATTATTATGTATAGTAAGAGACTCATTGACAAAGAGGAATGCCTTTGTCATATATATATATATATATATATGTATGTATGTATGTATTGCTTGTGAATGGATTTTAAAAGGATGTTTATGAATGTGATGTGTGAAGATGTTTATGATGAGAATGTGTATTGACTAAAGATTATGAAAGATAAATAAAATTATGTATGAATATTATGATGTATCTTGCATGTGTTATTGCTTTTGGCGTAGCATGTATGTGTGTGTGTGTGTGTGTGTGTGTGTAGGTATGCACTGTACTAAGTGTTAGCTCACCCCTCATGGGAATTTTTTTTTTAGTTGCATATGCTACGAGAGAGATTGTAAGGTATGATGAAATCTTAGTAAAAACGAATCAGGATACGGAGGAAACCGTAGAGTACGTGTAATATGAAGAATAGGATCCCAATGAGAAGAAAGGAGAATATGGAAAAATTTGTAGTTGTGATTTATATTATCATGTTATTTAAATTGTCGAAGGCTTCCGCTATATTTAAATTGAAGAAATTGAACAAGTATTATGTTTGGGAGGATATACATTTCCTTAACAAAATTGTGATATTGTTGAAATTTATGAATGCTTCTGCTATAATAATTTAAGGAGTTCATTTCTTATCTTGAATAATTGAAAGATAATGTTTAGAGGATTATAGTAATTGAGCCTTTAAGTGTTTTCTAGTACTAAGGACACGTAGCAAGCTGTTGCATACCCGAGTTTTGGGGCACTAAAGAAAAGCCTACCACCTGTTAATAGAAATTGAAGATAAAGCATATCAAGCTCTTAAACTTGTCAATTTTGATCTTGATTTTGCAAGTGTAAGTAGGAAGCTCTAACTGAACAAGCTACATGAGTGGTAGGTGATGGCATACAAGAACTCTAAAATTTATAATGAATGAACTAAGCAATATCACGATCAAAGAATAAAGTAGATTAAGCAATTTTAGGAAAGTGATCAAGTGCTACTTATAATTCTTGCTTACGGTTATCTCTTGGTAAGCTTAAGTCTAGGTGTTCTAGGCCGTTTATTATCACAAAAATCTATCCTTATGGAGTAGTCGTGGTTGCACACCCAAAGAAAGGTACATTCAATGTCAATGGCTAAAGATTAAAACTCTATCTAGGAGGTGAGTTCGATTAAAGCACCTAGGAGGAGTTCACTCTCCATCCCATTGATTCGTAACTAAGGTAATAACCCATCAAGTTAACGACGTTAGACAATAGCGTTTCCTAAGAGGCAACCAAAGTGTATTTTAGTTTTGATTCATTTTCTTTTGTTTTCACTTTTTAGTTTAGTTTTCACCTAGTCATTGGTTGTTTTTACACTTGATTTCATTTAAGAAGAGTATATGTTGTTAAAAATAGGGCCGAAATTGGCAATGAGCAAAAAATTACTAAGAGATACATGACCATGTACTCTCTTGTACACTTTGACATGCCTATGTTGAAATTCGACAAGGAATGGACGAGAGATATATGCCTAACTACATGGCCCTGTACTTGGCCATACAACTGCAACAAAGAATTTCATAAGATAAAGTTGGAGAGATACACGAGCACCTACACAACCATGTGGTTGCCCATGTTGATCCATATTTAGGTAAGCACAAAATTGCATAATAAGTCACACAACCATATGCATGACCATGCATATAGCTATGCACATGAACCTGGAACGACATAACCATTTGTGCAATTGTGCTGATGGCCATGTCACCTAGAAAACCGACATGCTCGAACTTATTGAAAGGCTACATGAGCATCTACACGATCATGTTGAGACCCGTGTTGCCCTTTGTGCACTTTAAATCTCAAATTATTTTCCCTTGTCTCTCTCTCCTACTTCACTTCTCTCTCCAAACCCCCTCCCTTATGCACAAAAGCTCCAAAATTTTGGCACTCCCACACTTCCTTTTTGCACTTTTATGGGTAAAATCATCATCTACAAGGTACATTCACTCTCTACACTCTATCTCTTAACAAGTGGTTATTCATGATGGATTAAGTAGGTTGTCATTAGTTGCTATTGTTCATATGTGCGAAATTGTTTAAAACTTACTTTTTACACGTTGTCTGTTATGAAAATGAGTATTTGGAGTTAGAATACATGTGACAAGGCTTGATTTGATGCATGACAATAGGGGGCTAAAACTAAGTATAATGCACAGGTTCTTAAGAAAGCTATTTTTTGTTATAGTTTCGATAGTTTACAACATCATTCCTGTAGGAAGGACTGCTTTCATGCATGTTTTCTGGCAGATCTATTAGTTGTGGTTGTTAGGTGCTTGTTGTTGGTTATTCTCTTTTATTTAATTGGAAACAAATAACCGCAAGATATGGTCCATGAATCCCATAATATTAGAAACAATATTATCCTACTAAATCAGGAACAATAAATTCCACTATATCAGGAAAGATATGTTCCAAATAATTCCTAATTCGTGGAACAACTCATTGATGGAATGAGTTATAAATAGGAATACTACGGGGTCCCTAATCCTGCTCACTACTAAAGAAAATACACCATCTATATTGAGTGAGTTAAGTTTTAGACGCACCAATCGTAACCGAGACGCAAAACCATTCTCCACCGAGCAGGACACCTATTTGCTTTGCAATGACTGGAGGTATGTAAAGGATCTATTTTTGCTTCCACTGCTGCATATGATTAAACAGTATTTGACAAAGGTTTTAATAGATTTTACACTTGTATCTCACGGTTCAACTTCTACATGTTGTCATACCTTGCTTGACTCTTAGTGTAGGTAAATTTCTATTGTAAGACAACATCTAGTTCAAATGCTCACACCAACCTTCAAAGAAACAACAATGCGTTGACAATGCTGACCTTAGCGCACCATCAAGAAATGCTACTCCAGCCTATCGTCCCCATCAACACCCCATGTTGTGATTTAATGCTCCAGTGCACAAAAAACGCTTCGAGTAACTCTGTGATAGGCCATTCCGACACACCTGCTATATTGATTGAGTGGCCTTCGAATGAGCAGGCCTGGATGGTTAGGTACAAGACTTGATCAGTTTTGGGGGATGGGACAAGCTTTTCAAGATAGAGGAGTCGATGTACATGGAACTCACATTGGAGTTCATGATAACCTTTGCCTTAGACAGGGATCATTTCTCTTAAGGGGTCGATAATGACATTCAATTTCGGGTAAACGAAGACATGTAAAAGCTGAGTATCACACGATTCTCGATGCGGATGGGGTTATACGATGTAGAATTCACTAGGATAGACACCTATGCAGAACTCCTTATAAATATGGGGTAAGTGAAAGAAATTATTGGCAGCAAATTAGTACAGAGACGATCTATAGCTTGAAAAAATCCAAGGCATCCACCCTACATAATCTAGTCCATAGATACCTACAATGGCTGCTGGCCCACACACTAAGTGGCCGAGGGCATAGCTTAGGCACAGTAGGTACTTTTGATATATACAATCTGCATAGCATGATAGAGCCATGATCCATTCATCTTGGGATCGTGCTAGCGAGCTTCATTAGACATCAATCCCATGACGTACAGGTCGATTCTATCTATTTTAGCCTATACATCACGAGATTGGTTAAGTAGATAAGCATATTTGGGAGACTACTACCCATGCAGTTGGCATGGGCGATAACCCCCATACGAATTGAATCATTACAGGCCATGTGGATAGTCCTTTGGAATCCCCCAATTGCCCTACTAGTAGCAGTCTAGGAGGAAGAGCAAGACATACCACCACCACTGGTAGCTTGCTTGGCTACTACTTCCGAGGAAGAAACAATTGATCTCTCGCGCATGATGCGTAAGATGATGAGTATACAAAGATCCATGCAAACTACTCAATAAGGTACTGTAGGGAGTTTTGGAGGAACTTTAAGCAGTTAGAGTCAAAGGTAAACAGAGTTGAGACATGCGTGGAGCTCCTATCTGCACATAGCAGCATCCAGATTCTTCCACCTAAATGTCTAAACAATGAGGATGAGGAATATGGCCCACCGATCCAATGGATAGTGACCGATGATCATGAGGAGGAGGATTGAGTTTTTATGTTATTTTTTTACTATTTTCTTTAGTCTATAATCACATGAAGACTATTTTATTTGTTAATAATAGTAACCAAGTGTAGTTCTTTTATTTTTTTTCTTTCTTTCTTTTATTTTCTTATCTTTCATTATGCTTTCATTTTTCTTTCTTTTTGCAAGGACTTATGCACTAAAAAATCAGGAAAATAGCCTCAAGGCTTAGTTATAGTAATTAACATGAGAAGTACTTGTTTTCTTTATCTCCCTTTCCTATTAGTTTTTATGCTTTTTAGTGTACATTAGGGACAATGTACAAATTTAAGTATGGGGAAGGGGATATTACAAAGCCATGTTTACACTACACTAATTGATTGCTATAGATAGGAATCACCTAGGTAGCATCAACATAATGATCAAATTAAATTGCATTCACAAAATTAAGCAACTTCTAGATAATTTCTTTATTTTTATTTTTATTTTTCTGACACTATCTTTGCTTGATTATTAATAGACCTATAACACTTGATTAGAGTTAAATTGTGAAATCTATGTAAATTAGAGTAACATGTTATTTAAGCCTAGAATTTAGAACATAGAGTTGAAACAATGTCACTAGTTAGGAATTAGGAATCCATGTTTTTAAGCTTACTTTGATGTATGTCCATCTCTTGGAATTTTTTAAGAGCATTATAATCTTGAATAACTAATCATATGAAGTTTGTCTCTTGAAGGTTTTCCCCAAAAATAATAAAAAGTTGGGGATTAAAAATAACTAATTAAATAAAGAAAAATAAAGTTTAGTAGTGGACCGACTTAAGCAATTAAACTTGTCAAGTGCCCTTCGAGGGATAATACATGTTGACTTGAGTAATGAGCTTAGGATCATTGGTCAGAAGCTCACTACATAAGTTAAGAGAAAAGACTGAGAAAAATCAGCTCAATAATAATTAATGGAATTAGTGGAGATTTGAAGGGGTATCTTATAGCCTAAGATCGTCTAGTTTGGGATTTACTGACCAATGAAACTTCTTCATGCTTCTAAAAAAAAAATTCCTAGTTAAATGGGAAAAAATAAGGAAAGCTTTCAAGAGATAGACGTAGTATACCTTCGTTTGACATTATGGTGCTCAATGAGACGAAATGAGAGAGTATATACATTTTAGCTAAGTGGACAAAATTTTGAATAACTTTTTCTTGATTAGTTGATGTTAATTATGGTTTTAAGTTTATAAATCTCTATTTAAATGGCGTAGTGAAACCTTAATATTCATGGGTTGGCTATTGAATTCCAATATTTAGTGTTTGGAGTACATTACTATGTAATTAGGTAAAATATGTCCAAGGGTTGCTAAAACTTTGATTTTAAAATGAGATGAATGCGATTTAATATTATGAGAATCATTTAGGTTAGATGCAAAATAAGTGATGATTTTCTATAGTAAATTAATCAGTGAAGTGATTGTCTTTGGTTGTTTTTTTTTTTTTTTTTATCTTTGCTAAAGAATAAGTAAAGGTTTAAGTATGGGAAAGTTTGATAAGTGCTGAAAAACACTTATAATTATTTTATTTTTATTTGGTCTGGTATATTTTATAAGCATATTTGGTTAGATATTATACTTAATTTTTTTATATTTTGATTTTAAGTCCTTAAAAGCAACTTTAGATAAGAAGAAGCAAATTTACATAAGTTTTACGCAAATTAAAGTTAAAATGAATAAGTTGTGGATGTTAAAAGGAGTGACACGCTTCCCAACACGCCCATGTATAGGGCTACATAGAAGAACACAAGCATGTGCACGCTCATGTGTATGACCATGTTGAAGTATAAATTTCAATGTTTATTGAATATTAATCGCCAAAAGTTACAAGAGTAGATATACGGCCATGTTGTGGCCTTGTCATAAAGAAATTCACTTTCCTATTTGATCATAGTTGATGAAGATTACTTTCCTAATTTTTGAAGATTGCAATTTACTGCTTATTAGAGTCAATTTTCCTAATTTTTGAAGATCTAATTTTAATTCTAAGAAACTACAACTTTCCTATTTTAGTGGTGTGAAATTATTATATAGAGTATAAGCAACAGATATAGAATTTTTAGTATTAAAATTAGAGAAGGTGTAGGGATATAGTTTATAGATTTTTGTTAAACTATTGCATGCCTATTTTTATGAGTTATTTTATAGTTTTGCTTTTGATTTCAATATGATGATAGCTTAATTTCCTTTTTTTTTTTCTTTTGTATTCAAATATGTTGAACCCTTAGAGTGAAATTATAATTGATGATTGTTATTTAATGAAGTTATTGTTGTTTTATGATCCAATTATGTGTTCTTAATTTTTTTCAAATTAATACTATTAGTGTATTAATTTAATATTTGATTTCATATGTAGAAATTGAGAAATCCTATGTTTTACTAAATTTAACATAATTGGAATGAGTTGTACATAATCCTAAAGATAGGCGGTGTAAATCTTCTAAATTAGGGTTAAACTTAATAGAAGAATTCACAAATCAAAGGCAATATGATTTTAGGAGCTTTAATTAGGAAGAGATTTTGATTAATCAGCTTAGGATTAGGAATTAATAGACTTGAGAAAACTATTAGTTTAAACTATGTATTCTCATGGTCTAAAAATATAATAATAGAATTGAATAATAATTAATTGATTATACTAGTAGCTCTAAGAAGATTCAATATTCGAGTATGTATTTTTATTGGTGATATTTTATTATTTACTTGTTTGCTTTTAATTATTCAATTTTACAAATTAAATAATAGGAAAAAGGTTAATACTAGTAATCGTAATATTTGTGAGATCGATATTAGATATTAATATGTACTATACTATAAATTAATAGGTGTACTTGCCTACATGTTTAGGATAAAAAGATTAAACTGATATCACAAAGAAACACAAAGGAGTTTACGAGCATGATCTTGCCCATGAACCCCTCTAATAAGAAGTGTCCTTGCATTTGTATGGAACACAAAGGGTTCATAGGCATGATCTTGCCTTCAAACCTCCCTATTATTTCCACACTTTACCAATTTTGTGCACATTTATTCCATATCATTCATGATTAAAACCTTGAAAACAAATATAGAATTAAACCATTCCAATCTATAGCAAAATCAAAGCTAAACTACTTAGCAATCATGTGAGTGTAGGTAAAATTGAAAAGAAACTAAAGCTACTAAAATAAGAAAATAAAAACTATGAAATAAATTAAATGTAGGTTGCTTCTTAAGAAGTACTTATTTAATGTCCTTAGCTTGGTTAACCTAGAAATAGGCTTTAAAAGAATTGATGGCCTTGTTAGCATGATTGTTAAAATCATGAGTCAATTGTATGATTCTATGGGTTTGTAATTTTATCAAGTTTTTTATAATCAAAATAAAAGAAAAATCATTTAGGTATAAACTTTTGATATAATTATGAGTTTAGATATACGATTTTACAAGTTATCGATTCTATATGATTCTAGCGATTTTATAATATTCCATTCCAAGTAAAATTGCGATTTTAATAACCATGCTTGTTAGTACTTCAAGAAAAATTAAGGCGTTACCTAATTGAGGTGATTTCTTTAGCCAAGATAATACATGTTATGTAAGGGTTGTTCTAAGGTCTAGGAGCATTACCTATGGAGTCTAACTATTTAATCGTTTCAACCATACCCTTAATAATATGGTAGTCTTGGCTTGAATCTCCACCTCTACAAATTTCACAAGCCATGACTTGAACCTATTGTAAAATAACTAGCCATCAATTTTCTTATTTAAAGCCTCAACCTTTGTAGCTAAAGCAATGACTACATCCACACCATAAACCCCTATTACCCTTTCCAACCACGACCTTCTTGAATTCCACTAATAACCATTCACTACGATTTCCTCAAATAAGTTTTTAAGCTTACTCAAGTGTCTTGGTATTTGGCATACCTCCCACTACTGTATCTATCTTTTGTTTATTGGCTATGTTGGGACCATTGTAGAATGTCTGAATTTGTAGTCAAAGTGGGAGTCCATGTTGTGAGCATCTTTGCAACAAATTCTTGAACTGCTCCCACATCTCATTCAATGTCTCAGATTCCATCCAAACGTAAGCAGAGATATCATTCCTCAACTTTGTAGTTTTCGCAGGGGGAAAGTACTTATCTAAGAATTTTCCTGCCATCTCATTCCAAGTTGTGATTGAACCTTTAGGGGAGAGAGTTCAACCATTGCTTCACCTTTCTTCTATGAGAGAAAGGGAACAATTTGAGTTTGATGGCATCATCGCTAGCTCCATTGATCTTAAATGTATCGCACACTTCCAAGAAGCTAGCAGTGTGAGCATATAGATCCTCATTTGAGCATACGGATCCTCATCTAGTAATCCATCGAACTACAAAAACTATTACACCATTTGAAGGATGTTCGACTTGATCTCAAAGTTATCAGCTACAATAACCGACCTAATAATGCTGGAGTTCGTTCTAGCAAGTGAGGGGTAAGAGTAATTAGATAAGGTTCTAAGCTCTTGTTCATCCCCTTAGTTTGCTATAACTATAGATTGCTCGTCCTAAGATTCTTAGGCTAACACTTCAAATCCCCGACTATCCCTCCATCATGCCTTAGGCATAAATTGGAAGATTCTTAGGCTAACACTTCAAATCCCTGACTATCCCTCCATCATGCCTTAGGCATAAATTGGAGAAAAACTTGGAATTAGAAACAATTCAAATAAGGACAAGAATAAACAAAAAGACATTAATGGTTAGATTGATAAAGTAATAAGGTTTTCTTAATATTAACGTCCCTAGCAACAATGCTAAAAACTTTATGCGAGTAAACCTTCTATTTTAAAATAAAAGTGTATTTTATACTAACAAGTGCGCTAAGTCGTGTATGCAATATATTACTAGTAGGACTAAGTCAAACTTGTAGAGACTAATTAATTATTAGTACTTCCCTTACTCTTTATTACCTAATCTAAAAATTGAAGTTCATAAATTAGAAACTAATAAACTAAATCTAAATTTAAAACTAAACTAAATCAATTAAAATAATAGTTAACAATAATTAAAACATGTACGAATATAAAACCGCTATGCTTAGACATTAATTTCCCTAGGACATCTATGCAATCTATAAATCTCATCACAATTAATTGGATCGTGAGAAAACCTAAATTGAACTAATATCTCTCTCAAGATTACTAATTCCTAACTCTTGGTTGATTAGTTGGAATCTTTTTTTTTTTGTTAAGAACCCTTAAGTTGTATTATCATTCTATAAATTCTACTATTAGGTTTGATCATAATTCAAAAGATTTATATCTTCTTATCTCTAAGATTGCATGTAACTTCTTCCAATTATGTAGATCTATTCATACATAGGATTTTTCTCAAGAAAAAAAGTATTTTTTCTTACATTATTTTAAATTTACATAATCTTATTACTTAACAAGTGAGAAAGAATAAGAAGAAAAAAAATAAAAAACATAAAATGAGAGTAGTGCTATTAAATATAGCTATTTAAGGTTATTTACTTATGGGTTTATGCTATTTTTTTTATCTCTTTTTACTAAAATATTTATTGGTAAAAAAATATAATATTATCATTTATTATTTATTAATATTATTAAATATTTTTTTATAGGATTAGTATATACTACTATAAAACTTATATATTATATATTTTAAGATATAAGTTTCAAAATAGGTGTAAAGTAAGAAAATCTTATACTAAAAACTTATCTTATATTTTTTAATATTCACAATAAATCTACCCAATCAAGTAGGATTTAGGTAATTACCCTCTTGGCCTTAGATGTGTTAGCAGGTATAAAATGAGATAGAATAGCCCCTTTATTGACCCATTTAAAAAGAAAATAACATGCGTAAGAACATATGATTTAACTACGCTTTTAGGTTTAATTACATCTTGAGTTGCGCTGATCATGAAACCGATCTAAATCACCCCTTTGATCCCCTTGACAGCGAACTATTAGCATGTACTAACTTATTTGCTTTTTTGCTGGTAAATAAACTAAGGCTCAATGAAAGCAAAAAGTTAAACTCTAATCTTTGAAATATGAAGAAGTTAGATAATTTATAGATTATATCTTAATATGATTTGACTCAACCGTTCAACCTCTGGTCATTTCCATTTCAGATCAACCTCCAACCTAACACCATTAGATTTCACAGGTAAATAAATTATAGAAGATATATATGAAATTATTTTAATTTGCAACTCCATTGAATACTGTATTCTTTTGCATTTTTAAGATTATCTGTATTGATTAATTGAAATTTACAAGTACCATATAACTTATTATCTTTTACATCAAGCTGTGCCTTTTGGAAGATTGATTAATTTATAAATAAAAAAATTGAAATTGCACATGTAAAGGATTAACAAGTCCAGATAACATTACCGTTTATCTAGGTTTGTAAAAATCTAGGTTTATTGTGTTAATCGTAAAAAAGGGAAAAAAGAGGAAAAGAAAGAAATAAAAAAAAAAAAAGGGTTTCGTGTGCAAGGGTTCACTTCTTCTCTTTACTTAGTCCCTCTTCTTTCTTTTCTCGCTCCTAGGGTTTCACTTTTCCTGTTCTACTCTTCAATTGCAGCTCTCTTTTTGAATTTCCAAACCCTAAAATCCCAAATTCATAAATTGAACCAGTCAATTGAACTGCAAAATGGTAAAATTACGTTTATACGCCACGTCTCTAATTTCCAGATCTAAAGCCCTACTGCATTTTCCCAAACATGTTTTGATTTTGCTTTATTTTTTGTTTCTCGCAGGAGAATGGAGGGAATTTGGAGTCCTCGATAGAGCAACTTTTGAATGTAGAGAAACAGATGAGGCTCGCCAGCGATGTCACTGGAACTAAGAAGGCGGTGATGGAGATTTTACAGCTCTGCTACGAAGCTAAGGCTTGGAAGACCTTGAATGACCAGATTGTGCTCTTGTCGAAGCGTCGTGGGCAGCTTAAGCAAGTAATTGAATGAGTATTTCACTACTTTTTATACGGTTTCTTGATTCTGGAGTCCTAATTGTCTTGAATTTTACGTGTAGTTACTGGTTTTGGACAAATATATTGAAAAGATCCTGAATTTGAGAGAGATAGGGATTGTGATTGTAGTGTTCGATACAGATGGAATCTTGGTTAGGGTTCTCGTGTAGCTTTCGTCGCTGTATTTGGATTATTACTTGGACTTCACGTGAAAAGCTTGATTGTTTATTTCCTATCCCGGGGGTGCTATATAAGTAATTTGCATATGTTTTATTTGAAATACTAAATATAGCGGTTGATGCGAGTGAAAACTTGGTGGATGCTGGATTACGTTTTCTGTGTAGTTGTTATCATGGTACGAGGGTTATTACTTGAAATTTGTGTGGAAAGTTTGTAGTCGATAACTGAGGGTTTTGTAAAGTAAATTTACACACACATATGTATATATTATATGTTTTTTTTTCTTTACTTTTTGTCCAAAGGTTGGATGAGGGTGAAGGTGGAATCTGATTTTGTTAGAATATGTTAAACCAATGTGATTTTCTTGGGCAATGTTGAGGGCTTGTGAGGATGAAATGTAGGAATTCCATGTGGAGATATGAATAGGGTAACATTATAGAAGGAAAAAACTAATATTTGTTGGTATCTGATATTGAGGATTTAGTAAAGCCGAATATATGTTGGGGTCATACAAACATCAAGAGTTGACTTGTCTTTATAGAATGTGCAGTGGGATTGTCATAACGTAATTTACCTGAATGTTCATATTAACTGTAGAGAACTTTTAGTTATCTTGTGTCAGATATTGCACAAACTACTTGAGTATCTTCTTGACACGAACTGAACTAAGCATGACTAAGTGCCCCCATACTTTCAATAGGAAATCTTGTGTGTCCAAACACATTGTAATACTACATGCTCATTGTTAGTAGGATCTTTAAGTCTCCAGTTCCTTCTTGTTTTAATTTTAATTGGAACTGTGTCATATATAATGCATTTGCCTATTAGCCCTTCCTGATGATGCCTGATGGATAAATTAATTTGGTTTCATTTTTCTAACCTGGATAATTCATGTGCTTGCCTTTTTTTCTTTTTAACAGGCAGTGACTGGAATGGTTCAACAAGCCATGCAATATATTGATCAGACTCCTGATCTTGATACTCGCATTGAGCTTATTAAGACACTCAACACTGTTGCTGCTGGTAAGGTAAGCTGTCAGGATTTAACATGTGTGGAACTTCTATATATACTGTGGATGACTCACTATTCTTTTGGGAATGTAGTCAAGAATTTTATTCATTGATGCATCTTTCTGCAGATTTATGTTGAAATTGAGAGAGCACGGCTAATCAGGAAACTAGCAAAAATAAAGGAAGAGCAGGGACAGATAGCTGAAGCTGCTGATTTGATGCAAGAAGTTGCGGTGAGTGGGAATGGACTTAATCCCTTGAAATCCTAAAAGGGAAAGTCCAAGGATGATGGTGTCTGTGCTGTTTGATTTGAATGCTCACTTGCTATTGAATTGAATTGCCAGGTTGAAACTTTTGGAGCAATGGCTAAAACAGAGAAAATTGCATTCATTCTGGAACAAGTATGACTATCTTCTCTCTATTTTTTGCATCTTATTAGTTTTATTTTGAGAGGATATTTGCAGTATAATCTTTGGTTTTGCCTTATGGGATATGTTAATCTATTTGCAGGTTCGCTTGTGCTTAGATCGCCAAGACTATGTTCGTGCACAAATCCTTTCAAGAAAGATAAATCCACGAGGGTTTGAGGTTGACCCTTCAAAGGAGAAGAAGAAGCCCAAAGAAGGGGAAAATGTTGTAGAAGAGGCTCCAGCTGATATACCTTCTCTTATGGAGTTGAAACGGATATACTACGAATTGATGATTCGGTGAGCATGTCTTGTCCTTTCTCATTATTCTATTCTAGTGCATTTCATATGAAGGAAATGATATTTACTTCAGTTGGGCATCTTTTATGATGAATGCTCTTCAGGGTCTTAGTTGTGGTTTTACTAAGTCTGTGTATGTGTATCCTGGCATTTTCTTTCTTTGCATTTTTGCTTTTCCCAAGAGTATTATGGAGCACAATTGGCTGTATAGAATTGCTGTTAGTACAGTAATCAAGTCGTATCACACTGGCAATTCGTTCAAGTTCCTGTTGGAGGTTTATGGTTTTTTTTTTTTTTGTGGGGGGGGGGGGGGGGGGGAGTGGTGATGACTGTTGATATCTATGATATTGTAATAAGGAAACTACATGGCAATTTTAGAGGGACATCTAAACCAAGGATGATTTATACATCTAATTTTGGAAGTCAAATACTAAAAGTTCTAGTTTTGAGTCAGATTAGGATAATAAGATGTTAAGCAAATGGTTAGCTTTCATAAGTGAAAGATGGTGCTAAGTCCATAGTTGAACTTAAGCCTAAAACCACAGTTCTCTTTGCTGATGTATATTTCAACCTTTAACTTTCTCTCATGTTTATACTCCATTTTCATCTTTTGAAGCGTTTTTATTTTTATTTTTATTGGTTCTTAGATTCTTGAAGCTAGGCATATTTTGATGAAATTTGTATGAATGGCAGAGTCAATTAGCCCTATTCTCACCATTACTGGTTGATTTATTTTGACCGTTGCTTTATCTTTCATAATGTGTAGGTATTACTCACATAACAATGACTATCTTGAAATCTGTCGCTGTTATAAGGCTATCTATGAGATCCCATCGGTGAGGGAAAACCCTGAGCAATGGATACCAGTGAGGACTTTTTTTTACCTAATCCACATTCTTGTTCAGTACTATCTTCCAAGATTTATAAACTAATACATCTGTCTCACATAATGAAGGTTCTAAGGAAAATCTGCTGGTATTTGGTCCTATCACCACATGACCCGATGCAGTCAAGCCTTCTCAATTCTACCTTGGAGGACAAGAATCTTTCTGAACTTCCTCATTTCAGGTAATATAAAAACTTGGTCTCAGTGCATGTATAACAAATTGCTGTGCTGTATGATTATTTATATTTTCTCAAAAGTTGAGTGAACTGTGGTCCTTAATGTGCTACCAGGTTGCTATTAAAACAATTGGTTACAATGGAGGTTATCCAATGGACTGGTCTTTGGAATTCCTACAAAGATGAATTTGATAATGAGAAAAACATGCTTGGAGGCTCATTAGGTGATAAAGCAGCGGAAGACCTGAGACAGCGGATTATTGAACATGTATGTTTTGTTTTCTTGTGTTGATTTTGAGGTGTCCAGTAAAACTTTAGGGTGTATCTGTCTCTTTTGGAAGTATTTTTTTTCAGTCCATAAACATGGTTATGATGTTACAATTTTCTTCTTATATCTATAATTTGTGCCAGTTTGGCCTATGTTTTGAGCAAAATTTATCACTTTGATGGGGTGGTTGTTGAAAGAGTGCTTAGGATGCTTCGCAGAATAAGTTGGGGAAAGCTGGGTACTGGTTCTAAGCCTCCATTTCCCTTCAGACCCCTTCAATCAAAAGATGGTCTATGCCAACAGGGTTCCAGTAATTGATCTGTGGCTGTTGATTTGGACTCTGATTATCAATTGGGAACTTCTGATTTGTTTATTTGATCAAGCAGACACACTGCTATATTGTTGGAAACTTGACCTTTTATATAGTGAAGACTTCCTTAAGTTAGCCCTGACATGATATGTAGTTTCAAAAAGTCAAGACCTGAAAGTGTTTCTGGAACTGAAGTTTGGCAGGAATGATTAGTATGTGAATTTATGATATAGTTTGAGACACCAAATTTGAGGTCGATTAAAGACCTGACTCAAATGATTTAAAGACACCAATCTAATAGTTTTCAGCATTTTGGCTTGTCCTGATTGATTGAAGCAGAATAAAGCAAAGAGTTTAAAAAAATGATTAATTTTTTGTGGTAATTGACCAAAACTAATGTTCTATGGTGCTCATATTTGCTTGATTTGCTTTTGCTGTTGATTTATTTGTACACTAAGCATTACTGTCAATCATCTGGAAGTAAAACTTTTTTCATTAGAAGTGTTTATTCCTTTTTTCTTTCATTAGATTCGCATACTTCTTTCTTCATTCTTGAAGAGGGATTATTTATCACTGCCTTTGTCATTGCAGAATATCATTGTTGTCTCCAAGTACTATGCAAGGATTACACTTAAAAGACTAGCCGAGCTGCTGTGCCTTAGCATGCTGGTCAGTTTTGGTTCCATCATTTTTTCCTTTTTCCAGTGTTCCTTGGTTTCTATGGTAAAGTTCTGCAAGTATGGGAATCCTGATAGGATCTTCACAGAGCTTAAACTGAATAAGCAAATACTATATTCGCTTCAAATGTACCCCTTCTTAAGTGCTGGTCAGTAGTCAAGGTTCAGGAACTTTGATAAATTCTAGGAAGTTGTGTCTCTAAAATCTCACCGATGCCACATATTGGGGTTACCTATCCAATTCAATTGGGCTCTAAATAGTGCATGAATTTTTTAAGGTCATTCATGCCCCATATGTAGCCAGTCCAATTACAGTGTGCCCTTCATTAAGAAAAGAATGATGAAAATTTGCTTCAAAATTGCTGGGTAGCCTCCTGAGTCCTAGTTGCTTATTTGGGAAGAAGCTTTGTAGACATTTTCTCTTCTAAAATGTTTAATTTTGGGGGTAATTTTATCTTTCAAATTGTTGCTTAAATGTGGATCAGACTATTTTACCTGCTCATGACCTTACTGAAAGATTTTAGGAGTGATTCTTGTCTCATGACATCTTTGCATTACATGCTTGGTTGAAATTTATTACAAAAATATGGATGCTTAGTCGATAGTCGTCTATATATATTTTCTTTCAGGAAGCGGAGAAGCATCTTTCAGAAATGGTTGTCTCCAAATCTTTAGTGGCAAAGATTGATAGGCCAATGGGAATAGTGTGCTTCCAGACAGCAAAGGATAGCAATGACATTCTAAACTCATGGGCAACAAACTTGGAGAAGCTGCTTGATCTTGTTGAGAAGAGTTGCCACCAGATCCACAAGGAAACCATGGTACACAAGGCTGCCTTGAGAGTTTGAAGGATGTTTCCATCTGATGATCAGACAGGTATGGCATCTCTCTCCCTCTCTCTCTCTCTCCCTCTCCCACTCCCACCTCCCTCCCTCCTATCGGTGCATGCACTTCAGATCAAGTAAAATAGGTTGCAGACAAGAAAAACTTGACCTAGTTTTGCAGGAAATTCTAGTTTGATGATGCATATGCATTGTGTATGACTTTTGTTTGATGTTGTGCAGGTTGGCAAAAAAATTTCCTGCCTTCCGCGGATTGAAATGATTTCTTATTTCTATATGATTTTGACCAGGTTGGTAGGGAATGAATTTACTGTTTTCCCCTTAGTTGTTTTCCCGCTAAGTGGGCACAGAGCTTTGACATTGCAGTGGAAGTATAGCTGGATCTATTGTATGTCCCTGGAACAAATTGTTTCAACTACAAGGATTATTTCAGGCTTGTTTCATTGGTAGTTCATATATTGTAGAGCTTCACAATCACTGACCCCGTTCAAACGGCTGTGTTCTCTGTTCATCTTCATTTTGACTAAAAAAATGGACATTCTGCAGATAGTGGATTCGCTCTTAGTTTTGGGTTTCATTATAAGCGTATATGTAAGATATAGACAAGATACCCATCAAGACGATTCTGCACTGGTTGTAGGAAAGGAGTAGTACTGGAATCTGATAAATAGATGATCTAAGCTCTCAACAATGAAGTATTATTAAGAGCATCAACCTGGCCTGTTCGGAAAATTCACGGTTGTTGTGTCGAGAGTAGTTGTGCAACGAGATGTACTACAACTCTATGTACCTGCCATTCTTCTCTTAGGTAAATGCCCAAATATCCATAACTTGTCACCTTAAGATCGGTTATTTATAAAATAGCAGGGAGGAAAATTAGAAAAAGGCTACCATGCTCGTGTAGTCCCTAATTGTTTTAATAAAATGTTTTTCCCCAACTTATTGTAATTTGTATTTATGGTGAACTAAAGTTTATGATTATATGCTCTTAAAACTTAAAATGTTACGGAGGCTATTAGTATATTTTAGAGATAAATGGTGGTGAAAGACAATAGCTATAACCTATGGTGATGGTTTGGTTATAAAGGAAATTATTTAAGAGAGATTTTTTTTTTTTTTAATTTTTTGTGGAAACTCCTTTTCAAGGGAAGTTGCAATCATAATCCTATGAATTATATATATACATATATATATAAAAAAATACACAATCTAGTAGTACCAATATCTCAAATCTATTGATTTCTTTGTTTTAAAAATTGTGGTTGATACGCCATTTAATTAATCAAATTTGAAGTTCCATCGGGTTAAAGTTGCAGGAGTGTGCATCTTTTCAAATTCCTGTTTGATATTAGAATTTTAGATGCATTTTTCTAATTTTAGGTCTTAATTTGGATAATTTAAGTACCTTGTCAATGTTGCATGCTTATCCGAGTCAAAATAATGAAAAAAAAAGGCTAGTGATGGAAAATAAAAAGGGTTAAGTGTAATTTGAAAAGTTTGGCTGTTTATCTAACTTGGTTCGATTTCAATTTTCAGGTGCGTTCTTATAATTTTCATTATTTTATTTTATTTTTTTATTGTAATTAGCTAGCACTGCGGTTAATCACCACTGTCATATTCCAAAAATTTTGAATAAATTAAGTACTTGAAATGCTTACGATTTAAATGAATACCAATCATAGAAGAAAAGCAATTCCCACCATAGAGTTTGTCATTTAGTGATGTCTCTAGGTGAAACAGTAGGTGCTATATCTAATTTAATTTATAATTTTGAATGTTTTTGTGTACCTTTTCAATATTATCATTGGTTATTACATATGAATTCATTCATAATTATTAAAATCATATACACACTCTCTCTCTTTATATCCACCTATTTTTACCACTCCTCTTCCTTTTATCTATCTTTTTTTTTTTTTTTTCTACCTCTCTCTATCTCCAATACAATCTTAATATTCAATTGAAACCTTCGCTAATATTTTTTGACTAATTCTTTTATTGATAATTGAAACAGATTTTAGTTCAAAGTAAATTTTGTTTCGAACTGGAGTTCTCAATCAATCTTTTGCTCTTAATGCTCACTCCACTATAATGGTTTGTTAATTTTTCATTTTTATTTGCAATGGTTAAGTTTTTTGTTTTCAAATTCTATTCCCAAAGAAGTTACGCTTGATGCTAACCTACTCCTTATATTTAAATAACATTGAGCATTAATTTTATTTCATTCTTTCTGGTTTGTGAATGATGCACTCAAAATTCAGTTTTAAATCAAAATATAATTCAAAACAATATAGTCTTTTTTCTCTCTCTCTCTCTTTCTCACTTTTTGTTCCTTTCTCTCTCTTTCCCTCTCTAATTGTCTCTAAGATGGCACCTCTCACGCTTTATCTACAATATTTATTGTTTCAATAAGTAAATTTAATTTTGTACCCAACTTCATCTACATGCTTAAATTTTGAGAATTTTATATATTTAATGATCTAAACATCATTACTGCTTTTTCCGCTGATATATAGTTTGTGTATAAACCTTTTACTATAAAATTTTCTTATTTTTGTTGCTTTGTGTCTATATTGAATATGTTATGAAAATATAGATAGGTTTTTTCAATTTTTACTTTCATTGTATGCTTTCGTAAATAGCAAAATGTTATTGATCGGTAGTATCCTTACTTTTATATCAAATGATCCATACAATTTTTTATATTTGATTATTTTTAATATAGTGTGTCTATTTTTAATTAATTGGTTGATAATTATGAGGGGTAGATCCATTTGAACATCTCAATGGGAGAAGTTATCAATTTATAGTTTACTTTTTTCAACCATGGTAAAATCTTTCTTTTGGATTTTTTAGTTTCCTTTTAGCCATTGCAAATACATTTGCTTACCTATGAAAGTGTCAATGAAAATTACAATAACCAAACGTTTGTATTGAATATTTTGAAAAGATGATATAAATAAAAATATTTTTTTCCTTAAGTGGAAGAATATTCCATAAATATTCAATTTGGAGTTATAACAAATTATTTAACATTAAGTCTTCATTAATATATGGTTTATATTTATTTTTATTTAGGGTACTATTATTTATTATCTTAATCATATTCTAATTTGATTTCACAAAATAAGAATCATCTCTCTTAGAATCAAAACTAGAACTTCTATTGGCAAGTCTATTATTTATTATCGATATATTATAATACATAATTATGAAAATTTTTTATTACTATACCTTTTTGTTATGACTTTTTTTTTCCCTAATGGAACCCCTTCAATATTAAATTTGTGTTTTTTTTCCTTAAAAGCCACCATTAGATTTTAAATCTTTCATTTCTATAATTTTAAATTCTTGAATTACTAATGCTTTTTTATTCATATTTTCCCCAAAGGCCCATGTTGCTATTATTATCACGTCCTTTGATTTGATCATGCTCCTTTGTATATCGATTTCTATTCATGAATTTCCATATATCCATAGACTAAGGAATTCATTTAAAGGAATTAAAGCAATATTTCATTTTACCTACCTTTGGTTTTGATATAGTTTTGTTTAAGAAAATGTAAGGTATTCAGCAAACTATAAATAAAACTTATGTGGTATTCCATGAAATTACTTTAGATAAGTTCGTTTCCTATTCATTTTTTTTTTTAACTTTTAAGCTCTTGTTTTTTCACAAATAAACGTAATTGTCTAGAATTGATATATTCACTACATTCTACAAATTGAAAGCATACTTTAACTTTTGCCTTCTTTTGGGCTTTCCTTTATACTAAAGAATCACAATCCTTGCTTGCTTCTTTTCATCCTCCTCACGGGGTGTCTACTACTTTATACTAATAAATTTCTTCACAAATTATTTTCTAAATGCTTATTTGTATGATATGATATGTAAAATTGTTGTAACCTAAGATAGCTATGGTATGTGATATATATAATGGACATTGAATTGTTAAAAGGATAATCAAGACTTCTGTACATTATCTAATCAAATTTGTATGCTTGAAATAAATCATTTTTGTGTGAGTATGCTTTTTATAATTTTCCAGTGTTACTTGGATATATAATTCATATAATTGATTTTGTTTTTGTTAAATAACATATATATATATATATATATATATATTATATATATGATATTACACCTTCATGGTTTGATACTTTTATTCAATTACAATTTTTCATTAGTAATACCTTTTGATTACATATAATTTGTAGTTACTTATATATTGTCATTACCTTTTATTATTAATAATGACTTTTCATTTATATTTTCATGGTATTTTTATATCAAATTTGTTTTATTTACACCTTATCCATGACACTTTCATTATTAGTAAACTCGAAAACTAAAGTTCAACAAAAAGAAAATTTATCAAGAGGCTAGAGGCCTCAAGAAATAAAAATAGAATTTTAACCATCGCTTTAAAGTGATGCAATGGCTTTACCATTTTTGTCCAAGTAACACATGGAACATAAAAGTTTATTCACTTTGAACACTTTTGTGTTTTTAATTTTTTTTTTAAGTTCATGTTGTGTATGTGCGTGCATGTGTGTGTATGTATATATATAATTTTAGAAACTTTTATTTATCATTTTTAACTTTTGATTAGTAACCTTTTGGCAATTCTTAGCATTTTATTTAGTCAATTACACTTCTATGCCAACTCAAATTATTTTCTTTTTAATTAGATATTAAAGAGATATGTCCTTTATGCAAAAGAAAAAAAAAGGTACTTATAAAAAGGGTTGCAATCTTTACATAATTTAATAAGAAAAAAAAAATGCAACCCTTTAGCACATAATGTTGCATTTTCATAATATGAAGAGTTGTAATTTTTTTTTTAAATGATATAGCATTTGCTATAATATATAATTCCGGAGATTTTTTTGTTATTTGCACCCCTTCATTAATAATACTTTTGTTGTAATACCTTTACAGAAGAGTCATGTTATTGTGTAAAAACAGATTAGTGTTGCAACCCTAATATAACTTAACACGGATATAATTTTTGTTATTTTTAAAAAGTTATAATATTTTTAAATTGGCATAACCTTTCACATACATATGTAGAAAAAAATACCAATATCATATATTACCAATTGTTTGAGTTTAACAAAAGTAATTATACATTTTTTAAAATAATTTATAAACATATATTGTTAATATATTAATTATAATAATATTTTAGAGAAATATATCATTCTTTATAACTATATAAACGCTTTAAACCAAAACCTGCGTATGGGACATTGACTAGTTTTACCAAACTTCAAACATCAGATAATTCAGTCAAACATTACTGCATGTTGCATGTGGGTCCGTTTTTAAGGAAATGTAATCTGCATCTACGCATTGTCGAGCATTCCAAAAACGTTGGTCAATAGTTAATGCGTCAAAAAGAAAACTTCCATCTTTTGAAAATTGTTCACACATTTCATTCAAAAACAATGTGAAAGTATTTTCTTTTGGCCTTTAAACACTATCCATGGAATATCTGTTAACCTTTATATTACTTCGGCTCTAATAATCTACAAGACTGATCTGCAATTCTGTGCACGAAGTGTGAAACTCAAGCAAACGATTTTCTGTCCCTAGAGACAAAATCGTTATAGATTATCTACATATATCTATGTCTAAATTGATTAATTTATTTAAATAGAAAAGCACTGTGAGTTTATGTTACAAGATTTAGATTTAGATTGTATATCAGATATTTTGTGACTTAAGAATTAAGATATGGTGGTTGAATTTGTAGGTCTCAATTTAAATATCAAGAGTGGGGTGAATTGATATCTATATAAAATTTTAATCCTTTGAAATTACCTTAAACAAAAGTTTAAACCCCTCTAGATATTCTAGGTGGCTTGAAGTGTGAAGTCCGAAAAATTTCGAAAAAAATTATATAAACGATTATAGAAAATAAATTAAATAATAAGTACTTTTAGGTCGCGGTAGCGAGAGGAACAATTTCACAACATTAAAAACTTCGAGAAATGTATGACAAAAAAATTCAAATGTTGCAACGCATAAATATTATTTTAATATTTTGAGAAAATAATAGGTTTAAAAAATAAAAAAATTAGAAGCAATAATCGTGGGCAAAGAAAAGAAGATAACGAACTTAACAAATTGAATTATATGAAATATATTACTGAATAAATTTAGGAAGCAAAGTGATCGAAAAATATCCAAATATAGACCTATAAATAGATAAATAAAAATAATCGTAAGTTCTTTAGTTCGAGTAAATTAAATTAAAAGAATAAATCATCCGAAATATAATTTTTATGCAATATTCGATTGAATAATGAAACTAAATTAAATTATAAATCTAGGAATTTCATATTAAAATTTAGAGTAAATATTTATCTTCGGAATAATCAAATTAACTTAGACGTAAAATTTTGTAATAAATTGTTAAAGATATAATTTTTAAAGGTATTCTCATACATGTGCAAAACGTTAAAGTAGGGATATTTTCAAATAAAATATAATTATAATATAATATATAAATATACATATAAATATATATAACACAGAAAAAAAAGTCTCATCCTTCTTTTCTTTCTTTTCTTTCTTTTCCTTTCTTTTTCTTTCTTTCCTACCTTTTCCAGACCCGGTCCCCCCGGTCCCCCCTGCCTCTTACCTCTCTCTCTCCTATTTTTTGTTTTTCTTTCTTCTTCTCTTTTCTTTTTCTTTCTTCTTCTTCTTCCTCTTTGTCCTTCACCCAAATCACGACACCCTAGTAGGCGTTCTCTTTTCTTCTTTTCTTCTTCGTTTTCCGGTCGTCTTCTTCTTCCCTTCCGTTGTCCTTTTTCCCTTCTTGGCCTCTAACAGCAACAATGACAGTGGCGACAACGGTAGCGGTAGCGGCAGTGACAGTCCCAATAGCGGTAGCAATAGCAATCTCCATAGTAGTAACCATGGTGGCCTCGATCGCAGCAATGACGGTGGCGTCGACGGCAAGGTAATGGATAGCGGCTTGGCATTGTGTCTGTTCGGTCTCCTTTCCCAATGACGACGGAGGCAACGATCGCAGCTTCTAACAGCAAAACTGGCGTCCATAATGACCCTGGCGATAGCAGCTACACGTGTCTATCACGTCGCCAGCGCCAGGTCTCCAGCAGTGTCCGTGCGAGGAGAGGGGTTTGACAGCAACGACGGTGGTGACAATAATTTGATAGTTGCAACAACTATAGTGGCGGCCACCACGACTGGCAGCCACCCAACGGTGGTAGTAGTGATGACCACAGTAACGGCAGCAGCGATGAAAGTCCAACGACAATAGTAATGACACAACGGCAAGCGACAAGGATGACATCAACACCGGCGACAGCAATGGCCGCAACGTTCGACGGCAACTTCGACCCTCAACAGTAACAACAATGGCGATGGATGGTGTGTGCGAGGGTGTATTTGTGTATGCGTGTGAGTGTGTTTGGATGAAGAGGAGGTGTAAGTGTAGTGTATGTGTGGTTGTGGGCGTGTGGGTGCACGGAGGAAGAGGATTGCAACAGTAGCGGCAGCAGCAGCCATGCCGGCAGCCGTGATGACCGCTACAGCAGCGGCGACACAGTGACGATAATGACAATAGTGGCAGTAGCTTCCAAGTCGTGTCCGTCTCGTCTTCTTCTTGATGGCAAAGGTAACAGCGGTAGCAATGTGTGGAGGAGGAAAAGAAAATGAGGAAGGAAGAGAAGGAGTCGGGTGTGTATGAGGCAAGTGTATAGTGTGTGTATGTGCGTATGTGTGATTGAAGGTGTGTGTGGTGTGTGCGCAAGCGTATGTATGTATGTACTGGTGGTATGCGGTGTATGTAGAGTATGTGTGTATGTACGTGCTAGTGGTGTTTGATGTGTGTGGAGCATGTGTGTACATATGTGGTTGTATGCGTAGATGAGGAAGATATGTGTGTATGTGTGGATATACGAGAGTGTATGTGCGTGGAGGAAGGTGCGTATGTGTGTGCGGGAATGAAGATGTATGTATGTGTATGTGTATAAGTATGTGTGTGATGTATGTGGGTGTGTAGTATGTGTGTATACAAGGGTGTGATGTATGCGAGGTGTATGGGTATGGGATGATATGTGGTGTGTGCGAGAAAGGTGTATGCATATGGATGGTGTGGGATGTGGGAGTATTGTGTGTGTATATATGTATGGAAGGTGTAGGGTGCGTGGTACTAGGGTGTATACGGATGGTGTGTGTGGAATATGTGGCATGTATATATGTATAAGGAAGGAGTGGTATGTGTAGACATGTATGTATGTATGTGGAATAGTGTATGGTGTATGGACATATGTAGAAGTTGAGGATGATATATGTGGGATATGTATGTACGAATATGAAATGATGTGTGGAGTATGAATATGTATGTATGGGTTTGGAAGGCAAATGTGGTATGTGTAAAGTATGTGGGCGTATATTGATGGTGTAAGATATATATGGAGTATGTGAGTAAGTGTATGAGATGATGTATGGTGTGGGTATGTAAGTATGGATATGGGAAGTGTGTAATATGTGTAGAGTAAATGGATAACAATATGTGTATGTTGGTGTGCATGTGGTGTGTGGAAAAGGTTGCTGTATGTATGATGGAAGCATGAGTGAGGATGAAAACCAGCAGAAAGTATGAGGAACTTGTAGGTGGAAACATCAACAAAGAAGAGAAGAAAGAAGATGATACAAACTTTTAAGGACTGCTAAATCCTGCGAGTTATCCTACAAGTAGTTTGTTGGAAGATATTAAAGACAATTTGATAAATGAAAGGTTCAAAGATGCTTCATGGATGAGAGAAGCGTCTATGATGATGTAATTGGTGAAGGGAGTAATTCAAGCAATATCCAAGATGATGGCCTGGGAGATAGTTGGAATGATATGGATTTCATAATGGAATGTTCAAAGGATGTCAAGGAAGATCATTCTTGGCCAAATACCTTAATGCAAGATCTCTCGTTGTCCTTTCCAAGGGTATCTTGCATAGGTGGAAGAAGGAATTCCAAATTTGGCAAGTCGAAGACATTCCATTGCTCGACTTCTACACAAGGAAAGCAGATAGTCGATCACAGCAACTTGAGGTGTTGGAAGCACAGATTCGAAGGAAGTTCAACATTCGAATCTTGTTCACCCAAAGTTCCATAAGGAGGAAACTTCATACCTTGTCATCAATCATAAGATGAGCAGAGTATACATATCGAGTTCTAGAAGATTACTATAGTCAGGTGGAGATGCGACTTTATGATTGGGTTGAGGAAGCATCGCAGAAGGATACTGACTTCAGGAGGGACACAAAGGAGTTACTCGCTGGAATCGCTTGACTTCGGCTAGGACTACGACAATGCTAAACAAGTGAGTGGGAAACTTAATAATGTACTACTATGTTGTGTTGTATGTGGAATGCTATGTGTGTGAAATTGTTGTTTGTTGTATTTGCTATTTAATGTGATTATTGTTGGGTTATATGGTGGGAAGTAATGAGTTCGGAAATAAGTCGGGAGGAATATAGGGGAATGAATGGTCCGAGAGTTTAGATGTCATCACCTAAATGATAGCACCTAGCACCATATTGCTAGTGCTATAACCATAAGCCTAGCTCATGTTTTATAAATTGTTTTCTTCCGAATAAACCAAAATATAGAAACTTAGCTTTCCTTCTATAGCTACCGAATAGGTATGCTTAGTTGGAATAGGGTGTATAGGTATCATTATGTATACATGTCAGAGTTGGTTCCTAAATGTGTATACATACACTCAATAAGCTTATTTTCCTATTTTAATTACGAAACACACTCATGAACATAACCATACCAAATCATGAGTGCAACCTTAATTTTTACGAATCAATGACCATATTTTCTTACCCTTTTAAGTACACAAGGGGAAAGGTCTAGCAAATTGTCCTTAATTGAGGAAAGGTCCCAAACATATATATGTATAATATACACAAGTGTCCTGAAAACATTAAAAAGGAAGATGTGAGATGACCTTGTTGGCTCTCGAAAGCGTGAGAATGATAGAGCACTTGAGAAGTGCGATGACACAGAAGTATCATAAACGATTGTAAGCCAACCCGAGTGGTTTGGAATTTGAGAGAAAGGGCACAGAGGTGCCAGATTTGATGATCATAAGTCGACTTGAGTGGTTTGACATTTAAAAGAAATAGCATAGAGAGGTGCCGAGATAATTTAATCCATTATAAAACTGGATAGGTCTATGTCCACGGGGTTTGGGATCAGTGTCGGTGTTGCGTAACTAGAAATGCATAATCCATGCTTGTGATGAGTGATAAGAAGAACATGATTTGTGCTTGTTGTGATGAGTGAAATGGAATGTTTGATGTTTACTTTTGTGATATGATTGATTTCAATTGTAAATTTTGTTGATCACCCTAAACAAATTAATTAAGGAAGAGGACTTGATTTAAAAACCTGATATGCATTTTCACGAGACATTGCATGAGATTGAAGGCCATCACTATCACAGGATGTGTCGGAAGTGATTAAGAGGATCGCTGTTCTGCCAAGTGTGAACTAAGTGATTAGGAGATTGTCGCGCCTTGACGATTCTGAGTCCAGCCTGTCTTTGAGGGTTTTGCTCCATCTGGTGCAGAGAGGCATGGGAGCGTTCACTGTTGAGTTAATAAGATATCATAATTTACTAAGTGATAAGATAAATAAACTGGGTAATGACCTAGGCACTAATGGTGGCTTCGAAATCCCTAACCCAAGGTCAAGGGGAGCGTAAACCCTAGACTTCACGTTGGTTACTGGAAGACCACGTGAGATGCTGCATTCATATGGTTATTCATGCATAGCATACGTTTAATATTTTAAATTGAATTTGCTTGCTTGTGTACATAGCATAGGTTTAATAACTTAATTTGAATTTGCTTGTATATGTATATAGCATCTGTCTAATGTTTAATTTGAGTTGTTTGTGTATGTGATGAGATCCATGATGAGAGCCAAGCCGGAAGAAGAAATGTGGATCCTCTTGAAGTGCCGCCTGGACCGATCACAAGAAATTGAGTGAAACGATTCGAGGAAGCACTTAACTGGTTGATAAAGGTTGTCCATGAAGCCGAAAAGGATTGGAGTAATCATGAAGTTGGAACGGATTGGAACAACCATGGGAAGACCCTTTCTTTTGTACAAGTCACACTGGATACGGGATGAAGAGGGCGTGTATTTTCAAGGCATGGCCGTGTAGGAATCTCAAGATTGCACAGAATCATACACGACCAGACACACGGCTAAAAGGCACGGCCGTGTATGGAGTCAAGCAAATCCACAGAAAGATACACGTCTAAAAGTACACGGCCGTGTATCTCTTCAAGGCCAGCTCAAGGCCGCCGGCCTTCATGTTTACACCGCCTGCTTTCGTGTTCTGTTTTCGTGTTTTTACGCAACTTATCTAAGTTATGTCGTTTTGGGCTTTAATGTTACGCATTGTAAACCCTAATATAAGCTCCTAGGGTTAGGAGACAGACATAGAATTTACATCATTGAACATTAAACACTTTTGAGAGGCTCCTCTCTTGGTTCTTCAAGAACTAAATCGAACTTATCGGATTAATTTCCGTGGCGTTCATCCCGACTTATCAATCGGTCTTTCATCCCGATTATGGCATCTTCATTTTATACCAAGGTTCTTATCTCGCTTATAGACAACGGGTCACGGTTTCCACTTTAGGTGTTTGAGCGTCTTAGGCAATGAATTTCCGAACGTATTGGTATTGGGTTTCGTCACAGGTTGGCGTGGTTCATATCAGTTTGGTATCAGAGCTTAGGTTTGTCAAAACATCAAGTTCGGTTGAGGAAGATAATAGCAAAAACCCTAACTCCAATCGTTCATATCAATTATCGTATTCAATTTTGTAATATTGATTGTCTTTTGATAGTGTAATATCGACTAGGCGATTGTTACAAAAAAAAAGAAGAGTAAAAATCACGACAAAAAAAAAAGAAGAGAAAAGAAAAGAAAGACAAGAGAAACGTGATCAAGAGCAACAACCAAGACAAAAAAAAAAAAAATTCGGATAGAAAAATGGAGGAAAATTTATGAACCCTAGAGTTGTTTTGAATTCTACGGAAGGAAATTGGTGTAGTTTGGGTTAGTTCCAAGAGAATTGAGACGAGGAAATTGGCGAGTTGATATCATCGTTGTTTGTGAGAATACACGAGTGACTGTGTGATATCATCATTTGAGCGAAACACGTAAGGGAGTGTATCGTGAGGTTTAAGTATATATATTTGTGTTAGTACTAATCTTTTCTGCAGGAACCATGTCGAGACAACATTCTCCTGAAGGTGAGAGGGGAAGGTTTGATGCTAGGTTAGTAATTGAGGCGTTGAGGGGAGAAATGAAGAGAATGTTCCAAGAAGGAATGGAACAAATTCATGAGACGGTAGAGCAAAGACTAGAGCAATCCACAAACGTATTCCAAGGGCGTAAGAAGGAGAGTCATTCCAGGAGAGTACCGAGGGGTAGAGATGAAATGTCGGATGATGACTTTGATGAGCCTTCTGTCGGGAGTTATAGAGGATATAGTGGTCGGAATAGAGGAACTAGGGATTGGGAAGATAGAGGAGATAGGAATAGATAGGATGATCAATTAAGTAGCATAAAGATGAAGATTCCTCCTTTCCAAGGGAAGAATGATCCCGAGGCGTACTTAGAGTGGGAGAAAAAGGTGGAGATGGTGTTTGATTGTCACAACTACAGTGGGAGAAAGAAAGTAAAACTTGCTGCCATTGAGTTTTCGGATTATGCTACAGTGTGGTGGGATCAACTAATGTTGAATAGGAGAAGGAGTGGCGAGCCACCTATTGAGTCTTGGAAAGAGATGAAAAGAGTGATGAAGAAGCGGTTTGTGCCTGCGTATTACTATCGTGAATTGCACAACAAGTTGCAAACTCTGAGGCAGGGAAGCCGAAGTGTAGATGAGTATTTCAAGGAGATGGAAGTCACTATGATTAGGGCGAATGTAGAGGAGGATAGAGAGGCTACAATGGCTAGGTTTCTTGCTGGGTTGAATAGAGAAATCTAAAATGTGGTTGAATTGCAGCATTATGTAGAATTGGAGGATATGGTTCACATGGCTATAAAGGTTGAGAACCAGCACAAGAGGAAAGGTAGTAGTAATGTACGGTTTCCACAGGGTAATGGTTCATCCACTTGGAAGACCAACCAATGGAAGAAAGAAGAAAAGCCTTTACCCACCAAACCAAAAGGGGAGTTGAGGCAAGCAAGTTCTACTCTTGGTAACTAAGGTAACCCTGATTCTTCTACTTCTAGAAATCGTGACATTAGATGCTTTAAATGCCAAGGTAGAGGCCATATTGCTAGTCAATGTCCAAATAGGCGTGTGATGATTTTGCGTGATGATGGGGAGTATGAGACTGAGGGGGATAGTGAAGAAGATGATATGCCTCCATTAGAGGATGCTAGTGATGATGAGGAGCCTGCAATGGGAAGGCTAGTGGTAGTAATGAAGCGAGCGTTGAATGTGCAGGTGAAGGAAGAAGAGGAGGTGCAAAGAGAGAATATATTTCATACTAGATGTTATCTAGGAGATCACATTTGTAGTTTGATCATTGATAGAGGGAGTTGCACCAATGTAGTGAGTAATTTTATTGTTGAGAGGCTGGGGCTCAAAACTGTTAGACACCCTAGTCCATATAAATTGCAATGGTTGAATGATAGTGGAGAGACTAAGGTGAGTAAGCAAGCATTGATTGGTTTTCGCATTGGAAGGTATGAGGATGAGGTGTTATGTGATGTAGTGCCAATGCAAGCATGTCATGTGTTATTGGGGAGGCCATGGCAATTTGATAGGAAGGTTGTTCATGATGGCTTTTCTAACAAGTATACGCTTGTTCACCAAGGGAAAAGCTTTAATCTTAAACTGTTAACACCCAAACAAGTGTATGAGGACCAGTTGCAGCTACAACAGTCTTTTGCAAAACATAAGGTGAGTGAAAAGCAGAGTGAGAGTGAGAGAGCAAAAGACAATGAGAAAGAAAAGGAATATAAAAGTCAAGATCAAAAGGAAAAAGAGAGGAAGGCTGGAAAGAGTGTAAGAGGCTAAGTTGAAGGGGGATCAACTTTGGTGGTGAGTGAAAAGGAGAAGACAGCCTTGCAAAAGGAGAGTTGTGTGGCAAGAGCGAGTGTAGTAAGGAGAGCGTTAGTGATGAGGCAACCTATTTTGTTGCTGGTTTTTAAAGAAACATGTTTAACTACTAACGAACTATCTAACTCTTTGCCTAGTGTGGTTGTGTCTCTTGTGCAGGACTTTGAAGATGTCTTTCCTGAGGAGATTCTAAAGGGATTACCATCTATTCGTGGTATTGAGCACCAGATTGACCTTGTACCCGGAGCCTCGATTCCAAACAAGCTAGCTTATAGGAGCAATCTAGAGGAGACCAAGGAACTCCAAAGGCAGGTCGAAGAATTAATGGAGAAGGGGTACGTGAGAGAAAGCATGAGTCCATGTGCAGTGCCTGTGATTTTGGTGCCTAAGAAGGATGGGACATAGAGAATATGTGTTGACTGCCGCGCCATCAACAACATCACGGTAAAGTATCGTCATCCCATTCCTCGTTTAGAAGACTTCTTAGATGGATTATATGAGTCTAATGTCATTCCTCATGAGCCTTGGATAGACACTTCCATAGATTTTGTGTTAGGATTATCTAGGCCTAGGTATGGTCGAGATTATATTTTTGTGGTTGTGGATAGGATTCCTAAAATGGTTCATTTCATTCCTTGTCATAAAACTGATGATGTTATACACATTGTTGATGTGTTCTTTAGAGAGGTAGTGCGTTCGCATGGTATACCTAGTAGCATTGTTAGTGATCGGGATGTAAAAATTTCGAGTCATTGTTGGAGAGTATTGTGGGAAAGGTTGGGAACTAAATGGATGTTTTCAACTATTTGTCACCCACAAACTGATGGGCAAATTGAGGTGGTTAACAGGACTTTAATTCAATTGTTAGGAGAAATCATAGAGACGAACATTAGGACTTGGAAGGATTGTCTACCATTTGTGGAGTTTGCATATAATAGGGCTTTACATAGCACTACTCAATGTTCACCATTTGCGATTGTGTATGGTTTTAACCCACTGAATCCTAATTATTTATTGCTATTGCCACCTAACAAGTTTGTGAGTTTTGATGCTGATTCTAAGGCAGATTTCATGAGAAAGCTACATGCACAAGTAAAGAGTAGGATTGAAAAACAAAATGCCAGGGTCGCTTCAAGGGTGAACAAGGGCAGGAGACCCAAGATTTTTCAACCTGGAGATTGGGTTTGGGTCCATTGCAGAGGAGATCCAAGTTGAACCCTCGGGGAGACGGTCCATTTTCGATGCTTGAGAGAATCAATGATAATGCATACAAGAAAGATTTTCTAGGTGAGTCTCTAGTAAGTGTCACGTTTAATGTTACTAATCTGAGTCCATTTGATGCAGGCAATGATTTGAGGACAAATCCTTTTCAAGAGGAGGGGAATGATGAGATCCATGATGAGAGCCAAGCCGGAAGAAGAAATGTGGATCCTCTTGAAGTGCCGCCTGGACCGATCACAAGAAATCGAGCAAAACGATTTGAGGAAGCACTTAACGGGTTGATAAAGGTTGTCCATGAAGCCGGAAAGGATTTGAGCAATTGTGAAGTTGGAACGGATTGGAACAACCATGGGAAGACCCTTGCTTTTGTACAAGTCACACCGGACACGGGATAAAGAGGGCATGTATTTTCAAGGCACAGCCGTGTAGGAATCTCAAGATTGCACAGAATCATACACGGCCAGACACACGGCTAAAAGGCACGGCCGTGTATGGAGTCAAGCAAATCCACAGAAAGATACACGTCTAGAAGTACACGGCCGTGTATCTCTTCAAGGCCGGCTCAAGGCCGCCGGCCTTCATGTTTACACCGCTGGCTTTCGTGTTTTTACGCAACTTATCTAAGTTATGTTGTTTTGGGCTTTAATGTTACGCATTGTAAACCCTAATATGAGCTCCTAGGGTTAGGAGACAGACATAGAATTTACATCATTGAACATTAAACACTTTTGAGAGGCTCCTCTCTTGGTTCTTCAAGAACTAAATCGAACTTATCGGATTAATTTCCGTGGCGTTCATCCCGATTGTGGCGTCTTCATTTTATACCAAGGTTCTTGTCTCGCTTATAGACAATGGGTCGCGGTTTCCACTTTAGGTGTTTGAGCATCTTAGGCAACGAATTTCCGAACATATTGGTATTAGGTTTCGTCACAGGTTGGCGTGGTTCGTATCAGTATGCGTACGTAGCATTGAAAGTGTTACCATCCCATTCACTGAGCCATGGTGTGCTCACCCCCTCACAGACTTTATGCAGGTGTCGATAGCGAAAGCACAAGATGGGCTAAGATATGAAGTGTTGAGAGTTTTGGAAGACCAAAATAATGAAGTAAGAATTGTGAATGATAGATTTACTTAGATAAATGTTAGGACCCCAATGTAAATAGAAATGTTTAAATTGAGAAACCTAGGATTTGTCCTATTCTACTGATTGGTAAGGGATACCAATTCTCTGTTATCATAGTTGACCGTGGGATTCGAGTTCCATAATGATATTTTATTATCTAATCATATGTATTATAACTTATTGTAGATGTAATTATTTACTTAGAGTCTTACGACTTTTGACTCGTAAGACGATTATCATGTAACGGGTGCACATGTGCCATGATAATTTTAGTAGAGGCTTCTAAGTCCCCCTTTGGGGCGTGACATAAAGTGTATGCTAAATGTTCAACAATAATGCACAATAATAAATTAAATAAATAACAAAAATTAAAGAGATAGGATAGGAAAATTAGGTGTAGAATTTTATAGAAGTTCTACATTATGTGTGAATCCTCTTTTTCAATTGGTGGGGATTTAGTTGTTCACATTGGTACCATTCCACTAATCCAATAAATAAAATATGAGAAGTTATAATCAATTTGCCAAACAATTGGCATTTTACAATCTCTACTTTGTCTCTCTAGTCTACAACTTGACTAATCTATAGAATTACAGAGAACCACTATAACTTCTTTCAACCACAATTATCAACTTTTCAAGAAACCAAAAATCTCGAGGGAAATAAAAATAAAGATCCCAATAGTTTTAGTGCTAAAAAAATAGAACATTAAAATAAATACTACAGTAGTGCAAAATAGTCTCTGAAGAAATCTTTAAGGTTTCAATAGAATGTAATTCTTGAGTACATTGTTCTCTTTATCTTTTGATTTTTTTTAAACCATCTATGTATATATATTATCTTTGATCCTTGGCCTTTGAATGGTCAACGAATTTCTACAAGTCTATCTTTAATTATTTGTTGAGGTTGATATCTTGAAATCTTGGACTTGATTTTTTATTTTCAAAATTTGAAGATTGCTTTCTACAGTTTGAAATGTTGATCTATTGAGCATAAATTTTGTCAGATAAGATCTAGTTGTTAAGTTAAAGACTTCCTCGTTACTTGTGGATAAATTTAGATCTTTTAGTTTGAAATTTAAAAAATATTTTAAATGTGATCAACTCTAATATATATCTAACTTCAATCCTTATTTATAAGTTTGGTCAAATCTTCTTGAGTTTAAAGAGCAGCAACATCTTATTCTAATTCTCTATTAATACCCATGCTCGTGTACCTCATAAATCTTAAATAAATAGATACAAATAAACTATTCTTAATAAAAAAATAAACATAAAAAAATCTCCTTAAAATTAATCCCCATGGATTCATAAACCAACTTAAGTGGAATGGAGTTGGACATATTTCTAAAATAAATCCAATAAGTGGAGTTAGGCCTTTGATCTAATTCTGTTATTATCTAACATAAGCTTAGATCAACTGCTCTGTGCAAATTTCATATTCACACATTCTCTAAGTTATTCTTTGAATATCTCCATCTTTGAAGTCTAAATCAACTTCTGATACAGTATTTGAGCTATTCTATTTTTATTTAATCTATACACTTTATAGCTAAATTAGTAAAACACTTAACAACTTTGTTATCATCAAAATCAACAGTAAAGAACTTAATATTCTCCTTCTTTTTTTATGATAACAAAACCCCTTTCTCAAAAACAATTTTTAGAAATCAAAATTGAGAATAGTAATATTTATAAAAAATATTCATAGCCCCATATGTTACATAGATCTAATTTTACATAGATTTACTGGTATGATTAAGTTGTATTTGTTTTTGCCTTTTCTCCTCCTTTTTGTTATCATCAATAACATATTGTACTTCCCCTCAATTTATACCAAATAGTTTATAGTATCAAAATAGAGAAATATTGAGCACAAAACCAAAATTCCAAAGTCATGCTGATCACAAAATACCACAAATCATCATAGTAATAGAAAACGGAATCATAAGGTCTAATTACATTACAGAAATGTCTCAAAGATCTAATAATAACAAAGTAACAAAAATAAAACATAGTATTATGATGACATAATGTCTATTGTTTAGGTTTAGTACTTTTCTTGACTACACTCCTCTTAAACTTTCTTGTAGGCTTATAGAGTTGGATAAAAAGGTCTTTAGTGGATGTAGCTAGAACAAATGTTGTTTCAATTGAAGGTTGTGCTAAAGTGCATTGAGTTGGATTCTGAGATTGAGTAACAAAATTTGTGATGTCTTGAGTTGGATTCTAATAATTAGTTGGAGAGGTGGGATGTGTTAAATGAATGTTTGGAGAATCAGGTCTACAACTAAAGGTTTGGACTGATCTTTTTGAAGTAATTTAGCCACCAATTCTTATAAGTTTTGTTTCTTTTCATCTAGTTACTTTAATCTTTCATCCAGTAGCTTTTGTACAATTCGTCCAACCATTTCTACAAACATTGAGCTTTGGCATGCTTGTTCTTATTGTTTTATTCTTGTCTCTTTCAGTAGAATAGTCTCCGAGTCACTCTTTGACTCAAAATTAGATTACATGGTTGCAACTTCCCTAATTTCAAATACCTCTCTAGTTATTGGCTCATATCTAGGTTTTTTTTTCTTTTGTTTCTCAACCATTTTTCCTTTTCCCTTCCTCTTACCTAATTGTCCAACATCATCATCTCCTTTCTTCCCCTCAGGTCTAGCCATATGTAAAGGATGAGCATACAACCTTCCATCATTGGCCTCCCAATTTTTATTTCTATCATAAATTCCCATGCGCTTAAAGTTCAATTCTTCAATATGCTTAGGAAGAATGGGACATTTAGGTTTAGTAGGAATTTTGACCTTTTTATACTTAAACAATTTCATCAGTAAACTACCATAAGGTCTACTTCCTCCATTCTTTACTAGATGCCTTAGCACTTGACTAGCTAAGTCAACCTTCCTTTTTCAAAGTAATCCTAAAATTACAACTGCATCTTCTTTTGAAATAGTTGTTGAACTTCCCTTCTTTGGAAAAATGCAAGTAATGACTAACTTGTGTAACATTCTAATTACTAACTCAAAGTTAGATACAAACACATCTTTAGCATTAGTAACCTTAAATCCATCATTTAGTTCTTTAAAAACTTCCTTATTGGCCATTAAGACTAAGTTGGAATCTTCCTTAAAAGATTTTAAGTTAAAACAGTCTATTAGATCTTCTTTGGTAATCAGAATTCTTTTTCCCAATACCATAGTATCTAGCACATTTCTATCATTTATCTTCAAATTTTGATAAAACTCTACAACTAACTCACCATATAATACTTCTTCCATTATAAATATATTTCAAGCTTCTATTATATCTAGAAACTCTTTGTAGTAAAATCCATGTTTCTTAAAATAACTAAAATCAAGATAATAACTATCCAGAACCTCATCAATCTTACCTTTGTGTTTGACCACCAAGGTTGATTTCTTCAAGGTCTTAGTTTTTGCATGCTCAAGCACTACTCTTTTTGGTGGAATAATCCTTTTTTTTTTTTTTCTTTTTGCCTTTGAGAAGCCTTCTTTTGTTTTTCAAATTCAGTATTGTGCTATTCAGGCACACTCATTAGAGGATTTTCACCTCCCTTGTTCTTGTTTCTAACAATGCTTTCCAATTATTGTGATTTTTTAGACACTTGGATATAACCTTCTTCAAGAATAGTAGGTTCTTGATTTTGTTTAGTTTCTTGTTTGGCTTCTTTACCATGATACTCATGAGCCTCAAATTGCTAAGTTTTACCACTTCATTTGTCTCGTTTGACATTTTCACCCTCTTCATGTTCTTCCACCATTTTGTCACAATGTACATTAAGGTTTTCAAGGGAAGTATATATTTTTTTTTTAGAGTTAGATTTGATATGGTTTTTTTAGAATCCACACTATTTTCTTCAAGAACTAAGGTTGGAGTCCAAGAGGGTTCTTAAGTTGGTTCTGAATTAGTTTAAGTCCATTGGTTCGTCAACGATCTGTATGGGGTTTTTTTGAGGGTTTGGATTTGAAGGTTTTGCTCATGATTCACTGAGATTTCCTTGGAGCCGTTGTGAAATGAAGTTCATTAGGGGTTTGATTTTTAGGATTAAAAAAATGTTTAGATAAGCACAATTTCCTACTACTCCTTAATTGTAACATACAAGAATTAAAAACACACGTTCAAGTTGAATAGTAAAGAAAGAGAAGATATGGAAAGAGAAAGAGAAATAGATAGTGATGGGTAGAGAAAAGGAAGATAAGGTCCACTACTTGGACGTAGATTAAAAAATGGTCCATTAAGATTTTGTAGCCCACTCTTAATTTACTAAGTGAACATGTAAAATACATGATTAAAAAGATATTTTATTATTTTACAAAAACTTAACTTAAAGAATTTATTTATTTATTTTGTATAATCTTAACACATTAATAAATAAAAAAATTATAAGATTTAACAAAAAAGATTATATATGCTAATTTCATTTCTAATAAATTCAAATCTAATTTTATCTATGAGTTTTGTAAATATATTTGTAAGTTGACTATTTGTAGGTACAAATTCTACATTCATATCACCATATGATACATGATCACAAATAAAATGATACCTAATCTTTATATGTTTTGATCTAGAATGATGTACATGATTTTTTGTTAAATTTATGGCATTTGTATTATCATATTTTATAAGAATACTTTTATAACCCAGACCATAGTCTCTCAATTGTTGTTTTATCTAGAGTATCTAAGCATAACAATTTCCTATGAAAATATATTCAGCTTTTGCAATGGATAGGGTAACTAAATTTTGTTTTCTTGGAGGACCAAGAAACTAATTTATTCCCTAAGAATTGATAGGTATCATAAGTACTTTTTTTCTATCAATTTTGCACCCTACAAAGTCTATATCAAAATATCTTATTAAATCAAAAAATTGATTTTTAGGATACCAAATTCCTAACTTTGCAGTATGTGTAATATATTTAAAATTATATTTTACTATAACCAAATGTTTTTTTTTGTAGGATTTTCTTGAAATATTGCACATATACATACACTAAAAAGAATATCAGGATGTGAGGCTGTCAAATATAATAAGGATTTTATTAATCCTCTATGTAGTTTTCCATTTACCTTTTTGCCATTCAAGTCTAGATCTAACCTAATTGACATACTCTTTGGTGTAAATGCTCTTTTACCATTTTCAAAGCTAAATTTTTTAATAATCTGACAAGTATACTTCTCTTGATGCATAAAATTCTTATCACTTGTTTACTTTATTTGTAATACTAAGAAGTAATTTAACTTACCCACCATTGACATCTCGAACTTAGCCTGCATCTTCTTAGAAAATTGCTTTCAATATTCTTCATTAATATAACCAAACACTATATCATCATAAATTTGTACAACTAAAACTTTTGATCTAAATATTTCAAAAATAAAGTTGTATCCACTTTGCTTCTAAGAAAGCCATTTTTTAACCAAAATTTCACTTAACTCATCTTACTATACATGAGGGGCTAGTTTTAAACCATAAAGAGCTTTCTTAACTTTATACATGTAGTTAGACTTAAAAATGAATCTTCAAATTTAGGAGGTTGTTCCACATACACCTCCTCTTTGATAGATCCATTTAAAAATACACTTTTTACATCCATTTGGAACAGCTTAAAATTTTTTAAACATGTAAAAGTAAGAAGTAAATGAATAGCTTTTAACCTTACAATAGGTGCAAAAGTCTCTTCAAAGTCAATGTCATCTTCTTGTGAGTATCCTTTGGCCATTAGCCTAGCTTTATTATTATTTATTATTATTATTTTACCATTCTTATCTAACTTATTTTTAAACACCCACTTAGTACCTACTATTAATTTATCCTTAGGTTTAAGGACTAAATTCCATACTTGGTTTCTTTTGAATTAGTCTAATTCTTCTTGCATTGCATTTATCAAATCATTATCTCCTAAAATTTCTTTGACTAATGACAATTTAAACTCAAATATCAAAGCAAAATGATTTTCTATGTTTTTATAATTTGCTCTAGTTTTTATTCTTGATCTAATATCATCTAGGACTTTATCTATTGGATGATTTAGCTATATTCTAGTTGACTTAAATGGATGTTGAGTCATCTATAAGGGGTCTAATCTACTCTCTAATGGATCGTCTGAACTAGGTTTTGACCTATTTCCAACATTAAGTTTAATATAGGTGTTTGTTAAACTATCGAAGTAAGGTTTTGATCTACTCGCAACATAGGCTTAGTAGAACATTCTAAGGGATCTTCTAACTTAGTTTCTATCTTATCTTCTCTTTGCTCACTCTTTTGATTCTTTTCATAAATTAGGGGAGATTCATTAGTATTTTCTTCAATAAACTTAACATTTATAGATTCTTCTACTATCTTAAAGGTTTTATTAAAAATTCGATAAGCTTTAGAATTCATAGAATATCCAAGGAAGATAGCTTCGTTTGCCTTTCTACAAAATTTCCCAAAGGTTTACCTGTTTTCATCACAAAGCAATTGCATCTAAACACATGAAAACTATGACATAGTTGGTTTTCTTCCCTTGAAGATTTCATAAGAGGTTTTATTTGTTAAGGGCCTTATGTAAACATGATTAATGATGTAGTATGTTGTAGAAACTACTTTGGCCCAAAAATATTTTGTTATACCATTCTTGTTTAATAAGGTTCTTGTCATTTCTTAGATTGTTCTATTTTTACACTTTACCACTCCATTTTGTTTTGGAGTTTAAGGTCTAGGAAAGTTGTGATTGGTGCCATTATTTTCACAAAAAGTAATAAAATCAAGGTTTTCAAATTCTTTTCCTTGATTGGTTTATAGGCTTATTATGGAAAAGCCATTTTTATTTGAACTTGTTTTGCAAAAATTATAAAATTTTTAAAAGCTTCACTTTTATGATGTAAAAATAGCACCCAAGTAAACCTTGAAAAATCATCAACAATCACAAGTCTATATTTGTTCCCTCCTAGACTTAATGTCTAAGTTTTACCAAATAAGTCCATGTGAAGCAATTCTAGTGGTCGTTTAGTATAAATAACATTTCTACTTTTGTGTGAAATTTATGTCATTTTTTTTAAACAAGTAGCACTACAAAGATCTTGAATATTTATCTTTTGTAAATTGTGAATTAAATTTTTCTTAAATAATTTTTCTAATTGATGAAAGTTTACGTGTCTTAACTTTTTATGCCATAAGGAAATATTATCACTCATAGTTAAAAAACATTTTTTAGAATCTACTTCAAAAGGTTTTATCATATATACATTCTTCTTTCGAAAACCTTCAAACAACTTAGTACCATTTATATCATAGCTTATACATTTGTTTTATTCAAAAATTATCTTATATCCCTTATCACACAGTTGACTATTACTTAAAAGATTGTGCTTTAGGCCTTTTACAAGAGAAACATTATTGATTGTATGAGGAGGAAAGCCAATCGTACCTATTACAACTATTTTACTTTTACTATTATCACCAAACTTCACATAAGTATTCTCATTCCATTCTAAATTTGTGAACAATTAAGCATTACTAGTCATATGTCTCGAATAACCATTATTGAAGTACTAAGTTCCCTTCAACTTTATTTTGTGTTCCTACACATATCACAAACAAATCAAACTTGTTTACGAACCCAACAAAACTTAGGTCCATTAAAATTGAAGCTTGTGTTTTGATTCTTCACTTGATGGCTACTAAGCTTGAAATTCTTGTAAAAACAGTATTTTTCGATAGTTTCTAGCTTGTTATAAAAGAAATAAGCATAGGGTTTTTGAGCATTATGCATGTTATTTACAATTCTTCTTTGGTTTTGGTTTGGGTATCTTTTGATGTACCCTCTATGGTATCCTTTGACAAGATACTTCTTGTTTTGTTTAAGGTACCTTCTGACGTTCTTTTTATGTTTTTCAACACCAAAAACTTTTCCTTTTCCTTTTATGTTTTTATTATTCTTAACATTTTCTTTGATTAATTCCATTCTAGGTTTTACAAAAATTATTTTATTTGTATTAGATGATTCTACTTTGTTATAACCTAATCCAGTTTTAAATTGATCCACTCATTATGAAGAAATCAACATTTGGAGTTTTCTATCACTCTTATTAAAATTTTGAAATGTGTTCTCAATTGATCTTGATAACTCATTTACTCGAACTATCAACCTTTTTATTTCTTCCTCCATAACTAGGTTTTCATTTACTAAAGCTTCCTTTGCTACAAATAAGCCTTTGATATCATTCTCATATACTAAAATCTTATTACTTTTAGGCTAGAGCATCTTTTTCTTCTCTTAAGGCTTCATTTTCTGCATCTACTTGTGAATTTTTTTTTTGTTAGCCTTAAAGGGCTTTTAATAGTTTACTTATTTCTACACAAATATCATTAGGTAGTTCTTCCTCATATTCACATTAAGTTTCAAGTTCCAAGTTTACCTGTGATAGCACTATCAAGTAGATGCTTACTTCCTCAATTTTATCATTAGTAGGTTTTGCCTCATTCTCTAACTCATCCATATCACTTCATGTTACAAGCAAGGACTTGCTTCTTTTCTTATACTTCTCCAATTTCTTAATAATAATAGGACACTCATATTTGATGTGCTTAGGTTTCTTGCATTCTTAGCACACTAGCTCCTTTTTCTCCTTTTTCTTCTTTTGTTCGTTAAATTCCTTTCTTGCATCACTACTACTTTTATTAGTTTTGAACCTTTTAGTAAATGACTTCTTACCTCTTTTTCTAAGTAATTTATTAGGCATCTTGCTAAAAGTGTAGCATCTTCATCATGACTCTTCATCATCTAAGTCATTCTTTGAGTCTTGAGCTTTGAATACAATAAATTTCCTTTTGAGTTCCTTTGAGGTACTCTCTACTTTTAGGAAGTCAGTTTCATATGCCTTTAATTTGTTGCACAATTGGCTTAGGGTCAGCTTCTTCATGCCATACGCTTCCTCTATTACAGTTTTTTTTTTTTTTTTTCACATTCCATACTTTGGGAAGAACTCTTAGCATCTTACAAAATAACTTTGCATCATAAATAGTTTTACTAGGAGAGGAGAGCTCATTAGTAATTGTAGTGAATCTGCTAAATGAATCTTTAATTTCCTCACCTAGTAACACTTTGAAGGTTTCATATTACTATATTAACGAGTTAATCTTTGTTTCCTTGATTGATTCTATGCCTTCATATGTTTGTTCTAGCATATCTTAGATTTCTTTAGTTGTTTTATAAGAAGAGATTAGATAAAACATAGATTGTACAATTGGAGATAAAAGCAAATTCTTAACCTTTGAATTATGTCTAGCTTTTTCAATTTCTTCTAAATGCACGACTGGATCTAAAACTTTAAGATATCTAGTTTGAATTATAGTCTAAGTTTGGAAATTAAATGCTTGTATGTACGTCTCCATCTTGTACTTCTAATAGGGATAATCAATACCATAAAAATAAAATAAAATGGATCTTTTCCTAGTTGAACATTTGGATGACTACTTTCAACTATTTCATCTTGGCTCTAAATGATAATAGAACGTGACTTTGATACCAAATGTGGATCTTAATTTACATATTAAGAGGGGGTGAATTGATATCTATACAAATTTTTAACTTTTTGAAATTACCTTAAACAAAAGTTTAAACCCCTTTAAGATATTCTAGTTGGCTTGAAGTGCAAGTTCACAAGAATGCACAATAATAAGCTAAATAAATAACAAAAATTAAAGAGATAGGGCAAGAAAATTAGATGTAGAATTTTATAGAGGTTCTACCATATGTATCAATTCTCTCTTCTAGCTCTATTGTTGGGGACTTGATTGTCTACACCAAGTTATTATACTAATCTAATAAACAAAAGATGAGAAGTTAACATTAAAGTAAATACTAAAGTAGTGTAGAATAGTCTCTAAGGAAATCTCTAAGTTTCAATAGAATGTAATTCTTGAGTACGTTGTTCTCTCTATCTTTTCATTTTTTTTAAACCATCTGTACATATATATTATCTTTGATCCTTAGCCTTTGAATGGTAAATGCATCTCTAAAACTCTATCTTTAATTATCCATTGAGGTTGATATCCTCAAATCTTGGACTTTATTTTTTATTTTCAAATTTTGAATGTTGCTTGTTGCAGTTTGAATTGTTAATTTGTTGAGCATATGTTTTGTTAGATAAGGTTTTGTTGTTAAGCTTAAAGACTTCCTCATTGCTTGTGGATAAATTTGGATCCTCTAGTTTGAAATTTAAATAGATATTTTGAACGTGATCAACTCTAATATATCTCTAACTTCCATCCTTATCCATAAACTTAGTCAAATCTCCTTGAGTTTAAAGAGTAGCAATGTCTTCTTTTGATTCTCTATAAATACCCATACTTATGTACCTTGTAAATCTTAAATAAATAGATACAAGTAAACTATTCTTAATAAAAAATAAACATAAAAATTCTCTTTGAAATTAATCCCCATGGATTTATGAGCCAACTTAAATGGAATGGAATTAAATATATTTCTCAAATACATCCAATAAATGGAGCTAGGCCTTTGATCTAATTCTGTTATTGTCTAACTTAAGCTTGGATCAATTGTTTTATGTAAATTTTATTTTCACACAATTTCTGAGTTATTCTCTGAATATCATTCTTGAAGTTCATATCAGCTTTTGATAGTCTCTAAGTTATTCTATTTCTATTTAATCTATACACTTTATAACCAAATTAGTAAAACACTTAATTGTTTTGTTATCATCAAATCAATGGTAGAGAACTTAACAGAATTATGTCATTTTCATAAAAATACTGTTATATAAATATGTAAAATTTGTACTTTCATAATATATATTATTCATGCATTGTATGATGTATAAAATATTTAACTTAAGTAAAAATATATTTTACATTCACATATTCTACATATATGTAGATAACTTATAACACCCAATGTTATATTGTTTATTTATATAATATGGATAACAAATAAGAGGAGTTATTATAATAATATATATAATACAATGCGTTTATAACATTCACCACTTAACGTTAAGTTTACATGTAAGAGCAAATATGTGATTTTACATAAAATCAGGATATATCTGTAAAGACTGCTTTATAGAATAACAGATATTTTTAGCCCCTTTTATTACATACTATTAAAAAATTCTCTTCATATGAAATTTATCTTTATCATAACACATCCATACTTCATATCGAGCGTTTAAATGTTATATAAGTTTAAATTTTCTTTCTTTTTTCTTTTTTCTTTTTTGTTTACTTTTATTTTCTTATCATCATCATTATTATTATTATTTGGTGTAAACATGAATAAGTTATTCCTTTTTTTTTAGGCTTACTTGGTCCCGGAATTTCATTTATGCTAGCTGTCTTTGACGAGGGACGCAGATCTTCTTCTCTAGCGTTTATTATTACTATTATTTTTCATTATATACATAATATAATAAGGAAGAGAGAATCAAGTGTATTCCTTCCCTAGAAGAGAGTAATATTATACGATACGATACGAATTACACAGTACATGTTTTTTGAACAAAACAGGTGGTATAGATGTTAAAATCGTAAAACATTATAAATTCTTACGTGTTATTCGGCTCTTGTTTTTATGTTCGACACCGGATTTTGCTCATATTCACAAGTAAAACTTTTTAATTTACCCTCACATCTTTGATGTGAAATAGTAATAAAGGATAAACAAAAAGTGCATATTTATACTAATTCAATTAATTTTTTTTATATTTACAATATATATATATTTAAAAATAAGACAAATCTTCGATTGTTTGAGTTTATCATGCCTGCAATGCTGTGCTAGATAAGTTTATACACTTTATATCTGATGATATATAAGGATGCAAATAAGTCAAGTCAAGTCGAGTTTTTAAAGGCTTAAGCTTGACTTGCTAGAAAAATTATTAAACTTGACCTGAATTCAGTTTTTACTGAGTTTAAAAATTATAGACTCATTGTTAAGGAATTTAAAGCTCAAACTCAGCTTATTTATATAAATAAGGAAAATGAGTTGAGCTTGACCTCGTTTAGATATAAACAAGCTTGAGTTTGAGCTCAAGCTCATTTAGATAAACATGCCCTCAAGTTGGAGCTCATTTCGATAAATGAGTAAAAAACAAGCTTGATCTCAAATTAAAGTTTGAAATTAATTCAAAATTTCAAAATTTATCTTTTATATTTTTTATTGAAATTAATTCAAAAATTTATTATTTCAAACTCAAATTCATAAGACAATGATACATGATTGCAATATGATTTTTTTAACATTTTTATTATTAGAACACAAATTCATATTATAATATACTAATTTGTGAGTCTCCTCCTAAACCTATTCGTAGCCTAACTTTTTAATAATATAAATGAAAGTGTACTCGTGAGTATGCTTATGAGTATATTAGTGAGTCTGTTTATAAGTCCACTCAATAACAATATAAATGAGCATACTTGCAAGTCTATTTGCAAATTGACTTGTTAAAAATACAAAAAAGCCTATTCTCAAGCTTGCTCTTGAGTTTACTTCTAAGTTAGCTTGCAAGCTTATACAAAAGTTTGAGCTCAGCTCATTTAAATAAATAAGTATTATTTTAAGTTTAAGCTCAGCTCATTTACTAATCAAGTTTGAGTTGATCCAAGCTCAAGCAACCATGAGTAGTTTGGTTGGTTTGTAGCCTTAATAATATAAAATTACAAATATGGATGTCTTGCTGTGACAAAACAAATATGGAAAATTTAAGTTACTTGAGGTATAAAATAATTTTAGCGCAATATGCATAACTCGTATATTTTTATTCATGATAGAGATATTCAATAGTGTTCTTTTAGCTTTGTGTTTAATTAGATAATGTTAAAAAACAAACAGTAAAAGTGTAGAAAATTAAAAAAAAAAAAAGAAAAGAAAAATCATAGAAAATTTAAAATAAAACAAAAGGAAGTAACCATTGTTGGCCACTAAAGGGGTAGAGTAGTCAGCAAAAACTTGTGAATCCACAAGCTTTTGAGTTTTTTCTCCTCCTCTTCTTCTCGTTCTCCTTTTTCTATTTTTTTTTTTCTTTTTAAGTTTTGGGGTAGTTGGTGGCTATAGGTGAGTCATACGACCTAGTTACAATAGTGGGTTGTGATTCATAATTAAACATGGCTATTGCTGGTCAAGGGGTGGCCAACAATGGTTGCTTCCTTTTTTTATTTTTTTCTCTTTAAAAAAAAAATTCTTGTAGTTTTTCTTTTAATTTTTTTTTTGAATTTTAGTATTTCTTAACGTTAGTTAATTAATAGTAAATACTTAATTGCCACATTAGTGTAATGTTAGTTGATACTTACACATAGGTTGTCATGTTAACTTTTTAAAGGGGTAAATGCCAACTTTTCAAAAAGCTAACAGCTTATACAATTTTCAAAATTTTTAGAAGTGATTCATATAATTTGCCCTTAAGTAAAATATATTAGCACTTTATTTTGTGTTAAATTTCAATTAAATCTTATATTATATAGCTTAAGTATGTCATTTTAATCCCTAATGTTCATGTAAAAGTTAAATTAATTACTCTAAAAATAAATTCTAGTTACATATTTTCTATTTTCAAGTAAAATCTTCGGTTATTCTTAATCAGTATACTATTAAGAACAACTTTATCAAAGGTTCTTGACACAAAAACTAATGTCAAGAATAAGGATGGATGTAGAAACATGTGATTAAGGATTGAACATATAGTATATGAATTAATATTAGAATTTACTTAGAAAAATATCTACTCATTATTTAGTTACAGTACATTTTATATACATGAAAGGATTTTGTCAATAAGTGTACATGCAACACAATGTAATAGAGAATAGAATAGGAAATTTAAACTTTTTTCCAAAACGATTATGAGTGCTCAATGCACTTTGTGAAAAGGTGAAAAATAAATGAACATTTTAACTTTACATCAGGGCATATATATTAATTAAAATGTAACTATAATTTATAAAAAATAAATCACAAGTATTTAAACAAAATATGACAAGAATGAAAATGATAAAATAATATCAAGAATAGTATTTAAAACTATTTTGCAATGACTTTGTAATATTATTTCACAGTACTATCATAAAAATATTATTTTCAATATAAGTGATTGGACAATTGATTATTTGATAATATTCATTCATTTTTATAATATTAATTATAAATGAAAATGTTAGTACATAAAGCAACATAACTATTATTATTTACTAATGTTTTATGTGATATGACTAAAACACTTGTAAAATTGACAATATCATTATTATTCATGGTGGATCTACTAATAAATAAATAGCATCTACTTGAGAGTTAACTACCTTTTATTATTATTATTAAAATTTAATTTTATTACCTATTGTGAAAAAAAAAGGAGAATGAAAAGAATTTATGGAGAGATATACAATAAATGTAACTTGAAAATAAAATAAAAATAAAACAACAATAATGAGATTTAAACTCATGACCTTATTTATGTAAAAGCAAATACATAATCACTTAAACATATTCAACTTTGTAATAATAATTGTGCTTTATTATATAAATATGTTACATATTTTTTACTTTTAAAATAAATTTTAAATATAATTTTTTTTCCAAACTTAGGAGGGCTAGGATTCCTTTCGATTTGTACTCGGTCAAGAACGCCACAATCATCAGTAATTTCCATCTAAACGAGTTTCTTTTCTTTTTTGGGTTCCTTAATTGAGGGCTTTTTTTTTTTTCCTTTTTTTTATTTTTCTTCTTTTGGCCTTTAGTGTTAGTTTTATATATTTTATATTATAAATTTCATAAATAATATAAATAAATATTATTTTTTTAAGAACATATAAAAATAAATAGCAAATTTTACAGAAAGAGAGTTGGTAAAACGTTAATAGAGCACCATAAACAACTCCCATCGGCAAAGATACTCAAAAAAGGGAATATCCGGTGGCTGGACGTAGACTAGATCAAAGTGAATATGATTCTTCGAGAAGCTAAGAAGGCAGGCATATGGGACCATGATAAAAGTAGATGGAAGACAAGAGAAGGATGGTGTCACATTTGATGTGCTACAAAGGCATTGGAAATTCTATTTCGGTACTGGCTTTTTTCGGTCCAACAAATTAAAATTGTCCTATTTTCAAATTCTGTGCTAAATAAGTTTGCACACTTTATATTCAGCGATATATAAGGATGCAAATGAGTCGAATTGAGTCAAGTTTGACTCGTTAGAAAAATTATTAAACTCAAGTCGAGTTGAGTTCTTACCGAGCTTAAAAATTATACCGTCAAACTCAAGCTCAAACTAAAGCTTGTTAAGAAATTTAAAGTTCAAGCTTGGCTCGCTTATATAAATAAGGCAAATGGGTTAGGCTTCAGCTCGTTTAGATATAAATAAGCTTGAGTTTAAGCTCTAGCTCATTTTAATAAATAAGTAAAAAACAAGTCTAAGCTCAAATTAAAGATTGAAATTAATTCAAAATTTTAAAATTTATCTTTTATATTTTTATATTGAAATTAGTTTAAAATTTTATTATTTCAAACACAAATTCATAAGATAATGATAAATGGTTGCAATATGATTTTTTAAAATTTTTTATTATTTGAACACCAATTCATAATATAATATACTAATTTGCGAGCTTGCCCTTAAACTTGTTCGTAGCCTAGCTTTTTAATAATATAAATAAAAATCTACTCGTGAGTATGCTCATGAGTATGTTAACGAGTCTCCTATAAGCCAACTCAATAATAATATAAATGAGCATGCTTGCAAGTCTGTTTACAAATTGACTTATTAACAATATAAATAAGCTTATTCTTGAGCTTGCTTTCAAGTCTATTTCCAAGTTGGCTTGCAAGCTTATGTAGAAGTTTGAGTTCAACTCGTTTAAATAAATAAGCATTATTTTAAGTTTAAGCTAAGTTTTTTCTCCTCCTCCTCTTCTCCTTCTTCTTCTATTTGTTTTTTTCTCTCTCTCTCTCTCTTTTTATTTTTGTTTTTAAGTTTTGAGGTAGTCAATGGGTATAGGTGAGTCATATGACACAGTTACAATAATGGGTTGTGATTCATCATTAAATCATGGCTGTTGCTGGTCGACAGGTGGCCAACAATGGCTACTTCCTTTTTTCTGTTTCTCTTTTAAAAAAAATTCTTGTGGTTTTTCTTTTTAATTTTTTTTAATTTTAGTATTTCTTAACATTAGTTAATTGATAATATATAATTAATTTCCACATTAGTGTAATGCCAGCTGATACTTACACAGGTTGTCATGTTAGCTTTTTAAAGGGGTAAATGTTGACTTTTCAAAAAGTTGGCGGTGTATACAATTTTCAAGGTTTTCAAAAGTGATATAATTTGCTCTTAAGTAAAATATATTAAAATTTTATTTTGTGTTAAATTTCAAATAAATATTATATTTTATAGCTTAATTATGTCATTTTAATCCCTAATGTTCATGTAAAAGTTAAATTAATTACTCTAAAAATAAACTCTGATTACATATTTTCTATTTTTAAGTAAAATCTTTGGTTATTTTCAATGAGTATAATAAGAACAACTTTATTAAAGGTTCTTAACAAAAAAACTAATGTCAACAATAAGGACAGACATAGAAACATGTGATTAAGGACTGAACATATAATATATAAATTAATATTAGAATTCACCTAGAAAAATATCCACTCATTATTCAATTATAGTACATTTTATATACATGAAAGGATTTTGTCAATAGTGAATAGAATAGAAAATTTAAACTTTTTTCCAAAACGATTACTAGTGCTCAATGCATTTTGTGAAAAGGTGAAAAAAAAAACATTTTGACTTTACATCAAGGCATATATATTAGTTAAAATGTAACTGTAATTTATAAAAAATAAAATCAAATTATAAAACTTATGTAAGTTGTGTTGTCAACAAAAATAAATCACACGAAGCATTTGAACAAAATATTACAAGAATGAAAATGACAAAATGATATAAAGAATAGTATTTAAAACTATTTTGTAATGACTTTATAATATTATTTCATAGCAATATCATAAAAATATTCTTTTCAATATAAGTGATTAAACAATTGATTATTTGATAATATCCATTCATCTTTATAATATTAATTGTAAAAGAAAATGTTAGTATATAAAGTAATGTGACTACTATTATCTACTAATGTTTTATGTGATAAGACTAAAACACTTGTAAAATTGATAATATTATTATTATTCGTGGTGGAGCTACTAATAAATAAATAGCATCTACTTGAGAGTTAACTATCATTTATTATTATTATTAAAATTTAATGTTATTGCTTATTGTGAAAAAAAAAAGTAGAATGAAAACAATTTATGAAGAGATATACAATAAATGAAACTTGAAAAATAAATAAATAAATGATTATGAGATTTGAACTCATGATCTTATTTATATAAAAGCAAATATATAATCACTTAAATATGTTTAACTTCATAATAATATTTTTGCTTAAATATATAAATATGTTGTATATTTTTTACTTTTAGAATAAATTTTAATAATTATTTTTTTTCCAAACTTAGGAGGGCTAGGATTCCATTCGATTTGTACTCGGTCAAGAATGCCACAATCATCAATAATTTCCATCTAAGAGAGTTTCTTAACCTTTTTGGGTTCCTTACTTAAGGTGTTTTTTCTTTCTTTTTTTTTTCTGCTTTTCTTCTTTTGGTCTTTAGTATTTGTTTTATATAATTTTTATTTTATAATTTTTGTAAATAAAATAAATAGGTATTCAATTTTTTTTAAACATATAAAAATAAATAGAAATTTTTTTAGAAAGAGAATTGGTAAAACGTTAATAGAGCACCATAAACAACTCTCATGGGCAAAAATACTCAAAAGAGAGAATATCCGGTTGTTGGACGTAGACTAGATCAAAGTGATTATGATTCTTGGAGAAGCTACGAAGGCAGGCATATGGGACCTCGATAAAAGTAAATGGAAGACTTGAGAACGACGGCGTCACATTTGATGGGCTACGAAGGCATTGGAACTTCTTTTTTGGAAATGCCTTTTTTAGGTCCAACAAATTAAATTAGTCCTATTTTCAAATTCCCTTTCAGAAAAGGCAGTCAACACTCAACCCACATTTTCTGGTCTAGAAATCTATATCGGCGTGTTTCATGTCGTCAAAGCAGGAAAAAAAAAAAAAGAAAAATTAATGCACACATTATAGTAATATGTATATATGGATAAAATTTTAATACTTAAAGTTATAATTATAAGTTTTTTTAAAAATACATATTATTATTATTATTATTATCGTGTATTTAAATATCATTAATATTTATATACTATTTATCCAAACACATAATATATTAATACCATAAAAAAAAATTTCCTATTTCACGGGGTTTTTATTACTTATGTAAGGTGGAAAATTAACCAAAAGTTTTAATTATTTGAAATATTTTTTTTCCTTTCCTCTTAATTATAAAAGCAAAATCCTTGTACTGGTTTCTGTGAATATAGATAAATATTGAGCTCCGGACTTGCTAATTTGAGAATTTTAATTTTTGGATAAACTTGTTCAAGGAAAAGTTTCTTTAAGATCTTAACAATGGAGAATATATTAGTAAAATGAATATGATTTTCCTTTTTCAAATAAAAGTAAGCTTCCGAAAGAGAAAAATGATTCTTTTCTTTTCTTTTTTTTCTTTTTTGAAAATTAAAACAATTTTACTCAATCCTTAATCATTTTCATTATAGATGTTAATCACCATATATTATGGCCAATGAATTGTAGCTATAACAATTTACTCCTTGGATGGAAAATCAGCATTATCCTTTAGATTAAAACGATTTCCAACTCATAAGACAATTAATGTGGATGTGCTGATAGTATTGCTCCCATGTGAAAAAGAAAAAAAAAAAACAAACTTAATACTCTGAACTTTTATAAAATGACAAAAGCAATGTGCTCCATCTTGCTTATGGTTTGTTCAATAGCTAAAATACCAATTTCCAAGTGAAGTAGTTCCTTTCACTCAATGTGTTTCCTATATTGCTTCTTTAGCGTGTCCGTCATGGATGACTTCATCTGAACATGACAATTTTATTTTTTTTTTGGTAAAATCCATTTATGAACTTTGTGGTTAAATATATATTTTTTTATTTTATGTTTGTTTTATATACACTCATTCCCTTTATTTTTAAAATTGTATATTAAGAATCCCAAATTAAAAAAAAAAAGGATTTAAACTCCTATATGACCACTTTACTATATGTTTTATTCATTTTTTTTCAATATTAGTGTTTTCTTATTATTTTATTTAAAGACAAAACAATAAAATAAAATATAAATACACTTTTCTTAAAGATTTAGGAATCTAAACGCATAATTTCAAAAATAAAAAGTTAACCATATATGAATCAAATATAAGGAAGTGTTTGTAACTTATTACAGAAACAAACCATTACATTTAGACATTGTCACGGTTCCAAATCAACTCGAAACTATCGTATCATGGGTTAAAGATTATGAGAACTGGGTTTAGAATTAGAGCTGAGAATGTAAAACAGGCTAGCCCACTCAACCCACAAAATTTGTGGGTTGGGCTAAAAATATTTGGCCTATAGGATGTGCGAGTTGCTTTGGCTTGTCCCACGTAGCTCGTAGGTTGGGGTAGGTCAACTCGCTGCGGGTGTGGGTTGGCCTGCTTGGCCAAAAAAAAAAAAATATAGAAATAGTAGAAAACAGGTAAACAACTGTTGGTCATTGTTAGTTATCAAGTCAAGTCACATGATCGTCATGAAAGTCAAAACAAAACGGATCTCTTTCTCAATTTTTCAATTTTCACTTTCTTGAAGTTTCTTCTATTCTCCTTCTCTCATACTCTCATCTCTAATCTCTCATTCTCACATTCTTAGTTTGATCCACATGAGTCGGAGCTCGAAGACCACCGACTACCACCACTAGTCGTCATCGTCTTTGTCACTGTCAGTAGTCATTGTCGTCCTCCTCCAGTCATGATGCGTGCATAGTGAGTCACTTAGTTGTGGAACTTCGGATGCAATTGCATGTTGTTGTTTTTTTTTTAGCCAACATACTTTGAGTTCTAATTTTGTAATATGAAAAAAAAAAAATCAATTTGTGTGGGTTGATGGACTAGCTTGGCTAGGCCGACTTATTTAGCCCACCCAATGTATAGGCCATCATGAGCCGCCTCGCTTTGACCTACAGGCTGGTGCAGGTCAAGGTGAGCCAACCCTTTCGACCTACATTCCCACTCTTGTTTAGAACCATGTCGTGGGAAATGATGGTTTACGAGCCAATTTTAGACCTGTGACCACCCCATGTGGTGGAAACTTCTATTTAATGTCCTTAAATGTGTTTTCTCGAGATTTAGCACCTCCAATCCAACATTTTATGATGATCTATTAAGAATTTGAAGATGATGAGCAATGTCATAGTTCATGTTTTGATGCGACAAAACTAAATATACTTTGTTAGAAAGAGTATAATGCCTCAACCGAATCCATGCATTGTATATGTTGAGTCATGTAGTCTTGTTCCTATGAATCATATATACTTATCGAATTTACCTTACGTGTGAACAAATCCTGTCTCCTCCACTAGTTTCAGAAGTCCCTCAACGTGGGTACCAAATGTAGACTGGCTCAATATAGTTCACAGTTTCTAACTTTTCTTATTCTTGTAAAGGCTTTATGTTGAAATCTATTGTATTTCTATGTGTTTGCGTGAGGTCTGATTGATCAAAAAATAATAGGAATAATAGAAGCATGAAAAACCTGCTCAAGTTCGCTAAACTCTAAGAAATACAATGAAGAAGATTAGAGTCACCGATCGTATTTTCTACTATTTATATCTTTCGGCTGTACTGTTTACACATATGAACTCTATTATAAGATTAGTTTGTAACTATATATATATATATATTTTCTTTCTCCTATTACAAGTATAATCTGTTATGATCTTGGGTTTTTCACAAGGATTGATGGTATAATCATTTAGTTAATTATTTTTCCCTCATTTTGCTTGTAAAACTTGCTAAACTATGAGCCAAATAACTACAACCATAACAAAATTACTGAAGGGAAACCAAACAGATTAATCCTTGAATTATAATTTGAAGACCAAATTGCAATTACTCCTACAGAGCTAATATTTAGGTGTGATGGTATATCATTTACGCTCCTAAAATGTGACTAAATCTTTCAAAAACTTTCGAAAATATACCTTCATCTCTTCAACCGCAATTGGAACTCCCAAACCGCGATTTTCTAGGCCTTCTAATGAGGGCTTAGGACCCTTAGCGATTTTTTGAAAGTTAAAACCACGATTTAAAAGTTTACTTTGTAAGGAGTTTTTGCATATAGTTTTGAGGATGTAACTTCAATCATCTATAAATCGTAATGACTCCTCAAAGGTTTTGTTAATGCATGCATATGCACATCAAACATTTATTGCCCGATATTTAACAACTGAAGGTGATTTTAAGCATTCAACGATACATTTTTAATTAAGAGCACATCAACAAAATAATCATTTCATGAAATCAGAGGATATCACATGAGAATATCATAAAAAATCAGTGGAACTACAAGGGCTTCAGGATAAACAATAGTTCCTCATAAGCAATTACAAAAATCCTCCAAAAAATTCCAGTAGCCCACAACGAAATCAAACATATGTAAAAGAGTAAAAATATCTACTCTAATTAAAGGTAACTAAACCTATCCTGAAGATGAACTTTGATTGCTAGAATCTGACCATGGAGGCATGAAAAAATCAGCTGCACCACCATCATCACCTCCACTCTGGCTTCTGGCTGGCCTCGGGTTGACAACTGGCGACGCGGGCATAAATGTATGTGGATAACCAGATGATGAAGTTGGAGGAGGAGGTATAGAAGATACACGAGGAGGAGGAGACAGTGTAAACGAAGGAGAAAATGATGATTGAGGGTGTTGGTGAGATGATGATGAAGTTCGAGAAGGAGCTATAGGAGATACAGGAGGAGGAGGAGGAGATAGTGTAAATGAAGGGGAAAATGATGATTGAGGGTGTTGGTGAGATGATGATGAAGTTGGAGAAGGAGCTATAGGAGATACAGGAGGGGGAGGAGATAGTGTAAATGAAGGGGAAAATGATGATTGAGGGTGTTGGTGAGACGATGCCCTAATTGAATTAGCCAAAACCATTTGCTCATAAAAACTCAATGGCTGTCTATTAAAGTCAGCATAGCTCAAATTCGGAGAAGTACTATAATTCACATTCACACTACTAGAACTATCACTCCTAGCCCCCTCAATAGTGTGCATATCATGAATAACCGCTTGTGAATGGACAATAGGCTCATTGGATGAGGAGACAGACACTAGGGAAGTATTGCCAGAACCAGATGCCGTAAACCGATTTCGCAAAGGATCCTGGGGGGAGGTGACTAGCCGGACGTTTTCGGGGAAATTTAGCTTGGCCTTGTTGCCACGGAAGCCAAGGGCAGCTTCATCATAGGCACGGGCAGCGGCTTCCGCCGTATCGAATGTTCCTAGCCATACCCTAGCAGCCTTGATAGGATCTCTTATTTCCGCTGCCCATTTGCCCCAAGGTCTTTGCCTAACTCCTCTGTATTTTCTCCTAGGCTCCACTTCCCTAGTTGTTTCATAGGTATACTCGTAGGTTGGATAATTGGAGGCTAATCCTTGTGGTATCGTTGAGGTTGTTGGGGAAGTACTTGTGTTTATGTTGCTTGAGCCTTCCATACCTGAAACCATGGAACATTGAAGAGAATTACATATGGAGATCGATGTTGCTATGTAGATACAATTTGGTCAAATTTATTGCAATAATTAACGCATTGTGCTTTGAAGATAGGCAGTTTTGAAGATGTACGTTATGACTTGGCATGAGGAATAATTCGACATGGTGCATATTGACTGGCTAAGCAATGACTTTTGAAACCAAATAAAAATAATAATAATATAATTACAGTGCAAGTCTTTGGGTTGATCACTTCCACCGAAGCTTTTTATTTACAGATAATTACAAAGTCTAAAGAAGTTCACTTTTTCTTTTTTTTTTTGGGTTTAACCTGGGAAAAGACGTATAGATGTGAGGTATTTATTTAATTTTTAACGGTGGGCATGATAACTAGCTTTTTCAATTCGAGATGATGACTACATGTATTCATTATTGACCAGAACAGAGCCTTCAAATATACACCTTTGTTGGCTTTGGAACTATTATATACATACTCTAAATCTGCGCTGGCGGCTGTTATTCTCATAAGAAAAAGACTTACGACGTGCTTTACATGTATACATAATATATATATATATATATATATATAAAATAGTAAAATAGATAATTTTTAAAATAATTACAAATCATATTTTGCATTGATTATATATATTAAAAATCCCCTTTAACATTAACTATCATATATGTAAATCTAATTAATCACTTTGTCGTCATTTTCATGGCTCATATGAGTAGAAAATAACAGAGGAGTTTTCTTTCTTGGCCGTGCATCGGCAGCTACCTTTTGGGGCGGTAGACTATTGATGCCCGAAACTTTAACACCAGCTAATTGCACACCAAAACCCAAAAAAAAAAAAAAAAAGAAAGAAAGAAAGAAAAACTCTGACGGTAGATGTATGCATTAATTCGATTTTTTAGAAAACGTTCTTCGAATTTTTCACAGTTTTTACTGAAATCTTTGTAGAAGTACGGAAAATAAAAAAAAAAAGGAAAATGAAGTTTTTCGCAATAAAAGTTAAACATTAGAACAGTATTAATTAAAATATTTGTGTTAATTAATATCATGTAGTAATAAGTGATGGAAAAAAAAAAGTGAACAATAAACGTAAATAGTTTAGTTTTATTTTATGCTAAAAGAACAAAATAGCACACTTTAATGGATTGGTACAGAAACACAATCAACAAAAAGTAAATCAATTAAAAGATATAAAGGATTAGAATCTTTAATATTAATGCTTATCTCCATTCTACTTGAAATATAATCTAATTCGTACATATATTTACTTTACGACTTATTACAGAAAAAGAATAAAATGAAATCGGAAATTTAAAGTTAGGAATGTCTTTGATAATGGTTCTGGTTATCCGAGAAGCATTCTCTGAGTTCAGGAAACCATTTTTGCTTAAAATAAATTAAAAAGAAAAATGCAATATATTGATGAAACAGTGACGCATGTAAACTAACACACATGTAACAAGATGATAAAGGTACCACCGACCATGATTTAACGTACCTCTAGATGATGAACCACCGTGTGCAACTTCGAAACTCCTCGTCGGCACCACCGTACCTGCCGCGCCACCGCTCCATGATCTATTCCGGTCACTAATACCGCCAGACAAAGAGCCGTAAGATTCATTCGATACTCCAGAACCGCGCAAATCCCACGGCTGGGTATAATTAATCACATTACTTGGCACCGCTTCTCCAGATACCACTTGCCTCAAAGCCGACACCATAGCCGACATTTCCGTCTCTCGGTTGAACCCGGAAAGAACTGATGCCGACAACGATGAAGATGAAGATGAAGATAATTGGTTCACGGGTGATGAAAAATCAAGCCATTCATCAAAGTCTTTGATGTCATCAATATTGCTGGTGACGTTGTTGTCTCTAGGATTCGCCACCTTTATCATACGATATGAGCATGTGAGAAAACAAGGAGATTACTATAAGACTCCTTTGGACCTAAGAAAGGGGGAAAAGAAATAAAAAAAGAACGACGAGAATGGCAAATCGAGTTTCTTCACGTGCCCTTGGCTGTCTGTATGGAATGAAAGATGAATATATGTAAACGTACGTTTAGTATTTTGAAAATATGATGCCTAGCTCAAAACAATCTTTTATATTTGGCTATGTATGTTGAAAAACAATATATATATATATATATATGTAATATTCACAAATAGTAGGCGGTCAAATCAAAGCTTCGGCAGTTTGTATAGATTGAATGTTCGCCGCCTTAACAATATTGTACAGCTGGGTCGGCGGGGCATGGAGGAAGAGCGTACGGGTACATGCTCCGATTGTGCAAGAAAAACGATTAATTTATGCCTCAACTTTCACTGCATAGCATTGAATGAACATTTACAGGAAGCTTGGATTGGAGTATGAATTTTAAAAGAAATGTTCATGAGCATGGATAGTAGATCGCTTGTCCGGGCAGTCCACAGACGGCACTTGGTCAACCGGACATTAATTAGGCTTTTTGACCTTTTTTTTTTTTTTAATTCTAAATTATTTCCTTTATCCTGTTAATATCTAGGAACCTCCTATAACTTTATATATGTGTTGTTATTTATATCACCTAAAGTAAAGATTAGTAGAGAAGTGTGTAAATAGGGAATTCAATTGTCGGATTATTGCTCGAAAGAGATTGTGGCAACTTTGTGCTATACTAGTTTTATGGTCTTGCCTGTGGTTTCCTTTTTAGGCATAGATCTTGTGTGTTTCTCTTTTCTGTTTATTTGTCTTTTGTATATATGTTTTGTGATTTATAATAATAAAATAAAATTTTACAAATAGAGGGATTAGCATTTGTAACCACGTTTATATAAAGAATTGAATTTTTAAATGATTAAAATAGGTTATAAACATTACAGTAAAGGATTAAAATAAAAAAATTAAACTTTTAAATAATTATAATTATATTAAATAACTCAAATAAAATATCATATCACTACCCTATAAACATGTTATGTCAATTCAATTTAATATTGTTATGACAATACTATAATGAGACTTTCTATTTACATAATTTAGCATTAATTTAATTCTTATTTTAATCACTTCAAAATTTAATTACCTATTTAAATATAATTTTAAATATTAATTCCATCGCTTGATAAATCTAAATTAGACCACTTAACAAAATGATGTTAGGATTACGTATCTCCCAACAAGAAGTAGTCCTAAAATTATATGTCAGTAGAGTCATGTGGTATATCCAATGAATCATCAGGAAATCCAATATTGATAACTCGTAGACATCTTTAATTTGTTATTAAAAACTTGATTTTGGCGTAAATTTACGGACAAAGCCAGTACCAATAAAAACATGATGTTTGCAAAATATTGGAAGAAAAATATAATATGGCTATTGACAGTTTGATGTAGATACCAGCACGGTATCAAATTGGCTTAAAACCACCCATTCATGAGTCAGTGTTCTTATGAACCGTACCCAGAATCGACTTGTTGGTTTACGGGTAGGTTCTATTGAACCAGCGGGTTGTGGGTTAGTTCCGAACCCGTGACCCGATTTCCTTTTTTTTTTTTTTCTCTCTTCTCTTCCTTTTGTTTCGTTTTTTTTTTTTTTTAATTTCCCTGCAGTCTTTATTAAATCTTCTAATCTTGGTATTTTAGTTTTTGGATTTTCAAATTATGTATTATTTTATTCTTTTTCAAGAGTCTTGAATTCATTCTCTAGTAAAATCCCTAATCCTAATATTAAGTTTGAGTAATCAATGAAATTAATTAGTACAACAGTTAAATGTAAAAATGATAAAATTTAGACATATGTGTTTCATATTAATGGTCGGTAAAAGTACTGTACATGGGGAGGGGAGCCACCCTAGAATTTTATTAATATTAAATCAAATGATACAAATATTTGAGGGGGACATAAAACTTTATATCTATTATAAGCGAATCCTATTTCTAAATAATTAAAATAAATAAGGAAATATTACTCCCCTTATAATTTTTTTATGAAGCTAATATATTAAGCAAATTTTAAAATAAAATACTAAGCTAGATCTTAGACATACCTCATTGGAAGTCGCTGCGATTAGAGGTTGTGTGAGTAGTGCTTCCGCCAGACAAGTTGAAATTGCTAAAATAGTCACCTAATTCACTAGAAATGCCACATGATTATTGTTCTTAAAATTATGCTCTTTGCAAATTGTCCAAACATGAGCGTGCTTTGATACTAACAAGCAACAAATTATGCCTTCGGTCTTCCAGCTGTAAATTCACTAAGCTAAATGCTTGCTCAACAACAATAGTGGAAGTTGAAGCCGCTAACACTTATCATGTCATATAAGATAGGTTTGGATAATCATTCACATGTCTTCTTTACTAATCCAATATGCCGACCTCACGAACACCTATATTGCCATCAAACTTAAACATAGTAGTTAAATAATTGTGAAGTTCCGTACAAGACTTGCTCCCTTCACCCCCTATGTTTTCTATATCTTTTACTAAGAATATTGTCTACAAGTAATAAGCTTGTTTGTGTACTTCACCCTTCACAAAAGGGGGGAGGGGGAGGGACTTACTAGAACTTGACCACCACATATAAGAGAGAAAGTAGAAAATAACTCATTTGTTACCTTTGTGACCTCTTTGACAACTTGATGCACACACTTACTAAGTGTGCTTCTTGAAGGCTGGAGAAATTATCAGTATTATCATAATAAGTATTTAAAATATCAATTAAGCCCTCAATTTTGTAGCGAGAGTTCAATATAGAAGCAACAACATAAATAGTAGATATCTCCCTATAATATTGCAATCATTTAGAAACCATTTCATTTACACAAGCATATAGAAGCCTATTGTATTTAGCTCCCTAAAGTTTTGCTATTATGTTTAGTGCTTCCAAAGTAAAATGTTGAACACTTGGATGAAACACTTGGGAAAAAGTTTTTGTACTAATATAAAAAACTTTAAGTACATCTAATAATCTTTGGTAAGCGTCCTAATCAATGGGATGCAAAGTTGATTAGGACTTCATAGTGAATCTAGTATATGTATCATTGTAAAACTACATAGTGAATCTTTGTAGAGAATCGTACTGTCAAAGTTGATTTATTGAAGTCTGTCTATGTCATACATCCTATTTAAATTTTTTTGGGTCTTAGTTGATTATCTATATCATTTTTTTTTGCCAAGCGTCATTTATGGAAGGGTTATTTAACATAAAATAATCATTTTAATAAGAGATAATTTAAAATCTAAGCTTTCATATCATTTTTGACATATAAATTTAATACGTCACATGCACATCTAATGTGAAAAAAATGTGCCACCAAGGCATGGTTGGTAAAGATTTTGCAATTTTAGAGTTGATGCTGTGTTAGTTGTAGCATCATCAAAATTGATAGAAAATATTTTCTTTGTCAAATAATACTCATCTAAAATATAAATAATTATTGTAAAAATATTTTGAGTGGTATAGTGCTCATTAAATTTACAAAGTGATAAAAGTCTTTTATGCAGTACTCATGATTCATCTATCTAGTGTGGAGTTATTCCCATATATGAACTTTTTTATCACTCATCTATTCATATATCAACACATATGATATCTCTAAGGTGCTAAACTTAACTCTAAGTTCTTATTTTTCAAAGTAGTATTGTTTAATAGTATCTCTATGCATGATTGATAAAGAAAATGTATGTGCACTAGGATTTAGAGTTTCTTACTCATAACTCATTCAAACCAAATTAGTTTTAGCACTAAATGAAAGATGCATACTTGTCATCATTTGGACCAAACCTTATTTTTGCTTCTCAACACTATATTGAAATAGTAATGTTGGGTCCAATATAGAGTGCTTGGTTGAGATTTATTGTTGCAATCTCCCAACCTATAATCTATTAGGTGTTTAGACCTCATGTGTTTGGTGAACGTGCTTTATTCATTTTATTTTTTCCATGCGTAACTTGTATTGAAATAGTTGCAAAACATTCAGATTTTGCTATCTTTATTTGTCACTCTACAAAAATGTTTAATAAAAATTTCATATTTATGAGTTCTAAGGAGCAAACTTGTTTGTTCACTTCCACCAACTTCCTATTCTTCTGTTTCTTCTTCTGGGAGTTGTGTTTTTTTCATCCTGAGACTTGTATAGATCATATAGAAAGTTTGAGACCTTTATATATTTTCTTTGATTCGATCATGAACCTTTTTTTTTTCTTCAAATATTGATTTATTTTTAAACCATTATTTTGACTGATGTAACTTCATATCAATATAATACGCGGCCCACCATGTTACTAGATGAAGGTTTAGAATGCATATGTAGTAACAATTTAGTACTAAATTGTTGATTTATATATATTGACAGATGACAACCGCTCTTGGGCAGTGTTCACGCGAAAGCGTTTCGTTCAAGTATGTCGACTTCGTTCATACAATTACAGTGTAAACATTGATTTGAAATATGATCGAAAGAAGATTCTTTTCCTTTCAATGAAGAAAAATCTAGGGAAACTAAAGTTTTGTGGCGTTCGATGTACTTATCATGTCTCGTGGATGTAAGGTTTCCGAATGCTTTTCTTCTTCTTCTTCTTCCTTTTTTCCTTCAACCTGATTGGACATTTTCCAAATAAATTCACTTGAACTACTACAGAATAGTAATATTCCCGATTACTAATCCAATTTTCAGAAGAGGGATAATGGTAATTATGCTATACCCCGAAATTAGAAGACGTAAGCAATTCATTGCTTTTTCATATCTCGATATAAATATGTAAGATTTAAAACCATCTAAAAATTCCACAAATAGTACATAAACAAGTCTTACAAAACTCTCATATTAAGTCAATTTCATTTACAAACAAAGTTTGACAATATCCAAATACTTAAAATACTAAAGGAAAATCTTATCAATCTAAATCTAATTGAATTCATCTATTATCTAGTAGCTACCTTAACATAATTTCTATTCCAATCTAATGGTCTAAGCCATGTATATTACGTGAGATTTAAAAGTCCCAAAATGGATGAGTAGTGAAGCTTAGTACAATAAGCATATGAATGCCACCCATAGAATTTGTTCAAATAAGCTTAATTACTAATGCAACTGTAAATATTCGAGTATTATTTTATTTATTGGTGGGTGTAATTAATAAGAATAAAAATCTACCAAGGATGATATGAGAAATAAGAATTAGGAATAGGGACAGGATGGTTATTTTGTGACCTAGGTATATAAACTCCTTTTACAAAGGGTTAACACTATTTCCTCCATTGGCCTCCTATAGAATCTTAGAGCCTTCTAGTGTGAATCCATAGAGAAGGAGAAGACGCATGAATCCATAGAGAAGGAGATGACCTTTTCCCACCAATAACTTCTTGGATTAAGGTAAGTACATAAATCAATGATTGTGAATCGTGATTTAAGTATGTACTTAGTATTGTAGGGAATTAACGCATTGAGGTTTATAGATCTAGATCAATCCATGATACAAGTGATTCACTCATCATGATCATAAATTAGGTCAAGTAAGTGTATTTACTAGTATATTACATTATGAATTTTATGTTAGATGGATCCATTTGGTTAAATTGAATAGAAATTAAGCTGAGGGATTGATTTACGAGGTGTATAGTAAGATACATAACCCTTCAACACGACCATGTTGGAACTATGTTGAAAACTAAAAGTGAACCGAGAGATATACAGCCTCCCAAAATGATCGTGTTGCAAATGAAAGATGAACAGAGAGATACACGACCATGTTGAAAAAAAAAATTCAACACGACCTATCAACAAAACCATATTGAGGTTGTGTTGATGAATTGTGAACAGAGAGATACATGACCATGTATACAACCTTTAGCATGGTCATGTATTACCCCGCACTCAACTACATGGCTCCCAACATCACTATGTTGAGTTGAAATACGTTTAGTATCCTTTTGATATTTATATGAATACAATTCTAAAGTCAAACCATTTGAATCATGTATAGGTTTGGAAAAGTTGTGAAGTTAGAAAAGTATCAAATAAACCAAGTTTTGCAAAGTCAACTGCGTATATAACATATTTGTTACTTGTGCTTGATGAGTTAAACTTTTATGTGTGGGTTTAATGATATTGTAAATAAACTGGATTGGATATGCATGTGATTGTAAATTGTTGGGTCCAAGAAACCGAGTGTGGGTCGGTGTTCTTGGGGTGGCACCCGATGATCGGTGTGTGACGTTGTCCCTAGTGGAGTCGTATACCAAAATGATCCGGGTCTTATGTGGAAGGTTATGTTGTGAAATATTGTAATGTGGAAAGTTGTGACATGTATTGTGAAAGTTGTAGTGTATGGACTCATAGATAATGGGGAGTACCCATTGTCATGTATATATATATTGTTATTATATATGGATGTGGAAGGTTGATGTACGATGAATCATAGACTCATGGATAGTGGAAAGTACCTTCTGTCATATATATATTTTTATTATGTATGGTAAGAGACTCATGGACAAAGAGAATTTACCTTTGTTATATATATATTATTATTATGTGTGGAAGGAGACTCATGGACGAAGGATTACCTTTGTCATATATATATATATATATATATATATATATATATTTGTATATATTATTTGTGGATAGATTGTAAAATGATGTTTAGGAATGTTATGTGTGAAGATGTTTATGTTGTGATTGCGTATCGGCTAAAGATTGAAAAAGATAAATGAAATTTTGAATGAATATTATGGTGCATTTTGCATGTGTTATTGTTTCTAGCATGGCATACATGTGTGTGTACAGGTATGCATTGTACTAGGCATTAGCTCACCCCTTGTGGGAATTTTTTTTAGTTACAAATGCTACTGGAGAGATTGTAGGATATGTTGCAAACTTGGGGGGAATTAGCTTAAGATCAGAACAAAGAAGAGAATATAAAATATGTCTATTACAATGACTAGTAGATAGACTAAAGAAAGACATGTTAAATTTTTATTTAATCATTTTGGGAATTTCTATTGTAAATGAATGTTAATCGCTTCCGCTATTTAAATTGAAAAGATTGTTGATGACTTATTATTGAGGATGAGAAATTTCATTCATCTTTGTTATGTAGTAGATGATTTAATACTATCATCAAAAGTATTTGAAGAATAATAGTAATTGAGCCTTTGCGTGTCTTCAAGAAATGATGACACGTGGCGGGTCGTAGCATACCCAGGTTTTAGGACATTATAACTTAGGTTTTGATCAAAAGAATGCAAGTTTATGATCTTCAGAGTTTAGGTTAATGAATTTATAAACTACCTAGGCTTGATGATCTTTAGAAATAAGTAGGGATCAATAGTATAAGTTTCAAATAATAGAAAGTAAGTCATGACCTTTGAATGAATTTGATATTGGATTTAGAGGATGAAAATACATATTAGTAGTGGTTAGAAAATGGGATTGGTATTACTGATTAGTGAACCCCCTTCAGTAATATTTAAAATGACATTTTAGATATCCTATACTCTAAGGAAATGTATATATTCTTATATCATTCCTCAAAGCTTTAATATATTTAATGGAATGTCTATGAGAATCTCGAGATAAGGGTTATCCTCAAGAGCTAAAGGTGATGCTTTTGATAATAAGAGCCCACTTAGACCTCCTTAACATGGATAGGGAGGAAATGAAAGCAATGCTGAACAAATGCTAGAGGCCATTAATACTCTAGCAAGAATGGTGGCATGACAACAACAATAAATACAAGAGATGTAAGTGTTGAGTATGAGACAAACACAGATGATGGGGGAAATTAAAGAAAGAGAGATGCCAATTGAGGAAGTGGGTCTGGACCGTTTTATCAAAATGGTCAGAGAATTAAAAGTTAAGGTAAATGATCCATTAGATGTTAAGCAATGGGTTGATGAGTTGGAAAAGACGTTAAGGCATTTGGAATTCCTAACAATAAGAAGGTAAAATATGCTATCTATCTATTGAGAGGCTCGGCTTATAAATGGTGGTCAAGTGTTTCTAAACTTAAACTAGGAGTAATCACATGGGAAAAGTTCAAGGAACTATTATATGAGCAATATTTCCCATGCAACATAAGGAGAACAATTTAATTTTAAATTGAAAGCACATAGGCCAAGAGAACTACTAACATATGAATTGTGGGGGTAAGAGTACGATGGCGTCAATAGCAATTGAAGCTAAAGAGGTGATGGAAATTGAGAGAGTAAGAGTAGTGAAGGAATTTACTAGAGTATTTCTAGATGACTTACCCGATTTACCTCCTGTAAGGGAGATTGAGTTCAGCATAGATACAGTGTCTGGTACGGCTCCCATATCAAAAGCCTCGTATCATATGTCACTTGTAGAGTTGAAAGAATTAAAGGATCAAATACAAGAGTTGTTGGATAAAAAGTTTATTAAACCAAGTGTCTCACCTTAGGGTGCACCGGTACCATTTGTAAAGAAGAAAAAAAATAGTATACGATTATGTATAAACTACTGGGAGTTAAACATGGTTATAATTAAAAATAAAGGCCCTCTCCCAAGGATTGACAACTTGTTTAATCAATTACAAGGAGCTCAAGTCTTCTCAAAGATAGACTTAAGATTCAATTGAGGATCAAGGAGGAAGACATCTAGAAGACTGCTTTCAGAACTAGATACGAGCATTATGAGTTCCAAGTAATGCCTTTTGGACTCACAAATGCACCGACGATGTTAATAGATTTAATTAACTGCATGTTCAAGGAATACATGGACAAGTTTTTCATCGTGTTCATAGATGAAATTTTAATATACTCTAGAAATGAAGAAGATCACAAGTAATACTTGAGAGTAGTATTAAGTAGATTATAAGTTGAAAAGTTATACACTAAGTTTAAGAGATGTGAGTTTTGGATGAAGCAAGTCACCTTTTTAGGACATATGATTAGTAAGGATGGATTATTTGTAGATCTTGAGAAGATAAGAGTTGTAAATGAATGTCCCAAGCTAAAGACTGTAATAGAAATTAGGAGTATGGTAATCTAGCAACGATGATCGCAACTCAAAAGAAAATATTAGAAGATATGTAGAAATTAGATTTGGAGATTGTGACTCAAGAAATTGGAGCTAGACTCACCAACCTACAAATATAGCTAGTGTTAATTAAGAGAATAAAGGTTACACAAGTTGGAGATAAGGGAATACAAGAAATAAAGAAAGAATGGAAGAGGGAAGAGCTGTAGAATTTATTGAAGATGTAGAGAGGGTGTTGAGGTATGGTCACATGCTAGGTGTACTAAGTATAAATGAACTGAAGAAAGAGATATTGAAAGAGACATACCATTCTGGGTACTCTATACACCTTAGAAGTACCAAGATGTATAAAGACCTGAAAAACCATTATTGGTGGAGGAATATGAAGAGAGAAGTGGTTAATTATGTATCTAAGTGTACAACCTGTCAACAAATCAAGATAAAACATCAAAGACCCATTGGTATGTTACAACTTTTACCTATCACAGCACTACCCTAACTAGTGACTAAATTAGACACAATTTGGGTAATTGTTGATCGACTTACAAAATCGGCACACATTATACCAATAGGTATTAGGTATAAACTAGAGAAGCCGACACAAATTTATATCAAAGAAATTATAAGGTTGCATGGGATATCGATCTCTATAGTGTCAGATAGAGATATGAGATTTGTGGGGAGGTTTTGGAATAGTCTGCACAGAGCTTTGGGGACAAAACTAGAATTTAGTACAACTTTTCACCTATAGACGGATGGTCAGTTAGAGTGAACGATTCAAATATTAGAGGATATGTTAAAGGTGTGTGCATTAAACCTTAGTGAAAATTGGGATGAACATTTGCCCTTAATGGAATTTTCCTACAACAACAATTATCAAGCTATTATCTAAATAGCACCATATGAGGCGTTGTACGGAAGAAAGTACTGATCACCGTTACATTAGGATGAGGTGGGTGAGAAACAAATATTGGGACCTAATTTAGTGTAAGATGCAATAAACAAAGTGAAGTTAATCAAGCAAAGAATGCAGTCAGCTTAAAGTCACCAAAAGTCATATGTAGACAAGAGAAGATGTCCATTAGAGTTTCAGGTGGGAGATCATGCATTGCTAAAGATTTCACCTACAAAGGGAATGATAATATTTGGACTAAGGGGGGAATCGAGCCTTAGATATGTGGGACCCTTTGAAGTTTTGAGAAAATTAAACCAGTAGCATACAGACTGGCATTGCTACTAAGTTTGGTTGGAGTACATAATGTATTTTACATTTCTACGCTAAGGAAATATGTGCAAAATCCAAATCGAATCACTGCATTGGAACCTTTGCAAATGTAGCCAAATCTCATAATAGTGGAGAGACCCATCAGAATTGTGGATACTAAAGAGCAAACTTTGAGAAGACGAGTTATCAAGTATGTCAAGGTGCAATGGAGCAATCAAATCGAAAGAGAAGCAACCTGAGAACTAGAAGAAAAGACGAGAAGAAGATACCAAAAACTCTTCAAAGATTTGGGTAATTTTCCAAAACGAAAATTCTTGTAAGGGAGAGAGAATGTAAATACTCAAGTATTACTTTATATATTTGTGGGTGTAATTAATAATAATAAAAATCTACCAAGGATGGTATGGGAAACAAGAATTATGAATGGGGATAGGATGGTCATTTCACGGCCTAGGTATATAAGTTCCTTTTAATTAAGCTTAACACTATTTTCTCCATTTGCCTCCTACAGAACGCTAGAGCCTTCTTGTATGAATCCATAGAGAAGGAGACGACCTTTTTCCCACCAATAACTTATTAGATTAAGGTAAGTACATAAATCAACGATTGTAAATCATGATTTAAGTATGTATATGGTAACGTAGGGAATTAACATATTGAGCTTTATAGATTTAGATCAATCTATGATACATAAGGGACGCAACGAGTGATTCACTCATCACAATTACAAATTCGGTCAAGTAAGTGTATCTACTAGTATATTACATTATGAATTTTATGTTAGATGGATTAATTAGGTTAAATTGAATAGAAATCGAGTTGAGGGATTGATTTACGAGGTGTATAGTGAGATACACAACCCCCCCGTTGGAATCGTGTTGAAAACTAAAAGTGAACCGAGAGATACACGGCCTCTCAACACAGCCATGTTGAAAATGAAAGGTGAACAGAGAGATACACGACCATGTTGAGATCGTGTTGAAAAAAAAAAAAATTTAACACGACCATGTTGAGGTCATGTTGATGAATAGTGAACAGAAAGATATATAACCTCTCAACATGACCATATTGATGGCCATGTTGAAAAAAAAAACGACTTAGTGATTAAAGAGAGATACATGACCATGTTAAAAAAAAAAATTGTATATAACCTTTGGCACAATCATGTATTACCTCGCACTCAACAACACGACTCTCAACATTACTATGTTGAGTTGAAACACGTTTAGTATTCTTTTGATATTTATAAGAATGCAATTCTAAAGTCAAACTATTTGAATTATGTATGGGTTTGGAAGAGTTGTGAAGCTAGAAAAGTATCAAACAAACCAAGTTTTGCAAAGTCAGGTATGTGTATACCATGTTTGTTGTTTGTGCTTGATAAGTTAAACTTTTGTGTATAGGTTTAATAATATTGTAAATGAACTGGATTAAGTGTGCATGTGATTGTGAATTGCTGGGTCCAAGAAACCAAGTATAAGTCGGTGTTCTTAGGGTGGCACCTCGATGATCGATATGTGACATTGTCCTTAGTGGAGTCATGTATCGAAATGATTCGGGTCTTATGTGGAATGTTGTGTTGTGAAATGTTGTAATGTGAAAAGTTGTGATGTGTATTGTGAAAGTTATAGTGTATGAACTCATGGGCTCATGGATAATGAGAAGTACCCATTGTCATATATATATATATATATATATATATATATATATTATGTATGGATGTGAAAGGTTAATGTGTGATGGCTCATAAACTTATAGATAGTGGGGAGTACCTACTGTCATATATATATTATTATTATGTATGGTAAGAGACTCATGGACAAAGAGGATTACTTTTGTCATATATATTATTATTATGTATGAAAAGAAACTCATGGATAGAGGATTACCTTTGTCATATATATATGTATGTATATATTGTTTATGGATGGAATGTAAAATGATGTTTCAGAATGTTATATGTGAAAATGTTTATGTTATGATTGTGTATCAGCTAAAGATTGTGAAAGATAAATAAAATTTTGAATGAATATTATAGTACATTTTGCATGTGTTATTATTTCTAGCATGGCATGTGCGCGTGTGTGTAGGTATGCATTTTACTGGGTGTTAGCTCACCCATCGTAGGAAATTTTTTAGTTACAGATGCTATTGGAGAAATCATAGGATATGTTGAAAACTTGGGAGAATTAGCTCAAGATTAGAACAATAAAGAGAATATAGAATACGTCTATTACGATGACTAGTAGATAAACTAAGAAAAGGTATGTTAGATTTTTATTTAATCATGTTGGGAATTTCTATTATAAGTAATGTTAATTGCTTCCACTGTTTAAATTGAAAAGATTGTTGATGACTTATTGTTGAGGATGAGAAATTTCATTTATTTTTGTTATGCAGCAGATGATTTAAGACTATCATAAAAAATATTTGAAGAATAGTAGTGATTAAGCCTTTAAGTGTCTTTAGGAAATGAGAACACGTGGCTGGCTATAGCGTACTCGAGTTTTGGGGTGTTACAGCAACAATCACATACTATTATCTTATATTAGGTATAGCAACCAATATAGTCTCTGTATCCCAAGACTTACGATAACTTGAACTCCCATAGCACTCACATATAATTCTTAACACACATAAAATAAATGGTCATTTGATTCACATTGCCAACACCACAAATCTTTAGTTGTTTCATCCCAAGTTTATCATTGATATTAGCCATTGATAGAGCCAGTAATGCGGGCTAAATCCGCAAGTTTGGCGGGTCAGCAAAATCGGCCCTCCCCGCCCCGCGGGTCAATGCGGGCTGGCCCGCGACGACTAGCAATTTTTTTTCTTTTTAGATTTAGATTTTGTCTGTGACTCTGAGCTAGAGTCGGTGAGTGTCTCCTGTCTCCTATTCGTATCTGCACTCTGCTATAGCTTGTGGAAGTGGAAGAGGACGAGGATTGTGCTATCGTCTCTGGTCTGTGAGGTGATTGTGAGTGTGGAGTCGAGGACGACGAACGACAGCCAAGGGAGTGTGAAGTGTGACTGTGTGAGTGTGTGACTGTGGTCTCTGACTATGTAAGTGATTGAGTGTGACCATGTGTTGTGGGTTGCGTGCGTGGTGCATCCGTGCGTGCTACCTGCTGAGTGTTGCGGACGGTGCTGTCGAGTGTCGTTCCAATCGTCCTCGACTCCTCGCCGAAGTCTAAAGTCTTTAGCTATTGCGGTGCTATCCCTATCTCGTCACTTCAATCGGTGTCGGCTTCAGCGTTGTCTCGTTGTCAGTCGTCATCATAGTCCACTAGACACAGGAAAAACTAATAGCAGCATGTCAGCATAGTATTTTTTTTTTTTTGGGTCAGCGGCTTAGCGGGCCAAACTACGCCTGCGAGTTAAGTGGGGCGCAGGCCAAAATGGCCCGCCCCGCATTTTTTTACGGGCGGGGTAGGTTAACCCATGGACCCGTCCCGCAATTACCAGCTCTAGCCATCGATACAACTAGTTCACTGTAACTGTTTAAAAAGCATTACATTGCATTAACACCCTAATTAAAGCTTTTTTTTTTTTTTTTGGTGGAAGACCAACCTATATCACATCAAATGACTAGTCAACAATGCATTTATTTACATGTGGTGGTTCATTGCATAATCTAAACATTACATTATTAGGATGATTGGCCTAGCAAGACAATATGGCTACCAATTCGTGATAGCCACTTCTAGAACCTCACTACTTCTAGTACTCCCATAATAGTTACACTCACAAATAAATAAAAAAAAAATAGTTTACTAGTCTAATATCATTAAGTCAATTTTCAATTACTAACCTACATAGACAAGCAACAACTAGCATTAACTAGATACTTAGGATCCGCTCTAGTCCTTAATAAGAATCCAAATTAAATCCTAATTCATGTAACATATCATAAATTAATAATTTATACCTAAATTTCACAATTCCCAATTCTATTATTTAATTTTCTATATATAATTGATTGTACCTTAATAAAGCTAATCTCGATTCCCTTACAATTGTACTCGGCCAACTTGGTGTTATCTACAATGGACGACTTACCTGGATGGTCAACTGACGTGTGGCATAGGATGGCCATACATCCTTCTAAGTGGCGTGTTGGTCTAATCGATTAGGTTGTGTCCATGGTCTATTATGCTTCTTCTTAATTCGTGTTTTTCATAGTAAATCTTTAAATTTTACATTTTTAACCTTAAAATTTATTATAAATTCATCTTAATTCATTATTTTACTTCAAAACACTATTTTTGATCCATTTCTCTTGACAAGATAGTTCTTAATATTCTCTTATCATATGTTTTATATCCAATTATGTAAAAGTCTATTCTTATCATGAATTCTTGATATTATGCAAGACTTATTATGATTAAAATCCTAAATAGCATTTTATTCCTCCAATTATGACTAAAGGCAAAACGGTAGCTTGCTGCGGTTAATCTACAATGAAATTTGATGAGAATGCTTATCTTAACGTAACATGGAAGATACTTCTTGAGTTGTATCGTTATTTTTACTCGAGTCTCTTAATCCAAGATCTCACCCTTCAATCAAAATGTATTTTGTTATAAATCTCTTAATTAACACTTACAACTTACGAAGGGATCCAAAATTTTATTGTATTAATGTGGTTGATCCTTTTTACCACATATTTATCTACGTTCCATTTTTTTTTTTACAAGTACAATAAGATATGTATTAATCTTCTCGATTACCCTAATCAATAAGGGGAATATACTTTGGAGAATAAGAATTGAGAATTACACTATTAATATTTAACCTAAAATTATACATACACAAGGTGAAAGATGAATAGGCAGTCGATCTCCAAATTAGGGCGGTCAACAACTAGACCTAGGAGGTTGAATGCTATATATAGGGAACACCAACCAAACCTACGCAATCAAACAATAGACTCTCCAAACCAAGCCAGACTTTGTTATTTTGTTTTCTTTTAATTTTTATATTATTTAGGGCATCTTATTGGAGGAATATCTTGTAAATTTAGTAGCTATCTTATTTGATTAGATATATCAAGGTTTACTGTTATCTGAGCTTCCATCGTTGATAAATCAGAAAATTTCATTTATTTTTTTCAGATCACTCTAAAAAGCTCTATAAATTGGTATTTTTAAGAACTTATTAAATAAAATCACTTTATGTTGAAAATTTCTCTTATTTATTCTTGGATTGGAATGGGTTTACTTTACTTGATTGATGAGGAACCTCACTTTCTTGAAAATTAGTGGCATGCGGCGTAGCATTTGTATCATTGGTTGTTAGCATGTATAGTAGGACTGAATCCCTTGTTTTGCACCTTACCTTTGGAGTTATTGGGCATTGACTTAAAAAAAATAAAAATCCAAAAGTGACATAGTTGATAATAACATGCAGTTGACGAAGTTATGAGCTGTGTTGAGAATACGCTAGCTTTCCAAACGTTTACGTAGATACTGAAAGCAAGAGTAGCGGCAGTCAGAGGCAAATTAATATGGCTGTTGAGCGATTTGGATGTTAAGAGAAGACAACCCTTCCCTACTTGTTTCGGTCAGTAAGAAACCATTAGCTTTCTGTGGTTTCTGCAGTTGCCACATAGAGGCATCATCACTATGTCGACTAATATCCTGTAAAGAATATTTATTATTTTTTAGTTACACGTGTCAAGTTTATGTAGGTTTAATAGTATGATGGTTAATGTATGTCCTCTGTGTATATAAATACTTCAGAAAAACAGTTTACAGAATAGAATAACAATAATAATAATAATTAAAAAAAAAAAAAAAAACACTTTACTTTTCTTGCTTCCTTCAAGTTCTCTCTTCTTCTGTATGCTCTTCACTGCGTTGCTAGAATTTGAATTGCATGTCAGAAGAATCTTTTCCACAGATTTCCTATCTACCAGTACCACATTTTAGATAGACTGGTTCAGTGATTGGAAGATTTGCGGGCTAAAATTTATTTGTTTAATATTCCTACACTTTACTACTTCGACAAAAGATGAATAGTATATGCATGGTGGATTTATGAAGGGTTTAGCTCACATGTTCAACCCCTTAAAGTTTTGAGAATCATATACTTTCCATTTATATGCTTACCTCTCGTATTTATCTTTTTTAATAATGACTCAATTCAACTAGCGTTAAAACTCTAAAATCATCATTGACATGACCATAAATAACAATAATTTTTTAGTTTTATAAATAATTATATATATATATTCTCAAAAGTTACGAGATATTAAATATATGTTTTGAGAGTTTAGAATGCTATCCATACTTAAATAATATGTATGTTTTTAATGTATTTGTAATTTCCCATTATTTTTTGAGATGGAACCCTTTTTTTTTCCCTCTTTACGTGGAAGGCAAAAATTAAATGGAAATGAAAAAGGAAAGCTTGAAAAGCACAAGGCAATTCATACTTATATAATAGTTAATAGAAATGTGTGGCCGGAATAATTAGGGTTTAAATATGTTTTTTCATAAATATGATTAGATTTTATTTGATGCCAAATTTGTATGAATAGAATGATGTCAAATTAGTAACACATCAAAGTAATTAATAGATCTATTCTATAATTATGCCGATTCATACATTCAGATTATTTGTATTAATTATAATTATCATGTTGTCTAAACACTGATTTTATTTCTAAAGTCGTATTTTATGATATGACAGAATTGAGTTGTATTATCCTGCAATCACTCAAATTTCTTGGATTGTTCCGCTTGGAAATATATGGAAAATGTCATGTAGAAGGGATGGATCAACGGTTGAGTCTTTGCGAAGCACACAACTGATTCGACAATCCATTAGATTATGCCCTGGATTATAAAACTAGGTGTTCCAAGAATTGGTTGACCTTGAAGATATCGTTCGTATTCAAACTATCAAACAATTTGCGGCAAGATTTTTGGCCATTTATATTATTTTCTATTATATATATATATATATATATATATTCCCTCTAAAACAGCTTATTCTAGAAAAAGAATGAACGTCCATAAAAATCATAAAAATAAGTACATCATAAGTATCGATATTTTTCGATTTTTGATAACTTAATGTCTAAACTTTTGTATTTTTACAATCAATTAGTGTTTGTATTTTGAACTTGGTTATAATTTAGTAATAATTTCGACACTAAATTGACAACAAAATTGAAAGTACAAATTTCAAATTATAATCAAAATGTAAGTACACAAACGTTAATATATTGTAAAAAACAAAAATTTAGTCAGCTGCTCGTTTAATGTATTTATCCGGAAATGGTTATAACATTTGTAAACCATATCAATTGTGATGTTGCCATATTATGTCATAAAGATTTATTCGACCAAATCCAATGTGAAGGTCTAGTGTAGAGAAAAATCTTAAAGGAATAGTCTAAGTTCAAATTTAGCTCGTCTTGAAATTAATAAATAAATAAAGGAAATAGATGTCAGCAATTCTTATCAAAATGAGTATAACGTAAATGAAATTCAAAAGGAAAAAATAGTCTTTCCAGCCAACAGGTTTTTACATGCGCCCGTAGATTTCAATGGAGATGGGCAGTTTACAGTTTCAGTTCCCTTTCTTTTCTGGCTTTAAATTAAATTCTTCATCCACTCATGTACGAAAAAAGATTCATCCGTCTAATGCTTTATACGTATTTGGATTAGTGGATAAATACTGGAGATATTTAGATAAATGTTAGTGATAAAAGGTAATTTTTTTTAAATTGGTATTTATATTTTTACATGTTATAATTTTATTAATATTTATCTACTAATAATCCATCCACTTTTTATTTATGGACAATATTCAGATAAAATAGATAACAATATTAGAAATTGCTTTTTTTTTTTTTTTTAGATATTCTAATTGAGCACCATAAGGTAAGCTCTTAAGACTAGTCTCCTCTAAAGTTGCCCCATAACAAAGTTAAAATCCCAATTTTCTTCTGATACTTTGTTGGCTTAGGTTTAATAAGGAATCTCTGCTCCTTTAGAGACTTTGAATTCGAAGTAAATTTAACAGATCAATCGTCTCCTGTTCAAAAGCGAAAATTGAATAGACAAATTCTTGGCTCAGCAGCCCAACTCTTAAAAAGTTTGGAGAAAAAGCTTAGCTGCATGAGTTCAGTGCGGCTGAAAGTAATTTGGAGTTTATTAATCATTTGTAGACGTGGATCAATGGAATAAACTCAGAAGTCTTCTAGAAGTGAATATTGGAATGCGAAAAAGCTTTCTGAAATGTCGACTTGTGTCGTTGTTACTTCTGAAGTAAAAAAATTGTGTTACTCGAATTTACTGTGGAGTTCGCTCGAATTTGACTGGTTTTATATTGAGGGAAATGAGTAAAGGATTGGGTTTGTGTTCTTTTACATTGGTCGGGTTGGATTGAATGAGACTTTTAGTTTGTGTTATTTTTAACATAACATTTTTATGTTTATTTATAAAAGTCATGTCGGCTAGAAAAATGGGTATAAATTACTTTTTAAAATCTAAAATGTTAAGTGTCTAACATAACCATGTTAGATAATATATATGGATAAATAATGGGCTTTATATGTATTAGAGGGATGATCTATATACAATTTAAAAAGTAAGGTTGTTTAGGTAATTTATCTTATATTTTACATCAAGAAGAAGAAAGTAATAAAGTTTTTATATTACACAAATGAAAAGTCAATTGTATAATCTTCTTTAACTAATGATTCCAATTTTGGCCCAAAAAAGAAAAAAAAAAAACAAAAACTAATAATTGCAATATTTTCCTTCTTTGTGTAAGTGGTATTTTATACGTTAAAATCTACAATTTCATAATCTAGAGTTCGTGAAACTATCTAAAATTTTAATAACATCACTTCCACATTGTCTAAAATTACAAATTTGATTTTAGTCATGACCCCTAACTTGAATAGATGTTATTATCAAATAAAGTGGCCTATTTTGAGATTGTAACAAGATAAATGTACTTTTGAAAAAAAAAAATCCTCACAACATGCTTAGTTAACTTTTGATAGATAAAATATAATTACTATGCTGTCTTAGCAAAGCTATTACTCAATTTACGAAATTTTAACCCAACAATCAAATTATAAATTGTATAACAATAATGTTTTAACCTATTATTGATATCATTTTAAATATAACAATAAAATAATAACTACCATTTTTTATTATATTTCTTATTAAATACAACTTTATTTCTACCTTATCAAATTCCATTAACCAGGGTGATATCTTTAGACAGGGCTCGTAAAATATGGGAAAGACCATATGAAAAGAAGTTTTTATCAATGTTAGGTAAGGAAAAAGAAAATAAAATAGAAGGAAGACAATAAAAAAAAAAAGACAAAAATTAGAAGACAACAAAGCCGAGATGTGGAGTCCTTGAGAGTTGCAAAGCTGAATTGATTGTTTTGTCCCGGGTCGGAAAATCTATTAAGAAAATCATACTTAAATCTTGTTGGTCGACCATTCCAGGTTAATGAATGCAACCGGGGTTATTAGAATCCACTCATTCGAGGTTTGTCGGGATATCGATTCGGTGATGCGCAGTCAACGTTGACTTTTAGTCAAAAGAAATCCCAGATCACGCGGTTTGATGGTTCCATATCACTGTCAAGGGGGACGTGGCCATGATTTGACATATCCCATAGTTGATAATATCGATCCCTACGTACTCCTGGAACATAAAAAAATAAATAATAAATAAAGAAAGAAAAAAATTGCATTTTGACTTATTTTTGAAACTTAGGTTTTAAAACGGAAAAAAAAAAAAAAAACTAAATTGAAAACAACAATTGGAGGGGAAAAAAAAAAAAGGAGAAAACTTGGTTCCTTCTACTGTATTTTCTTCCAACATTCATGATTTAAATGTTTGAGAATGATGTGATAAAAAAAAATAAAAAACATTAGATAGCAGCAAAATAAACAAATAACCTTATTAGACTTTATTTAATGTGCAATTAAGTTTAGTTTAATTATGCGTAATTAAGCTATACTATTCCTGCATATATATCTCAAGGTAAAAAGGGTTAACATGCGACATAAATTTTACATAGAAAATAAAAAAAAGAACCATGGCAAGACTTAGCAAATTCAAGTGTAAAAAACAATAAAATATTGATTCTCCCATAATCACATAATATTACTTTCCACTAAGTAAGTCCCTAAAACTTTCTGCTATCTCCCAATATCCATTACACCAATGGCAAATTCAATATATGAGAATGGCATTTCCGTTTTCATTTCCTTCATATATTTGAAAGTACTTTTAAAAATTAAAATTACAATTTTTTAGAGTTTATTATTCTAATTTTAAAGAAAATTCCACCCTTATTAGTATATATTGACCAAAAGAGCCTTCATCAATCCTAGCTTTAATGGGGAACTCTGCCCTCATTAGTGTATAGTGACTTAAATAGCCTTTTTGACCTATCACATATGTATCACCTATTTTAGACTTCTTTCTACTACAATATTTTGTATGCTTATTATTTGTATGTATGTATGCATATAAATGAAAAACACACATACACATATGCATGTGTGTGTAACAAATTCTTTAATCATATAATATGAAGCATGTCATCATACATTGTATGTTTATTATTTATATGCGTGTATATATGTATATATAAAAATGCACACACACATATAATAAGATAAATTATAATGTTACACTACATACATCAAGTGTTATGTATATGTTGTAGGGGAAATCTAATGGTAGTAATCATGTGTATGCAGTGTGCATTTTTTCACTAAATGTAACCTTAAAGGAGTAACGTGGAATGATACATAGGGGATGATTAAGAGTGAGAGGCAAGGAGGAGAAGTAGGTAGTCTAAGGAAGCTCAAACGCACATGTGATAGATGAATAAGTTATAAAGCATCAATCGCATAGTTCTTGAAGACATGTAGTGTGTTATTTGCTTTCAACTCAATTTGATCTTTTATAGTGGTAATTTAAGATCACAACATCGCTTTTCTCAATTTTTGAATCATTCAAATGAGAAATAACTTTAGTGTAATTATAAAGTTTGATCTTTAACAATATTCTTTCAATTGCACTAACAGTAGACAATTGAGATGAGTCCTTTTATTAATGAATTCCTTAATGGGCTCCTCTTAAGTCTAAGCTCATCGAAACCCTCTCTAAATGCATAAACTTCTTTAAGAAAGGTTAATAGTAGATGGATCAATTCAATGGTCGTTACTTCAAGCTTCCTATTCCAAATATCCATTAATTATCCCAAATTCATTCCTTAGGCCCTATCACAGCCTAGAGATACAAGCCTAGGTTGTTACTAGGCTTAAGGCCTAAAATCCTTTTTTTTTTCCTTCACACACGCACATTTCTCATTCCTATTATCTTATTATCTTCCACATTATTAAAGCTAGTGACACATAGTGGCTTTTATTATTTAAATAATATTTGGTAATAGAATACATATTCAACCTTTATTTCTCTTTCCTATTATCTATATCTATATTATTAAAGAAGATATCATTGTTTTAGTGTTTTTGATATTTTGTAATATTGTTTTCTCCTCATTTTACTATAGTCCTTATCTTCAAAGTATAAAAATTTTAATAGAGAAATAATGTTGTATAATACAAGTGCAACTAAATTTACCCATTCATTTCCCCACTTTGCTAATTTTATAAAAACCATCACAATAATGCTTTTATCCATTTCCCATTTTCACATGCATGTAACTAATATATATTTGCACATGCATCATAAGTACAACGATCGCTAATTGTTTTATTATTGGGAATGTTAAGATGTGATTAGTTGTTAGTTTCCATTCTTGTTTTATTATTAGGTAGGTTATCATACCATTGATTGTTAGTTTCCAATTCTCATTTGCAATCTTTCCCATAAGAAAGCTACTTGTACACTAATCTTTATCCTGTTTGTAATTATTTTTGACTTCACATCCAAATGAACCTCTATGATCAGTGAACCTGATAAACCTACATTCTTAAAGCCATCATATCTAGATTACAATAATTTAATTTAATTGAGACAATTTTATGTAGTGGTCTAAATCTATGTACATGTACATATAAGGACGAGAAAAGATGGCTACTTAATAAGTAAAATGAAAGTTCCAACTAAAGAGGATCCTTAGTATGTCATCTAAAAGGTTGAAAATTCCATAATCATGATGTGGCTCGTGAACTCCATGGAGGAAGACATTAGTTTCAACTATATGTGCTACTCAACTGCCAAGGAACATCGGGAGAATGTCAATTAAATGAACTTTGATTTAGGTAACAAATTCCAAAATTTTGAACTAACCTTTAAACTTAGTGAAATATATGACAAGGTGACAATAATGTTACCAAGTATTTCTTTTAATTAATTTATGATAAAAATTAGACACCATTATAGGCTAAGTTTGACTTATGACTTGTCACGCCCCAAAAGGGAGCCTAGAAGTCACCACTAAAACCATCATGGCACGTGTGCACCCGTTACATGATAATCGTCTTACGTATCAGAGATCGTAAGACTCTAAATAAATAATTGCATTTACAACTAAGTATAGTACATATAATTGGATAATAAAATACAACTATGGATCTTGTACCCTATAGTCAACCATGATCGCAGAGAATCAGTATCTCCTACCAATCAGTAAAATAAGATAAACCCTAGGTTTCTTAATTTCAAATTCTATTCACATGGGGGTCGTAACATTTCATCTAAGTAAATCTATTATTCACAAATCTTACTTTATTGTTTTGGTATTCCAAAACTCTCAACACTTTACATCTTATCCCATCTCGCGCTTTCGTAATCGCTACCTGTAAAAAAGTCTGTAAGGGGGTAAGTACACTATGCCTTAGTGAATAGGATGGTAACACTTTCAATGCTATGTACACACAAGCAAATTACAATTCAAGTTATCAAACATATGCTATGCATGAGCAACCATATGAATGCAGCATCCCACGTGGTCTTCCGGTAACCGACGTGAAGTCTAGGGTTTACACCCTCCTTGACCTTGGGTTGGGGATTCCAAAGCTACCATCAATGCCCAGGTCATTACCCAGTTTATTTATCTTATCACTTTGTTAATGATGATATTTTCTTAACTCAACAATGAACACTCCTATGCCTCTTTGCATCAGACAGAGCAAAACCCTCAATGACAGGCTAGACTTGGAACTGTCAAGGCGCAACAATCCCTAAATCACGTAGTTTGCACTTGGCGAAACAACAATCCTGTTGATCACTTCTAGCGCATCCTGTAGCAGTGATGGCCTTCAATTTTATGCAATGTCTCGTGAAAATGCATGTTAAGTTTTAATCTTGTCCACTTCCTACTTTAATTGATTAATTTAAAGTGATCAAACAACATATATAATCAAAATTAATTCTCAATCATACCATAAAGGTAAACATCAAACATTCCATTTCACACTCATTACAATCAAGCAAGGATCAAGCATTTGTTATCACACAAACCAACATTGAACCCAAACCCCACTAATGTAGACTTATCTAGTCTTATAAATGGTTAAATTATCTCGGCACCTTTCTATGCCATTTCCTTTTAAATGTCAAGTCGCTCAAGTTGACTTACAATCATCATATCTGACACATCTATGTCATTTATCCTACATGTCAAACCAACCACTCGGGGCTAATTTACAATCATCATCTTTGACACCTCTATGTCATCGCACTTCTCAAGTGCTTTATCATTTTCACTTCCGAGAGCTAACAAAGTCATCTCGTTTTCTCTTTCGACGTCCTCAAGACATTTGTATATGATATATATATATGTGTGTGTGTGTGTGTGTGTGTGTGTGTGTATACATATTCGTGACACATCTTTACTTAAAGATAATCTACTAGAAACTTTTCCTTATGAACTTAAGAGGGTAAGAAAACAGGATCGTTAGGTTGTAAAAACCAAGGTTGCACTCATGATTTGTATGATTGGGTTCATGAATGTATTTCGTAAATATAATAGAAAAATAAGTTTGTTCAAGTATATGTATACACATTCAGGAACCAACTCTGATATGTATACATAATGGTACCTATACACCCTATTCCAACTAAGCATACCTACTCGGTAGCTATAGAGGAAAAGCTAAGTTTCTATATTTTGGTTTGATTTGAAAGAAAACAATTTGTAAAACATGGGTTAAGCTTATAGCTATAGCACTAGAGATATGGCGCTAAGTGCTATCATTAAGGTAATGACACCTATACCCTCGAATCATTCATTCCTCTATACTCTTCTTGACTTCTTTCCTAACTCATTATTCCCCACTGCATAACTCAACTAAACAACAATCACATCAATTGCAAATATAACAAGCCAACAATTTAACATGCATAGCAATCAACATACAACACAACAAGGTAGCATATCACTAAGTTTCCCACTCACTTGTTTAGGGTTATCGTAGCCCTAGCCGGAGTTAAGCGATTCCAGTGAGTGACTCATTTGTGTTCCGCTTGAAATTAGTGTCCTTTTGCGATGCTTCCTCAACCTAATCATAAAAGGTTGCATCTCTACCTGACTTTAGTAGTCTTCTAGCACCCTATATGTGTACTCTGCTTATCTTGCGGTAAATGGCAAGGTGTGAAGTTTTCTCCTTAATGAACTTTGGGCGAACATGATTCGAATGTTGAACTTCCTACAAATCTATGCTTCCAACACCCTAAGTTACTGTGATCGACTGTCTGCTTTCCTTGTGTAGAAGTTGAGCAATGGAATGTCTTTGACCTGCCGAATTTGGAATTCCTTCTTCCGCATATGCAAGATACCCTTGGAAAGGACTACTGAAGATCTTGCATTAGGGTATTTAGCCAAGAATGATCTTCCTCAACATCCTTTGAACATTCTATTATGAAATCCATTTCATTCCAAATATCTCCCGGGCCATCATCTTGGAGGTTGCTTGAATCATTTCCCTTCACCATCTACACCATCATAGTCAGTTCCCTTATCCATAAAGCATCTTTGAATCTTCCATTTATCCAATTGTCTCTAACTTTTCCTTACGAATCATCACTTCCATTACCATACATACACCAACTTTTTTCACACATCACATGTACACCAACATATTCTTGTCCATATACATACACACTTCACACACCACGTATACACACAACCATATCATTCACCAAATTGCACGCACCAACAACTGCACATTATTATCCTCTTTTCTCCTTAAGTCCACATGCATACACACCACTAGTGTATACATACACACATATACACATGTCCCACATATACTTCACACCACCAATACATACTTGCCCAGATACTCTACACATATTACACGCTTCCCATATCCATACTCACATAAGCACACTATGCATCATCTCATACACCTACTCACATACTCTATATACATCTTACACCATCAATACACATGCCCACATACTTTGCACACACCACATTTTCCTTCCATCCCCATATATACATATTCACACTCTACACATCGTCTCATACTCATACATACATATCTCGTATACATCATCCCCAACTTCTGTACTTACACACACATACATGTACTTACACCACATACTATTTTGCATGCATACATACATACCTACACATACGACTCCTTCCTTATACATATATACATGCTACATACTCTATACACACCATCCATATACACATTAGTATCACGCACCCTACACCTTCCATGCATATACACACACTCCACACATCCCACATCTTCCATACACATACATACCCTCACGCTACATTGCATCCACACATACACACACAAACCGCTTCTACCAGACACTATCCATATGCATACACTCCCTTCGCACACATCACATTTCATCCCATACACATACACTATGCATACACCACACAACCATATACACATGTGCACATACTCACATGCATTACACACACATGGTTCCACCTTCTTACACATACTCACACCCTTGTATACATCACACTATATCTCATACACATATGCACACATACATCCTTCTACATTTCATACACCACCACACACACTTACATACACAACCTTACACCCCATACGCTTTCACCCACATATACACGCATCCTTAAATACCTCATACACTTTCAATCACACATACACATATATACACCTTCATTTACGCACGCACACATACACATCTCCATTCACGCACACACATACACATCTTCCTTCACACATATACATACACATCTTCATTCCTGCACACACCCATACACCTCTTCATTCATGCACATACACATACACATCTCCATTCACACACATACATACACATCTTCATTCCTGCACACACCCATACACATCTTCATTCATGCACATCACACCAACCTTCACCACACACACCCTTCACCCATGCTAAGGATTTCCTTTTCCACTTTCTCACCGCACTAGCTTGCTACCGCTATTGTGTCGCCGTTGCTGCTATCGTTGGGCTGTCAGTTGTTGTTAGAGTTGCTGCTGTCATGGTCGTCGTTTGGGGTAGTCGTTTCTGTTCTTCCCCTTCACACATATACACGATTGCATAGGCCAACTCCACCTCACGCACACACAAACACACCCTTGCACACATTATCTACCACCGCATACACCTTCTCACAAACATCATCCTTTTCTCATCCTCTTCCCTCACTTGTCTTTGTGGTCACTGTCATCGTTCAGTGCTGTCGTTGCTGGGCCATTGTTGCTAGGGTCAAGGTTGTCACAGTTGCTATCATCGCCACGGTCACCATTGCAGCTGTTGCTACGGTTATTGTTGGGGTTGCTTTTGTTGTCGTTGGGGTCACTATTGTAGTCGTCATTGCTGTCATCGTGGTTGTCGTCGTTGATGTCCTTTAGCTAGATGCGATTGTCACCGTTGTTGTTGCCACTGCCACACACACATCCTCATGCCTACTCGCATACAAACACCAACACACCCTCACACACATACAGTTGCTTATCCTTACAAGCTGCAAATCAAAATAAAGGCTCCAACTCTGACATTGCCTACCATGACGAAGTTGAGGAAAGTCGAATGCGTCCGGATTGAATATGGGAGCCGAAGAAATCCCTCCATCGCCTCCCTATTTGTTCAATCAACCGCCGATTTCAAGCATATGAGAGATCAAGAGAGAGATAAGAAATGAAAGGAAGGAAGAAGGAAGGAAGGAATATGCGGACAGGGGAAGGAAGGGGAGGAAGACGTGGCCAGGGGAAGAAGAAGAAGAAAAAAAAGAAAAAGAAAAGAAAAGGAAGAAAGTAGAGGTAGGGGACAGGACAGTTGAGGACTGGACGGTTAAGGACCCGCTGCTGTTGTAGCTACCATCTAACGTAGGTGGGAAGGGACAGATGGGAAATCTACTTCTTTTTTCTTTTATAACTGTGTATTTATAAATATTTTTATATTATATTATATTATACTTTATATTGTAATGTCTTTATTTGTATTTCTCACGTGTACAAAAATATTTTTAATTTTTTTATATTTTTAGCATTTTATTATGAAAGCTTACGTTTAGCTAATCTAACTATCCTAAATATAAATATTCACTTTAAATTTTAATTTGATATTCCTAGATTTATAATTTAAATTAATTTTGTTATTTAACCAAATATCTTTTGAAAATTATGTTTCGGAGAATTTATTATTCTATTTATTTTATTTTATTTTTCATATAACTTTTTGAAATTTTTAGGATTTTACATGACTCGCTCTAGACTTAGCACAATGGGTCTAACTCGGACCCATGACCTGTATGGATAGGGTAAGACCCATCAAAGTACCTAGTGGTTAGATAAGTCCTTGGTAGGTCACCCCGCTGGACCTATGGGACCCATCAGGTCTGACTTGACGACAAAGGACATCATATCAAAGGCTAACATCCATGCAAAAGTGAAAAAAGAAAAAAGAAAAAAAAAAACAACACAACACAACAATAATAGTGACTAGTGAAGTGAAGTGAGGGTAGATGATAGACAACAAAAGTGAAGTGACTAATGAGGCAAAGCGAAGACGAAATAAAACATTTAAAGGTAGAAAGAGAACTTGACAAAGGAAAATAATACATGGTGATTTGAATTGAAAATTTGAAAGTGGTAGACAGTGCTGATTGGTTTTTGTTTTTAAGTAGAGATTCTCTGCAAATTTTTTATTAAAATTTGAGACATTAACTAACTTTGAATATGAACACTTTGGTAGTGAACACTTCATAATGTTCACATGAAGGAAATGCATTGCAATATAAAGGTAAAAAAAAATTGAGGATAAAACACAACACACACTCTCTCTATTATAAATATTTCGCTTCTAATTTAACATTACCTTACTCTTAAGCTTACATTCTCGCACTTATGTTAAAAATTTTCTTTGTTCTTGCTAACTTTTTGAATTTTTTTCCTTGTAGCTCAACAATTTTTCCAATTTTAGTTGTTGAACACTATCTATGCTTTTACTTATATATATATATATATATATATATATATATATATATATATAAATGATAGATTTTTTTGCCATGTTTTTGTTCTAACTTTAGTAAGAAGTCTAGCAACAAAAAAAGATAATGGTAAGGGAAAATGGTGCAAAATCCATAATAGCATATCCATGAAGTTGACAATGAGTTTGAATATTACAATTTCAATGAGTAGTTTAATTCAATCTAAGTCAACCTACTCCACCACTTAGGTTTAAGCATATAATACTACTAGAAATGTAATACAGTCTACATGATTCACAAGATGAAGAAGAACTCCTAGAAGAGGAAACCCAATAACGGTAGGCTAATCAAAGTGAACCCATAAGTTTGCCCCTTAGACTTATAAGTTTGATTTTTTTTTTTCTAAGAACTTTTTATGAAGTGATAGGTGAAGATGGCAAAATGCTAGCTTTTTGCAACTATTGCAATGGTAGTTACGGATGGAAAAGGGGCAATGAATATGGTACATTCAATAAACACAAGAGGCTAAGACATCATATGAAGTTCATGTTAGAGAAGTCACAGTAGCAAATCTCTACCAGGTACTCCATATTAAACCCAACATTACTATTTCTCTATAATATTGAGAAACAAAAAGAAAGTTTGTTGAGATGATGACAGGTATTGATCTTCCATTTAGTGTAGAGATTAATCCATTCTGTATGAGGTATGACCAACAAACTCTAAATCCTTATGTACATGTGTTTACTTCCTTAACTATACATAAAGATACTGTTAAACGCTACTATTTTAGAAAATGAGAACTTGAACACTTAAGATAGGGAACAACTTAGATACTAAGAAAACATAAATTAGGATATTCTATGTACATAAAGGTCCCTTTTTGCTCATCGCTTTAGCATTATTTTAGTATTTAGCACTAGTTATTACTAAAAATAACATCTAATGTAAAACATAAAATGAAAAAAATAAACCACACTTCAAATAGGGTAAAAGAGAAAAATATATACATATGTTTTTAAACAATCCATAAAATATATCAATTTTAAAATTATTTTCAAAAATATATTACTTAAAATCAGCACTTAGTATTAATTTTAAATTGGCTTAAAATCGACACTTAAAGTGCCAATTTAATTGTTTCCATTGAAATTGGTACTTCAAGTGTGGATTTCATTTGAGTATCATGAATGAATGAAACAAATAAATAAATTTACTTTACACGTTTCTTAAAAGAAGGAAAATCAATGTGTAATGAAATAAATAAATAAATGAGTGTTGGTTAAGCTATTATAAGTTTATTGTTTTATACGTTTCTTGAAAAATGGGAATCAACATGTAATAGAACAAATAAATAAATGAGTGACTGATTGTAAGTTTATCTTAAAAAAAAGGAAAATCAAGACAATAGAATAACAACCAACAAGGTATATTTGGGGACTTGTGAAATCGCACTTGAAATGCTGATTTTAGGCCAACTTAAAATCAGCACTTGATGTGCCTATTTTAAGTGAAATAGTTTGTAAATGGTATTTTAAGTATTTAAAAAAATAATAATTTTTTCCTTCCCCCCTTTAAATAGTTCCAATATGAACATTGTCATTTTTCTTCGATAGGCAATTAAGCTTATGAGCATGTATTAAGTTATAAATAAACATTTCATTAAGTTCAATAATAATAATTAAGAATCTTCATTTGTAGGTACTAGATACCTAGAACCTGTACCTTGCTTAGCTTGGAACATGGGTTTTGGAATAGAAATGTGAAATGGAGATAATGTATCTTGTATCTTAATCTAGTAGAGCATCTTTCAAAAAATTGAAATTGAAATCTAGCCTGTGCCATTTGAAACTCAAGCCAAAATACCAAACAAAAAAAAAATGTTTCTTAAAAAATATTATATGAATAAGGTCGAGGGAAAAAAATATTACATGAATAGGATATTAAAGACGCATGCACTGCATGAGACTTCAGTACAATTTTTTTATACTAAAGACTCATGTACTACGTAAGCCTTTAATACAATTTTTTTTCATTTAGTACAAATTAGCTCTCTTGCTTCTTTACACCATCTTTTACACTTAAATTCATTGTAGTTTTTTTTTTCATTTTAGGAAAGTATAGAGAAAAAAACATACAATATAATTATTAACAAAAATTAAGGTGACAATGCTAAGTGTGATGATTAACATGCAATATAATTATTAATGTGATGATGAGTGGGTGCCAAGTGACAAAGTGAGAGGGATAAGGTAACTTATTAGTATTTTGGTTTAGATTAGTGGGTAAATGGATACAGGTTATGCCATTCAAGTGTCACACCGATTAAATTGATTTTGACCTTTCTCTTTCCTTTTTTTTTTTTTAATTTTAGTATAAAACATATGCATGTTAATTCCTTTGTATATACTTTTTATAAAGTATTTCTTGATGAAAATCTATTTAGTATGCTTGAAATTAATTATACCAACTTTTGTTTCTACCTGTTTAATATTTGAGATCAAAATTTTCATATTTTTGAATTTTAAATTTTGAGTTAGGTTTTACATCATACTAAAGTATTAATTATTATGTTTTTATAACTTCTCATTTTAGTTTCATTTTTTATTATTTTGGTGTTTTATTTTTAGTTGTGTCTTCCTTGTTTCCTATTAATTTGAGCTCAATCCATTGGTATTTTCATGACCATAGATTCGAGTAGTTTCGTGATCATCTTCAACTAGATAGTGAATGGTGGCTTAACTAGGTGCATCTAGGGTGGTTGGTTTTGGATATGTGTATAATGAGCAATGACAATTTGGGTAAATGGTTCATGTGCGATTCTACCAATGAAAGAGACGTTTTCTTTTTTCTTTTTCTAGTATTTTTTTATACTTCTTTTTTATTTTATTAATTTATTCATTTTAATTAATGATGAGACATTTTTATAATTTACTTTATAAATTTTTTATTTTTTATTTTTAGAAATCTGATGTATCAAGTTCCTCTTGGAGTTTTGATATTATTTTAATAAGAAATGAGATGTGTTATAAACTAATTGGTGAATACCATGTCAATTGATTGTAACTTAAACCATTAAGCGGGGTAGTGTAGATAACCTTAAAAAGTTGAATTAGGCAGTAAGTTAACATTTTGATAAGTAAGGTAATTAATTGAGAAATGGCTAAAGTTCATGTAACGAATTTGACATTTTCTCTTATATAATACATCATCAATTAATTTTGAGATAATGTCAAAATCAATTCCGAATTTTGTGTGTGTGTGTGTTTAAAAAAAAAAAATTACACATGAAGTTCAAAATTATAAATTTCATACCTAAATGAACATCTACTTGTTATAAGATGAGATAACATGGTAAATATTTATTAGTTAAAGAGTACAAGTTAGAAATAAGGTAGTAAATTTAAAGAAAAAGTATACTTTTAGTCCTCGACATTTGTTTACTTTTCTATTTAACTCTTAAGCTCTTTTTTTCTTATATTTAAATCACTAACGTTTTCAAAATCTTAAAATAAAATGACTTCTATCAAATCTATTAATTAGCTTTCTATCATGCATGACATGCGACTTTAAATTGATCTACAATAATTAAATTAACAAAATGATAACATTTAATATTTTTTTACATAATATAATAAAGATTTAAATATATACAATGATAAAGAATAATAAAAAATAAAAAATAATAATTAAAATTAGGAAAAGGACTTAGAAAAATTTACGTATACCCTATCCACCTTAACTTTCATTAATAATTACATTGCATGTTTTTTGCTCTATACTTTTCTAAAATGAAAAAACTGCAATGAATTCAAGTATAGATGATGTTGTAAAGAAGCAAGAGAACTAATTTATACTAAATAAAAAAATTTACACTAAAGGCATAAATAATGCCTAAGCTTTCAGTAAAATAATAATAATAATAATAATAATAGTAATAATAATAAATAAATATTTATACTAAAGACTCATGTAGCCTTTAGTACAAAAAAAAAAAAAAAGTGCTAAATCCTTATGTAATACATGCACTTTTAGTACAACACTTTCAATACAATTTTTTTTTTTTTTTTTGTATTGAAGACTCATGTATTGCATGTCTTTTCAATACACTATTCATATAACATTTTTCTCCCTAGTCTATCCACATAATATTTAAAAAAAAAAAAAAACACACACACACACACACATTTGTTTTTGATATTTTGGCCTTGAAACTCGTCTAAAACCTTCTCAACCGTTTAGGATATGGCGGGTTACTCACTCAGGACCTTGGGTACCACTAACCAACTCAGTTGTGGAGACCTTAACATAGACACAGCAAGCTGTACATGATAATAGTTGCTGTGGAAATTCAATGTGAACAGAATGTCGCTCATAATCTGTCCAAATAGTGTTGACGTCTATAGAAAATGGCAAAAGAAATTTACAACCACATGGTTGAAGTAGAAGGGAGCACTGCGAACCGTTTGTACTCACAAAACAAATTAGGTTGGATGTAAAGCGTGTCGAAGGGGGCCACTATGACAAAATCAAAGTCAAATTTCCCAGGTATGGCAAAAACGCAAAAACAACAACCGTGATTGAAGTGTTGATGGAGTCAAAGGGGTCACATGAAAATACAATCGCAATAATGTTTAGGGTTGTATCACTAGATCATGCAATGTGCCGAACCCCCATAAGTCAAAATTTGACTTTCTTAAGAAGCCTATCCTCAAATTTTGTAGTGTATAGGCGAGAAAGGAACAGTGCATGAAGATAACAATGGAGTTTAGTTTTGTAATATAATGGTTTTAGGTGTGCACTGGACAACCAAATGGAAGTATTCAAAGTTTCGTCATCAGTGTCCAGTATCAGCGTGTGAACAATGTTCTTTGTCCACCCCCACCGCAAAAATGCCCGCTTCATTCGTAAAGAAAGGACAAAAGAAATGGGAATCATACATTAAGAAAGATTCAAAAAGTAACAAAGGCATGGAAAACAGCAAATAAAAAGTCCATGTCAGATTGTACATATCAAACTAAAGATTTTGGAGCATCCACCTACTTTTTAGTCAATGGTACACTATGGTATCGCTCGGTTTCTATTCGTTTAGGCTACGGAAGAAACAAAACAAAATACCTTGTTTCATTTGCTTAGTTGTCCTGAGGCTGAGCACCTAGCCAAGGGTATGAAACAAAAAAAAAAGTATGAAAGAAAAGTAAGTAGGACCCCCAGCCAAGCTTATGGGTAGAAATAGATACATTTTTAGTGATATTTTCACGTGCAAACTCTACAATATTATCTATTAATAAACTATAAGAGATACACCTAAAAGCATAAATAGTTGAGGAGAAATTTTTGTTTTTGTTGGTACCATGGAGAAACATATTATGTGTTTAGCTTGGGCGCTAAGACCTAGGGTGAATAGGAAAAGTAAGGAAAATTTAGTGTCAACTAATTTGTATATTTAGGTCATATATTCGAATGAAAGAACTAATAAAAGTTTTCTCTTCTTATTTAATTGGTTATGGAATTTTTTTTCCTTTTTCTTAAATATAGTGTCAAGTTATTCTAAAAAATAAGTATTTTAGGTATTAATTAAATTTAAGAAAAAGTAACTTTTTAGTTTTCAACTTTATTTTTTTTTCTATTTAAATTACTTAATTTTTAACATTTTCAAAACCTTATAAAAATAGAACTTATATTAAATTCATGAGATTTTCCATCAAGCTTAGTCATGAGCTAGCTTTTGATTGACCTTAGGATAGTTAGCTGATGTGGCCAATACTTGCGCAACTTTCTTAGCTTTTTTTTTTCTTGCTTTTAAATTTTTATTGTTGATTATTTTTATTAGATTATATAATTAAATATATTTAATATTATTTTTATTATATTATGTAATTAAATATATTTAATATTATTTTTATCACATTATGTACTTAAATATATTTAATAGTATCATTTTATTCAATTGATTGTTACAAACCAATTTTAAGCTGACACATGCCATAGTTGGATGGAAAATCTTACAAATTTGATTATAAGAGTAAAAATGTTGAGGACTTAAACAGAAGAAAAAAAAGATTGAGGATAGAAATAGAAAAGTAAATAAAAATTGAGAACTAAAATATACTTTTCTCTTAAATTTATTATGGCTAGAATCATCAATAAGGTGGATCTAAATTTGAGTATAAATCTTGTTTTGGCATAATTCCTTAAGAATAATAATTTTGGCTAGCATGTTGTATTTGTTTGAAAGTATGTTTTGACTATTAGTAGTTAAATATTAATTTAGACATGTTTCAACCAAGTTTTGGAAGTTGAAATCCTTATTTGAAAAGTCCACTTGCTAACTTATGTGATGGGTTGTTAGATTACATTTAGTTTAAGAAATGTTACTTGTTGATCATTCCTTACAATATATTCAAAATATGCTTAATAGTATTTAAGGAAGCCTTGAATTAATTCAAAAGCTTTTTACAAATATTTATAATCACAGCCATTTGAATTTAAATCATTTTCCAAGTATAAGGAGAATTAACACTTATTGTTAAAAAGAAGGAAGACTTTCTTTCTTGGACAAGCTCAATCAATCCTTTAAATTGGAGTTTAGATGAATGATTTAATGTGAAAGTTGTGAACATAAGTTGTATGTGTGTAATTGTATTTGAAAGAACCAAAACTTTTGAGATTGTAATTAACAAAAACTATATAAGAAATCATGACTTAATAGAGTAGTGTAAGGTACAAATAATGACATGAAAACACTATAATGAGAGGAAACTTCTCTTTCTCAAAAGATGAGGAGAGTGATAGATTACACAGAAGCAAGAAAAGATTAACATTTAATGAAAATGAAGAACCTTCTCTTTCTCAAAAGATGAAGAGAGTGATAGATTACTTAGAAGCAAGAAAAGATTAACATTCAATGAAAATGACGAATCGATAAGAATAATTAAGTCAAATAGGACAAAGACTAGAGATTGGAACAATGGAAACAAAAAGCTCTCATTTAAAGACACTGTCCTAATGAACATCCTAGGTGCTTATGAAAATTTCTACTTTAGGAAAACAGGAGATGGAATGAATATAGGACAAGATAATGGAACATTAGGAGAAGAGGAAAAAGAGATAAATGTGGAAGAAGACCCAAGAGTGCTATGTTAATTTCTATAAAGTGAAAAGGGAAATATTGTGTGCACCATGGAAAAACATATTGATTGCAAAAGTGATGGGAAGTAACCCAAGAAACAAAACCATGCGGGAAAAATTGAGGAGAATGTGGAGAGGACTAAATTAGTTCAAAATCATAAATGCTGGATAAGGCTGCTACTTGATAACTTTATATAATGCCATTCATTTCCAATGGGTGATTACTAATGGACCATGGTTTATAAATGGCCTCTAACTTACGTTGAAAAGATGGGAACCAAACTTTAAACTAGAAGTTGTAGATTTTAATGCAATAGCAGTGTGGGTGCAAATTATTGGACTACTAGTGGAATATTACTTGTCCTTGGCTATAAAAAAAGATAAGGGAAAAAATTGGCCTAATATTGAGGCATGACGCTTATATGGTCAAGCTCGAAAGGGGAAGGTTTGAAAGAATATTTGTATAAGTGAATATGAATGAACCAATACAACACACAATAGTCTTAAACAAGAATGCATACAAACTACAATATGAAGAACTTGTAAATCTTTGTGAAATATGTAATTATTCAGAAATATATATATATATATATATATATATATGTATATGTATATATATATATATATATGTATATGTATATATATATATATATGTATATGTATATATATACCCGCTAAAGATAAGAAGGTAAATTGTTTAAAGTAGTAGGGGCAAGATAGTCTTTTTGCAACTGAGTATATATATCCTTTTTACCTAGAGTTAACACTTTTCCTTCATTTATGCACCTGATAGAACCCTAGACATTCTCTATAGAAATCTGAAGAGAGAAAAGGATAAACAAGTGATAAGAATCAAAATCCGACAAAACCTATCATTAAGGCAAAAACCAAAGGATTTCAAATATTGGCAATGAGGGCCCATTTTAAGCAAATCGACCTAGGAATTATTTATCTACTAACCTCTTTTCTCTTGTTCATGTATTGTATATTCCAACAAGAAAACTTATCATGCTTTACAGGGTGATGGACAAACTCACTCAGACTCAGCTTGTGGGTTATCCATGAACCGACCTAAACTGTCAATGAGCTGGGCCAATAAATCCTATTGAAGAATTAGCATGTTGAAGACTATTTTTACTTGTAATTTATTTTCTTTGGACTATTTATGTTATAAGTTTTTGGGACACTTTTCATTTGCTTGTAATTATGTCTTTAGGACCAGCTACCCTAAAAGTGGCATAGTTGTAATTTTATAAACTTTTTAACCCTAAAGAAAGAAAGTATAAATACTTGCTTGAGTAAGGTTTTTGAGGGAGAATTTTTCATAATAGAACTTCACATTTTACATGAGAGGGTTAAGGTTTATTCCTAATTCAATTGTTGTTATCAATTTCAAATCCCAATTTGAAGTTGTGGCGAGTGGCATCAAGGTTAATTTATAAGTAATATCAAATTTACTTTGTTGCAATTTCCTTTCTTCTCTAGTAAGTAGTATCTAAGGTTGATTTGGATGTTTAATTCACCAAATTTGATTGCATTTGTAATCAAATTCTTGTTGCTACAATTGATCAGTTTTAGCCCTTAAGTTTTAGCCTTCAATTTAGCTTCATTTGAACAGTGGATCATTTTATTGGGAAAGTGGATCACGGAATTGGATCTTGTTGTTCTTGAGTGTAATTCACGTGGAATTACTTGTGATTTTTGTTATATTGGAGGAAATTATCATAGTTGAATTGTTAATTGCAACTTTGAGCATTCGGATTTCATTGCATCTCTATTAAGGTTCACGTAAATTCTACTAGTCTGAATTGAGATTGGTTTAGTGCACTTGAGGTTTATAATTTGCACCAATTGCATGTGCTTAACCCCTAATTTAGGCACATCATATTTGGTATCAAAGCTGCACATACTTGGTTCATTTTAATATTGATCACGTGGTGTTGTGGAATTAGATATAGATCCTGAGAATTGACGCCATTATTCATGTGATTGGAAACTAGTTTGATTGACATTGTCTAATTGTCTTTCAAATTAGTTTTGCATGTGCTTAATCTTGGTTTTAGGTAAATCAACAAGTATTACAATTCACCAATTAGTTTGAGGTGAGTACATCGATCAATAACAATTGATCATTAATTTCGTGTACATCATAAATAAAAAAATTAAAGTAGTAGAATTATTTACAAATCAAAGTCAATCCGTGATACGTAAAGGATGAAATAAGTGATTCATCCATCATGATAATGATTCAGGTTAAGTAAGTGTACCTATTAGTGTATTATATTATAAATTTCATATTAGATAGATCAATTAGGTTGAATTGATTAGAAATCAAGCCGAAGGATAGATTTACGAAGTGTAGAGTAAGATACATGACCCCTCAACATGACCGTGTTATGGGTATGTTGAATTTAAAGAGTTACAGAGAGATACACGATTTCTCAACATGACCGTGTTATAACCGTGTTAAAAACCCAAGGTGGATAGAGAGACACATAGACTCCCAAGATGATTGTGTTGTGATCATGTTAAAAACCTAAAGTGAACAAAAAGATATATGACCTCCTAACATGATCATGTTGTAATCGTGTTAAAAACCCAAAGTGAATAAAGAGATATATGGCCCCTCAACATGATCGTATCTTGCTCGTGTTGAGTTCAAAGAGTCACAAAAAGGTACACGGCCTTGGCACGACCATGCACTAACCCGTATTCACCAACACGACCTCTAACATAGCCGTGTTAAGTTGAAAAACTTCCTTTTCCATTTTATTTCATTGAAATACAATTCTAAAATCATGTAACTAAGATTGTGTATAGGTTTAGAGGATTTGTGTGGTTGTAGAAGTGGAAAGAAACTAAGTTTTGCATTCTAGGTACGCGTATACCCTATGTGTTGTTTTGTGCTTGTTAGTTAGAAATATGCGTAGGCTAATAACGTTAAATTATGAATGAGATAGTTTGTACATGTGATTGTAAATTATTAGGTCTAAAAAACTAAGTGTGGGTTGGTGTACTCGAGGTAGCACCTTGATGATCGGTATGTAACGTTGTCCCAAGTGGAGTCGTGTACCAAAATGATTCGTGTAGTATGTGGAAGGATATTGTGTAAGTGATTATGGAAGGTTATTGTGCGAGAATTGAAAGGTTGAAAAAACTCATGGACTCATGGATAGTGGGGAGAACCCACTATCATATATTTGTATATTATCATGTATAGTATTGATTCATGGACAAATGGGAGTACCCTTCGTCATATATATATATATATGTATGTATTGTTTGTGTAAGGATTGTGAAAGGATGTTGTGAAAGTTATATATGGTGGTGTTTATGATGTGATTGTATATTGGCTAAAGATTGTGAAGGATAAATAAAATTATATATGTTGCATCTTGCATGTGTTAATGCGTCTATCATGGCATGTGTATGTGTTTGTCAGTGTACATAGTGTTGGGCATTAACTCACCCCTCGTGGGAAATTTTTTTTTTTTTTAGTTGTCGGTGCTATAGGAGAAATCATAGGGTATGATGAGACCCTAGTAAAGATTAATTAAGATACCAAGGAGAATGTGGAATAATTTGTAATTGTGATTTCGATTATCATGTCATTCAAGTTGTTGAAAACTTCCATTAAATTTAAATTGAGGAGATGTTTGGAGGATATACATTTCTTTTAGAAATTGTGGTATTGTTGGAGTTTATGAATGCTTCTGCTGTAGTAATTTAAGAGTTTCATATATTATATTGAATACTTGAAAGATAATATTTGGAGAATTGTAGCAATTAAGCCTTTGCATGTCTTCAAGTACTAAGAACATGTGATGAGCTATAACATACCCAGATTTTGGGGTGTTATAACTTTGGTGGTATCGGAGCTTAGATTTGATGATCTTTAGAATTAAGTGAGGATTGATAGTATAAGTTCAAACTATAGATAGCAAGTCATGATCTTTAGGTGAATTAGGCTTTAAATTTGTAGGATGAAGATATATACTAAGCGTGGTCAGAAAATGGGACTAATATTATTGATTTGTGAACCCCTTCAGTAATATTGAAAATGTCATGTTTAAAATTCTTCTTATTATGAAGAATGTATATATATTACTATATCGTCCCTCACTATTGCATTTTATTTTGTGGAATGCCTAGGAGAATTTCAAGACCAGGATCATCCTCAAGAGCTAGTGGTGATACTCTTGATAATAGAATGCCCCTTAGAGCTCCTCATCAAGGATACAGAGGGAATGAGGTGAATCCTACACAAATTCTAGAGGCTATCAATACTCTAGCAGGAGTAGTAACACAACAACAACAACAAATACAAGAGATGCAAGTGTTGAATATAAGACAAGTTTAGATGATGGGAGTGATTAGAGAGAGGCTAGCTAGAGAAATGTGTTTAGACCGCTTTGTCAAAATGGTTAGGGAGTTCGGGCTAAAGGTAGATGATCCACTAGATGTTAAGTAGTGGATTGATGAAATAAAAAAGACTTTTAAAGTGTTGGGGACACCTGAAGATAAGAAGGTGAAATATGCAGTATATGTATTAAGGGGCTTAGCTTCTAAATGGTGGTTGAGTGTTTCCAAACTCACCATGGGGGTGATCACTTGGGATAGGTTTAAAGAGATGTTGTATGAGTAGTATTTCCTAACCACTGTTAGGGACAAAATGCAAGCATCATACTATAGCTGCTGTCAAGGAAAGAAATCAATAGATGAATATGAGACAAAACTCAATCATCTAATGAAGTTCATGCCACCTACATTTAGAGTTGATGAGAAGTCAATGGCTCATCAGTTCTTATTGGGATTGGAACCCACCTTACACATGAAGTAGTTACCTTTAAACCGAAAACTTACTTTGAAGCTGTGAATAAAGCCAAACTCCTAGAACAAAGTCACAAAAGAACTGATGAGATAAGGACTTTGGGGACTAGAATGGTGCTAAGGAAAAGACCTATCTAGAATATTATAAAGGCAAAAGACCTCACACAATGTAGACCAAATCTATGGTCATAGTAATACCCTACTCCCAAGTGAAAACCTCATATGCAAGATAGGGTAACAAATGTGGAAGATGTTACGAGCCACATGAGCTAAATGAATGTAAATGGCCAGAAGGTGCCTGTTTTCATGTGGAAAGATGGGACACAACAGCAAAACTTGATGGGATAGGTCAATCCCACTAACATTTTTCTTCTCTTGCAAACAGAGGGGTTATAGGATGGTGGACTGCTCGGAAAATAGAAAATAGAATGTACAACCATCACCAGTAGTAAGAAACTAGATTGGGACTAATAATGGTAGACCTCAATAAGCAGGGCCAAAGCAAAGGGCACTAGCACAAGTATTTGCACTATAGAGACATGACACTTTAGATACAAAGACTTAATAGGTACACTATTAGTAAATTCTGCTAAAGCATATGTTTTTTTTTTTATATATCGATACATCACATTTATGTATATATGATGCATTCAAAGTAAATATGATGTATGTAAAGAAGTGTTAAATGTTGTATTGAGTTTAAGTACCCCTATGGGTGTGGGTAGGGAATTGAACCAAATATGTAGAAAGGTCTATATAGAAGTGCATGATAGAATATTGTTTGTAGATCTTCTAGTGTTAGACATGGCCGATTTTGATGTAATTTTGAGAACGGATTGGTTAATCAAACATCATGCAATAATAGATTGTCATGATATGACCATCCATTTCAACACGCCAGAAGGGGAACAATTTAGTTTCCAATTAAAGGCACATAGATCAATAGGATTGCTAACATATGAACTATGGGGTAAAAGTATGATGGCATTAGTAACAATTGAGGCTAAAGAGGTAATGAAAATTAAGAGAGTAAGGGTAATGAAGGAGTTTGCGGGAGTATTTTCAGATGATCTACCAAGTTTACCTCTTGTAAGGGAACTTGAATTTAGCATTGGTACAATTTCTGGTATGGTTCCCATATCAGAAGCCCCATACTGTATGGCATCCATAGAGTTAAAAGAGCTAAAGGATCAAATACAAGAGTTATTGGATAAGAAGTTTATCAAACCAAGTGTCTCACCTTATGGTACACCAGTATTATTTGTGAAGAAGAAAGATAATGACATGCGATTATGTATAGACTAATAGGAGTTGGATAAGGTTATAATTAAAAATAAATACCTTCTCCCGAGGATTGATAATTTGCTTGATCAGTTGCAAGGAGCCCAAGTCTTCTCAAAAATAGACTTGAGATATGAGTTCCATCAATTGAGGATTAAGGAGAAAGACATCTAGAAGACTGCATTTAGAACTAAATATGAGCATTGTGAGTTCTAAGTAATGCCTTTTGGACTCACAAATGCACCAGTAGCCTTTATGGACTTAATGAACTGGATATTTAGAGAATACTTGGACAAGTTTGTCGTTGTGTTCATAGATGACATCTTAATATACTATAGAAGTGAAGAAGCTCACGAGCAGCATTTGAGGACAGTATTGAGCAGACTGCAAGCAAAAAAGTTGTATGCCAAGTTTAAGAAGCGTGAGTTCAGGCTGAAGCAAGTCACCTTTTTGGGACATGTGATTAGTAAGGATAGATTATCTATAGATCCTGAGAAGATAAAAGTTGTAAGTGAATGGCCCAAGTCGAAGACCATAACAGAAATTATAAGCTTCTTGAGGTTAGTAGGATACTATCGATGATTTATGGAAGGATTCTCTAAACTGGCAATCCCTTTGACCAGTTTGACTAAAAAATAAGTAAAGTTTGTATAAGATGACTGATGTGAAGCAAGCTTCATGAAATTGAAGGAGAGATTGACTTCTATACTGGTACTTTCACTACCAGTCAATGGTGAAGAATTTGTGGTGTACAGTGATGCCTTTATTTAAGGGCTCAAATGTGTGTTGATGTAGAATGATAGGGTAATTGCATACGCATCAAGGCAATTGAAGCCTTATCAGAAGAATTACCCGACACATGATCTAGAATTAGTAGTCGTGGTACTTGCACTCAAGTTATGGAGACATTACTTGTATGGAGAGAAGTGCAAAATGTTTACATATCACAAAAGCCTCAAGTATTTATTTACCTAGAAAAAGTTATATATGAGGCAAAGACATTGGCTAGAATTGATAAAGAACTACAACTTAGACATCCAGTACCATCTTGGAAAGGCTAATGTCGTTGCTAATGCACTTAGTAGAAAGAAGTATGGTAATTTAGCAACTTTGATCTCAACTTAGAAGAAGATATTGGAAGATATGTAGAAATTCGATATGAAGATTATGACTCATGAAATTAGAGCTACAGTCGCTAGCCTATGAATACAACCAGTGATAATCGATAGAATAAAGGCTGCATAAGCTAAAGATAAGGGAATACAAGAAATAAATAAATAAATAAAAAAGAAAAGAAAAGAATGAAAGGGGGAAGAGCTATAGAATTTAATGAAGATGTAGAGGGGTGTTGAGGTGTGGTCATAGGTTATGTGTGCCGAGTGTAGATGAACTAAAGAAAAAAAATATTAAAGGAGGCAAACTATTATGGGTACTCCATACACCTTGGAAGTACCAAGATGCATAAGGATCTAAAAAGCCATTACTAGTAGAGGAATATGAAGAGAGATTATTGATTATGTATCGAACTGCCTAACATGCCAACAAATAAAAATAAAACATCAAAGACTCACAGGTATGTTACAACTTTTACCTATATCAGAGTGGAAATGGGGACATGTAACCATAGATTTCGTCACTACACTACCCAAATCTTTGACAGAGTTAGACACCGTATGAGTGATTATAGACTGACTTACAAAATCGACTCACTTTATACCAATAGGTACTATGTACAAACTTAAGAAATTTACATAAATTTACATCAAAGAAATTATAAAGTTACATGGGGTATCAATTTCCATAGTGTCAAACAGAGATACGAGATTTGTGGGGAGGTTTTAGAACAATCCGCATAGGGCTTTTCACCCAGGAATGATGGTTAGTCATAGCGAACTATTCAGATATTAGAAGATATGTTGAAGGCATATACATTACATCTTTGTGGAAATTAGGATGAACATTTGCCCTTAGTGGAATTCGCATATAACAGCAACTACCATCCAAATTGCACCATATAAGGCGTTATACAAAAGAAAGTGCCGGCCGCCTTTGGATTGGGATGAGGTGGGTGAGAAATAAGTGTTAGGACCCAATCTAGTACAAGATGCAATGAATAAAGTGAAGTTAATCTGACAAAGAATGTAATCAACCCAAAACTATGAAAAGTCATATGCAAACAAGAGGAGATGCCCATTAGAGTTCCAAGTGGGAGATCATGTATTATTGAAGATCTCTCTTATGACGAGAGTAATAAAGTTTGGACCAAGGGGGAAATTGAATCCCAAATATGTAGGACCCTTCGAAATTCTCAAGATGATTGAACTAGTGGCATATCAACTAGCATTGCCACCAAGTCTAGCTGGGGTATATAATGTATTCCACATATTCATGCTAAGGAAGTATATACCCAACCCAGATCAAGTCACTATGCTAGAACCTCTACAGGTGCAGCCAAACCTCACGACAATTGAGAGACCTATTAGAATCGTGGACAATAAAGAGCATATTTTAAGAAGACGGATCATCAAGTACGTTAAATCATAGTGGAGCAATCAAACAAAAAGAGAAGCAACTTAGGAATTAAAAGAGGAGATGAGAAGAAGATAACTAGAACTCTAATCTAAGTAATTTTCAAGGATGAAAGTTTTTGTAAAGGAAGGAGAATGTAATTATTTAGAATATATATATATATACTTATTAAAGATAAGAAGGTAAATAGTTTAAAGCAATAGGGGTAAGATAGTCTTTTCGCAACTAAATATATATATATCCTTTTTACCTAAGGTTAACACTTTTCCCTCATTTGCACACCTTACAGAACCCTAAACATAATACAAAAGTCCGAAGAGAGAAAAGGACAAACAAGTGCTATGACTCACCAATTAGTTTGAGGTGAGTACATTGATTAATAACAATTGATCGTTAATTTCATGTACATCATAAATAAATAAAAAATTAACATATTAGGATTATTTACAAATCAAAGTCAATTTGTGATACGCAAAGGATGAAACAAGCGATTCATCTATCACGATAATGATCCGAGTTAAGTAAGTGTACCAACTAGTGTATTACATTATAAATTTCATATTAAATGGAATAATTAGGTTGAATGGATTAGAAATTAGGTTGAGGTATCAATTTATGAAGTGTACAATAAGATACATGACCCCTCAACATAACCGTGTTATGGGCATGTTGAATTTAAAGAGTTATAGAGAGATACACAATCTTTCAATATGACCATATTGTAACTGTGTTAAAAACCCAAGGTGGATAAAGAGATACACGGCCTTCCAACACGACCATGTTGTGACTGTGTTAAAAACCTAAAGTGAATGGAAAGATACACAACCTCCCAACATAATTGTGTTTTAACTGTGTTAAAAACCCAAAGTAGATGGAGAGATACACGACCCCTTAACATGACCGTGTCTTACCCGTGTTGAGTTCAAAGAGTCAGAGAAAGGTATACGGCCTTAGCACGACTATATACTAACCCATGTTCATCACCACGACCTCAAACATTGCCGTATTGAGTTGAAAAAACTTCCTTTTCCATTTTATTTCGTTGAAATACAATTCTAAAAGCAAGTAATTGGGATTGTGTATAAGGTTAGAGGATTTGTGAGGTTGTAGAAGTGAAAAGAAACCAAGTTTTGCATTTTAGATACATGTATACCCCGTGTGTTGTTTTGTGCTTGCTAGTTAGAAATGAATGTGGGCTAATAACGTTAAATTATGAATGAGACTGTTTGTGCATGTGATTGTAAATTGTTGGGTTTGAGAAACCAAGTGCGAGTTAATGTTCTTAGGGTGGCACCCTGATGATCGGTATATGACGCTATCCCTAGTGGAGTCATGTACCGAAATGACTTGGGTAGTATGTAGAAGGATATTGTGTGAGTGATTGTGGAAGGTTGTTGTGCAAAAATTGAAAGGTTAAAAGAACTCATGGACTCATGAATAGTGAGGAGAACCCACTATCATATATTTATATATTATCATGTATATTATAGACTCATTGACAAAGGAAAGTACCATTTGTCATATATATATTGTTTGTGGAAGAATCGTGAAAGGATGTTGTGAAAGTTATATGTAATGGTGTTTATGATGTGATTGTGTATTGGCTAAAGATTGTGAAGGATAAATAAAATTGTGTATGAATATTGTGTTGCATCTTGCATGTGTTAATGCATCTGTCATGGCATGCGTATGTGTTTATCGGTATACATAGTGTTAGGATTAGCTCACCCCTCGTAGGAACTTTTTTTTTAGTTGCAAGTGCTACAGGAGCAATTATAGGGTATGATGAGACCTTAGTAGAGACCAATCAAGATACTAAGGAGAATGTAAAATACGTGTACTATAACGAGTAGTATCTCGATAAGGATAAAGGAGAATATGGAATAATTTGTAATTGTGATTTTAATTATCATATCATTTAAGTTGTTGAAAGTTTTCGCTAAATTTAAATTGAGGAGATTGAACAAGAATTATGTTTGGAGGATATACATTTCTTTTAGAAATCGTGGAATTGTTGGAGTTTACAAATGCTTCCACTGTAGTAATTTAAGAGGTTCGTATATTATATTGAATACTTGAAAGATAATGTTTGGAGAATTATAGCAATTAAGCCTTTACGTGTCTTTAAGTACTGAAGACACATGGCAGGCCGTAACGTATTTAGGTTTTAGAGCGTTACAAAATATGTAGATAAATAAGCCATAATAAATATATGTGTCTGATGAAGAGGGAAGAGGAAAACAAGATAGATGGAAAGAAAGAGAAGGAAAATGAGAGAAAGGAAAAGGATAATGAGAAGAGGAAAAAACCAGAATTCAAAGACTAAGGAAACGAGTCTCAGAAGAAGTGGAGTAATAATGAGAGTGAATGGCTTAAGGATAATCAAGAATATGAGAAATGGATACAAGTGACATACAAAAGAAATAACTAGAGGCAGAAATATGAATACCAAGGGCAAAGTAGTAAAAGAAAAGAAGGAGTAACAGAACAAGGAGTATGAAGGGAGTAATATTGACAAGATAAAGGTAGCAATAGTTACTATGAAAGAAAAGGCCCAAAAGGATAGAGTAAGTGAACAGTCACAAGTGACAAAGGAAGAGATAAGAGGTAAAACAAAGGAAGGAGAAGAAGTCTTTGAATTCTCTGCTAAAGAGAAAACAAAAGAGAATAACAAAGAAAGAGCAAAAACAAGGCTAGGAAACATGGTGAACATATTAGAACTTGAAATGGACATGAAACTGCAGCACCAACTATCGAACACTCTAGAGCTACATGAGGAAATAATTTGTGAAGTCCTAATAGAGATGTATGCAATAAGAGTGTTAGTGAAGATAATAGAAATGGTCATAAAAACATCGAAATGGCCATCTAATAGACTACCGAAAGTAACCTTTGAGCCAAGAATTATGGAGGGAAGGAACTATCAATGGGGGAAGAAAAGAGAAGTAATAAAAATAGTTAAAGAGGCTAAGATTATGGTATGTATGCTAAACAATCCAATCAATATGAGACCAAAGGAAATGATGAACATGATAGAATGGACCTATAGAGGAATAATGGAGAAAATGATGATGGAGAATACTAAACCACTAAAGATACATAGAGTACCTTACATTGTATCGATGTTATAAAGACATACAAAGGAGTTCCTAATTGTGTGATGGGAAATCCAGATGATGATAGCACAAACTACATTTAAACCTTGCAAATGGGAATTAAATGTTAAATGTGTGTAACATGATTTCTCAAGAGAGATGTGTTTCTTGGTTGCTTTCAAAATGTTAAACCCTAGGATGACAAACACCTTATTTGTAAACCTTGAAATTTTTCAAGATCAAAAGCTAATTCTTATGGGAATGCTAGGAAATATGTTAGAAAATGAACACTAAAGTGCTATTTTAAACCTAAGATTTGTTATAGAAGTAATCGAAATAACTAGTGTACCAAAACTTAAGGAATCGAGACCCTAGATGAATCCTAACCCTAAACCATTACATTAAGATTCATAAACCCTATCCAACATTTACTAAAAACCTTAATTCAAAATCCTAAAATCTTAAACCAATTAAGAAAATCCTAGAGTCACATTAAGAATTGTCAAAATCAACCCAAGCTTAAAAAACCTAAGTTTCAACTCAATCGAAATCGAAATATTAAAAGCGATAATTGACCCTAAGAATAATATAAAAGATGATATAATTTAATGAAAATTAGTCCTACTAATTAACCAAATCAAACAATGCAAATGGTAAAAAACAATTTCTCCTAAACTACTCTTAATTGGCTTGAAACTAAAGGGCAAATTAGCTAATTCATAACCCTAATTAACTTAAATGAACAACCTATATATACCTTTGAAAAATACCCTAATTAACCCACAATGATTTATGAATGGACAAAATAATTAAAAGCCTAGAAAACCCCCTTAAACCACCAACTACATGTAATGGAGGAGGGAGTGACAATCCATTTGATCTAAGTGTTCATAATCCTTCAAGTACACCTTAGGCATGTAGGAATAGGCTTAGAGATGACCTTAATTATGATCAAAAGGACAACTTCCAAAAATGTCAAGTGATTTAACCTAAAACATTCCCCTAACCAATATGCAAATCCCTTAACCAACTCCTTCTATTTCCCAATGTGTTTAAGCTCCACTTTAAGCAACCACTTGCTCTTCATTCTACCCCCACCTACACATGAAACTTAAGCCCCTTACCCTCTAATTTTCTTCTCTAGAAAACCAACCAAAAAACTCTCTAAAAAGGCTTAAACGGCCACCACCAAACCGTTATACCCAACTACCTTCCACGCTACCACTCCCAATGAGAAAATAGTACACCACAACTACCACAATTTGCCCAAACCCACCATCCTTCCACACCACTTAGGAGGAAATTTAAGAAGCCCAAATATTAGAAGAAACCAAGTAATAGCATCAAGATAAAGGGATAGGAATAAAAATCCGACAAGACCTATCATTAGGGCAAGAACTGAAGGATTTCAAATCTTGGCGTTGAGGGCCCATTTTGAGCAGATCAACCCCGGAATTATTTATATATTAACCTCTTTTCTATTATTCTTGTATTATGTTTTCCAACAGGCACACTTATCAAATTTTATAGGGCAATGGGCAAACTCCCTCCGACTCAGCTTGTGGGTTATCTATGGACCGACCTGAACCGGCGATGAGCTGGGCCGATGGATCCTATAGAAGACCGACATCTTGAAGACCATTTCTTTTATATATTTCTTCTTTTATGAACTATTTTGGTTGTATTTTGGTTTTGGGACACTTTTATTTCCTTGTAATTTTCATTTAAGGTTGGCCACCTTAAAAGTGGCAAACTTGTAATTTTGAGCACTTTTTAACCCTAGGAGTAGCAAGTATAAATACTTGCTTAAGAGAGGGTTTGAGGAGGTTATCATTTTGCAGATTATACACTACCTTTCACGTGAGAATTAGGCTTCATACCTTGGTTCCAAACTCTTATCAATTTCAATCCCAAGAGTTGAAATTGTGGCGAGTGCAACATCTTGAAATTGTGAGTTATATCAATTTCATTTTGTTGTGATTTCTTTTCTTCTCTAGTGTGTCATATCTAGGGTTGAATTGAGATAGTTCTTGGTCAGAAATACATGTTGTTATTCACGAATTCTTGTGCTTATTTGAAGTAATTATCAAATTGATTCGAATCATCTTTGAAGATTTCCCTTGACAACGTGTTATTCACTATTGGAAAGGGATTCTTATTTTTATGGTTTTCTTTGTCATATTGTGGATTATTTGCATGGATTATATAAGATTAGGGTGTTGTTAGAAGGTATTATTAGTGTGGTATTCTAATTATATCATTGGACATTTGGATTTCATCATATCTTCACTTGGTTCACGTCATTTTGCCCTTTTTTGGAACCGGTTTTGCCTTGACTTGAGATTGCTTTTTCTTAAGTCTTTTGAAAGTTCTTTCAAGTGTGTTTAGGCACATCAAGAAGTTGAAATTGTGGCGAGTGCAACAAGGAGAAATCGTGAGTAATATCGGTTCCTTATTATTGTTTTCCATTTCATCACTAGTGCGTCATATCTAGGGTTGATTTGGATGTTCTTGGACTTGTTTTAATTTGCAATTCGTGATCAAGAGCTTGTTATAGGATTGATTGTGTTGATATATGATATCATTCTCTTCATTGTGACATGAATTGGATAGTTGAAGGAAGGGATTGGAATTTTCGGTTTGACCCATTTGTTTTCTTGATTTGATTCATGTGGGTTTCAATTATAATTGTCATTATTTGATGAAGATTACTTGTTTGGATTGATAATAGCAATTGGAGCTCTTTGGATTTCATTCCATTGCCTTAGGATTTCCGCATTTACCTAGTCAAGTGAACCGGTTTTTGTGTGTGTGACTTGAGATTGTTTTCCTTGATTCTTTTGATTGTGCTTAAGCTTGGAATTAGGCACATCATCTTTATGATGTGCCTAAAACCAATTTTAAGAACACAAAACCAAGATTGAAAGACAATTAAACAATGTCAATCAAACTAGTCTCAATCACATGAACAATGGTGTCAAATCTCAATGTTTATAACCAATTCTTCCAATGAGGATGTGATAAATCTCAAGTATCCAAATTATATTGCTCTGATACCAAAAAGATGATGTGCCTAAAACCCAGTTTAAGCACACAAAACCAAGATTGAAAGACAATTAGACAATGTCAATCAAACTAGTCTCAATCACATGAACAATGGTGTCAAATCTCAATGTTTATAACCAATTCTTCCAATGAGGATGTGATAAATCTCAAGTATCCAAATTATATTGCTCTGATACCAAAAAGATGATGTGCTTAAACACACTTGAAAGCACAATCAAAAGACATATAGGGAAGCAAGGTGGTAAAGTAGAAGTGTGCACTAAGGAGGCCAACAACAGTAGGCATCAACTAAAACTTGCCCCTTTCTTTTCTTATACTATAATCATGTAATTGTAGGTTATAATAGCTAAATATTTCTATATTTGTAATATTTGAAGTTGTATTTAAGAGTCCTTAGGTAAGAAATTCACAAACATGATGTAAACTTAAGCAATGATAGGAAACAAGGTAGTTTACTCACTTATAGCAAGATTGAGTGAAAGATTTGTAATATAAATGGAATACGTGGCACTTCCTACTTTGTTTCAATTCTAGTCACCACTATTAAGGAGCATAGGAAGTAATTACCTTTGATATATTAAGCAAATCCCAACATTTAGGAGCTTTAGGTGATGATTAAAACATGTTAGAGATGATTGAGATGGAAAAATGGGAGATTTACTTTTCGATAAGGAAACCGATGCCAAGAGAGATTTTCACTCATGATTTTCAAAAATTCCAGAGTGTAAGTTAGTAAAATATCATTAACAAAATTTAGAATGTAAGCCCATTGATTAAGATTGCAAGAACAAGACTTGTGGGTGAGGAATACATGAAACCGAAAGCCTATTGATCAACCTTGACTCTTTGATCAAAAACTAAAGGTGTGTAGCCAAAAAAAAAAAAAAAAAATGACCTATACATGCCCAAAGAAAGCCTAAACAGGTCTACATGCTAATTAGGATTGATTTTCCCTTGAACCCAAGGCTTAATTAAGGAACTGACCTCAAAATAAGCCCAAACAAGGGTCATCCGAAACTAATCTGAGCAAAACCCAAATTTTTGAAGTCAAAATAACCAAAATGACTTCAAAAATGAAAATTACCCATGAAAACCTTTGAAACAACTATAAATACGCAAAAAAGAATGGACTTAAGATGAGAAAGTTAGGACTAAAATACCGAAATGACCAAAACCAATAAAACCGACAAACTTACTTTAAACACTCAGACTTTTATACTACTTGAACTTATAGGATTACTATTTGTCCTATTAGGTGACACTAATTTCAAGTTTAAGCTACCCCTGGATTATTATGACTAGTAGCGACATAGTTAGGTGAGTAATCCTATGATTATTGTATTTGTTTGTGCTTCTACTTTAGTATACTGATATATGTATATAATTGATGCCTATGAAATTGGATATATGTATGGGGTCAAGCAAATCTACTTGTGTTTGATTAATGTGGTTTTGGTTGCCAAATTACTATAAATCCTATTTGGCTAATGAAGTATTGGATTCCCCTTGCATTTAGATTAGGTATAACGCAAGTGTCTGTGATGATTTTGTTAGTCACCTAATAAATAAATCTAACTATATCCAACTTTAATAAAATGGATAATGCATTGCATATTTCTACATGTAAGGGTATGGAGAGGCCATATGGAGGTGTACTTCATGCATAACCTCGTCTTGACCTTTATGAAGTACTTAGAACCGAGAAATGCCGCCTTCTAATTGAGACGAGTCCAGGGATTCATCGCTTAAGGGTGGATGAGACTGAGTGCACCATTTACATCCACACCCCACATGGAAATATATACATATTCAAGTTTATTTTAACATAACACAAATAAATAGACTTTTTTGTCCATCTTAAAAGAAATAGCCTAGGATGGTTGAAACTTGGAACCAATGAGTAGTAAGTGATTCCTAACCCAAGCAATGGAAGGTAACAAATCCATGCTATATGCAATTTCCAAATAACCATATATATTGTAGTATTTATATGTGTGATCATGCATTCATATATTTTTTTAAATAACTTGTGTATAATTGCTTGTCGGTGCAGTATGAGGATTTTCTCACTAAGTTGTTCTAGCTTACACTTCCTCCCACCCCCCCCCCCCCCCCCCCCCCCCCCCCAAAAAAAAATAGTGTTTCATTGTTGTAGAAGCCTATCTAGCTCAAGCTTGGTAGATGCATGCCAAAGGTTAATACAAGGCTCATTAGGATATGTGAAGTATAAAAGGAAGAGCAAAGTGATCACCATTATATATATATATATATATGGACTTTGAATTTATGTTCTAGTTATACTTATGTTATAGTAGAGACATAAATTGCTTTAGTAGTTATTATCTACTAGATAATAGGAGCATATCATGGATGTTTATGGGACCCTAGTCCCTTATCATTATGATGTTTAATATGTTATATTTTAATTATCTTATCTCTATATTACTTGAGAATGCTAAACCTTATTCAAGTGACTAGATGTGAGTGTATGGTAAATCCATGAATAACAAAGGGGTTATTCTTGGGTCTTCCATACAATGTACAACAGGTTTTCCATACAATGTACAATAGGCTGTTATGTCTAAGGTACCCTTTAGGGAGTGACATTATCCATCTCAATGAGACCAAAACCACTCAAAGTGCTAATGTGGAATGCAAGGGGAGCAACCTCATAAGTGAGGAGAGTGGCCATTAAGGAGCTAATCAATCGCTATGAACCCTAAGTAACAATAATCACTAAGACAAGACTGAATAAAGAGGGAGAAAAAGGCCTACAATAGTTCTTAAGAATTGATAAGATGATATGCTCAAAAACTGTGGGATTCAATAAAGGCACTGTAGTCTTATGGATTGAAGATGTAGTGGAGATAACAGAGCAACACACATCATGCCAACAAATCCTTATGCGAGTTGAGGTATGAAACTTTAACTATCACCGGTACATGTCTGCAATTTGTGCTAATCCTAATTTGTGCATAAGAAAATTACTCTAGGATGAACTTTAAGAGATAGGCTATGGTATAAAAGGTTTATGGATAATGGTGGGGGATTTGATGAGGTGTTGTGTAGAGAGGAAAAATGGGGTAGGAGAGACATTCTATAATCAAGAGTAATAATGTATCCAAGAGAGCATGAATGAATGTGGAATGGTAGACCTAGGATATGTAAGACCTACCTTCACATGGAGAAAAAAAGGGAAAATTACTAAAAGACCTAATCCAGTCTAGACTAAATAGGGCCTAGGCTAACTACAAATGGTGAATGTACTATCCAGAGACCAAAGTCTTCCATTTAGAGAGCACCCAGTCAAACTATTGCCCAATATTAGTAGATTTGTGGCCAAAAATGAGAGGAGGACCCAAAAAGAAGAGGCCCTTCAAATTTCAACCTATGTGTTTAGATCAACCGAAATTCAGGGAATTTTTTTAAGAAACTTGGCACTAGAGCATCATAATAGTGCCAAAGACCCTAGATACATTCATAGGAAAACTAATAGAGTGGAATGAAGAAGTATTTAGCTTGATCCATGTAAGAAACAAACAGACAGTAAAGAAATTAGAAAAGTTACAATGGAAGATCATGAGCAATCTAAATCAAAGCCTCCTAAACAAGGAAATTCAACTCAAAAAGGAATTAGAGGAAATACTTAATAGAAAGAAAAACTATGGGTTGCAAAAGCGAGATCTAAGTGGCTTATAGAAGGAAAAAGAAACACCAGATTCTTTCATGCAACTATGATTGCAAGAAGATCCAAGGTAAGAATCATGAGACGAATGGACTAGAATGACAACTAGGTAAAGGAAGAGAATTTAGAGAACCTAATAAACCAACACTTTAGCTCACTATTTAGAACCAAAAGAGAGTGCTCTAAAGGATAACCCCCAAGCTGGTTTAATGTCCTTGGAGAAATAAGTAATACAACAAAGGAAGCAATGCGAAAAGAAGTGTTAAATGAAGACATAAGGAAAGCAATGTGGAGCATTGGGAAGAATAAAACCCAAGAAAGGATGTACTGCAGAGTGGCTTCCTTAAAAAATGCTAGGATGTGGCAGCTAGAGCAATATGCAGTACCATCAAGGAATTAATCAAGAAAACTAAAATCCCAAAGGAGCTGAACAAAACTCTACTACTAATCATTCCAAAATTAAGTGGGGCAAGTAAGCTAAAGGACTACAAACCCATTAGCTTGTGCTCAACTTTATATAAGGTTATTGGGAAAATATTTGTGAACAGGATTAGACCATTCCTAAAGGAATTCATAAACCCTAAATAATCAAGCTTCATTCTTGGAAAGGATACAAAAGACAACATCATTATCTTCTAAGAACTATTACATACATTGGGGAAAAGGAATAGAAAGAAGAAGTGAATGATAATTAAGTTAGATGTAGAGAAAGCATATGACAAAATGGAGTGGGACTTTATAAGGCACGTCCTATTAATTTTTAAGTTTCCTGTTAAGTGGGTGAATTTAATAGGCTCCTATCTATCCTCTTATAGCTTCTAGGTTATATTGAAGAGAGCAACCTTGAAAGAATTTGAAGTGAGCAAGGGATTACAATAGGGAGACCCAATGTTGCCATATCTATTCATCCTTGTAATGGAAGTCCTAAGTAGAGCCACACATGGACTTATGGAGGAAGGAAGCTGGAAGCTACTAAGATAAAAAGGTGTAGACATTAAGTTTTCACACATGATGTTTATATATGACATTATGCTAATAGGGGAGGCTTTCAAGGGAAAATGCAAAGATAATGAAGAGAACAATGCAAGTGTTTGGAAATATCTTGGGACAAAAAGTTCATTATAAAAAATCTTGCATAATGTTCTCAAAGAACATGAGTGAGGAAGCTAAGAATGAAATTTACGAGATGTTTAATATAAACTTGAGAGCAAATATGGGGAAATATTTGAGAATACTAATAAAAGGAGGTGGAAAAATAGGATTCTCAAACCTAAGCTTTATCTTAGAAAAGACAAGAAGAAAGCTAGTAGGATGGAAAGAAAAATTGCTAAATAGGGATAGGAGAACACTATTGGTGTCATTTGTGCTAAAAAGTATGAGCAATTATTATTCACAAGTCATAACAATGCCAACAAGATTAAATAGACAAGTAGAAAAAATGCACAGAGACTTCATCTAGGGAGACATGGAATCAAAAAGAAAGATACAATGGATAACATCAAATAAATTAAAGAAACTAAAAGAGGATAGAGGGTTAAGGCTAACAAACTTAAGGAAAAGGAATGAAGCGAACTTCATAAAACTAGCATGGCAATTCAAGAAAAGAGATTTCATCTAGACAAAGTTAATTCGATAGAAGCACAGAGTAGAAGAGAGCGGATTTAGAACCAACAAAGGTTCGAGTTTCTTCAAAAAGCTAAATGAGATGACAAAGTGGTTGGAGAAGAAATTGGTTGTTAGAATTGGAAATGGGAAGAACTTTAAATTTTGGAAGGATAAATGGTTGAGTAGTGGAGTGACTTGAGAATGGATATCGAGCCTAATGAAACATGATATAGGAGAGGTAACTCTAGAACAAGTTTAGGATAGACTAGGAATATTGAAAGAAGACATTATTAGCTACCTAATTGATAAAAAAAAAAAAAATTGTAGCAAAAATTGAAAACATAATGTTAAGTGAGGAAGAGGATAAGATACCATCGGACATCTTAGCATTTGATCTAAATGAAGAAGTACAGGTAAGTATAGCTTACAAATTTCTATGTTAAGAAAGGAAGGAAAATGGAAAAAACAACTAAGAATGGATATGGAAGACCCTAACAACTTTGGGAATCAAGATGCTATTATGGAGCAACTTACATAATAGATTACCTACAAAAGATAATCTTAGAAGAAGAGGACTTAAGGTAGATGAAAAATGTGTGCAATGGGGAAGGGGGAAAGAAACAACAAAACATTGTACGTGAATGCGAGGTGAGCAAGTAAATATGGAGGAAGAAAGGTGTGACTAAATCCTAAATAATATGATGGATGAATAGTTCCATGAATGGATGAAAAAAAAAATGCTTACTCAAGGAAGATTAATTGGAATACAAAGAAGGCGTCAAAGCAAGTGGAGTCCTGTTTACAATAAGGAGTCTATGGATAATGAGAAATGAGAAGATTTTCTAGGGAAGAGGAGAATAACAAAGGAATTGGGAGGAAAAGACACATGCTAAGGTAGCGGAATGGTAGACAATGATGACAGGGGGGGGGGGGGGGGGGGGGGGGAGGGAAGAAGAAAGCCAATAGAGAGAAGTTGTGCTTAGACTAGTAACCACTTGGTGAAGGATGGGCAAAATTTAATTATGATGGAGCCCTAACGCACAATGGAAAAAGAGCAAGAATAAGGACATTTGTAGGGACCATAAAGGAAGAGTATTGGTAGAGGTTTTATTAAGGAGATTGGTGGAACATCACCTCTTGAAGTAGAACTATAGGTAGTAAGATATGCAATGGAAAAGTAGTGATACAAGGGCAAAGGAAAGTCATAATTGAACTAGACTCCCAAACAATAATTGATTGGATTAATAGAGATGTGCAAAATCCATATATATGTGTAAATGTCATTAACTAGTGCATAAATATGAAAAGCAACTTTGACGACATTGTTTTTTGTAGGGTACTGAGGGAAGTGAATGAAGTAGTAAACAAGCTTGCGAAGTTGGGAATAGGAATGGCAATGGAAGAAGAAATCAATTTTGGACAAGAAAGCCCATTGGAAAGGATAAGTTACATGGTGTAGGATCTTTTTGACTTAGATAAAATGAGCCATGATGAATGGGAACAAAAGAGATGTTTTCAAATTATGGAATAACTATTTTGCTAGGTAAACAATCTACAATGCTTTTAGAATGTAATTATAATGTGAAATTTACCCCAAATATATATATATATGTGTATATATATATATATGTATATATAGTGTAAGGCTCACTCTTAAATAAAAGTGCGTAAGCTTAACTCACATTAATTTTGAATTTTCCTTACTTTGTTCTACTTTTATCACTTTCTTCCAACATTAAGTACTGGAACATTTTAGACTCAAATCTATCAGACCCTACATAACTAGATACATTCAAAAACGTGTATGACCTTGCACCTATATTTCCCGATACATGGTTGAAACTTGTAAGTGTAATACATGAAAATTTTATTTATTTTAATATATATATATTATAACATAAAGCCTAGGCTAAGGATGTAAAAACGTATTTACATGATGGGTGAATGGGTCATTTCACATGAAGAATATAAAAACCCTGAATTAACCTAGAGACCATCCTTTGTCATTTTGCACAGTAAAATTATAAAGAAAAAGGAGAGAGGCTCTCTACAGGAACCTTAAGGCGACTAAAGGGAATTCACCATCATTCGATTTGGTAGTACCAGGTAAGGATTTCTGTGATTTACTAGATAGTCACGAACAAAGAATTTAGATTAAATTAAGTTATTGCTACATCATGTCATCAGAATTGGAACGAATAGTGAATGTGAAGAATGAGGAATTCATGGATTAAGAACTTAATTCGTGGAAAGTCTGAAGTAAGTACTCTAAATTATTTTAATTAAGGAGATAACATGTGTTAGGGATTTGGTTAAGCTTAAGAATAAAGAGAATTAAGTTTAAGAGAATTTAGAGTAAAGGAATTAGGGTTCGTAGAATTGGCCAAAGGTAACACAGCCTACCAACATGGTCATGTTTCGACCATGTTGAATTTGAAAGGTACACCAAGAGATACACAGCCTCCCAACACGATCGTGTTTCAACCGTATTGAGTTAAAGGTAACACCGCCTCCCAACACAGTCGTGTTTAGACCATATTGAGTGTGAAAGTTGCACCGAGAGATACATGACCTCCTAACATGGTCGTGTTTCAACCGTGTTGAGTCAAGGGTAACATGGCCTCCTAACATGATTGTGTTTTCACTGTGTTGAAAGAAAAAGAACACGACCTCCCAATATAGTCGTGTTATAACCATGTTGAAGCTAAACTTTATTCCAAAAGATACACAACCTTTAACTCGATCGTACTCCAGCCCGTGTTAAGCAATACGATCCCCAATATGGCCGTGTTGAATAAAGTATAACTCAATTATATATTTACTTAACTTCAAATTAAACTAATTTCCACGCAACCTAGATAGCTAGTAAAGCCCTAGAGAAATTAAATAAATAGGATTTAGAGAAATAAGATAATGATATCGATCTTAGATTAAATACTAAGAAGAACTTGTTGATTAAACATATTTCAACTTAGCTTACGTCTAAGACCAGGAAGTGCTTAAGGCTAGGATTTAAGGTACGTGTAACTTGCGTATTGACTTGTGCCTATTTAAGTTAGTCAGTGTATGAAACTTGATTTAATTCATGAATTGGTTTAAGTGTTTAAGTTGTATGCTATATATGCTTAGCTCGGCCTAGGGGGTTATAGTGGCAAATCCCTAGGGAGCACCCCAATGATCCTTGTGTGACGTTGTCCTTAGTGGAGTTGTACCTAGAAATGATCTAGGTTGAATGTCGGTTTAAGATGATTAAGTGTACATGGCTGTGGAGCCCGTAGTGGCAGTTCCCATCACTAGGTTAAGTGTTTAAGTGAACATGGGTGTAGGGCCCGTAGTGGTAGTTCCCATCACCAGGTTAAGTGTTTAAGTGAACATAAGTATGGGGTCTATAATGGTAGTTCCCATCACCAAGATTAAGTGTACCATGGATGTGGGGCCTGTAGTGGCAGTTCCCATCACCAAATCATGTTCCAATGTGTTAAGGAGGTCATGAGTACCCTATTGATGCTTGTGGACCTAAATGTATTAAGGAAATGGTTGTTTGTGTTTAAGTATTGCATAACGTGTGTGACACTTGTTCATTTTTGTTCATGCGAGTGTGTTTATGTTATATGTATCGGGCATTAGCTCACCCTTCGAGGAACATTTTTAGATGCAAGTGTTAAGAGAGATGAGAACCCAAAAGATAACTTGGGTTTAGGTGAACCATAGAGAGAGGAAGATGAAAATTTACATTATTATTATGGTGATTAAGTTTTAGGAGATTTATGTTATTTAACTGTAATAGATAGTATCTTTTGAAAATATTATTTCGGTGTTCAAAGACTTCCGCTACATTAAATGCTTAATATGGTTTTTGAAACTATTTTGAAATTTTAGGATGTATAGAATGTTTTTAGATAGGAGTTACATGTTAAAATGTATCAAAGTTGACTCAGAGCCTTAAAGTGTTCTAGTAAAATAAGGACACGTAGTAAGCAATAGCACGGCCCGAGGTTCTGGGGCGTTACAATATGTGTATCACCTTATACTTATATATCCTGATACATGGTTGAAACTTGTATTTTATATATTATATTGTAATTGGGTACCTTCTAATTTTATGCAAGCTACTAGATATTTCACATGTAAAACATCATTGAACAATATAATTAAATTTAATAAATATAAAGAAAATGTAATTAAGTCAATATAACATATAGCCAATGTTTTAGACTAACATTCTATCGTTCTAACACTCCAGTCCAAACGTATTTAATAGACAACAAGTGACTAATGGACCTTTTCAGTATTGATGTGGTTTATTTTTGCCTCCTACTACCTACAGGTCATCCTAGAAGTCTGTTAGGTGTCGCACCCAAACAATAGTCCTCGCCCTCTTGGCACCCCTTCTCTAAGTTGAGTCAAAACATGTCCACTAGTTTCTACATTGGTTTATCTTAGAATCATCTACCTACTCATAAGGGTTCAACTTTGATATCATTTTTGAAACCTCAATCCAAAAGCAGTCAAAAGTCAAGCCAATGGGATACCAATAGACCTTTTCAAAAACTTAGACCAAAAGTCTCTAACTAATGTTTACTCAGTATTTTTTATTTTGACTTTATAAACCACTATAAATACTCTCCACAATCTATTTTGGACTATATGAGGCAATTTAATTTATGTCACATGCCCAATTTATATGGTACTTGGTTTATATATATTAGTTTGTAATTATTTTATGTTTTATATTAAAACTCTTTATGTTTGTATTCGTTGTAATTTATAATGAAAAAAAAAATATGTTGATGTAACAATATTTCAAATGAAAAAAAATAAATTAAAAGAATCTACAATTTTCATAATGTATCTTAGAATTCTTAAATTTTACAAGGTATAGCTTTTGGATTGGTTTCTAAGATTTACATGATAGTTCCTATCTTAAGTTGATATTAGAACCTATACTTACATGACATGGTATAAGATAGAGGTTACTATTCTATCAACCTAAAACTCACTTTTACTTTCTTTCTTTTTTAAATGGTCAAAGATAAAGCACTTTATTGAAATTCAAAAACCGACAAAACATCAATCTGGAGAGGTTTCAACTCCAAATCAACTAACAACAAAGAAACAAGAGAGATGGAGTTGTGAGATCCTAAATGAGATGCTTATACTCTATTAAAGACTAGGATGCAGCCTAAACAACACATACATTCACTTTCCAACCTATTAAAGACAAGGAAATATAAAATGAAACTATAATATGTAAAACTAGAGGCTGATCATCCAAAAGCATATCCTAGGAATTAAGATTTGAAAGCTATTATAAGCTACCAAAGAATCAATTTCAATGAAAATCGTTTTCCATTGCATCTTAACCACATAATTCACCGATTTAGCAATCGCCTATGCTTTAGCTTTCCCCATACCTAAGCTTAGAGTTAGAGATGCAATAGCTGTCAACATTTGTGTAGTATGATCATAGGCTAAAAAAAAAAAGATCTCTACACAATAGGTAACCAAGTCAATTTTGTTTAACTTTTCCTTTAAATAAATTAGCATTTCAAGCAATTGAGCTGTTATAATTGTGCTAAAGAAAGTGTTTCGCTTCGATATGTGTTAAGAATCCAAATCAATTTCTAGAGTATATTGTTAACACGGTAAGAGGAAGAGGTTCTATTACCATTTAACTCCAATTTTTTACTACAAAGAAGAAGATAAAGTGCATAGAGAGAAGTCAAAGAAAAAAGAGTGAAACCACCTTGAAATATCATAAACGGTGCTAGGTATAGGAGAGACAGGAGAGTACGAAGATAAGTGGAGCTAGAGGAGGTTGATACTTTCATTTGTAGGTAGTGAAGATGTAGATGAGTACCTCAATTAGGAAGATAAAGTGGATAAACTACTTAAATGCTAAGAGATGCAGATGATTACCTCAATTGGGAAGATAAAGTGGATAAACTGCTTGAATGCTAAGAGTATGATGAAGCTACAAAGGTATGATTAGCTACCCTAGAATTTATTAAGTATGCCGACCATACTGGGAGGAAGATAAAGTGGATAAACTGCTTGAATGCCAAGAGTATGATGAAGCTACGAAGGTATGATTAGCTACCCTAGAATTTATTAAGTATGCCGACCATATTGTGGAAGAACTTATTGAGCACTTAAAGGAGGAATAGTGAATGAAAGATTCGATCATGGAAAAAGATGAAGCAAATTTTTAGAAGGAGATTCGTTACTGAATACTGCCTGTCATCGATTTGTTGTTAAGATTGGTACCGTTGTCGGTGATGATAGACTCAGGAACTCCATATCGGGCTATTATGTCCCTTTTTAGGAAGCGGACTATTATCCCTTTGGTGACATTGGTATATGATGAAGCTTCTACCCACTTAGTGAAGTAATCAATTGCTACCAGTATAAATCTATGGCCGTTGGATGTTGTTGGAGTGATAGGGCCAATTATGTCGATTCCCCACATGGAGAATGGCCATGGTGCTGATAACAAGTGTAGCTCATTGGGCGGAGCATTGATCCGATTTGAGTAGACTTGACACAAATGACAGTGCTTGACATATTTTATGCAATCTGATTCCATGGTCAACCAATAATATCCTAACCTCATGATTTTTTGGGCCAAGATGTAGCCATTCATATGAGGTCCACATACTCCTTCATGTACTTCCTTCATCAGTTCGCGTGCTTCATCTTTGTCCACACATCTTAACAAGGTGGTATCAGATGATCTTTTGTAGAGAATAGACCCACTTAATAGGAAATGGCTTGCTAACCTTCTAAGTGTTCTTTAGTCATTCTTACCAGCCATTTCGGGGTATTTACCTTCTTGGAGAAAGGTCTTGATGTCGTGATACCAGGGCTTGTCATCTTGTATCTTTTCAATTGTTAAACAATAGGCAGGCCGACTTTCGATGTCTACTTTCATCGGTTGAACTTCGGCTCCTCCTGTTATCTGGATCATAGATGCTAGTGTGGCTAGGGCATCTACGAACTGATTCTAAGTTCTCGGGATGTATGTAAAAGTGATTTCCTTGAATTCTTCAATTAGCTCTGTCAAGTGTTGATGATACGGTATCAGTTTGGGGTCTTTAGTCTTGTATTCCCCTCTTGTTTGTAGTATGATGAGCGACGAATCCCCATATACTTCTAATTCGCGGATTTCCATTTGACAGGCCATTTTGAGGCCAAGTATGCATGCTTCATATTCTGCGATATTATTGGTATAGGGAAATGTAAGTCTCGTCGCTGTAGGGAATTGAGTGCCGTCCGGGGATATCAATACTGCCCCAACCCCACAACCGAATACATTGGCAGCTCCATCGAAAAAAAGTCTCCATTTAGCATTCTGCTCTATCCCAAAGTCTTCTACTAGTATATCTTTCATTGTCAATATATTCTCATCCGGAAATTGGGCCTATAGTTCTTGGGAATCTGTCTCGACAGGGTGTTCCGCCAATTGGTCGGCTAAGGCTTGCCCTTTCATCGAGTTCTGGTTTATGTATGTAATGTCGAACTCGGATAGGAGCATTTGCCACTTAGAGATTCTCCCTATCAAAGCTGGTTTCTCTGCCAAGTATTCCAAGGGATCATGTCTTGTCAGCAGCTCAATATGATAGTAAAGGGTATACTGCCTTAGCCGATGCATAACCCAAATTAGCGCACAACACGTCTTCTCCACCTCCGAGTACCTCTATTCCCCGTCTGTGAACTTCTTACTCAGCTAATATATGGAACGCTCTCTTCCCTTGTCATCTTTCTGCCCCAGCACACATCCTATGGATTCAGGGAGTATAGTTTGGTATAGGAATAAGGGTTTTCCTTGTTTCGGGACTATCAAGACTGAAGGTTTTATAAGGTAGTCTTTGATTGTCCTGAATGCTTCTTCACATCCGTCGTCCCATTCTATTGTGGTGTTCTTCGTCAACAGACGGAATAGTGGCCGGCATTTGTCGGTGAGCTGTGAGATAAATCGAGCTATGTAATTTAATCTTCCTAATAAGCTTCTTACTTCTTTAACGGAGCGTGGGGAAGGTAACTCTAATATGGACTTTACCTTGTCAGGGTCAATTCTAATGCCCTCCTGGCTTATGACAAATCCTAACAATTTCCCCATTGTGACCCCAAAAGTACATTTTTCTAGGTTTAACTTAAGCTAGAATTTTCTCAGTCGTTTAAACAATTTTCTCAGGATATCTATATGGCTTTCTCCTTCTTGGGATTTGGCTATCATGTCGTCGACATATACTTCAACCTCACGATGCATCATGTCGTGAAGTATGGCGACCATGGCTCTCTGATACATTGCCCCGGCGTTTTTCAAACCGAAGGGCATGACTTTGTAACAGAAAGTTCCCCATGTTGTGATGAAGGTCGTTTTGGTTTTATCCTCTTCAGCCATTTTTATTTGATTATATCCTGAAAAACCGTCCATGGATGAGAAAAGATGGTTTCCCGCAGTGTTGTCTACTAGGACGTCAATATGAGGTAGGGGGAAGTTATCCTTTGGCGTGGCTTGGTTTAAGTCCCGAAAGTCTATGCATACGCGTACTTTTCTGTTCTTTTTCATGACGGAGACTATATTTGCTACCCATTCTGGATAATCGGACACTTCGATGAACCCTACTTCTAGTAGTTTCTTGACTTCTTCTTTGATTTTTAGTAAGATGTTAGGCCTAAATCTTCTCAGTTTTTGTTTTTTAGGTTTGACATCTTCCCTGGTGGGAAGCCTGTGAACTACTATTGACTGGTCTAGCCCTGGCATGTCACCATATGACCAGGCAAACACATCTGCATATTCCATTAATAGCTCGGTTATCTCACGTTTTTGCTCGGCACTCAAGCTGGTCCCGATTTTGAGGTTCTTAGGGTTTTCCATGCTTCTTAGATTTATTGTCTACACAGGCTCGTCAATTGAAATTCCGCTTTATTCATATTTTAGCCAATTTTCTTGTATTATTTCATGGTCTAAGATATCGCCTTCAACAACTGACCCAGCTGCGTTAGAAATGATATCAGCGTTTTTACTTTCTACCAGCGCGAAATATCCCTGATGTTCGATGGTAGGAGATCTGAGTAACATAAAAAAATGAAATCATATATATATAAGAAGGAAAACAAACTGTCACTGAATTTGATAAAGAGTCTCAATAAAACTTGTTTAATAATTTTTCTCTACTTTTGAGCTAACCTAGCGCTACTGATAGGATAACAAAACCAATTGTTCAGAGCCGGATGTTAGTTGGACGTACAGGAGGTTGATTTCCCTTTGCTGTTGTCCTCTTCGTTTATCCGAAGCTCTTGAATGGTATTTGCCTTTCGGAAAGATTATTGGAGAGGTGGGATGCATATTTGGGTGTCAATCAGCTTCCCCTTCATTCTGCCTTTGACACTTCTTACTTGTGCTTCTTCTGCGGCCGTAGGAATGTACCCTAGTCCAAACGTCCCGTGCTGCCCCTCTTTAAACTGATGACCCTCCTTACTGGTCCCCATGTTCACTTCATTGAAAATCTGTAGCCCTAGGTCTTCTGAACCCTCTTCCCCAATGTAAGGTATGGCAGTCTCTTTGTATATGGCGTAATCCTGCTCACCCAGTACAGTGACTATCTGCCCATTTGCGATGAATTTGACCTTTTGGTGGAGACTAGAGGGGATGGCTCCAGCAGCATGTATCCAGGGTCGTCCCAGAAGCAGGTTAAAAGACCTTGGGATGTCGAGGACCTAAAAGGAGATGTGGAATACTTGTGGACCAATTTCCACTGGTAGGTTCACCTCCCCCACTATGTCTCTCTTTAACCCGTCAAAGGCTCTGACCACCGTGGAGCTAGGTTTTATGTTGCTTGGATCGACCCCCAATAAGTCGAGTGTTGCTAATGGGCAAACGTTGAGGGATGATCTGTTGTCGATGAGCACCCGGGAGACAATGGTGTCATTGCACTAGACCACTATGAACAGTGGTTTGGTATGTTGGTCTCCCTCTTCTCCTAGCTCTTCCGGAGAGAAGGATATCTGGTCCATTGTGAAGATGGAGTCCGCCACATGACCTATTTTGTCAGTAGCGATGCCCTCTGGGACTTGAATCTGTTTTAACACTTTAAAGAGTGCTTCCCTGTGAGGCTCGAATGTTGTGAGAAGGCCCATGAACGATATCTACGCTGGAACCTTATTTAATTGTTCCATGATCTTGTATTTGCTGGCCTTAACCATCTTCGTAAATGCCGCAAGACCCTCTTCCTCTTCTTCCCCCTTTTCCCTATTGGGTTCTTCAGTCGAGCTCTTATACTTTGAATCATATAATCTCCCAGAGCGGGTGATACCTCCCACTATAGGAGGTTGCTCTTACTCGAGAGCCCAATAGTCGAACGGTGCAACCTTGTAATTCTCTGCCGGTATGGGAACATTGAATACATATCTTTTTCTTGGGATTTGTACCTCAACCGATTGTCCCTCATAGCATTGTATAACCCTGGGCTTCTAAGAGTTGATCATGTTGATAGTCTTCCCCTCTTCCTTTGCCGGGTTGTCTTCCTTCTCAAATTCTGGTCCCCATCCACTAGGTGGCCCTTGCTCAGTCGGGGTATAAGAATAGTTTACCAAATACTGAAATCTCCCGTGTGATTCCCCTAAAGTGTCGATCGTTGGGTCTCCAGCTAACCACCTTCTTTTAATGTGCGCCTTTGGTGTTTCTTCTGGAGCTTTGTGGGATTGCTTCTTCTGTTGCTCTGTTATATTCTGCTTTAGGGCTTCTTTGGGAGCTGACTCCTCAGATGTAATCACGTTAATGGTAGGCCTGTGATTGGGCAGTGGGTTGGTGTTGACATTGGGTACTGGGGCGTTCACAAAATCCAATTGTATGATTCCTGCGTCAATTAAGTCTTGGATTTTGTGCCAAAGCCTCCAGCACCTATCTGTGGAATGCCCCTCCTGACCCATGTGGTAGTCACACTTGAGATTTGAGTCAAAGTTCTTGGGCTTGTACCGGTCGTTGGGGATCTCGAAACTAATCAAGTTGTCTACCCTCAACCGAGCGAAGACCTGACTGAGCAGTATGGGGATTGGAGTGAATTGTCTTAAGACCCTGACAACCTGAGTTTGACCCGTAATGGGTTGTCAGATTGGGGTACTCGTGGTCTGGAATGTCACACGAGTCCCGGCTTTTTCTATCGTACCAAAATTTACCGTGCTGACTGTGGGCTCCTTAGCTCTGTTTCCTCCTAAGGGCCTTTGTGTTGGTGCGACGCTAGGAGGCTCCATTGTTTGGAGTCTACCAGTGGTGATGACATTCTCGATCCTACATCCCGTAGCCACTACCTCTGCAAAACTGGATGAGGTCTGGCCTACCAGGTGCGAAAAGTAGGTCTTGTCCAGGGTATTGACAAATATGGATGTGAATTCCTTCTCAGATATCGAGGTTGCTACCCTAGCGGCCTGGGCTCTCCAGCATTGAGCATACTCCTTGAACGTCTCAGCATGTCTTTTTCGGAGACTCCCCAGGTCGATTACAGATGGGGCGACTTCAATATTGAACTTATATTGTTCATAAACGCTTGGGCTAGCTTCTCCTAGGTGCTGATAATGTTGAAGTCCAGGTAGGCATACCAGACCAGTGCAGGGCCTGTGAGGCTATCCTGGAATGTCTAGAGCATAAGCTGGTCGTATTGAGCATACTTGCTCATTTTCTGGGCATATAGCCTGGTATGCATTTTGGGGCAGCCGGTCCCATCATACTTTTCGAAATCTGGGGTCTTGAACTTCTCAGGGTATACCTCTTCCCCGTATGCTGGCAGGTTACTGATTCCAGCCAGTTCAAAACCATCAGGGCCCTCAATGGTTCTCATCTTGTCATGGAGCTGCTGGAAGAGTCGTTTCTCCATCTCCTTCTGCCTCTCTTCCATTTCCCTCTTCAGGTCGTCGGAGGTTGGCCCCGGGTTGACCTTTGGCTCATATTCAAAAGTCGGGTTAAGGTGGGAATTGATCTCCTCATATTCCGGAGGCTGTCCCTCCACTGCTTTTCCCTTTCTGGCCCCTGAATACTCTTCCTGAGTCGGCTGAGTGTTGCGCAGGAGGCCGATGCTTTCAGTTAAGAGGTGAACCTGGGCAGCCAGTTGTTGGACCGTTTTTTCTAAGGACATAATCCAAGAGTCCGAGGCAGCTTCAGCATTGGTGTTGTTGCGATTGTCATTGCTCTTGGCCATTTTTGCTCTTGAACGCGTGAGAACTGGGCTTCTAGGAGGGTTCGGTTGCTTGGAAGCTATTTTAATACCTGGACGCGCATTTTGTTTTTATTTTAGTGTAACGAATGCAAGAATGATATGCATGTGTCACGCGGATGCTAAAAGTAGAAGGGTTGACAATTGATTGACAATGTAATATTGAAACTTCACTTTTATTAATATTGAAAATTTGGAGTTCGATAATCAAAATAAAAGATTACAATGATAATCTATTTCCTAGCTCTCTTAGTCTTTTGTTGTGGAGACTCAGGCTTCCCGCTGATGACGGCTTCCAGTTCTTTGACTTTGGCTTGGCACTTCTCCAATTGTGCTTCTAAGGCCTTGTTCCTTTAGTCGGATTCCTTGAAGCGTCCCTTCCAGATGTCCTTCTTATAATCCGCAGCTTTGAAGTATACTTACATACGAGCCTTAACCTGCTCCAGATAGATTTCTGTTTCTGGATTGATCTTGTCTGGTCTTGGCTGGGCGACGTCTGGAACTCGATATGCTCTTTCCCCTGTCTGGTATAGCTGGCGGATTACAAACTCTCTGGTGGCTCGGTGTTTTCCCACTTCACCATCTAACTCCCTGAGGTCCACATTCAGGCTTTCAATTCTGGCTTCCCAAAGTGCTTTAACCTCTGCTAGCTTAGCAAACTTCTCGGCTACTAACATGTTCGGATCTTGATACTTAAAGGTGACTACTTCGAGCAAAGGCCGATAAACTATGTCTTGGATAGTACCGAATTGGCGGACCACTGAGTTGGGGTGATATCCGATACATCCGCTGATTTCGATCAAAGGTACGGCTTGGAAGTTACTGCAGGTCAAGATGATTTTGTCACAGCAACTCCACCTGGCTGTCTATAGAATATCTTCGACACTAAAGCTCCTAAGCAGCTCTACCCAACTGTGGGTGGTAAGGTCGTCGAGTAGCTTTACCTTTTCTATACATGAAACCACCAGATCCACCTATTGGGCTAAGGTTTTCCTGACCATGTTCAGCCCGAAGCATTTGAGGTGGCTTACAAACCATATTAGCAAAAGGTTGAGGCTTGAGCGAAGGATCCCATGGCCTTTCTTCTTGAGGAAATTCAAGTTCCGGATCCGTTCAGCTAGTAGAGCCGGGATGTAAGATCTTCCCTCCAGGAATTGGGTCACCAACTCTGCAACCCGGTAGTGAATATAGAAAGTTCCGGTGGGGAACAGTATGGTGACGAAGGCTGTCAAGATGAAAGCGTTCACCCTTCTCTGTCTGTAAGTCTTAGGGTCCCCACATAGGATGTCCTTTCTATCCCCATTGTCCTCTCGAGCGATGAACCAGGCTTCTAAATCATCCATGCGTATGCAATATCCGTTACAGTCTGCTAGGGCTTTGTTGACTGCTGTTTTACGGATGCCTAGTAATCTGCTGAAGGTACCAGCTGGCCCGGCCTCGAAGTCTGGCACATAGATCTGATCGGTTAGTGCTGGAGCCTGCAGCAACTGGGTGTACTCCTCCAGGGTAGGGGTGATCTCATGCAGCTCGATAAAGAACGCAGTGGGCTCGATTTCCCATAATTGGAGCATGGCCCGGACTAAAGGCAGATTCACCTCTATCTTTGTCAGTGAGAGGATGGGGCCGATCTTTTGCTGGATGAAGGCCTGCTCCTCTAGGTTGTACAAGGTAAACCAATGGTCCAATACCAATTTTGGATCCAAAGGCTTGTACACCCGAATTTCTTTGCGGAGGAGGCGATCGATTGCGCTGCTAGCCATCTATTACAATAAGAAACAGCATAGTTACAAATAGAACTATGAACACGTTACAGGGAAATAGTCCTAAACTCCAAGGACAAAATAACAAACCATTACATTGCCATCCAATTGTCAACCCCTCTTATGATGTCATGTATGCAAGTAGGTTGGTTCTAACTGGTTCCCGAGCTCTATGGCCTCCCGCATTCTCGAAGAAAAGGATCTTAGGCCATATCGAAGCATAGGGTGGGGTAGCCTAATCGGTCCCGAACGATGAATCAACTCACTTCACCCGAAACCTACACAATGGCTCCTCGTTTTAGTTTCTAGGACGGTCCGGGTTCGACCGCATCTAGTCACACGACACATGTATGTATGCAAACCTCCATAGCAAAGAATCTAAAGTCTAACTAATTCCTGAAACATTAGTAACAGAATAATGATTGAAACATATTTAAAGAGAACAATTCGAAGATTCAGGTGGCTTAGCCTACTGGCATGGGTCCCCAGTGGAGTCGCCATCCTATCGAGTCTAATTTTTGAATTCCCAATCCTAATCCAATCTAGACTAGACCCTATGCTCATCTAATGTAGATCCTTGACTTGAGTTAAGAATTTCGTTTGATTTTTGGAGTCGCCACCCAACTGTTGTTGGGAAAAATTGAATTAAGACTAAAGGAGCAGATTAGTCTTAATTTGGACCACTAGTTGTCGTTATTTCCTCTTCTCGTTTGTGAAAAGAGGAAAAGGGAAAACCAGAGTTTCTAAATCCAGAGGCTAACCTATTAAAACCTTTACGATTACCACCTAATCTCTAAAATTGTTTCTCTTTAGAAATGTGTTTTATTGTGTTTCTGTTACTTTATGTTTTTGAATTATGTTAAGAAAATGATTTTTCATTCATTTTATGGGTTGACCTAAATGGGTACCTACGTACCTGCTACTCAGGATCAAAAAAGTCGTAGTTCGCTTTTCTAAAAACCTTAAGTTGGTTTAGTGAATTTTAATTTATGAAATCTCTTTTGATTTATGTTCTTATCATTTTGGAGATTTTTTTTCTAAAAAATCTAAACCTAAGCTTTAATCTGATTTTTGAAAATGATTTTTTTAGAGGAAAACATCAATTTTGGATTTATTTGAAGAAAAGGATTTTTCTAAGTGCTAAAACTCATTTTTTATGATTCTTTTATAATTTTTGAATTTTTTTATTAATTTTTATGATTTTTTATGATTTTTATGATTTTTGTGATTTTTTGGGAATTTTTGTTGAAAATTTTATCCTAAGTTAATATCTATCCTATTTTGAAATCTAAAGTTTTATTATTATTTTCCTAATATTTTTATTATTTTTATTATTTTTCTGCATTTTATTATTTTATTATTTTTTATTTATTATTTATTTTTCTACATTTTTTAATTCTAGAAAAATCTAATTTCTACATTTTCCTATTTATTGAAAATATAACAAAAACAAATAAATAACTAAACAAATAATAAATATCAACAAATAACAAATAATAAATTAATTCGGAACAAATAAATAAACAAAATAAGTAAAAATAAAAAAAAATCCGGAAAATCCGACTTACCTGGATCCGGGTCGGTGCGCGGGTCGGGTCGAATCGGGTCGGGTCGGATCGGTCAGACACGGCAGTAGAGAAGGCTCGTTCATAGCGTTCCGGTAGCCTTTTGCAGCGGGTGAGGTGTCGAATCCTAGCTTCTCGAGGGTGCTGAATCCAATGGTGGCAGTGGTTTGCTCCCAGATCCCCTCTTGGTGGTGGTTCAACTCCGGTCGGCAATCGCGATTTTAGGTCTCCTCCGATGCTCTCCGATTTGCACTCTTTCCTCACTTTCTCTCAATTCTGATTCGTGCTTTGGCTTCCTCCCTTCGATTCCTATTTATAGGCACTTGAAACCGAGCTGGATAAGCTCGGATTTCCTCCGATTGAAGCTGATCGAATTTTTGGTTAGAAAACCAACTCCGATTTATGTCAATCCATCGATTTTTTGCGATTTGATTCCAATTAGATAATGTTTATCTTATTTCTATTGAAGATCTGTTGGATTTGTGCAAAAAATCGAATCGAAACGGCCGAAATACGGATTTTTCCTTCCACCGGCGATCTCGGGCTCGAGGTAGGAGACGATCACACGCCCGGCGCTTGCGCTTCTTCCAGCCAATCAGATGCTGCCACATGTCATGGGTAAATGAAAAATTCGCAAAACGCGGAAACTGCTTCCCCCGCGATTTGAACCTGCGACCGAGCCCCCTATGCGCGCGCCTTAGCCCATGGTCCGGACCAGCTAAGCTAGCCCACTTTCCTGATTTTTCTAATTTCGCAAATTGCATCTATGCAATGCGATTTTTTTATTTTTTTGTATTTTTTTTAAATTCCAAATTTTGTAAAAATTGTTTATTATTTATTATTGCTATTTTTGAAATCATTTTTCAAAATTGATGTGTTTTCCTATTTATTTTTATTTTTTGAATATTTTCCATTATTTTTGCTAAATTAGAGGGAAATTGGAAAAAAAATTGGAAAAAATTTAAAATTGATTATTATTGAGAATTATTGATTCCTGGGGCAAAAATAGGGTGTTTACAAGTGTTTAGGCATGAAAGATGAACCCTTTACGGCACAAAAGGCAACTATAAAATGAATCCCTAAAAGTGTCCTTAATCCCCTCTTTTACAAGTATTTATACCTATTCTAAATAAGGAAAAATTAACAAGATAAAATATTACATAAGTCGATTCTCCCCATGTCAATTGGAACAAGTGCTAGCTAGTTCTCTACGTCAAATGGAACAATGTATGGCCGGTTTCTTCTAGATTTTTGTAGGTCCATGAATGACTAACACACTAAGCATTAGTATGTTTGTTCGCCATCTTGTAATACCAACAAATGTGTCTAATGAAATGCAAAACAATTATATAAAGTAAACGAAGACACTAAACGAATGTCTTTGGGCTCTAATTGTTTAAAAAGTATCCTCATTACTAAATTTTGTAATCATTTGGCTCTCACTCTGGTTATGGGTCCTGTAGATATATGATTCCTATCATCTCCTCGGGCGTATGGAAGATTTGCCCTCAAATCTTATAGGTCCTCATGAATGTCATCTGGTAAATAGGGTGATAGGTCTACAACATTAAACGTATCAAAGACGCTATGTCCTCCTGGCAGTTCTATCTTGTATACATTGTTGTTGCTGTGCTTGATAACTTTGAAAGGTCCATCTGCTCTAGGTGAAAGCTTCTATGACTTTTTGTGAGGAAACCAATCTTTGCTGAGATTAATCCATACTAGATCACCTAGATTATAAATTCTGGTTTTCCTATTTTTGTTACCTTGAAGCTTCTACTGTTCCTAAGTTTTCTGAAGATGTTCAGTCGTCCTTTGGTAAAGTTTCTAAATTTTCTTTACTCATTCTACTCCACTCAAGCTTTCTTCCTTTGTTGTCGAATTAGCTATGAAATCCAACGGAAGAGTAAGATTATAGCTATACACAACTTCAAAGAGAGATTTACTAATTGAATTATGAGTTGACCTATTGTAAGCGAACTCAACAATAGGGAGACACAAGTCCCAATCAGTAAGATTCTTGCCAACCGTTGCTCTTATTAAGGTAACAAAAGTACGATTAACAACCTCTATTTGGTCGTCTGTCTGAAGATGGCACGAGATACTATACATAAGTTTAGTACCAAGTCTTCTCCATAGTGTCTTCTAGAAAAAGCTAAGAAACTTAGTGTCTCTATTAGACACTATGTTTTGCGGAACACTATGTAACTTTACAATTTCCTGCACAAAAAGGTTAGCGATAAAAAATGCATCATTCATTTTATGGCAAGGCACAAAATGTGATATTTTGTTGAAGTGATCAACAACAACCATAATGGAGTCCTTTCCCCTCTGTGTCCTGGGCAAATCCAAAACAAAATCCATGCTAATATCATTCTAGGGTTAGGTAGGTATAGGTAAAGGCATATACTTACCCTAAACTCCCTTCTTTCCTTTTGCCCTCTTACTGACCCCCACACCTTTCCAATACCTTATGGACATCCTTCACCACACCCCTCCAATGAAAATGCTCTTTCAACAAAGCTAGAGTCCTCTTTTCACTAAAATGACCAGATAATCCTTCAGCAGTAGCTTCCCTCACCAATAACTCTCTAACAGACCCATAAGGTATACACAATTTTCCTGCCTTATACAAAAAGCCATCAATCATATAATACCGATCAACTATCTTTCCTCCAGAACATCTCTCAACATTTACTTTCAAAAATTCATCATGCAAATATTATTCCTTCATCAAGTTAAACCCTAGCAGTTTTGATTATAGAGAGGAGATAAATACATACCTGTGTAACATGGCGTCTGCTACAATATTCATGTTTCCCTTGTTGTACTTAATCACATATGAAAACTCTCTAGAAACTCCACCCATTTGGCTTGGCGTTTTGATAGATTCTGTTAACCTTTAAAGTGTTTCAAGGACTCATGATCTATATAGATAATGAAATCTTTAGGAAACAGATAATGTTGCCATGTCATCAATGCCCTCACTAAGGAATAGAACTCCTTATCATATATTGAGTAGTTTAAAGGTGCACCACTCAATTTTTCACTGAAATAGGCAATGGGCTTCTTATCCTGCATCAATACAGAACCAATCCCTACCCCTGAGGCATCACATTCCAATTTAAAAATTCTGTCAAAATCAGGTAAAACTAACACTGGAGCACCAATTAGTTTTGCTTTTACCTCCTCAAAACTCTTTTGGGCATTTTCACCTAAAACAAAAGGAACATTTTTCTTTGTCAATTCAGTTAATGGACTAACAATACTACTGAAGTTATTGACAAATTGTCTATGATATGAAGCCAGTCCATGAAAACTTCTTACCACAGCAACCGATTTTGGTGTTGGCCAATCCCTAATAACCCTCACTTTTTCTTCATCCACCCTGACACTAGAACCAAATATTATAAATCCCAAAAATGTTACCTCATTTTGATAGAAAGAACTCTTCTTAAGATTAGCATACAGTTGTTGTTCCCTCAGTACTAAAAACACGGCCTGTAAATGCTTCACGTGATTTTCTAGGTTTTTGATGTAAATCAAAATGTCATCAAAATAAACAACAAAAAATTTGCCCATAAATTCCTTCATTACATGGTTCATCAACCTCATAAAAGTACTAGATGCATTAGTCAAACCGAATGGCATGACCATCCACTCGTATAACCCATGGCGTGTTTTAAAAGCAATCTTACACTCATCTCCTTCCCTCATCCGAATTTAATGATATCCGCTTTTAAGATCCACCTTGGAGAATACCTATAATCCATGTAGCTTATCCAACATATCATCGATTCGAGGAATGGGATACTTATATTTGATGGTGATTTTGTTGATGGCTCAATTATCAATGCACATCCTCTATGTGCCATCCTTTTTAGGAACAAAAAGGGCAGGAACAGCACAAGGACTGATACTCTCCCTAACAAAACCTCGTTTTACCAATTCATCCACGTAATGCTTCAATTCTTTAGCCTCCTCAAGATTCATGCGATATGCAAGTTGATTTAGCAAAATAGATCCTGGCTGAAAGTCAATGGCGTGCTCAATACCTCTTAGAGGTAACAATCCCTCTGGTAATTCATCTGTAAAAAGATCACTATATTCATCCAGTATCTGAGTTAACACAGGGGGTAACTACTCACGCCCATCCATCTCTAGTGCATACCTCATCTGCAATAGATGCATTGGCTTCTCAGCTGCTATGGCCCCTCTAGTTCACACTGACCCACCAATAACGTCTTCTTCTTCCCAGCCTTATTTATTTGACTTTGTGCCTCTTATACCTCAGAAGGTGACATGGGGTTCAACACTATACACTTGCCCTCTTTCTGGAACACATAAACGTTCCTAAAGCCATCATGTAAAACTCTCTTATCATACAACCAAAGCCTGCCAAGTAATATATAGGATGCACGCATAGGAAGAATGTTACATATAATCTCATCATAGTATTTATCTCCTATACTGAAAGGCGGCTTAGCCCTTTAAGTGACATGTAAACTACCCTATTCATTTAGCCAATGCAATTTATTAGGCTTAGGATGTAGGGTTGTGATTAGTTTCAATTTAGTCACTAACAAGGCAGCCACAACATTAATATAACTACCTCTATCAACAATAAGAGCATATAGATTACCTTATACCCTGTAGGAGATGTGGAACAAATTTTCCCTCTACTCATCATCATTAGTAGGAAAGGTAGTCATAGCTCTACGTAGTGCATTAATGGATAAACACTTATCATTCCCCTTATCCTCATGTACTGTTACATCTGCATCACCATAATACTCATCTAATATAGCTGACAGATCTGTGGCCTCAAGCATATCTTCCTCATCTTCCTCACTCACTACCTCCATAGTAGTCATAATCCTTTTGTTTAGACACTGAGCAGCCATATATTTAAAACCTAGACATTTAAAACATTTAACCTAACAACTTCCTAATCCTAATATCCCAGCTACAAACTATTTGTTATCATTCCCTACAATTGTTTTTCCTTTCCCCACTAACTCTTTCTCCCCTCTACTGTTCGACACTACTAGACTCTTTTCTACATTTCTACTGTATCCCCCTCTATCAACCTGTTTACCCTTAAAACCGTACAATTTTGTAGAAGTTCTATACTTATTGCTCGCTACTCGAAATGGGTTAGATATCCTCTATCTCTCCACTTTCAAAGCTAGCTAGATGGCCTCATGAAGGGTGGCATACCTCTAGAGCTCCACAATATAGGCAATTTCATACTTTAACCCTAACATAAATCGTGTTAAGGTCTATTCAAGAGGTTCGACTAACCTACATCTGATCACTAGTACCTCAAACTCCTATACATATTCATCAACAATTTTGTTTCCCTACCTCAATGTCTGGAGAAGCATGAACAACTCCTGTCTATAGTGCTCTAGTATAAACCTCCTCCCCATAACCCGTTTCATTTCCTAACAGGTATGTATCTCAGCCTCACCATCTCTTCATCTACTAGCTACAAGATTCTTCCACCATAAGGCAGCATAGCCTATAAACTCTCCTACTACAAGATGAACCCGAGCGTGATCATTAATTTCATAACACTCAAATAGGCCCTCTACCTTATCTTCCCAATCTAAATAATCCTCTACAAAACCCTTTCCAACAAATGAAGGCATCTGCAACTTTACATATTCCAGGACTCGAGGTGGCCTGAACTCACGGTTTGGGTAAGGTTTATTCTCAAAATTATCATCCCTTTCCTCCCTAAAAGCATGATAATCTCCTTCCATTCTCTTACCCCTATTTCCTCCCACTGCTCCTTCCCTTCATGCATTATGATGGGCTACCAAAGGTGGGGGTGCTTGTGGATTTGTCATTGGTAGTTGTAGCAACGTCATTTGATTAACTCGTGTTGCTAATGTAGAAACAATAGTGGTGAGATCCTACAATTGTTCTTCTAGTGTTCTCCCACCTACAGCACGACGTCCCTAACCTCCTCCAACCTAACTATTAACCTCATTTCCAATCCTACCATTCACACTATCATTTGACATGGTTTCTAAATTACACCTTGACAAATTTTTTTTTTTATACTCACAATCACAATAACACGTCACAACAACAACAACACAAACTTACACCAACACCTCCACAGCTCAACACACTTACACCCACAGTACTCACACACTTCACATCAACACCTCTACAATTCAACACACTTACACCTACGGTATACACACACTTCACAGTTCAAACACACACACTCCCACAATATAACACAACCTCAAGGATCAACACACCTCAAGGTACAATTACATACACAACTAAGCACTACAGCCTCACGGCACCACTTAACCCATGGCATAAATTCACTTCAATAAGGTACAACTTCTTCAATGCCCACACACTCTCCACGGCATAAATGGTCAACACACTCTACACACAAAATTCCCTTCAACACTTAATTGCACACACACAGTACAATATCCACATGATACCACACTCACAATCACGACACAAAAGCTTCTAATATTAAGTCAAAGTGCATTCATAGAACTTTAATGCACAATTACTACACAAGAGCAATTATGGAATCAATTGAAATGACTTCCCAATCTTCCAAGCTAATATCTCATGGCAAGAACAAGAAGAAAATTGCAAATCTGAATTCCACAACTTCAATCCACAACAAGCAAAGATAATCACAACACAATCAACATAATGCCTTCAATTCCACTTCACTCAACAACAATTGCTAAATGGCACAACAAGAACCCTAAATCCCCAAATTGAAAATCACGAATTCCCTTCCTCAAAACCGTGCTCTAATACCAAATTATGATGTGCTTCAAAGTCAATTACAATAGTAAAACAAAGATGGAAGAAACAAGATGACAATTTCCAATTTAGTGCGAACCTAAATTAGAATTGAACCCTAATTGCGTGACAATAAAGGAGAATGAGAATCCTAATTGCTTACTAAATGTAACACACTAGTAGGAATTAGGAAATGAACTTGAAATCATTGATATTACGCACAACAACAACAAGCTAACTGGCTACAATTCTTGGTTGAATTGATAAGAGTGTTTAGACATGAAAGAGAAACCCTCCATGGCACAAAAGGCAGCTATAAAATGAATCCCTAAAAGTGTCCTCAATCCCCTCTTTCACAAGTATTTATACCTATTCTAAATAAAGAAAGATTATCAAGATAAAATATTACATAAGCCAGTTCTCCCCATGTCGATTGAAACAAGTGCCAACTGGCTCTCCACATCAAATGGAACAATGTATAGCCGATTTCTTCTAGATTTGTGTAGGTCCATGAATAACTAACTGTAAACACCCCATTTTTGCCCTAGGAATCAATAATTTTCAATAATAATCAATTTTCAATTTTTCCTAATTTTTCCCAATTTTTCCTTAATTTAGCATAAATAATAAAAATATTAAAAAAAATAAAAATAAATAGGAAAACACTTCAATTTTGAAAAATGATTTTAGAAATAGCAATAATGAATAAAAAATAATTTTTACAAATTTTTGAAATTTCAAAAAAATACAAAAAAAATAAAAAAATTGCATCGCATATGTACAATTTGCGATGTAAATAAAATCGGGAAATTGGGCCAGCTCAGCTGGCTCGTGTGTGCGCATGGGAACTGTGTGAAGGCTGAAGGTCGCGAGTTCGAATCCCCCCGCAGGCGCTTGGCAAAATTTTTCGTTCTTTTCCCTGGAGCTGCCACGTGGCAGCATGTGATTGGCCAAGGGAAGTCACGCGCGTCGCGCGTGATCGTCTTCTTCGCAAGCCCAGCCGGAGGAAAAAATCCGACAGAAGTCCGACGAAGGCGAAATCGGCCGTTTTCTTTTTAATCTTCTAGATTAAAGTCAAGATAAGGCCAAATCCATCAGATAAACCAAAGGAACACAAGAGATTAACATCAAATCGCCGGGATAAAATCGAATCTAAGAAACGGAAAAATATGGGTTTATCTAAATCGGCCGATTCGAGCTTATCCAAGAGGAGTTCGAGGTGCCTATAAATAGGGGAGAACAGGAGGAAGCCAGAGCACGAAGAAAAAGAGAGAGAAAGAGAGAGGAAGGAGCAAATCGGAGTACGCCGGAGAAGCTTGGAGCCGCGACCATCGATCGGAGTTGAGCCGCCGCAAGGAGACGTTCTGGGAGTAAGCCGCCACCACCATCGGATTCAGCACCCTCAAGAAGCTAGGATTCGACACTTCACCCGCCGCAAATGACCGCCGGAACGCCGCGAACGAGCCAACCCCGCCGCCGTGACCGATCCGATCCGACCCGACCCTACCCGCGCACCGACCCGGATCCAGGTAAGTCGGATCTTTTCGGATTTTTTTTATTTATTTTATTTAATTAATTTATTTGGTTTATTTATTTATTCTGAATTTGTTATTTAGTATTTAGTATTTTTTAGTTATTTATTTATTTGTTTTTGTTTTATTTTCAATAAATAGGAAAAATGTAGAAATTAGATTTTTCTAGAATAAAAAAAATGTAGAATAAAATAAAAAGAAAAAAATAAAAAATAAAAACAATAAAAAAATAAAAAAATAGAATAAAATAATAAAAAAATTAGGAAAAATAATAATAAAACTTTAAATTTCAAAATAGGATAGATAATAACTTAGGATAAAAATGTTTTAGCATAAAAATTACAAAAATTTATAAAAATCACAAAAACTTATAAAAAATCACAAAAATCATAAAAATCATGAAAATTAATAAATTACGAAAATAGAAGAAAAATTAAGTTTTAGCACTTAGAAAAATCTTTTTCTTCAAATAAATCCAAAATTGATGTTTTCCCTAAAAATCATTTTCAAAATAAAATCAAAGCTTAGGCTTAGAAATTTTTAGAAAAATTCCAAAAAATGTTAAGAACATAAATCATAAGAATTTACAAAATTAAAATTTACAAACAAATCTAAATTTTTCAGAAAAGCGAACTACGGCTTGTTTGATCCTGAGTAGCAGGTACGTAGGCACCCATTCGGGTCAACCCCCTAAAATGTGTGAAAAATCATTTTCTCAAAATAATTCCAAAACATAATAAAAAGTAACAGAAACACAATGAAACACATTTCTAAAGATGAACAGTTTTAGGAGATTAGGTGGTAACCGTAAAGGTTTTAATAGGTTAGCCTCCGGATTTAGAATCTCTGGTTTTCCCTTTTCCTCTTGTCACAAAAACGAGAAGAGGAAATAACGACGACTAGTGGTCCAAATTAAGACTAATCCGCTCCTTTAGTCTTAATTCAATTTTCCCAACAACAGTTGGGTGGCGACTCCAAAAATTAAACGAAATTCCTAACTCAAGTCGAGGATCTAGATTAGATGAGCATAGGGTCTAGTTTAGATCGAATTAGGAATGGGAATTCAAAAATTAGGCTCGACACTAACATACAAAGAATTAGTGTGTTTGTTCGCCATCCTGTAATAACAATAAATGTGTCTGATGAAATGCAAAACAATTATATAAAGTAAACAAAAACACTAAATGAATGTCTTCGAGCTCTAATTGTTCAAAAAGTATCCTTATTGCTAAATTCTATAATCCTTTAGCTCTCGCTCTAGTTATGGGTCTGTAGATGTATGATTCCTTTCAGTTTTCATCTTTCTATTCATATTATTCGTCTCTCTATCTTCTTTCTTTAACTTAAATTATTTTTTTATATAGTTGCTCATTCTATTGGTATATTACATCCAACTTTCATCGAATCTTTCAATGTTAATATCCCTATATTTTTTAGGAATCTAAAAAATTTAATCTATAATTCAAATTCAAATTGGTTGATGTGTAACAAACTTAGCACAGATTCATCGATGTTTATCTTCATCTAGCTCTTCAACAACTTCAGATAGATAAGTCTTATTTGAAAACAAAAAATCCATCTTTATTTAGATGGTCTTCAACTAATAACCATTTTGGTTATTCTTATCCTTATCTCACTCTTCTTCAATTGCAACAACCTTAACTTAATATGTTATATATGTATAAAAACTTTGCAAATTGAAGTTATAAGTAATTTAGTCACATAAATTTAAACTTATATAAGAACATATATAATCAAATGTTTACAAAACAAACTATCATATTGTTTGTTTTAAAAATCTAGTAAAATGTCTAGTAAAACATCTAACAAACTATCTGGATAAGTGTTTGTAATCTACTGTTTATTCAAGTGTTTATATACTGTTGTCTGTTTAAGTGTCTGTAAACTATTGTCTAACTAGGTGTCTATAAGACTAAATGCTTTTGTTCTTTGCACTTAAAATCATATTTTATAAACCAATAACCTTTTGTTATCATTAAAACTTACTTCAGAATTCAAAGAACTTAACAAGACTTCCATAGACTAGACTTCCAAAGATCTTCAAATGTGTGCCATCAGAATGTGTGTTAGATTTACTAAAACATCATTAGCTAATCTTAAGATTAACTTGATATGATGTGTAGTGATTGTTGTTGAATTATGCTTCTTAAGTAAAAAGCATTTATTTATAAACAAGTGTAAAATTCTTATATGAATAGGAAAATCATTTATTTCAATTTTTCTACAATCGAATGTGATTAGTTTTCCTTAATTCATCAATTTAATCAAGTCACTTCTACTTATAGATGAAAACCTATCATCATCACATTCATCTTTGAAACAAACATAAAATTAAGTCTTCATAAAATAGTCACATGCACTCCTCCTATTGTAGATTCTAGCTTAGTATCATCTTCTAACAAATTTTCATAGAATTCTGTTATTAGGTCTTCTAAAAAACTATTCCTAAGATCTACTATATCTTTCCATCTAAGATTTTCTCAATGCCTATTTCTTCAGAATTAAAAGAATTGAAATCTATATACCACATCTCTACCATGTCTTTCTTGTCTTCTTTCTTTTGACTTTTCTTAGAAGATTCCTTTTTTTTTCCATGGATGATCAAGCCTTTATTGAAGAGGACTTGCCCTTCCTAGTTGACTGACAAGTCTTCTAATAATAGCATATTATCTCATGATTTATCTTGTGATTTGGAGGTTGTTATTGTTAAATTTGAAAACAAATCACTAAGATAAAGATACTAAAGTTCTTGTATTTTGATATTTTAGGAATCAATGGACTCAGACAGGAAAAGAGTGCATTAGGAGCTGAAAAACATGAAGAAATGAAGAAAATCAGTAGGCAAGGGTTATCATACGGCTGTGCCTCATGTGGTGGAACATCTGCGAAAGATACTGAGGAGCCTATGGGGTGAGACCACAGCCATGCCTTAAGTGGTGGTGGAAACACCACTTATCATACGGTCGTGCCTCATGTGGTGGAACATCTGCGAAAGATACCAAGGAGCCTATGGGGTAAGACTATGACCATGCCTCATGTGGTGGTGGAAACACCACTTATCATACAGTCGTGCCACATGTGGTGGAACACCTGCGAAAAATGCGACTTTTTATTTTCTTGACTGTTTTTATATATTCCTTTGAGAAGAAACGTAAAGAAAGGACTTTTGGCAATTTCCAGTTTTCAGACTTTTGTTTTTTGAGAGAATATTTCATTTCGATAGCAAGAACAAGAGATTGAAACAAGTTTTCCTTGTGATCAATTGAGAAGTATTGATAGTTGGCTTTGGAAAGTGGTCTCTGGAGTTTGGTGTTTGAATTCTCTCCAACTGTATCACAAAATTGGTGATTTCTGATCTTTATTTATTTATGCAATTTTGTAACTTGTGTTTATATTATTCATGAATTCTCTCAAATATTCCATTGTAACTTGTGCATTCATTGTTAAATCTATGGCTAGCTAGATTCAATTGGTGGGAAGAAGAATGAAACCCTAGATTGCTAAAGTGATAATTGTAGTCATGTTATTAGATTAAGGTATTTGTGGATTATTCATAATTGCAATTCCTATAATTTCAATTGAAATTCTTAAAGGCTTTAATTGTTAGAAATTTTATCAATATGGGAGTTGAGATAGAATTTGTTAGGGATTCTTAATTGGATTAATATAACAAAGTGGAAGCAGCGTTAATTAGTTGAATTAGGGCTTATATGGAGTTTAAAGCAATGTTCTAATTAATTATCCACTAAGGAATTAGGGGTAATTGCATTAGGGTATTAGGCAATCATAGCACTGGGAAGTGTATGGATGTAATTTAGAATCCTTTGTTAATTAGAGATACGGAAGTTAACTAATTAATTGAAGGTTTATGGTTTATGGTTATAAACCCATTTGAATAACCATACATAGGTTACTCTAAATAACATGATGGCAATTTGATTAGCGTGTCTAGGGTGAATTCTTAATTCCCACCTTCTCAATTGAAAGGTTTATTTTGTAATATTCTCATAGTTCATGTTTGAGTAGATTTTATTTCAGTTTTTAATTAAGTAGTTAAAAGGATCTTTCTTTGAATTGCCTAGATATCAATAAAAGTTATTATAAGTTTAGTAATCTCTTTAGTCCTTGAGGGATCGACACTCTACTTACTTCTATATTACTTGATTCCGACCTAGTATACTTGCTAGAGAATTCACTACTATTATATATATACGGTTTACGGTGATCATCTTCATTGACAATTCTTCTTGTACTTATGAAATCCTTGGGCTTTTATCTAATTCGTCCTCTACTACCATTGGTTATGTGCTAGGTAAGGTGATGAATCTTTGACTCATTATACGTGATGATCTTCTCATTTTGATTAATTATAGGGGTTTTGGTAGTGACGAGAGAATTAAGGGTCAGAAATTGAATTTCTTTTTTAAAAGAAGTTTCCTTTTATTTTTCTTAATTTCTCTTTTATCATAAATTTAGGAATAAATGGTCCCCTTGAATTTGTGATATTCACTTTTAATTTTAAGAAATTACTTTTTATATGTGTAGTGGATTATATCAATTTAAATTACATACCAACACTTGCCTAATCAAACATGATGAGTACTTTTCTAGAGAATGTAAACAGTCACTTGAGACAATATTTAACTTATTGGTGGGAAAAGCATACCTTTAGGAACATAACTTACTCTCTTTATTTTAACTTTTAGAAAAGATCCATTCCAATTTACTCGCTGTTCTCTTTTGAAATCCACATAACTCTAAACCATATGCCTTGACTTCTACTATATTGGTTATACTTCAAATAACAATATCTTTCAATATATGTTATTTTATTACAAAAATAACATGTGTAGGGATTTAGAAATACATACCTAGGACTTACATAGCCTTTATTCTAATTTTTTTACCTTCTCTGATTGACCTCGATCCGACAATTGAGTTCCTTTCTTCTGACAAGTTTTCTCCATTAATCTTAATTATAACTATTGTATTTCATCTTATAGTTGGTTATACTTCCTTTGTTCAACCATTTCTTCACTAGCTTCAAAACAACTTCTTCTTTTACTAATGTAATAACTTCTTTTTCTTTTGCTAATATTATCTTGTCTTCTTGTGCTTTAACACTATCTTCTTAATTTGATTTAAGCTTTCTACAATCATAACCTAATCCACACTTAGATGAATCATTTATTTAACTTGACAAAAGCAACTGCAACTTCTTGTCACTTTCATTAAATTTGTTAAATATACTACTTAATAATTGAAATAATTCTTCCATTCATGTTTTCAAATCATTTATCTCTTCTTTTAATTTTTAATTTTCCCCTGATGACTTTTCTTTTTTATCTCTTAATGATCTATTTTCTCCTTTCAAATGGTCACATTCTTCTATTAATAATGAATTCATTTGACTTGCTACTTCTTTTTCTTCTTTTAGAATTTGAATCTCACTTTCTAACCTCATATTCCGAGCTTTAGCTTTTCATGGTATAGTGAGAAGTTCAGCATACACTTCTTATACATTAGATTCATCGTCTAAATCTATGCCAAAATGTGCAATATAACTTACAACAATATTTCACTTCTTCTACAATATATACTCAACAAAGAATGAAATAAACAAAATATAAAATCATAAACCTATAATTATCATTCATATCATAACTATTATATGTTTTGTTCTCATCAAGAAATAAACAAAATATAAAATCATAAACCTATAATTATCATTTATATCATATCTATTATATGTTTTGTTATCATCAAAACTTTATTCATACTTTTAATAGAGGTGTCTTGTCCAAGCTTGAGTATCTCCCTTTAAACCCATGTATCCTTACAAGGTGTTTAAGGGTGAGGAGGACAAGGTAGAGTATTGTATTTGGAGGAGAGTAGACTAGTACGATGCAAGCAAAAATAAGGCTTCTTATAATCTTGATGCCAAGGGAGCTAATTAGTAGTTAACTAGCCAAAGGAGAAATCAAATAAAACGTTTAAAGGGTTTAGGTTATGGACATATGGCTATATAGTGTCTTAACTGTTGTGTGATGGTGATGAGAGGTGGAAAGGTAAAGAGTGATGAGGAGTTGAGGATGTCATGGAGGATATAGAGACTATTATAGGTTAGTCTAATTATGATAAGGATGGTCTTAGTGGAATGGAGGGTGATCTCATAGCACTAATTGTTAGGTGAGTCTTGAGCATAGATGTTGTTATAAAGTACGAGTAGAGGGAGAACCTATTCTACACCAATTGTCAAGTTAATGGGCATGTTTGCACTATCATCATCAACGGGGTAACTATACTAATGTTACAATCACTACCATGGTTGAGTGTATAAAACTCTCTACTATTGATCATCTTAAGCCATATAAGCTACACTAGCTCAATAAGAGCGTATAGTACATGTCACCAAGTAAGTAATGATGTCTATCTCTATTAAGGGCACCTATGATGGTGAGGTCCAATGTGTTGTGGGCCTAATGAATGCTTCTATATCCTTTTAAGGAGGTTGCAGCTATTTGATAAGGATGGTTTCTACAACGAGCATCACAACACATATGCATATGTTAAAGGTGGTAGGTAGATCTTTCTATGACCCATGAGCTCTAGTGATGTGAGGGCATTCCATTTAAGAAAGACAGTAGGCCAAAAGAAGGAAAAATTAATGTTGACTAAGAGAGAGGTTGAGAATGTAATTTGCTTTAGGGAGCTAATACTTGTGCTATACATTCGACAAGCGATAGGAATTGAGGCTAGTGCACCTATTCCTAAAGAGATCCAAAGATTGTTGGCTGAGCTTAAAATTTTTTTTCCTAAAAAGCTGCCAAAAAGATTACCTCTTACGAGGTGCATCGAGCAACATATAGATCTTCTTCCTAAAGTTATACTACAAAATAAGCCTATTTACGAAATGAATCCTAAAGAGGCTCAGGAGATTAAGCAACAAGCTAATGAGCTGGTTGAGCTTAAATATGTAAGGAAAAGCACAAGTCCTTATATAGTACTTGCCCTCTTAGTACCGAAGGAGGATGGCTCCTAATGCATGTATATAGATAGTTGGACCATTAATAGAATCACAGTTAAGTACTAATGTCCTATCTCGCAATTAGATGATATGTTAGATGAACTACACTGTGACAGGTGTTCTTTCAAGTAGATTTGAAAAGTCTATATCAAAAAATCAGAATAAGGCCTAAGGATGAGTGAAAGATGGCCTTCAAAACTAAACATAGGCTCTATGAATGGATGGTCATGCCTTTTGGGCTAACCAATGCACCTAACACCATTATGCAATAGATGAATCATGTTCATTGCCATTTTATTGGTAAAATCGTCGTCATTTATTTTGATGATATCTTAATAAATTGTGCTTATTTAAATAGCCATGTAGAGCATTTAAGAGTTGTATTTCTTATATTTCAAGACGAGAAGTTGTTTGCTAACCTAAAGAAGTGCACCTTCTATTAGAGTGAAGTGGTACTCCTTGGGTTTACATTATCTAGGTAAGGAATTCATGTTGATGATGAAAAGGTTAGAGCCACACATAAATAGCAATACCAAAATCAACATCTAATGTGTGTAGTTTCAATGATTTGGCTTCCCTTTATAAATGCTTTGTGCGAAATTGCAGCACTATAATGGCTCCTTTGACTAGGATTACTAAGAATGGAAAGGAGTTTTAGAGGAGTGATAAAGCTCAGCATAGTTTCAACTTAATCAGGGAGAAGTTAAATATTGCTTCTATGCTAATACTTCTAGGTTGTAAAAAAACATTTGAATTAAAGTGTGATGCTTTCAGAGTATCATAGGAGCGGTGTTGATGTAAGCTACAGGGGACTATTTAACTATTTTGTCTATCACAAAGAGTTATGGTCTTTAGTGAGAGCATTAACCATATGGAAACATTACTTCTTGCTTAAGGATTTCATCATCTATATAGATCATGACCCTCTATGACATTTGAATTTAAGGCAAAACAAGCTATCCAAAAAGCATGTTAGAAGGTAAAGTTCATGGAAAACTTCTTCCATGCCATTAAGTATAAGAAGGGCAACACCAATGACATTGTAGATGTCATATCTCGTAGGTACTTGCTTATTTATAAATTACAATTTGATCTACTCAAGGTTTAGATTGTTGACTGAGTAGTATATATACAATTGCTACTTTGCTCATATAGTGTCTCAATGTTCTAGCATTTCTACTCATGGTGATTATTATTTAGTAGATAGATTCTATTTAAAATGGGTAAATTAGGTATTCTTGAGCGATGTATCAAGGAATTATTGGTTAGAAATGTAAAACCTATGAACTTTAATTTTGTATAATAGCGGAATAATTAAAAGATTTTATTAAAAGTCTTAAAACACTCTTCAAATAGAGTTGTAATAATAGAAATAAGCTTATTAGAGGTAAACCATAATAAAACTTTAGATAAACGATGGAATAGATCAAAATCATAAATTTAGGATTATTAAATAGGAATTTCGAGTAGATATTCATACTTAAAATAATTAAATTAGCTTAAGCGTAAAAATTCGTAATAAAATGTTAAAATCTTAAATTTTATTGAGACCATCGCGCGAGTAAAAGTACACCAAGATTTTCTTAAAACCTTAATCTAATAAAGTGTTAAATTATAATTAATAATAATAATAATAATAATAATAATAATAATATATAGTACATATATATATATATATATATATTAGGAAACCGTGAGGACCCACGGCCGCATTTCCACACACGCACAGAACAAATAGAAAAGAAAAAGAACAAAAGGAAAAGAAGAAGAGGACGAGACAAGAAACGGAGGAAAAGAAAACAAAAGGAACCAAACAAAAAAAAAATCATAACCCGCAAATACGATCTCTAATCAACGATCCAAGACCACCCATATGTTTTTTGAGGTGAGTGTAATTCAACTAGACTAATTTTTCATAAAACGGAGTTCATTTCTAAATATTATATATAAAGAATAAATAGATATAAAAATTAGTACTTTATTTAAAATTAATTATAATAATTAAGGAAAGATTAGATAAAGTGATTTAGACTATGTATTTAGTATATTGATATATTTTTTCCCAATTTTCTAAGTAAAGAAGGTTTTGATTTGAAGATACCCAAAAACTATTTCGAGCAAACTCCAACAAAATGAGACCGAGATGAGTAGAACTCCGTAACGTGTTATATTATGTGTATATGTACTGTGTTGCGGTGCCTCTTTATAAAGTGTTGTCGTGTAACTATATATATATATTCGTATGTGAAAGTGTGGCTGATGGTCCTTGTCTCCGTGTTGCATTACTTGCTGGGAACAAAGTAATTTTTTTTTCTCTCTTCCTCCACGGTGTGCAGGAGAAGTCCCCAAGTATACCAAATCTTATGTGTGTGTATATATATATATATTTATGTATGTATATATGTGTGGTTTAGCCAAGGCGTGGACAGTTTTGTTCTTCTTGTTCCGTGGCTGTCCTACGTTGGCATCTTCCCCTGCTGAGCAATGTCCTTGTATATGTATATATATGTAACTAAGGCTGGGTACTAGACATTTTCTTTTCTTATTCTTGGTTGTCCCTTGATGTAGGCGTGATGTTCTTGCTGCTGTAAGTGTGGCGTTGTTGCCGTGTCCGTAGTGTGTTCATGTTCCTGCCTATTTTTGTTGTGTTGGTGAAAGATGGCTGTTATGAGTGATCATGTATGTGTGTAGATATAGGCACCTTGGCTGGAATGGAGATGGTTCAACCACCTTAGTCCTTTGTTGATGCTGGTCATTGGCTCCTCTGCTGCAAATGGCGTGTAGGATTGAATAAATGTGTATGTAATCTCAGGAGATTGTTGGCTGAATTCTGAGAAAGTATTCCTTCGGTGAGCTGCGTGTATAGGAGGGAGAGTACATGAGAATACAAGATGGATTAATGTTGTTTCCCACTGTTGCTAATGAAGGCTGTCAACTAAATATAGTAATGTTTGCAAATAAAAGGTGGAAGTGGAGTTGAATGGTCCATTTGAGGATGTGGACTCTAGGTAGAATGGAGTATAAAGCGGAGATCATATGGGTGTTAATTTTTAGGAGTTGTGTGATGAGGAATGGGATGAAGAGAGAAGACCCATAAATAAGGCTATGAGACAATATGTGGGGGTGTGTAAATGTAGAGTTTGTTCCCTTAAGGTGAATAGGTGTGAACTTGCAAAGAGTAGGAAAGGATATCACTATATCACGTATGATGTAGTGGGTAGTAATAATCAATGTGAAGAATGTAACCAAATTATAATGCACATTGTGAATTGTGAGGTAAGAAATCTAGGTTTTAATGAATTAAGTCCTTGCACTTGTATGAATGTATGTGGTGCGCAAGTGAGATAGAAAGATAAGATGATGCATGTGATGCAAGTTATGGGTTTATAGATATGAAGTAGGAAGAGTGGTATTACAAAACCACAAATACAACATGCTTAGATCTAAATGAGATGTATATGGCCAAAGGAGGCAAGGAAATCAAATTCAACATCTATGCACTAATGGGATCTAGGTAGGTATATTCAAGGATAAGGCATGGAGACATGGTCATGTATGTAAAGTATAGAGGGGAAGCGAGGAAAAAAAGGAATGCAATGATAGAAGTCATATTAGTACCCCCTTAGTTTAACAATCTATCACGTCAACTGCATATGTGTATGCCTTCTTGTTTATGTTGAGTTATGTCTTGTTCCTAGAGTGGGTTCATGTGTTGTGATTGGTTGTTTGTATGTTTATCGAGTGCTCTTATACTGGATTTGATATGATCACCCTCCAACTTTAAATAATTTATGAGGTTTAATTAATACACTAGCATGCATTGCTCGAGACATTGCATAAGATTGAAGGTCATCACTGCTACAGGATGTGTCATAAGTGATCAGAGGATCGTTGTTCCGCCAAGTGCGAACTAAGTGATTAAGGGATTATCACGCCTTGACAGTTTCGAGTTCGGCCTGTCTCTTGAAGGTGTAATGCTTTGTGTATTAAGGCACCTGAGCCTAAAACATTAAAGTTAAGACACAGGTTAAGTGATAAGAATAATAAAGATGTGAGTAAGACCCGAGCACTGATAGTGGCTTCAGAATTCCTAACCCAAGTTCAAGGGGGGCGTAAACCCTAGACTTCACATCGGTTACCGAAAGACCACGTGAGATGCTACATTTCATATGGTTATCCTTACATAGCACTTGTTTGATAACTTGTTTAAATTTTGTTGTGATTATTGCAACACTGAGAAATTGCACCCTATCTCACTAAGTTTTGGCTTACCCTCCTATGGATTTTGCCTTGCAGGTAGAGACTACCTAAACTTCATGATGAACCGACAAACCAAGGTGAGCACTCATCGCATCACTAGTAAGCATGGTCATGGAAAGGATGTGAGGCCTAGATTGAATGTAGACATCTTTAGGATGGATCTTTTATTTTGTAATTAATGAAAATGTAATTGAGTAGCCTGATATGGTCTTAGGTATACCTATTGTGGTGAAATGGGACCCATCTGAAGCCTAGTGATGTTTTATGTAATTAATTAACTTGTGAGCAGGGAATATGATTACTCTGAGAACAGGTCAACATTGAAGATAAGATGCTTTGCGGTTGCTTAATGAGGGGTTAAGCGATCATAGCGGGTTGTCACGAGAGGCCCTTAAAGTGGGGTGTGACAAGAAAGGCCCACATTAGGGGTTTTTCTTGGCATTTAGGGAGAGGAAGACAAAGGAGATATTAAAAGAACACTTCTTTTGGCCTAGCATGAGGCAAGATGTACATCGGGTTATGAAGAGGTGTGTCACATGTAAGAAGGCCAAAAGCAAGGAGGCGTATGGGTTGTCCAAACACTTATTTGTTCCATTTAGACTATGGCAAGATTTGTCTATGGATTTCATCATGGGATTGCCTCAAACTATGCAGGGTAAGTTGCTAACTGCTTTTTACAAAAAATTGTGAAGCTTTATGGTGTTCTTGAGAGCATTATATTATATAGAGATGTCATATTCCTCAACTACTTCTAGAAGACCTTATGGAAGAAATTTAGTACCAAGCGGTTGTTTAACACTTGTCATCCATAGATAGATGGCTAAACCAAGGTGGTGAATAGAACATCAAGAGCCTTGTTAAGAGCCATTGTAGGAAGAAATTTGAAGGACTGGGACTTATGTTTACCTATAATGGAATTTGATTACAATACATTAGTGCATAGATGAACTAGAAATTCACCTTTTAAAATAATCTATAGGTACAATCATACAATTCCCATGGACATGTTACCAGTGATGGCAACCAAGGAAGAGAGCCTATGAGGAGTTGATAGGGCTACACAAGTTGAGAAGATACAAACTAAGGTTTTTGAGCATTTGAGTAAGTAAATCGGTAAGCAACAGGAGCAGGGAAGTAAAGGAATAAGACTTATGCCATTTAAACTTAGATATTTGGTGTAGATTCATCTCAACAAAAAAAAAAAAAAAAAAAAAGATTTTCCAATGCTTGAGCTTAAAAGCTAGCACCAAAAGCTAATCGTTCATTTAAGATACTTGAATGAATTAATGATAATGCATAAAGAGTAAAGTTACCTAAGGGATATAGAGTTTTCACAACATTCAATATTGCCAACTTGTAGTCCTGTACTAAAGGAGGAAAATCATATTCAACAATATTCAAGGGAAAATCTTTAACACCCTAAGGTAATAATGGGGATTAAGAGCTTAAAGGACCAATTACTTAAGCTAGGGCTCATGGCTTGCAAAATTTGATGCAACGAATCAAGAAGAGTTTAAAGGACCAATTACTCAAGCTAAAGCTCATGGCTTATAAAATTTGATGCAACAAATCATGAGTAATGTGCTAAATGAGGACAAAAAGATCATATTAGATGACTATAATGTGCATTCAAGGTCCTTTAATGATCAAATATTGATCAAGGTTAACATAATTGATTGTATACAAGTGTTGCAGCAAGGAGGACCTACAATTTTTTAGAGGTCCACACCTTTTAGAGATGCTCCAAAGCATTTAGCAAAACAAAAATATGGTTGAAGCAGAATTGCTTCAATGCTTTAAACCTTTTTGACATGTTCCAAACCTTTCTGACATACTCTAAACCTTTTGTTACTTTTAGCAATTTTCACAATTTCATAGTATTTTATTTTAAGACACCTTTTATTATTTTTAATGACTCTTTTGCCTCTAATTATGAGATAATAAGGACTTTCTTTGTATTCCTTCATTACTTAATTGCATTTACTTTATTACTTGAGTTTTCTCAACAACTTCTATTCTTATCAAATCATTCAAGATTTGTAGCAAACAACATTCATTTGATTTATGCATCATATCAAGTTAAATGAGTATAGTTTGGATTCTAGGTAGCATGTAATATCCATTTAGGAGGTCATTCATATCCTTAATAACTCCAAAACCCCTAATTACCCAAAAAAAAAAAATCCATCTTTCCATTTTGTTGTGAACCAGTGGTTATAACTTAGATCACATCATTATAAAGTGTTTATTTTTCATTAAACCCAACAATACCCCCACAAGAGATGGATTCTTGAAATCCTTGATCATGAATAGACATAGTGTCTACCCATATTTCCATTAGTTAGTACACTATCTTTTTTTTCTTACCCTTAAAGATGGGAATAGGATAATAGGAAAAATTACAACCAAGGGGATCAACATTTGAAGTCAAGTTCAAATAAAGGATTGAACTTTAAATGATTAAAATAAAATATCAATGTTATGCTAAGAAGATTAAATTTTCAATTAGTTAAAATAGAATATCAACATTTTGCTAAGTAGTTCAAATAGATAATCTATTACTATCCCATGAACGTGTTTGGTGGTAAGAAAAAGAATTTGTTACTATATGTAATAGCACCATAATAGAATCATATGCTTGAACTATTTAGTATAAAGTTGATCCTCTATTTGAATCACTTCAAAGTTCAATTCTCTATTTGAACTTAACCTCAAATATTGATCCCCTTGCTTGTAATTTTCCCTAGGATAATATTATGATAAGTTGCCTATAATTATGTTTCACTTATCAAATGCATGATCTTGATTCTCTGAAATAGGTAGATGAATTATAAACTTATATGAGAATATTTTTACAATTGTTCCTTTTTCAAAGCTACAAAGAGTTTAAGCAAATAGTGAAGAAAAAGAAATAAAATTTTAAAAAATGAAGGAAAAAGAAAGTAAAGACCCCAATGAAGGTAAGCCTCCTTCACTAGAATCTCACTTTGAGAAAATTAGCAAAGCCCATTGAGAACCTAACATGACTTTGCTAGTTCACTCAAATCTCACTTCATAAGATTCCAACAAAGCCTCTAAAATTAGTTGTCTATTTTAATTATCTCTTAGCTATGAACCATAGCTACACTTAGACTATATTTTTACCTCTTTTAGATAGTTTAAAATCTTCAACTCTCTACCTCATTTAATTTAGTCAATATAATTCATTTTTATTTATATGTCATAGGGTAATTTTGTTATATTAAGGTAATATTAGTTTATTTAACTACTAGTAGTGCTTGTTTATCTTATTGCAAAATTTTGAAATTTAGGTAATTAAGAGTTTTACTTATTTTGTTAATATTTGGTGTTTCTTTCACATTGTGAGTGGCTAAATCTAAAGGGGCCATGGTTTGGTTTTTGCTAGCATAGCTTGTAAGTTTGCTCTTAAATTTGCTAAGTGGGTTCCATGTTCTTTAACTAGTCTTTGAGAAAATGTGTTTTCAATGCCATTCTTGTATTAGCCAATCAAGTAAATCTAATCAATGAACATTTTACAGAATCCAAAAGGTGCATACTTAGTTTAGCTTAAGCTCTTCAAACCATGGGTTTTATTAAGGATAAAAATATCTTAATGCTTATGTAAATTGTTGACATGCAATTCTCACTCCCTGTACATTCAGTCTAGTTCTATTGTGTTAATTGGGCTTCTAGGGGTATTAGGCTTGCAAGATGAGCACACATAAGCTATAATCTATTAGAGGGCACTAAAGAGGACTCTAACATTGCCACTTTGATGCCTAAGTCAGTAAGGTGTAGGAGTGTGGAAAGATCATGATGGCAACATTCAAAGAGACAAAGTATATACTGTGTTTGAGTATCACTTCTCATTTACTTATTCGGGAGGGAGTCCTTGACTTATATAGGCTTCCAAGGGATGGGCATCCGATTGACCTCTGCCCATGCCCTTGAGCTTATAGGCATCAAATACCCTCAATTGTATGTAACGTTGGGGCCAATCATGGCTCTTCAGTTATCTTGTCAAGAAGTGACTTCTTTAGTAAGCTACCTAACCTTTGCTAGAAGGATAGGTACGGGTCAAACTAAGAGCTTCTAGGCCAAGGATAAATGGGCACTTTAGTGAGTTCGCAATCTATGTATGTGGGAATGGTTGATTGTCAAGCCATTTAAGGCCATAGTCCCCATGTTAGACCTCTTCCCTAATTCGAACAAGATTTTCCCAATTTGGAGCAAGTTTACCCTATCCCTCATAAGATCCAATGGCTTCTAGCTTACTATAAAGCAAGTCTCTAGGTTGAAAGTGCTTGTGCTTCACTTTCTTATCATAGTAGTGAGATGTTAACTGTTGATAAGCAAGTGCATGGAGACTGGCTTAGTTTCATAGCTCTTCCAAGAGGTCAAGATTAGTTCAAAAGCTGATCTCATTGATTTGCACAATAGGGTCTTAAGTTTGAACATGGGGAAATTCTAGCTTAATGAGAATGATAACCTTAATACCAAAGGCAAGGTAGAAGGTGGTTTCGCCTATTACAGTGCGAGGTGTCGTTTGACATCCTTAAAGAATATATGGCAATTCATCTACCCATCCATTCTTGGTTTGGGTAATCCTCTTCTTGAGGCTATTGAGGATAACCTTAATGGTTGCTTCCACTTATCCATTAGACTAAGGATGCACAACTGAAGTGTAATAGAGTTGAATGCCTTAGTCAAACTAAAAAACTTGAAATTTATCATTGTTGAACTATGTGCCATTGTTGATGATGAGTGTATAAAGTATGCCAAACCAACACTAGATAGTAGTCTAACAAAGTCTTTAACATTCGTTGTGGTGATTTTGGCCATAGTTTCTACTTCAACCCACTCTGTGAAGTAGTTGACAGTGATAATGATGTATTGTTGTTACCCAATCATCTTAGGGAATGAACCTAATAAGTCGATGTCCCATTGGGTGAATGGTCGTGGAGAAAAGAGAGGTAGCAATGGCAAGCTAAAGAGCTTGCTTACGAGTGTATGTTTTTGACAATTTGCACACTTTCGTATAAACTCATATATCTTTCTTTAGGGTTAGCCAAAAATAGCCTAACCATAGCAATTTAGTGGTAATTGTGAGGCTCATAACATGATTACTACAAATTCTAGTGTGGAGGTTGCCAAGCACCTATTCGGTTTCTTCTAGAGGCAAACATTTAAGAAAGGGGAGGCTATACACCTGCTTACAAAGCTGACCATTGACCAGCATATAGTGGGCTATTCGATACATTAACTTCCAAGCATCCCATCAATTGGTCAACAAACTACCATTGTGCAAATAGTTGATAGTGGGGTCTATTTAGCAAGGTTTGGTCTAGTTTAGTTATGTGTAAGTGACAAAATAGTGTTTAGCAAAGCCATCAATGGTCTAATTAGGGAGGTACTCAATGAAATCTCACTAATATAGGTTAGGGAGAGATGTAGAAGCTAATTTTGAGAGGTTATCCACTTTGGAATTTACCATACGTGGAACCTTGTAAATGTTCCATTATATGCATTATAAGAAAAGGATCTACATGAGTAGAGATAGCAACTTATGGCCTTGCCCTTAGTGGTGTAGTCTCTAACCTCATGCACTTCAAAATAAGGTCACAAATTTTGAGATAAAATTACCATGGCAAGGGCAAACTTTTCGACCTTAAGGTATTGAACATCTAGGCCTTAAAGTATATAGCTAACATAGTATACTAGCCTACGCTCATGTCCATCAACTCTAACTAAAATGAAAGAAAGGCCTTACTTACTAATAGTAAGGTAGAGGTAGAGATCTTCACTCAAGACAAAAGTGGACAATATGGGATGGCTGGTGAGGAATCTCTTTAGCTCTTCAAAGGCCACTTGATATTGGTTGCTCTTCTAGAAGTTAGTAGGGTTTTTCAAAATTTTGAAAAACTCAACACATTTGTCGATAGATTTAGACACAAACCTATTAAGGGTAGCGATTCATCCAACTAGTCGCTAGACATCCTAAATCATTTTGGGGGGTTGCATGTTTAGAACAACTCTAATTTTTTCGAGGTTAGATTTAATACCCCAAGCTATGACCTTGAAACCTTAAAACTTTCCCATGAAAACGTTAAAGATGCACTTTTACAAATTGAGCTTCATGTTATATTCTTGTCGAGTCTAGAACATCCCATGTAAGTCTGTAAGGTGGTACTCAAAAACCCTTATCTTGAACATCATGTCGTCAATGTGTACTCTAACATTCCATCCAATCTATGATTTCAGCATATAGGTGACCAATGTTCAACAAGTGGCTTTGACGTTCTTCAAACCGAAAGGTATGACTTTGTGATAGTAGGGCTCATGCATCTAGATCTAATTGTAGCCTAAGAAGTCATTCATGAAGTTAAGTAAGGCAAGGCTAGCTATAGAATCAACTAGCTAGTCTATTCTATGCAAGGGGAAGCAATCATCCAAGAAAGCCTTGTTGAGGTCCATGAAGTTTATGCACATTTACCATTTGTTATTGGCTTTTTCCATAAAGACTATGCTAGCGAGCCAGGCAAGATATGCTTTTAGCCATATGAAGTTAGCTACTAACAACTTTTGAACTTCTTCGATCACTACTGCACACTTAGCAATGACATGGTGCTTCTTCTACTTAACAGCTTTCGTCGTACAATTGATGTTAAGGTGGTGTGTAATCACCATTGAAGGGATTCTTAGCATATCTATAGGAGACCACATGAAGACATCGGCATTAAAGAAAAGGAATTCCTTTAGATGTTGTTTTAGCTTAGGGGATAGCGAGGTAGTAATATGAGTGATTTGGTTAAGGTAGCCTCAAGCTATATGGTCTTGGTGTCTTCAGCAAGCTCTCCTTTGCTTGCTAGCTAATTATCTACAATTATCTCTATAGTCAACACTTCTTTCTACAATAGTGCTCATAGGTAACAAGAATGGGCCATTTGTTAGTCTCCCTCAATTATGTTGATACCTATTGTGGTTGGAAATTTTTCCTTCGGGTGCTTGGTTGATGAAACCATGCTAAGAAAGTTTTAAGATGGATGCCCTAGGGTGAAATTGTAAGGAAAACCATTAGTTGACTACAAGGGAATCAACCAGCATTCTAGTGGTTCAACCATTGTCTCCGGCCTCCAAAGGGAATGTGACAAGGCCAGTGGCCCTCACGAGTTAATTCTTGAACCCATAATGATCATAGTTATATGGACTGAGCTTAATCAACAAAATCTACATCTTGTTAAATGCTTTCTTAAAGATGATGTCCGTAGAGCTTCCGTTATCGATCAAGACTTTATGTACTTTATAGTTAGCAATCTTAGCACGGATTACCAAGGCATCATCATAGGGGTTACTACCCCATTAAGATCTTCATCAGAAAAGAAGATGGGAGCATTGGTCCAAGCCCTTTTTTGTGGAGACTGAGGATCTATTAGAGGCAAATGAACCTAACACAAGCCCTATGCTCAAAAGCAAGTTGCCCATTAGTGGCTAGTCCTCTTACTATAGTGTAAATCATCCTATGAGTCTATTGTTTTGCACTCGAAGGCTTAATGCATTATTTGTTTGCATGACTATGCTTGCTCTTTTTATCACCTTCAGTGATGTACTCCTCATGTAGCCCTATAAGACTAAGTCTTTAAGCATATTCTTTAATTAGAGTCGATCATCAATGTGATGTCCTCTTTTTTTATGGAAAGTGCAATATTTGTTAGGATCCCTCTTTATTGATCCCCTTCATGTCTTCTCTAGCCAAGGGAGGATTACTCTATCACTAGGCTCCATTAGTACTTCTCCTTAAGATTTGTTGAGTGGGGTACACCATTCAAAGAAAAGGATGGGTCGCTTGTGTGGTGAGTTGCAATCGTTTGCCCTGTTGGATCAACCTTTGCTAAGGTGAGGGCTAAGTTTGTCTCTAATGGGTGACTTGTCATGAGGTGACTTCCTACTAGCATTAAGGGATTGATTTATTTAATAAGCCACAGCTATGGTGTTAACCTAATTAATGTACTTGGCCACCTTCTCTAAGAGTTGTTAGAACATCTTAAGGTGGTTCTTCATAATGGATAAGAAGAAATGGGGTTAGAGGTGAACCCCCTAGATAATAGCATTGAGTGTGATGCTCATGTCGAGGCTAGAGATCTCAATCATGCTCCATGTATATGCATAGGGTCTTAGTAGGAGCCTACCAAATGAAATTAAGAGGGGATTCAGCAAAGTGTTGGTAAAAAGCCTTGGTGTAGTCCTTAAAGCTAAATATATTGTTAGGTTTCAAGCCCTTATACCACAATCGAGCATCTTTCTTTAGATTGCCTAAAAGGCTTTGAATACATTGGCCTTTAAGAAACCAAACAAGTTCATCTAGAAGTTATAGTAGCTAAGGTGCTCATTTAGGTTAGTGGTTCTACCACAATAACTCCAATTGCAGTGTCTTGATACCATGAGGTAAACTCTTCTCACAGAGTTCTTTAGTGAAAGGGGATTGGTTCAGGCTAAACAAATCTCAAGGGTCATTTTACTTGCTCTCCTTAATGGTTATAAACCGCTTAATAAGATTTTCAATTTCTTCAATGGTTGTGTTTCCTAATACTCGATGAAAGTGTGCTTCAAGTGGTTTAACTACTCTGTTTGCTGATGCATGCCCTCAAGAGGGAAAGCACTAGGTTTGAGTAGGGGAGTGATCCTTCATCAATAGGGATTGTGAGTTTTGATTATAAGAGAGCTATTCATGGTCTTTGACCTCTTCTTGGTTGTTGAGTTGCCCTTAGGCATCTCACACCTATCAGAGTTGCTAGACCTCATTATTGAAGATGTTGTTGTTTACCTAAAGCACATTTAAGTACTATTCTAAGTGACTAAACTACTCCAAGAGCTATGCGTAATCTACAAGTTAGGGTAGTGGCTTGTTAATTTTAGAGGGACCAAGGTCTAAGGTTAGGGGTTAGTTCTCATACTTCGAAGCATCTTGTATAGGGAGGTATAGGGTGCCAGGCCCTATAGTAAGTGCCAAAATGTTGACACATGATTCTCGCTCCCTATATACGTAATCTAGGTCCCTTATGGTAATTGGGCCTCTAAGGGTATTGAGGTTACAAGATGAATACACGTAGGTTATCAAAAGGCACCGAAGGGAACTCTGATATTGTTACTCTAATGCCTAAGTCAATAAGATGTAAGAAAGTAGAGAGATCTTGATAGCAACATTCAATGACAAAAAGTGTATAATGTGTTCTAGTACCACTTCTCACTTACTTATCTGAAAGGGAGTCCTTGACTTAAATGGTCTTCCAAGGGATGGGCATCTAATTGACCTTTACCTATGTCCCTAAGCCCATAAGTTAACCATATTTAATGTTTAGCAGAGTCCTTAAGCATTTGGGACAATCATGGCTCTTCAATTATCCTATCAAGATATGACTTCTTTAGCAGCCTACCCACCCTATATGTGTACTAAAAGAATGAGCATGGGTCAAATTGAAAGTCTTGAGTCAAGGTGAAATGGGCATTTCAATGGGCTATAGCCCTTATAAAAAATGGCTACCAACACAAACAATTTCTTTTTTGTGATTACACACCCAATGTAATTACCGAAAGTCTTTTATCATCATCATTTGAGTTAGATACTACAATTGTTTCATTAGACTAGTTACTCCCTAAGGAATTGTTAGATACTTTTCAAAGTCAATCCATACTTTGTTTAAAGACTTGAACACCTATAATTTTTTGTTAAATCCCATAACTACACTAATAATGAGTTAAACCACATACCTAAGTTTCTCATATAATTCTTTCTCATTTAATCAAAAACTTAGACCTCTATAACTTGACTTCTCTTTTGAATCTTGATGGATAAAAATAAACTAGACAATAATTTAGTAATTGCATAGATTTACCTTGGAATCCACCTAGCATTCTCCATCTTAGTGAAAAATATTTGAAAATTTTACACTATTTTGATCCACAAAAACTTCTAATGAGATTTAGTAATTCTCAAGTACAAATCTAGTAATGAAGTTACTCTTGCTCCGTTATTAGGAAAGTTAACATGTAATATTAAGTTGCTTGGTGAAGTTTTAGTTTAGCTTTACTTTTTTTTTTTTAGGAACTTTATTTATTATTACTATATATAATTCTTTTGAAGTTTGTAGGTTGGAAAGTTGCATTTAGAGCATCTCTTCAAAGTATTATGAGATTTTCTAAACCTTATCTCTAACTTATAGCATTGGTTGGTGATTATAAGGGCCTTAAGCCATTGACGAGTAGGATAGCAACAATATAAGGTATGAAGGTTTTGTTATTTTAGGAAGTTAGCTCTTATGATTGGATTTGTAAGCCATAATTTGCTACTCTTTGGAGCTTGAAGTTTGTTAGGTTGATGATTAGAGCCAGGAATGCAGGTCAAATGGGCCGACCCGGGGGTCATCACGGGCCAGCCCACAGTGGCCCGCAAGAGTTGCAAGTTACAAAAATTGGCCTACCTCGCCCTACAGGCAGGCGGGCCCGCTTGGCCTGCGAATTTTTTTTTAATTTAGTATTTTTTATTAAAGTGTATTATGTAGGACATGTTAGATGAATTTTTTTTTAAATAAATCTTTTTTTTCTTTGCAAGTATAATTTATATTACATATGTTAGAAAAAAAAAGTGTTGAAAATTGTTTAAATTAGTGTTTCCACTCACAAGATTTTTTTTTTTTTTTTTTTTTTTGCAGGTCAACGGGCCAACCCGCGTCCACGGGATCTTGCTCCCCCAGCATTTTTTTGTGAGCAAAGCGGGTCAGCCCGCGGACCCACCCCGCAATTATCAGCTCTATTGATGATGTTGCACACTGATCAGTAGAGCCCTTAGGTTAAAGAGCATGCCTTGCAATGCATACATAGCCTCCATCATGAGGTTTTTCCCTAAGCCTACAGATAGAGATGACTCATAGACAAATTATAGCAACTTTGTGTTTCTTTACTTTATAAACATTTATTATCATTTTTTTTCTTTGTTTCCAGTTGCATGACTTGATACTATTGTTAAAACCTCACTCTAATGGTAAAATGGAAGAGCATATAAGAAAACATAAAAACTGAGTCTAATAAAATGTTGATTTAATTAGCCTTATACAGTTGTAAAAATAATAATGCAAATATGTAAATTGAAAAAGTAAAAATTCAAGTTATGTAATTGAAAACACAAAGAAAAAGAAGGAAAACAAAGGTATGTTAAAAGAAAAAGTACAAAAAAAAAAAAACAGGTTGCAAAATGGAAAAGTGCAAACATTCATGTATGCTTTTGGTAATTAACCCTTAGTAGTATCCTTTTTCTTCTCTTTTATAAGGAAGATGTTTAATGAATCATACTATTATTACATATGAATTGCAAATGTTTATTGGTTTCAATAAGTATTAAAATTTATAGATTGGTCTCCAGTATAATTTTTCAAAACCTGCTCCTACAAGATAGAATACAATTATGATGCATTATTACCCTATACACATTCTTAAACTTATACTCCAAGGTAATAAGGTCTAGGTTCTAAGGTCTCATATATCCACCTAGTAAAAATTATCAAATAATAATAATGAATGTAAAACAATATTATATTTGTACATTCTAAGTTCAATAAAAATTGGAAAAAAAAAAAAAACATAAACATTTAAGCTATATGTAATCGAAGCCCATTATACATAAGAAACCCTAAAAATTTTCTTACTTCATTTCTTCTATCCATTTGTTATCACATTTCCACATGTCTATTTTCTATATCGATTGTTTCACTTCTTCTTTGTTACTAGCTTCATCTTTACTATTATTTTTTTCATTAGATATTGTATTTATAAACTTACTATAAAAGACTTGCTATTTAATATTTTAAGCAAATGAATTAGACTTTCTCATAGATTATAAGATTTGCACAGGTAGCTTTATGAATGTGTTATTTCATGACTCTTGTTGTATAATATCGTTTTTTTTCTAACATGTTATATGAGTAAAGTTTATAATGATACTTTTCTAAACTCTTGGAAACATTCATACATAATGAATAAATAGAATGTTATTGAAATGTTGATGGTTTCAAGTTTGGGAGAATTTATTTTGAAATTTTAATATTATAAAATATAATAAAAATTTATAAGTTATATAGATATAGATTTTTAAATTATTAATGAATAAGTTTCTATTTTAAAATTGAGAAATTTAAACCTAGAACGTACGACATGGGTGTTGAACTCGACCACATGCATTGAGGGGACTTTCTCACAAGGACACGTCAAAACACGGATTTTACACGATATTCAAAATGAGACGAATGCCGTAAGGGGACGACTGTGTATTTCACTGGAATTCAATCGTTGAACACCTGTGTTTGAGTTTACTGGAAAATGCTAAACTCGACTACAGGAGCCCGTGCCTATGAAATAATTACTCAAATATTTACAGTGCCCGCAATCACACGCACAGACGACACAGAAGATCGGGTATATAAACTAAAATATAACTTCACTTCCAAATAAATATTACTTAAATAAAAAAAAGTACTGCAAATTCTAAACCACCCAACTTTGTCAGCCAACTGCCATGGAGATCTTTTGACTGACCAGGTTTTTTCTTTTTGTCACTTTGCTCGTGGGTTCCGTTGAATTCAGATTTTCAAATCTGGGCTGCAATTTGGACTGGGATTCCCTTATTGCATTTTCCTTTTTTTTTTTTTTTTTTACTTATTGCACTCGTTAAAGATCCAATAAAAATTATACTACCGATATACATTTTGCAAAAAAATTAAAAAAATAAAACGAATATATGAAAATATAGAATTTTTGTATTTAATTTCTTAACAAGTGTCTTTAAAATATTTATTATATCTTATTTGCTTATTGAATGTCCTTGTAAAGCTTTTTTTGCAAAAATCACTACAAACTCAATTTCAAAAATGACTCTAGAAACCTAGCCTACACTTTAAAAACAAATGACTCAAGGAAATTGTTTCACACTTTTAAAATTGACTTTGGATATATGCCCCACACTTTTTAAAACCAATTCCAAAAACCCTTTTCATACATTTAAAACCAACTCTAGGGATGCAATGAATCAATACTTTCAAAACCAACTCCAAGGAGTATAATGCATTCATGCTTTCAAAATTGACTCCAAAGATCATGTAAGTCCTAGATAGTAATCAAGATGGGGGGTGAATTAGTTGATAAATAAAATTAAGTTCAGTTTTGCTAAATTATAATGCTAACGCACTTAAGTAGATATTAAAGTTATGTGTGCCTACAAGCTTCTACCAAATATCAAAGTACTTATGACTCAAATAATAAACAAGCAATAATATTAAAATACAATAAAGTAAATAGAGAAAGGGTTAGAGAGATAAGCCCATATATAGAGGTTCAACCTCCTTCTTATGTTCTCACTATCAGCACTACTAGCTTAATCACTAAGAATTCACTAAAACTTTTCAAACAAAAGTACAAGTGAATTCTCCTACTGTTACAATTCTAGTAGCACTTAGTAGAAGCCATCATTACTACAACCATTGTGGTTCTCCTTGATTCTCGTAACTCTCACTTAACTTAACCTTAACCAGCCTCTCACAAAACTCATTCACATATCTCGTACTAAGCCTCTAAGCTTCAATCACTAGTCACAATAGAAAACAACCTCACTATGAATCTCACAAGAGACACTCTCTTTGAACAGTACAAACACAACAATAGTCGAAAATTCCCTAAAGCTATGCTAGTATAAATATCTCGCTTAAGCTTGAATCTCTTGTACAATTCCTTCTTGCTAGCAATACTCAGTCACATGCTTCATATGTGTGTCTTCTCCAATCCTTGCGGCTTCAAATATGTAAAGGTTATGTTTTCATCCAAGTGTAGCATGATTCTTAAATTACAGCAATAAAACACTTTTATGAAACAAAAAGTCTTTTGATTTAAATTACTCATGGCTAGAAAGAATAAAAGGGGAAAAAAAAAATCTTTGTTTGAAAACCTAATGAATTTATAAAGATAGTTTCTAAAAGAAACACTACTAAACTTATACAGATACTAATTGATACTCTTACTAAAATTAACTTACTCATTTCCATACAAAGAGAGCTATAATATATCTTTCCGTTAGATGTCTATTTTTGTTTATATAAAACCCGTTTCAACGTTCAAAGAGCCAACTATACAAAAACTAACTTTAACTCATAAGATACTAACTTTTATAAAAACATTCTCATTTTGTTCTAGCCATAAAACAACATTGTAAGGAACCAAATAAATGAAACTTAAAATAAATTTTAACCATTGCAATTGTGAATTTAGTCATGTCCTCTAGCTAAGTGCATTATCTAAATATAATTGGTTAGTATGTTCTAAGTCTTGTAATTTACTTCTACCAGATTCTCCTAACACACTTCTACCATTACCTGCCATAACTTGAAAACATCTAAAACAACAATAATGTGCTTCATAAGAAACCAAATTACTATATACTTTTGACTAGCTTTACATGACTAATCAACCAGTCTAACAAGGCTAATTAAGCGACAATGACAAGACAAATCAACTAACCTAATCTTTATTTCACTAACTTATTTTATTAGATTACATTATTTTACTTTAAGGGAGATGATGATGATGATGATAAGTTGATAGGAATAATTGTAGTTAGTTAAAATAAAAGTACAATTATAGGTGTTTAGTAAGTGCAAATGGTTAATTAACAGGTTAGTGTTAGTTAGGTAGTTAGTTTATTAAGTAGGAAATCTTAATAAATTGTAAGATAATCATAATCAATAAGTAGATTTGATTTCTGATAAAAATGTAACTATATGATATGTGTTTATATCAAGATCTAAATTTGTGGATAACTAGTTGTTTCTTAAGTAGATTAACCTAAGTATGTAGTTTCTATGGCTAATTGGCTGTACATGTAAGTTTAAAAATCAAAACAGGCTTTTGTTATATTAGAACCTAATAAATGTTTGTTGGGCGTGCTTACTCCTATGCTAGGAGAATTAGTAGAACTGGGAGAACTGGGGAACCAGAAGTGGAGGGTCATAGACTAGTAACTATATTGTCTTGCAAAGGCAATGAGTCAAAGTGATGTGATGGTAGTTTTAGCATTGAGCCACCATAATGTAGGTAGGTATGTTATAGATCAACTAACTACTGTGATACTAGTTAGTGGTAGGAAGATATTTGTAACTAGGGGTGGATGAGATACCATTATGGATGATTATCATGGACTAGCCATACCAATAATGAACCTAAGATGAGACAACTTTTGAGGCTACAATCTCAAATATATATGTATTATTATATCATGTATAAAAGAGTGAGATACTCTAAGTCTTAAAACATCAAGACTATGCTAACTACTTCACCTAAATAAGACAACAAATGAATTTCTTTTTATGGTAGTCGATATGTATGCTTGTGAGAGTGGTCACGTTTGTCATACACATGTGGATGTTATAACTATTGTACTAAGTTTTTACCTCACCCTTTATAGGAATGTTGTTTTTCAAGTGCAATTCAAAGTTAGACATGTATGATGACTTAAGGTATGACCTATACTATAAGAGTGGAAAGCTCAATAGCAACTCTGATTATCTGGTGGATTGAATAGAAGACTTGCACTATTTTATGTTATGTTGACTATGTATTAAATAAAATATAAGAAGATGTGGAAGGTTTGTTATTTATGGTTTTTGTGTTATAAGTACTCAATTATATAGAAGAATTATAGAAGGTTGATTGACTTGGTCTTGTGGACTTATTGTGGTTATGACATAGCTATTATTTTTGGAATGCTATGGAGACTATGTATCTATTGACGAACCTCTAATGGAGAGTATTTTAGTATTATGAATGTATTTGTGGATTTTGAGTAAGTATTTTGAACCTTTACTTACTCATATCAAGATATGAGTATGTGGTGAAGTTGTCATACCTCAATTCTAAGGTATAATGAGGCACTTGGTTCATCAAGGCTTTTAACAAAGAAGCTATGCAATGATGCCCTATTGTTATTTTCAATATCTTTTTTTTTTCTTTTGAATCAAATAAACCAATCTTTGAAATAAGGTTTGTTTCTTTTAAAGCATGTTATTTAACATTTTCCATCATTACATATTCTTGTATAGGTTTTCTTCTTTTGAGGTTTAACATTTTCTTTTTATGATTCATTTTCATTTTTGAAATTCTCAATTTGTTTATGCATATTTTCTACTTGCATTTCAAAGACTCATTTCCTTCAATAAGGATTTTCTTTCTTTTTTTTTTTTTCCTTGTACAAGCTAAGCACATTCTTTAGTAGCTCTTTACGTTTTGCATACGTATATTTAAGAAGTTAATATGTATTTGTTTCACTAACCCTAGAATCCATGTCATTAAACCCTCTTTCTTCCACTAGGTGTTTAAATTTTCATTTATAATTTCAAATTTTTTAATTATAATAAGACATATGTTAGCTTCTTCAAAATTTATGTTTGATCCTTCTTCTTTGTCACTTAAGGTTAACATGTACCCCTTTTGGTTAGTTTTCCTAAAGCAATCCTTTTCTTATGATGGGGTCAATGGATCGTGATGCATCTTGGTTCTTTACACTCGTACAAACAAGGTTAAAAGAATCATCAAATTTAAATCTACCTTGATTATAATCCATATTTTCGAGAAATTTTTATTATTAGAATTTTTTCCTCCAGTAATAACCTTTATGAATCTCTTAACCATCAACACTACATCATCTTCACAATCATTAAAAGTAATAGATTTTATCTCTACATATTTTTTTTTATTTTATCTAACTACTTGTACTCATTTGAGGTAGATCATTACTTTCTTTCCTTGCCAAACTTTTTGTTTTCTACATTTTGTAAATAGTGAGTATAAAATTTTTTAGAATTTGCAAATAACCCCTAAACTTTGACTTAAGTGCAAATATACCCTCTAAACTTTCAAATATTACAAATTATTTTCTTAAACTTTAATAACTCGACAACATGAAGAATATTAGCTTTTTATTTTTTTCATTAAAAAAAAAGAAAAAAAAACTAAGGTTAAAGTTTAGGGAATATTAAAATACATTTTGATAAGTCTAAAGAGGTGTTTTACATTGAAAAGAGTTATTTGTCAATTTATTAAAGTTTAGAAAGTAATTTACAATATTTAAAAGTTTAAAGGATATATTCATACCTATATCAAAGTTTAAGGGGCTTTTTTGTATTTTCCCCAAAAGTTTTTCCAACTTTCTCTTAATTTGTAAGTTTCTTACACAAGACCGAGACATAGTTTGTTATTTATGTAAATCTGCTAATCGTTTCTTGCATGGTTTCGTCTGAACATTTCATAATGGATGTCTTGTAAACTGGTGTCCAAACAGCCCAGCAAACAAACCTGAAAGATCCCGTGTAGAAGACTCACAGGCCCAGGAGAAGCATGCATCAGGCCGAATAAAGAAGATCGGTGGCCTGGCCCAAGTCAGTGAGGTTTTCAGTGCATGCTTCAACGGAATAAGAATATCGGTGGCCTAAACCTTCTGCTGTTTTTACTTACAAATGGCCTTTAAAGGTTTATCAAAAGTAGATCTTATGGATATCGAGATGAATTAGGCTCGAAATCACTTTTCATCATTACAAACATTGAATGAGTAATATTTAGAATTAGAGTCTAATTATATAGAAGTTCAATTATTTCTTAAAAAAAAAATAGTGATAAGCCTAAGAAAATCTGAAGATAATCATTGTCTAAACTCAAATTGACTTGATTACATTCCCTAATGATAAGTGCAATGAGGTGTAATACTCATTTAGTCCTCGGTGAAACAGATGATTCACACCAAGGTAATTTTTTTGGCTAGGATAGCCAAAATTACTAATAATTATATTTATGAATATTAAATGGAAATTGCTATACAGGCCGAACTTCTTCCTGCAAATGGTTGACAAATGCATTGGAAATGATATAACATTTTAACATTTGCTAACTTGTCGGTCACTAGAATCATGTAAGTGGATTAAACAAGTCAGTCTAATCGGTTTTGGTTTATGGATTAAATGGCCAACTCATCGTGGCCCATTTAATAAAGGTACCATAATTAGTTGGTCCTAGCCCAATTCCTATAGACTAGTGGTTAAATGGGTTATCTACCAACTAGATGCATTTAACTTATTTATACATTTTATTGCATTAAATTGGTCAATCTATTCTATTTAACTCATTTATACATTTTAGCAATAGGCATAATAATCTCATCCCATAACAAAGTTAGAAAAGCGACATAAATACTTGTTAGTGACTATGTAGCATTAATGTGCTACCAGCTATAGTGATCTTATAACCTAGACTTAAGCATTCAAAATTCCATTAGAATATTGATAAAAGAGTTTTGATGCTAGCAAAAATAATATGAATAATTAATAATAATAATAATAATGAGATATATGAAATTCAAATTCTTAGATAATTTAAAAAGAGAAAAGAAAAAAGTATTATTTTGTTACGAAGTAATAATTTTATAAGTGTACAAAATTAAAATATCAGAATAAGTATTATTGTTCGAAAACAAGTTGAGATAGTTCCCAAAAAAAAGAAGAAAGAATGAGAACATGTGAATTGTCAAAATTCACATTCCAAATACAAAAGCAATTTTGTGAAGACAAATTCAATGAAGGAAACAAGGGAAAATTATTCATTATAGGTCAAGACCTATCTCTATAGGTTGAATATATTTTAGTAATATATTTGACCCATTCTACTAGAGTTGGTATGCAATATCACGAGATAACTTTTTCACATCAAACAATAAGTAATTTAAGGAAAGAAAATTATTGTTTTGAAGACCAAAAAAGAAGAAATATGAAGCATTAACAAGAGATTGACAACATTATGTACAAATGATAATTATGCTATTATAGAAATAAGTTAATAAAAAATATTTTGATGTTAACAAAAGATATGCATAAAAAATTGAAAAATAAGTTTGTGTCAAAAGGTTAGAGAAAGGTATAAACTAGCTATGAATTATTGATATTTTTTTTAGTGTGTAGAATTAAGTTGTTTTGAACAAGTATATTTGGTTGAATAGTTATTTGGTCTCAAAAAGCAAATTGTTTCAAACAAAAGAAGAAGGAAGATGTACACAGTCAGAATTCTTACTTCAATGAACAATGATGAAACAAGAAAGATTTAAAGAAGAGAAAAGTGAAGTTATACAATAGAATGATAATTTTCTAGAAAAATACAGTTTTGTGGAGGTAAAAAACCAATAAAGAATATAATTTATTACAGGTCAAAACCCACCTCTATAGGTTGAATATATTGGGTAATATATTTGACCAATTCTACTAAAGTAGGATTTACTATCATAAGATGACTTTCTATCAATCGAAAAGAAAGTTTTGCATGGAGAGAGTTAGTTATCGACTCAAAAACCAAAAAGGAAGGATTCTAAAGCATTTACAAGAGATGATTAGCATTCAATTCATATTATTATTCAAGATTTAATAGCATAAGGAATTTAAATGAAGAAATTAAAGACGAAATAATGAAGATGTTTGAGTTCAAAGAGAAAATCAATATTTAAATGTTGAAACATCATTTATAAGTAACAAAACAGAGCATAGAACAAAGAGCATTGAACAAGTTTTAAAATTTTATGCTTGAACTAATATTATAGAAGATCAATACTTGTTAAATCCTCAAAGGTTAAAAACTTCGTTTCAAAGTTGAATGTTTCTGTTTTCCCTATAATGTTTGTGATTTAGCTTGTATACAGAGTTAAATGATATAAAGCAAAAGAAGTGACTAGAGGGGATGGGTGAAAAAACGATTTGAAACAAACCATTTGAGCCAATCCAAACCAAAATAGCTATTTTTTTCAAATATTTTAGATTGCAATTTAAATTCTAACCCATTTGACAAAACACCAAACCTAAAGGCTAAAACCCTAAGTATTACATCTTTTTTTCATCATCAACCTCTTTCCCATCTTCCTTTCCATTCTTTTGTATTCTCTACGCAAAAACACAATAGTGAACGAGTCTACGAAGTATGAACATTCACAAAGGTTGAAGCCAAGGCATCATTCACCTATTCCTTTCTAGCTTTTGCCAACAATGTGAGTGACTCACATTTATTCTTTTATGTATTTTTTTAATTCTATTTTGCATATTTTTCTTTTTCTTTTTTCCTTCATACTTTGTAAGAAACTCGCATTTTAGCATTTTAATATTTTTTTTAATTCTATTTTGCATATTTAGCTTATTTCTTTGTATTTTTTTTTTCACCAAGCAATGTGAAAGACTTACATTTTTCTTCATATTTAAATTATGTAAGAAACTTGCATTTTAGTATTTATGTACTTCAGTGTATAAAAGCCTCGTTTCCCTCCCCCCCCCCCCCCCCCCCCCCCCGGTTATTTGATCAACAATTGGTGATGTGAAAAGTAAAAATTAAGTTGATAATATTTTCTATTTCTATTAGTGAAAGAGATAATTCAAATATTAATAGCATTTCATTTGTATGGTTTAGTAGTTTAAATGTGTTTTTAGTTTGGTTTAATGTAGAACTAAGGTTATGTAGCATTCCATTTTAGTTATTGTGAACTACAATATAAGATCTAATAGTTGATCAATGAAAAAAATCATGATTTAGAGACAATACCAGAATTGCAATTGGTAGTGGCTAACGTTGAAGCTTATAATAGAGTATCAAATGTCAGTATATGCTAAAGCACATTACATTTTGTTATCATATTATTTATGAAATGGAAATGGAGGCATTGTCAATCTGTCAATGTTAGAATTGTTTATATTAAAAATGCAAAAGAGGATGTTGCCAAAGCTAAGTATATTCGCATGCTTTTGATAAAATCATTACACCTGATTTTTACTGTCCAAGATAGCTTTAATTTTATTAAAATGTTATTTTAGTGTTAATTTATTTTTGTTTTTGTGTATGGATGTCTACACCAAATGATAACAAGAAACAGTGCTTCAAAAATAGCAAACCAATGTGTAATCTTGATAGCCATGATGATGTTAGTAGTGGAAATCCAATCTCTTCCGCTAAATCAACTAGAACCCATGTTTCTGCATTAACTAAGAAAAGACCAAGGTCTAAGATATGAGATCATTATACAAAGAAAAAGAATAATGGTAAATTAAGGGTATTCTATAATTATTATTCCAAAAATTTTGCATTTCAATGTTCTCCAGGGATTAGTACATTGCATGCTCACTTGAATAGATGTTCCCAATTTAAACTTAAACATGGAGAGGACAAACAAAAGACTGTTCCTAGCATTATTAAAAGTAAAGGGGGCACAAGAAATATGTTAACTCAATTTGATCAAGATTTGTGTAGAAGAAGACTTGTTAAGATGTTTATTATTACCGAAATGCCATTTAAGTTTGTTAAACATGAAGAATTTCATGTTTCTAGAAGTTATGCAACTAAAATTTAGTCTTCCTTCACGTAAGACATTAACATACGAGGTTCTTGAATTACTTAAGGATGAGAGGGGAAAACTGAAGAGACATTTTTCATCATATTCTCCTGAATTTACTTAACCACAAACATATGGAATTCAAATCAAAATTTAAATTGTCTTAAATTTCATTTTATTAATGATAAGTGAAAGTTGCAAAAAAGAACTATCAATTTTTTTCAAATTGCTAACCATTCTATTGAGATTATTAGAAAGATTATAGAAAAATGTCTTGTTAGTTGGGGGCTCACTAAGGCTCTCACCATCACTAGTGATAATACTAGCTCAAATGATCTAGGCATTCAATATTTAAAAAAGATTTGTCTTAGAATACACTTATAATGAAGGGTGAGTTTCTCCACATGAGATGTCATAAATACACAAGATATATATATATATGCAACTAAGGTCAATATCATAAATAATCTAAAAGAATTGGAGGCAATTTGGTAATTCGTATGAGGACTATAAATAAGCCGTTATAAACCCTATTGACCTTTTCCTCCCATTGTACCTCATAGAACCCTAGAATCTTCTTGTGTGAATCCAGAGAGAAGGAGACGGCCCTTTTCTACCGCTAGCTTATTAAATTAAGGTAAGCACATCAATTGGAAGTTATTGATGGATTATTTAAGTATATGTTGTGGAGTAAAGAATTAACGGAATAGGGCTCGTTACAAATTAAGTTCAAGATTATTCCATCACAATTTAGATCAAGTAAGTGTACCAATTCATGTATCATATTGTAAATTTCATCTTAGATAGATAATCTAGGTTAAATTTATTAGAAATTAGACTGAGGGATCGATTTATGAAGTGTACAATAAGATACATAGTTAATCAACATGACCTTGTTATGGGCGTGTTGAATTTAAAGAGTGAATAGAGAGATACATGGCCTCTCAAGATGACCATGTTGAAACCATGTTAATGAGCGGTGGACGAAGAAATACATGACCTTTCAACATAACCATGTTGAGACCATGTTAAAGAACAGTGAACAGAGAGATATATGACCATGTTGAGACCTTGTTGAAAAGAGAGAGAGAGAAATGTACACGACCTTTAGCATAGTTGTGTACTACTTAGTGTTTACCTACAGGGCTTTCAACATGACCGTGTTGAGTTGAAATGCATCTATTTCCTTTTGATATTTATAAAAATACAATTCTAAAATCATATAATTTGAATAATGTATAGGTTTGGGAGACTTGTGAAGTTAGAAAAATATAAAGCAAACCAAGTTTTGCAAAGTTAGGTATGTATAACTTGTATGTTAATTTGTGCTTGTTTAAGTTAGTGTATATATTAAATTTGGTTTAATTAAAAGAATAGCTTAAGTGTTTAAGTTATATGTTATATGTGCTTGGCTCAGCCTAAGGGCCCATAGTGGAAAATTTCTAGGGAGCATCTTAATAATCATTGTGTGACGTTGTCCCTAGTGGAGTTGTGCTTAGAGATGATTTAACTTGATTATTGGATTAAGTGTTTAAGTGGACATGGGTGTGGGGCCTATAATGGTAGTTCCCATCACCAAGATTAAGTGGTTTAAGTGAACATAGGTATGGGGCCCGTAGTGGTGGTTTCCATCACTAAAACATGTTCCAATGTGTTATGTGCATTAAGGGAATGATGATTACCCTGTTGTTACCTAAGCTTAAATTGTATCCTGAAATGGTTGCCAGTGTTAAGTGCTTCATAATGCATATAATACCTGTTCATGTTTGTTCATGCGTATATGCTTGTGTTATACATACTAGACATTAGCTCGCCCCTCAAGGAACATTTTTTTTTTAAATACGGGTATTGAGAGAGATGATAACTCAGAAGATAACTTGGGTTTGGGTAAACCAAAAAGAAAGAGAGAAAATGGTTACCATTACTACTATGGTGATTAGAAATTTGGGAGAATTATATTAATTGAATGTAATAGATAGTAACATTTGGAGAATGTTTATTTAGAGTTTTATAGACTCCTGCTACATTAGATGTTGAATATGGATTTAAGAAATTGATTTTAGTTGTGGGATGTATTGACTGTCTTTATACAGGAATCTTAGAATAAAAAGGTATCAGAGTTAGTCTAGAGCCTTAAGGTATTCTTATGAGATAAGAACATGTAGCAAACAGTAGCGTAACCTAAGTTCTAGGGCGTTACAACTTATATGGTATCAGAGCATAGGTTTATGATCTTTAGGGACTTAAGTTTTTGATCTATAGAAGATAGTTTGATGATCCTTAGGATGTAAGTTTTGATCTATAGAGCATAGGTTGTTAATCCTAAAGAGCTTAGGTAATGATCCTTAGAATTAAGTGATGATCAATAGACATAAGTTTTAAATAGTAGAGCATAAGATATGATCTTTAAAGAAATTAAGTATTTGATCTATAAGATAGTGAGACATGAAGAGAGTGGGAAAATTATAGGACATTTATTTATTTATTTATTTTCATGTATTATTATTTTACTTGCCATCTATTAACTGCTAAGTTATATATATGAGTAAACCTTATGTATAGTGGTATATGTGTATATACTTACACACAATGACACCAACCTTAACTGATATTAACTTAAGTAAATCTGGTTGTCTCTTCTTAAATAGAATGCCTCCAAGAAGAATCACCGAATCAGAAGTTGGAAGGGGTGCAAGGCATGACAACCCCAATGAGGAGGAAATCCATAATCCACAACCACAAGGGGAAAGAGGTAAGATGACTGAAGAGACAGTTCAGCTACTACATACTATAAATCATTTGGTGGGACTGTTAGCACAACAACACTAAGCCCCTAATGTTGCACAGCACAAAATTGTCAATGAACCCATCAGTTTTGATACGTTCATCAAAGTAGCTAAGGAATTTAAACTAAGAGTGGATGACCCAATTGAAGCTAAAGATTGGATACAGGAAATGGAGAAAACCTTTGCTACCTTTCAGATACCAGAAGATAGGAAGGTCAATTATGTTGCATTCATGTTGAAAGGAACTACAGCAAAATGGTGGGCCTCAATTCCTAGACTTGCAAGGGAATTTATGAACTGGACAATATTTAAGGAGCTATTTTATCATAGGTACTTCCCCAGCAACTCTAGAGATATGATAGAAAATGAATACTACAACTGTGAATAAGGGGACCAAACAGTTAAAGAATATGAGGTAGAGCTGAACCAAATTCCTTCCTAAGAATGTGCGTAACAATGATAGGTCCCGAGCTAGAAGATTTATAAGAGGCTTGGACTTGGACCTACAACTTGTAGTGGGGGGCTTTCAACTGAATACATATGTTGAAATGGTTTATAAGGCTAAGTACCTCGAGCAAAACAGAAAGATCATTAAAGAATAGAGGAGCCGTAAAGTAGCAATAACTCTAGGGAAAAGACTTACCTTAAGTGGAATGGGGCAAAACAAAGGCAAAAGACACTATGTGCAGCAGAGCATAATACAGAGTGTTGCAACCCTTCTCTTACAGATCAGATAAGTGCCCTTGACACTTTCTACAGCAAGCCCAAATGTTAAATGTTCTAAATGTTATAGGTCTCATGAACTGAGAGAGTGCAAATATCTAGAGGGGGCATGTTTCTCTTATGGGAAGACTGGAGACATTAGCAGGCGTTGCACTGAGAGGTCAATCCTCTTAATTTTATGTCATGTGTGTAGTCAAAGGGGACACAAAGCAGTAAACTATCCTCAAGGACAAGTAAGAAATCAGGCAAGCTCAATCCAACAGGCAACCAGACCTCCAATGAGAGGACAAAGTAGTAGACCACAGGCAAGTGATCCCAAACAGAGCATTCCTACTAAGGTGTTTGCTATCCACCAGTAGTAGCATTAAGACATTGTTGACATAGACAATATTGCAGGTATGCTTCTAATAAACTACCGCAATGCATATGTACTGTTTGATACCGGTCTATTTGTATCCTATGTATCTAAGGATTTTGTATGCGCATATGCATTGAATGTTGAAAACATGAATATAATTGTCTAGCTATTGGTACTCCCTTGGGAGTAAGAGAAAGAATAAGTAGAATATGCAGAAGAGTGAAAATAGAAATACATGGTAGAGTAATGCCAACAAACCTTCTAATATCGGAGATGGTGGAGTTTGACATTATTTTGAGTGTCAACTGGCTGTCAAAATATCATACTATCATTGACTGTCACAACATGGTAGTGCAGTTTAATATACCAGGGAAGGAGTACTTTGAATATAAATTAAAAGTGTAAAGACCCACTAAATTACCCACTTATGAGATGTGGGGAAAAAGTGTGCTAGTAATTATATTTGTTGAAGCTAGTGAAGAGGCCAAGATTGAAGGGTACCAATAGTGAGGGAGTTTCCCGATATGTTTCCAGAAGACCTTCCTAGTTTACCTCCAGCCAAGGAGATAGAATTTAATATTGATTAGGTACAAGACACAGTACCAATATCAAAACCAGTTTATAGGATGACACTAGTGGAATTGGAAAAACTAAGGAAATAGTCATAAGAGCTACAGGATAAGGGTTTCATAAGATCTAGTGTCTCTCCTTGGGGTACACTAGTCTTATTTGTAAAAAAGAAATATGGAAGCATAAGACTCTATATAGACTATAAAGAGTTAAACAAGATTACTATCAAGAACAAATATCTTCTCCTTAGGATAGATGACTTGTTTGACCAATTGCAAAGAGCTTAAGTGTTTTCTAAAGTAGACTTAAGATCAAGTTACCATCAATTAAGAATTAAAGAAGAAGACATTCAGAAAATAGCATTCATGACCAAATATGGGCATTACGAGTTTTTCGTGATGCCCTTCAGACTAACTAATTCACTAACTACATTCATGGATTTAATGAACAAAGTATTCAAGGATTTTCTAGATAAATTTGTAATTGTCTTTTATAGACAATATCCTGATATACTCTAAAAGCACTGATGAGCATGAAGAGAACTTGAGACTAGTAATAGGCAAGTTATAAGAAGAAAAGTTATATGTCAAGTTTAGTAAGTGTGAATTCTGGCTAGAATAAGTAGTGTTCCTAAGTCATGTAGTAAATAGAGATGGGATTTTGTGGACCTAGAAAAGGTGAGAACAGTATTGGATTAGCATAAACCGAAGACAGTTACAAAGGTTAGAAGCTTCCTAGGTCTGGCAGGTTGCTATAGGAGATTTGTAGAGAAGTTTTCCAAAATAGCAACTTCTCTCACTAGACCGACAAGGAAGAATATAAGATTTTAATGAGATGACATATGTGAAACTAGCTTTCAAATGCTTAAAGAAAAACTTGTGTCAGCACTAATTTTGACCCTGTCCAAGAGTGGGGAAGAATTTTACAGTGTATAGTGATACTTTAGTTCAAGGGTTAAGGTGTGTGTTGATCAAGGTGGTCAAGTAATAACTTATGCATCCCGCCAATTGAAGCTATATAAGAAGAACTACCTAACTCATGACTTGGAGTTGGTAGCCATGGTACTAGCTTTGAGGCTATAGAGGCATTACTTATATGGAGAAAAGTGCAAAATCTTTACGAATCATCAGAGCTTGAAGTATATCTTCTCCAAGAAGGAGTTAAATATGAGATAAGGAAGATAGTTGGAGCTAATCAAAGATTTTCTGGAGATACGTTACCGTCAAAGAAAGGCCAATGTAGTGGTAAATACTCTTAGTAGAAAGAAACAAAGTAACATAGCTACTCTCATCACTTCACAGAAAGAACTATTGAAAGATATGCGCAAACTGGAACTAGAGATCTTAACACAAGAACTTGGAGCAAAAATGGCTACCTTAAGAATACAGCCAACTATAGTGGATAGAATTAAAGTTGGTCAGATAGAAAAAAAAAAAAAAAAAAAAAAAGTATTCAAGAGATCAAGAGCAGAATGGAATAGGATAAGGCTATGGAATTCAACTTGGATACAGAAGGGACCTTAAAATATAAAATGAGACTATATGCGCCAAAGGATACAGAATTGGCGAGAGAGATAATGAAAGAGATACATTACTTAGCCTATACAATATACCCTAGAATTACCAAAATGTACAAGGACTTGAAGAGTCATTACTAGTGGAGAAATATGACAAGAGAGATAGCTGAGTATGTAGTCAGATGCCTCACATGCCAGTAAATCGGAATAAAACATTGGAGATTAGCTGAAGAGTTATAGCCTCTTCCAATACCAAAGTGAAAATGGGAGCATGTGACCATAGACATTATTATAGCCTTCCGAATACCAAGGAGAAATAGGATGCAGTTTGGGTAATAGTGAACAAGTTGACAAAGTTTGCTCATTTTATACCAATCATAGTAGGATACTAGTTGGAGAAACTGGCTTAGATATACATACAAGAGATAGCTAGATTGCATGGCATGCTAGTGACCATCACTTCTGATAGAGATACGAGGTTTGTAAGTAGATTCTAGAGCAACTTAAATAATGCTTTAGGTACTAAATTGCAATTCAGCACAGCATTCCACCCTCAGATGGATGATCAGTCTAAAAAGATTATACAAACACTGGAAGATTTGCTTAGAACATGTGCACTAGATTTTTGAGGCAACCAGAATAAGCATATACCTCCTGTGAAGTTTACCTATAATAATAGTTACTGGGCAACCATCCAAATGGCTCCATATAAAGCTCTTTATGGAAGAAGGTGTAGATACCAACTACATAGGATGAAGTGGGAGGAAGACAAATAATGAAGCCAAAGTTAATACAAGAGGCAATAGACAAGGTGAAATTGATCAAGTAGAAAATACAAACAACCCAATCTTAATAGAAGAGCTATGCAGATAAGAGAAGACACCCTTTGGAATTTCAAGTGGGAGATAAGGTCTTATTAAGGATTTCTCCAACAAAATGAGTGATCGAATTTAGGTTAAGAGGAAAGCTAAACCCAAGGTACGTAGGCCTGTTTGAGATCTTACAACAAATAGGTAAAGTGGCTTACAAGTTACCTCTTCGACCAAATTTGGCCAGAGTACATAATGCATTCTATGTATCCATGCTAAGGAAGTATATACCATATCCGGACCAAATAGTAGCTTTAGAACCACTGAATGTGCAGCCAAACCTATCGTTTATGGAAAGGCCAATCAAAATTGTGGAAACCAAGGAGCAAGTACTAAAACAGAAAATAATCCCTTATGTTAAGGTGTAATTGACCAACCAAATAGAAAGAGAAGCAACCTGGGAATTAAAAGAGGAGATAAGAAGAAGATATCTAGAACTCTTCAATAATTTAGGTAATTTTTTAGGATGAAAATTCTTATAGGGGAGGTAGGGGTGGAATTTAAATACACGAGTAATATAATATATATGCCGTTATAAACCTTATTAACCTTTTCCTCTTGTTGCACTTCACAGAACCCTAGAACCTTCTTGTGTGAATCCCGAGAAAGGAGACGACCCCTTTTCCACCACAACTTATTGGATTAAGATAAGTACATCAATTGGAAGTTATTGATGGATTATTTTAGTATATGTCATGGAGTAGAGAATTAACAAAATAGGGTTCGTTATAGATTAAGGTCAAGATTAATCCATGCTACATAAGGTTTGGAACAAGCACTTCAAGCATATCAATCACAATTTGAATCAAGTAAGTGTACCAATTTGTGTACCATATTGTAAATTTCATCTTAGATAGATAATCTAGGTTAAATTTATTAGAAATTGGACCGAGGAATCAATTTACAAAGTGTACAATAAGATATACAGTCAATCAACATGACCGTGTTATGGGTGTATTGAATTTAAAGAGTGAACAAAGAGATACATAACCTCTCAAGATGACCATGTTAAAACCGTGTTAATGAATAGTGGACAGAGAGATACATGACCTCTCAACATGACCATGTTGAGACTGTATTAATGAACAATGGATAGAGAGATACATGACCATGTTAAGAACTTGTTAAAAAAAAAAAAACAGAGAGAGAGAGAGAGAGAGAGAAATGTACATGACCTTTAACACGGTCATGTACTACCTAGTGTTCACCTACACGACCTCCAACATGACTATGTCAAGTTGAAACACGCCTATTTCCTTTTGATAACTTAAATAATGTATAGGTTTGAGAGACTTGTGAAGCTAGAAAAGTATAAGGCAAACCAAGTTTTGCAAAGTTAGGTACTTGTAACTTGTGTGTTGATTTATAATTATTTAAGTTAGTGTATGTATTGAATTTTATTTAATTGGAAGAATTGGCTTAAGTGTTTAAATTGTATGTTATATGTGCTTAGCTCAACCTAAGGGCCTGTAGTGGCAAATCCCTATGGAGCATCCCAATGATCATTGTGTAACATTGTCCCTAGTGGAGTTGTGCTTAAAGATGATCTAAGTTAAATGTTAGATTAAGTGTTTAAGTGGAAATGGGTGTGGGGCCCATAGTGACAGTTCCCATCACCAAGATTAAGTGGTTGAAGTGAACATGAGTGTGTAACCCGTAATAGTAGTTCCCATCACCAAAACATTTTCCAATGAGTTATGTGCATTAAAGGGGTCATGAGTATCCTATTATTGCTTGTGAACTTAAATTGTATTCTAAAACTATTGCCAATGTTTAAGTGCTGCATAATGCAGTGATATCTATTCATGTTTGTTCATGCGTGTGTACTTATATTATACGTACTAGGCATTAGCTCACTCCTTGGGGAACATTTTTTTTTAGATGCAATTGTTGAGAGAGATGATAACCCAAAAGATAACTTAGGTTTAGATGAACTATAAAGATAGGAAGAAAATGGTTATCATTACTACTGTGGTGATTAGAAAATTTGGAGAATTCTGTTAATTGAATGTAATAGATAGTGTCATTTGGAGAATGTTTATTTAGAGTTTTATATACTTCCATTAAGTTAGATGTTGAATATGGATTTATGAAATTGATTTTGGAGTTGTAGGATATATTGAATGTCTTTATGCAAGAATTTTATAATAAAAAGGTATTAGAGTTGGTCTAAAGCTTTAATGTGTTCTTATAAGATAAGGACGCAGGTTGAGTAATAGCACGACCCAAGTTCTAGAGCGTTACAGATATTGCGCTCACATATTAAACTTAACTATGAAAGAGGGTTAAAGGATATAGATGTCTCTATTTTTAGGATTCTAGTTGCAATTAAATATGTAAGGTTATCCCTTAGTAGATTAGCTAGATTTAAGAGTTATGTGGAGAAACTAGAGGTTGAAAGCAAAAGCCTTTTTATGTTTAGATGTTGAGATGAGATGTGATTGAAATCCTTATACCAGATCAATCACCCAAGCCTAAACTTAAGGACTACTAAATTTAACTCAACAGATCATAACCAAGCACCCCTTTAAGGGCAAGGAACCATTTATCTAAGACATAGGTTTTTACTATCTCTCTGACCATCCTACCCTCTCAATCATCTTGCCCTAACTTTCTCTTAACGCTACAAGCACTAAGCCATTGTCCGACCACTTAAACTAACCTAATAACAAGCTGCTAACAACATAATGCAACGAGTTATCCCAAATTTAGATAACTCAAACCAACCTGTTTCGATGCCCGGTGACCAGTCTAAAGCTCTACCATGCCATTCTCTAACCTACTCACCTCCATATCGCCATCTTTCAACTTAGCATGAATACTAACTATTGGGAGTCGAATCCAACAAAATTAAAACCTACTCCTAAACAATTATATAATTTGTATATAGCAGTGAGTAGGGTCGTATCCATAGGGATTGGTTAAATATATTTCTATTAAAAGAGAATAAAGAGAAAAAGAAGAATGAGGGTTTTGTTTGTAAATTGAAATAATACTGAAATCAGATAATAAAATTGAATAATGATGAAAGTCTAACCAAAGGAATCAATATAGTTTAATTCATAGAACTGATCATTGATGCAAATATTTTCTATTCTTTATCTAAAATAAACTAGTTATGGTTATTAACAAGATCTAATAACCTATCTCTCCTTACTTTCTTGATAATCAAAACAAGCTATTTGATTACTTCTCTTATTGATTAAACAACCCTAAACAAGCTCTTAGGATTTAATCTATTAATAGCATTAAAAACAAGAGAGATTACTAATTCATGCCAGTAGATTATAAGATAACCTATTTAAACAAGGTTATATATCTCCATAACATGAATTTGACTATCTATTCTATAACCAAACATGTTATTGTGTCACAGAAACTAGAACTATCAAACAATTATGGACCTGACGTTCTAGTTGACAATATATTAACTTACTAATTGAATAGAAGAGTTATAATTCATACCAATCAAACAAGATAATAATAACAAAACATTCAGAAGATATATAAATATCTAAAAACAAAGAATAGAATAAAGACAAATCAATTAGATCTCACAATTCTTGAAGAACTAAACTTTTGATGATCCTTTAGCTAGAAAATCTGTTTAGCCACACATGTTCATCCCAAAACGAAAATCAAAAAGTGAAAAAATATGAAAAGTCTTTGTTTCAGGTGTCTCTTGCCTTTCCTATTCGGTTTCTTCACTCCTCAACTACCTCCTTTTGGAAAACGAAGAGGTATATATAAGAAAACCGAAAGATCTCCTGAAACGGCCAAACTTATCCATATACACGATCTCAACTCACTGTTATACACGACCGTGTACTTTAACCGTGTATGCTTCTGTTGGTTCTTCAAGTCAGATACACGGCCCGTGTACTTTAACTGTGTATGCTTCCGTTGGTTCTTCAAGCCAGATACACGGCCGTGTACTTTAACCGTGTATACTTCTGTTGGTTCTTCAAGCCAGATACACGGCCGTGTACTTTAAACCGTGTATGCTTCTGTAGGTTCTTCAAGCCAGATACATGACCGTATACTTTAAACACACGCCCGTGTACTTCCCTTGTACGCCGGCGATGTAAATCCTTGACTTTGATCCAAATTGTAGATGACTTCTCTAAATCACTTGAATTAGCACTCTTGACTCCATTAAACCTGATTTATCACCATAATAAAATTAAGTACCATTTCCTTATGATTTCTATAAAATCAATAATAAATTAACACAATTCATACTATAAAGATTAAGTATAAAATGGCTCTATCAAATTCCCCCACACTTAAACTCTTGCTTGTCCTCAAGTAATTAAATCAAATCAATTGAGAAATCCGTCATAGATTATACGAAATTTCGTTTCATCATTTCAAGCATCTATTCTTTTATAATTCATGACTTGTAATTTTAATATCTACTACTCCAACCAAACTGGTTTTTGGTGATTAAATTACCATAGACAAAATTTAATAGCTAATCTAAACAAAACAAACTTTAATCCTCATGTTTAGCAAAAGAACTTTTATTCCAAAAGTAAATACTTAATCCAATAAGGAAAAACACCCAATTAAACTTCATTGGATATTAGCAAGTATATAATCTTTGCAACACAAAATAAAAGCATATGGTATCTACTCTTTCCCTAGATTTTCTCCCTTTTTATTATAAGTCTTATTTCATTCAATGATCTTTACATTCATATTCTTTTGATTTAATCAAGCATCTATTTTGACGGGTTTTTGCCCGCTTCTTTTTCATGAACTTTCACCTTTTCCGCCCTTATCGTTATAGTGAGTTCATCGAGTCGGCAACATCTCGAGCTCGTCACTCAAGTGACCGGGTTTTAAGATACCCCTACGGACTCTTCCTCACTTTAACATTCAAGTTCGAATATTCTTAACTCAATTACTTGAATCATTGGAGTAATGGCTATGCTTGATTATTTTTCCCCTTTATTTATTTATTTTTTTTTAAAGGATCACTAAGGAGAAAGTTTCTTCAACATCTTTCACTAAGTGTTATCATTGTTTCAAAAACAACTTCAAAGAGTATACAGTAACTAATTTAACCTAAAAGTAAACTTGTTTATTTTTCACTTAAGAACTCGACCTACTCTTAAACTTCCAATTCTAAAGCTAAATACAAGGTATATTTGTTTCTTAAAGATTTCACTACTTAATTTTAACCAAGTATTCTAATTACAACAGTAGGTGAGTAAAACACTTAAACAAGTCAATTTCACATTTTGTAGATACTTATTACAACATTTAGTACAATCTCCAGATTTCATGAAAATTTTGAAAAAATTGGCTTAAAATTTGCCATATAATGCTTAAGGACAAACATTCAAAGTATGAGTCAATTCACTATTCTCTATATTTTATTATCCTCTCCCCCACACTTAGTTTGAACAGTGTCCGCACTGTTCCTAATTCAGCACAATTAAAGAGAAATTAAAAACATAAGGAACATTAGAGAATAAGAGAAAAGGAATACTAGTACTTCCCCGGTATAAAGTGTAAAGTGATTAGAATTCTCCCCTTAAGCACGAGAGAGTGTCATCTGATGATATGTACCCTTTCTGTAGCTAATCAAAAGAAAAAAAAATCAAAACAAAACTAAAATAAAATAAATTGAATTTTTTTTTTTTTAGACATGGGTTGCCTCCCATGAAGCGCCTTTCTTTAACGTCTTTGGCTAGACGTTCCTGGTAATTAATCGCAGTACTCGGGGTAAGTTAAACTGGTTTCTTCAATATTACACACTTGAAATCCTTCATAAAAAGGTTTCAAGTGATGACCATTGACTTTGAAAGTCTTACCAGTTTCAAGACTTGTGATCTCAACTGCACCATGTGAAAATATGTTAGTGATAACAAAAGGACCAACCCACCATGAGCGTAGTTTTCCAGAAAACAACTTCAATCGAGAGTGATAAAGTAATATTTTTTTACCTACAGAAAAATTCTTTTGAGAAATCATTTGATCATGAAAATCCTTTGTTTTTTCCTTGTAGATTTTAGTACTCTCATAAGCTTCTCTTCGAATTTCCTCAAGTTCTTGTAATTGAAGTTTTCTGTGCTCACCAGCCTCATCCATTTGCATGTTACATTGTTTTACAGCCTAGTACGCCCTATGTTCCAACTCCACAGGTAGGTGACACGGTTTGCCAAATATCAAACAGTAAGGAGACATACCTATAGGGGTCTTGTAAGCTGTCCGGTAGGCCCATAATGCATCTTCAAGTTTTGTGCTCCAATCCTTCCTACTTGGATTGACAGTTTTTTTCCAGAATAGACTTGATTTCTCAATTTGATACCTCTGTCAATCCATTGGTTTGAGGGTGGTATGCAGTGGAAGTGCGATGAGTGACATTGTACTTTTTAAGTAGAGTTTCCACTACTCTATTACAAAAGTGTGTGCCACGATCACTGATAAGAGCCTTTAGTGTCCCGAACCTAGCAAAAATATGAGATTTGACAAAATCCACAACAACTTTGGCATCATTAGTTCGGGTCGCTTTGGCTTCCACCCACTTTGAGACATAATCCACAGCAAGAAGGATGTAAACATTACCGAAAGAAAGAGGAAAAGGACCCATAAAGTCAATACCCCATATATCAAATATTTCACAAGCAAGAATAGGGGTAAGTGGCATTTGGTCTCTATGTCCTAAGTTGCCAACTTTTTGACATCGTTCACAAGACTTACAAAACATATAAGAATCACGAAACAAGGTAAGCCAAAACAACCCACACACTAACACTTTTTGAGCTGTCCTCTTAGGGTCAAAATGTCCACCACATGCATATGAGTGACAAAATTGCAAGACAAAAGGAATATCGTCTTGAGAAATACACCTTCTAATGATTTGATCAGCACAATGTTTCCACAAATACGGATCATCCCATACATAGTACTTAGCATCACTTTTAATTTTATCTTTTTGAGCCCTAGACAAATCACTTGGTAGTGTCTTAGTAACCAAATAGTTGACAATATCAACATACCAAGGAATTGTCTTTTGAATAGAAAAGAGATGCTCATCTGGAAAATCATCTTGTAGTGGTATTGACCCTTCACTGATAAGTATTCTACCGAGGTGGTCGGCAACTAAGTTTTTGGAGCCTTTCCAATCGCATATTTCTAGATCAAACTCTTGTAATAAGAGTATCCATCGAATAAGTCTTGGTTTCGCCTCCTTCTTCGCAAGCAGGTACTTGAGAGCTGCATGATCAGAGTAAACAATTACCTTAGTACCAAGTAAATATGATTTGAATTTTTCTAAAGCAAAAACAACAGCCAAGAGTTCTTTTTCCGTTGTGGAATAGTTGCATTGAGCACTATCCAATGTTCTGGAAGCGTAATAAATGACATAAGAAGCTTTTCTCAACTCTTTGGCCAAGAACAGCTCCAACTGCATAATTGCTTGCATCACACATAATTTCAAAGGGAAGGTTTCAGTCAGGTGGTTGAATGATTGGAGCAGAAGTTAACTTATCCCTCAATGTGTCAAAAGCATGCTTGCAGGCCTCATCGAACTCAAATGCCACTTCTTTTTGCAGCAATCTACATAGGGGCTGAGTAATCTTGGAAAAATCCTTGATGAAGTGTCGATAGAATCCTGCACTCCCAAGAAAAGAGCAAATTTCCCGTACACTTACAGGGTAAGGTAGAGATTTAATCAATTCTATTTTAGCTTTATCCACTTCAAGTCCCCTAGAAGATACAATATGACCTAGAATTAGGCTCTGTTCAACCATAAAGTGACATTTTTCATAGTTCAATACAAGATTCTTATCTATACATCTTTGAAGCACTTTTGTAAGGTTAGTCAAACATGAATCAAAAGAGTTACCATAGACAGTGAAGTCATCCATGAAAACTTCTATGATATTTTCCACATAATCTGAAAATATACTAACCATACACCTTTGGAATGTGGTTGGGGCATTGTAGAGCCCAAAAGGCATCCTTCGATACGCAAAAGTACCGAATGGACATGTGAAAGTAGTCTTCTCTTGATCTTCCGGTGCCACTGGAATTTGATGAAAACCTGAATAACCATCAAGACAACAATAGTGAGAATGGCCAGCCAAACGTTCAAGCATCTGATCAAGAAAAGGAAGAGGGAAGTGATCTTTTCTAGTTGACACATTCAACTTCCTATAATCAACACAAACCCTCCATCCATTCTGAACACGAGTAGGAACTAACTCACCATTAGAGTTTTCAATCACAGTTAAGCCCGTTTTCTTTGGAACAACTTGAATTGGACTTACCCATTTGCTATCGGAAATTCGATAGATCATACCTACATCAAGAAGTTTCAAGATCTCTTTCTTAACTACTTCCATCTTTAGGTGGGTTTCAAACGACGCTGAACTTCCCTTGAAGGTTTGCAATTATCTTCCATTAATATCTTGTGCATGCATGTGGAGGGGCTTAGTCCTTTGATATCAGCTATGGACCATCCAATGGCTTCTTTATACTCTCTCAATACCAGAATCAACTTTTCTTCTTCTAAAGTACTTAGTTTGTTAGAGACTATCACAGCAAGAGTTTCATTTTCTCCTAAGAAGATGTACTTTAGATGTTCGGGTAAGGGTTTTAATTCCAGCGTTAGTGCCTGCACAATAGAGGGAAGAAGTCTTATGTTAAAAGGAGGTAAATTAATGTAGAACACACCATACCTGATAGGTTTTAACGATTCCAGCTCACAAATCATGTCCTGCAAATCAGAGGATATTACAAACTTCTCCTTAAGAGTTTTTAATGCATTAACAGTAAGACTCCTATTAAGTGTAATTTTCAACTCATCATCGTCTATCAAGTCAAATGTAGCCTGTGTTAATGGGTCAATAACATCCACAACAAAAACAGGAGAGATATCACTAGAATATTTCATGGCATCATAAATGTTAAATTTAATCACTTCACCATTAAATTCCATAGTGAGGGTACCGTCATGTACATCAATTTTCATCCTGGATGTCTTAAGAAATGGTCTCCCTAATAATATCAGTGATGAATTATGAGAATCATCATTCTCCATGTCAAGCACATAAAAATCAGCAGGGAAACACCAACCCATTAACTTGTACTAAAACATCTTCTAGAACTCCCTCAGGATAAACATTGGACCTATCAGCAAGTTGAACAATAATACCTGTTTCCTTCAAGGGACCAACATTCAAACATTGATAAACAGACAAAGGCATGACATTGATCGAAGCTCCTAGATCACACATGGCTTTAGCAATTCCAAGATTACCTATTTTGCAAGGAATAGTAAACATACCTGGGTCCTTACATTTAGGAGGAAGCTTCTTCTGAAGAATAGCTAAAACATTCTCACTCACACTAATCTTTTCATTACCTTTCAGCTTTCTTTTGTTAGTGCACAACTCTTTAAGAAATTTAGCATAGCGAGGTACTTGTTTTATTGCATCAAGAAAAGGAATATTTACCTCAACCTTGAGAAAAGTTTCAAGAATCTCTTTTTCTTCAGCTTCATTCTTGGATTTCGCTAATCTAGAAGGGAAAGGGGGTGCTGTCACCATGAACTTTAGTGGCTCCCTCTGATCTAGTTATCCTGCTGGCTCGGAGTCGAAATCTCTTTCTCAGTCTCTTCCTTAAGATTAGATGGGTGTCCTTTCTTATTTGATCCCTGCAATTCCGTTCCACTTCTCAAGGTAATTGCATTAGCGCTTTGCTTTGGATTTGTGATAGTTTGAGAAGGTAACTTACCTTGAGTTTTCTAACCTGTTTATAGAAAAAGCAAGTTGGCTTACCTGGTTCTCCAAGTTTTGAATGCTCTGCTTTGTCTCATCCTGAAATTGTTTTGTATTAACAGCTAGCGATTTTAACAATTTCCTCAAGAGACATACCTGAAGTGGAAGGAGCTTGTGGTACTTGGTTTGATGGCCTAAGCTGGAATTGTTGGAAATTTTGTGGTTTATTGCTATATCTGAAGTTAGGATGATCCCTCTATCCTCTGTGGCTGTCCTGGGAATCCTCCTACAGCATTGGCATGCTCATGATTGTCATCTTGCAATGTGGGGCACATGTCAGTAGGATGATTAGGGGTAGCACAAATTCCACAAGCCTTCACCTGTTGTGTATTTCCAAGGGCTATTTGCTATACAAGAGAGGTTAGGTTAGAAATTTGATGTTCAAGGTTAGAAACACTTACCTCATTTACCTTCCTTGAAGAAGAATCATGTCTATACCCAAATTGTTGCGAATTAGCAGCCATAATGGAGATCAATTCCCTAGCTTGACCAGGGTTTTTATTCACTATGGCACCTCCACTAGCTGCATCCATCATCTTCCTCTCCATCGGAAGTAGACCTTCATAGAAGTATTGAATGAGAAGTTGTTCAAATATCCCATGTTGTGGACAGCTTGCACAAAGTTGCTTGAACCTCTCCCAATACTCATGAAGAGTTCTCGGTGTCCCTCTGTTTGATACCATAAATCTCTCTTCTTATGCCAACGGCTCTAGACGCAGGGAAAAATTTGTCCAGGAAGAGCTTCACCATAACTGTCCAAGTAGTTATAGAACTGGAGGCAAATAAAACAACTAATCTTTAGCTCTAGTACTTAAAGAAAATGGAAAGGCACGCAACTTGATTTTGATCGTCGGATAATTCCTTGCGGCCTCATACTAAAACACACTATATGAAACTCTTTCAAATGTTTGTGAGGATCTTCATTCTCAAGACCATGAAAAGTGGGTAGCAAATGTATCAAACCAGATTTCAATTCAAATTCAAAAAACCAATTCAGGATATTGAATACAAAGTGGTTGTTGATTCACATCCAGTGCAGCCAATTCTCTTAATGTTCTTTCAGGATTTGCCATATCTTCTTCTTCTTCAAAATCAATGGATGAATTAGACAAATCCAATGCCAAGTTCAATCCAGGAGATGAAGATGATACGGTTTCTTTTTTACGCGGCTTAGCTTCTCTTCGCAGTCTCTTAAAAGTCTTCTCAATCTATAGATTATAAGTGAGTTCACCTGTATGAGAAGAACGAGTCATGCAAGAATAGAAATAAATTTGACACCAATCCCCGACAGCAACGCCAAAATTTGTTGGGAGTTAAATCCAACAAAATTAAAACCTACTCCTAAACAATTATATAATTTGTATACAGCAGTGAGTAGGGTCGTATCCACAGGGATTAATTAAATATATTTCTATTAAAAGAGAATAGAGAGAAAAAGAAGAATGGGGGTTTTGTTTGTAAATTGAAATAATACTGAAATCAAATAATAAAATTGAATAATGATGAAAGCCTAATCAAAGGAATCACTATAGTTTAATTCATAGAACTGATCATTGATGCAAATATTTTCTATTCTTTATCTAAGATAAACTGGTTATGGTTATTAACAAGATCTAATAACCTATCTCTCCTTACTTTCTTGATAATCAAAATAAGCTCTTTGATTACTTCTCTTATTGATTAAACAACCCTAAACAAGCTCTTAGGATTTAATCTATCAATAGCATTAAAAACAAGAGAGATTACCAATTCATGCCAGTAGATTATAAGATCACCTATTTAAACAAGGTTATATATCTTCATAACATGAATTTAACTATCTATTCTATAATCAAACATGTTATTGTGTCACAGAAACTAGAACTATCAAACAATTATGGACCTGACGTTCTAGTTAACAATATATTAACTTGCTAATTGAATAGAAGAGCTATAATTCATACCAATCAAACAAGATAATAATAAAAAAAACATTCAGAAGATATATAAATATCTAAAAACAAAGAATAGAATAAAGACAAATCAATTAGATCTCACAATTCTTGAAGAACTAAACTTTTGATGATCTTTTGGCTAGAAAATCTGTTTAGCCACACATGTTCATCCCAAAACGAAAATCAAAAAGTGAAAAAATATGAAAAGTCTTTGTTTTAGGTGTCTCTTGCCTTTCCTATTCGGTTTCTTCACTCCTCAACTACCTCCTTTTGGAAAACGAAGAGGTATTATAAGAAAACCGAAAGATCTCCTGAAACAGCCAAACTTATCCATATACACAGTCTCAACTCACTGTTATACATGGCCATGTACTTTAACCGTGTATGCTTCTGTTGGTTCTTCAAGCCAGATACACAGCCTGTGTACTTTAATCGTGTATGCTTCTTGATGGGAATCAGCTAACATCAAGAGTTCAAGAGTCAAAATCCAATGACCCGTTACATGGTATTGGAGGTCCAATGACAAGAGCTAGAGCTAAGCGGATGAGAGAAGCTTTGCAAGGATTAGTGATGGAGCTGCAAGAGAAGGAACTGAGCTTTACCAAGGGAGAATCGACATTTATTCACATAATCCAAGCTTCCAAAGAGGATCCCGAGAGAACCGGCCTTGAATGGAGGACAGAGGCTGACACGGTTCCGGGCACGGCTTGAGGCATGACCTGAAGGTCTGTCACAGACTCTGACACGGTTCCGGGCACGGCTTGAGACACGGCCTGAAGGTCTGTCACAGACTCTGACACGGTTCCGGGCACGGCTGGGGACACGGCTTGCAGAACTTTCACAGAAGCTTACACGGGTTAAGACACGGCTTGGGACACGGCCGTGTACTACACTCGTCACATGTTCAGACGCGAATATTATTATTTATTTCCACGTGTACGCTTAGATTTTTTTTCCCCCTTTTAGGTATTTTACGGGGCCATATAAATAGTCTTTTGTCAGACCAATTGAAGGACGGTTGTTGAATACACATTTTGAGAGCCCTCTCTCTTTTGTTCTTTGCAAAAGAACTCCTTTCGATTTCTTCGATCTAAACGCTCGGGGAAGTCATCTTGATAACTTAGGTTTCAATCAGCATGTGTGGTTGGGGTCTAGTTCCGTTCATCACTTGTTCAAGACGATACTTGGGAATCCGATTTCAAATCACGATTGACGGGTTCTAGGTTTAATATACCTAGGGTTCGCATCATTTGGTATCAGAGCCAGGTTTGAATGAGTGTGGGGAAGTGAAGGTGACCAGGCAGGTCCTTATTTCATTTTCTATTGGGAGTTATCATGATGAGGTGATGTGTGATGTAGTTCCCATGCAGGCTCGTCACATATTGTTGGGGCGACCATGGCAGTTCGATCGGAGGGTAATGTATGATGGATATAAGAACCATTACTCTTGTGTTTTAAACAAGAGAAATGTGGTTCTAACTCCCCAGAAACCATGGGAGGCTTGTGAGGATCAAGTGAGGCTAGCAAAAGAGTTTAGAGAGAAACACTTGAGTGGACAAGAAAAGAGTGAAAAAGAGAGAAAGAGTGAGAGGCAAACACTTGTGAGCCAAGAGAGTGAAGAGCTTTACACACTGAGTGGAGAGAAAATTGCAGGAGAGAGTGGGGTTGCAAGAAAAAGTGAGGTTAAGAGTGCAATAGTGGCCAGGAAACAACTACTTGTACTCATGTACAAGGATTTGTATTTTACTACTACTAACCTTAACTCTTCTTTGCCAAGTGTGGTTGTGCCTCTTTTGCAGGAATATGAGGACTTGTTTCCTGAGGAGGTACCAAAGGGATTACCTCCAATAAGAGGCATTGAGCACCAGATTGACTTTATCCCGGGTGTTTCCATTCCTAATCGGCCAGCTTATCGGGCCAATCCAGAGGAAACTAAGGAGATCCAAAGGCAGGTTGATGATCTAGTAGAGAAGGGGTTTGTGAGAGAAAGCCTCAGTACATGCTCAGTTCCTGTCATCCCGGTTCCCAAGAAGGATGGAACATGGCGGATGTGTGTTGACTGTCGAGCAATCAACAAGATCACAGTTAAGTATAGACATCCTATCCCTAGACTTGATGATATGCTTGATGAGTTGCATGGTGCCTGTTTGTTTTCCAAAATTGATTTAAAGAATGGTTATTACCAAATTCGCATGAAAGAGGGAGATGAGTGGAAAACGGCTTTTAAAACTAAACATGGCTTATATGAGTGGATGGTAATGCCTTTTGGATTAACAAATGCGCCTAACACATTTATAAGGTCGATGAATCATGTTCTTCGCGTTTTCATTGGAAAATTTATTGTTGTCTACTTTGATGATATCTTAGTTTACAGCACGACTTTAAATGAACATATTCAGCATTTACAAAGTGTGTTTACTGTTTTGCGAGAAAACAAGTTGTATGCAAACTTGAAGAAGTGCACCTTTTGTATGGAATATGTGGTTTTTCTTGGATTTGTTGTAGGTGCAGATGGGATTGCTATGGATGAAGAAAAGGTGAAGGCGATCAGGGAGTGGCCAACACCTAGGAACGCAAGTGAGGTCAAGAGCTTTCATGGATTAGCAAGTTTTTATAGGAGGTTTGTTAGGAACTTTAGTTCTATAGCTGCTCCTTTAAATGATCTTGTTAAGAAGAATGCTGAGTTTAGGTGGACTAAAGTGCATGAGGAGGCTTTTAATGTTTTGAAAGGTAAGTTGACTAATGCACCATTACTTATTCTACCTAATTTTGAGAAGGTTTTTGAAATTGAATGCGATGCTTCTGGGAAAGGTATTGGTGGTGTTTTGATGCAGGAATCTAAACCGATCGCTTATTTTAGCGAAAAACTCAATGGCGCTGCATTAAATTACCCAGTCTATGACAAGGAGTTATATGCTCTAGTGAGGACCTTGCAAACTTGGCAACATTACCTATGGCCTAAGGAGTTCATCATTCATTCCGATCATGAGAGTTTGAAGTTTCTGAAAACTCAAGGTAAGTTGAACAAGAGACATGCAAAGTGGCTGGAGTTCATTGAGACATTTCCGTATGTGATTAAATACAAGCAAGGAAAAGAGAATGTGGTGGCTGATGCACTTTCTCGAAGGTATTCACTTTTGACTTCTTTGCATACTAGATTGCTTGGATTTGAACTCATTAAGGAATTGTATGAGACTGATGCTGATTTTGGTCAAATTTGGGTTGCTTGTGCTGAGTCTGGATATGCTGACTTTTATAGGCATGATGGGTACTTGTTTAAGAAAGATAGGTTGTGTGTGCCTAAAAGTTCTGTGCGTGAGTTGCTTGTGAGGGAAACACATGGGGGTGGTTTAATGGGACACTTTGGTGTTAAAAAGACTTTGGATATTTTGCATGAACACTTTTATTGGCCAAAAATGAAGCATGATGTGCAAATTGTATGTGACAAGTGCATTACATGTAGACAGGCTAAATCCAAAGTAATGCCCCATGGAGAATACATTCCATTACCCGTGCCTAATCAACCCCGGACTGACATTTCTATGGATTTTGTGTTAGGGTTACCACGGTCTCAAAGTGGAAAAGATAGCATATTTGTTGTTGTTGATAGGTTTAGCAAGATGGCTCATTTCATTGCCTGTTCTAAATCTAATGATGCACAACATATTGCTGATTTGTTCTTTAGAGAGATTGTGCGATTGCATGGCTTGCCCAATTCTATTGTGAGTGATAGGGATGTGAAATTCTTGAGTCATTTTTGGCGTACTCTGTGGAATAGACTAGGCACTAAGCTGTTGTTCTCTACTGTTGCACACCCTCAAACTGATGGTCAGACCGAAGTAGTCAATAGGACTCTTTCAACCTTGTTGCGTGCTGTGATTCATCAAAATTTGAAACAATGGGAGAAATGTCTACCCCATGTAGAATTTGCATATAATAGGACTGTGCATTCCACTACATCTTACTCTCCATTTGAGATTGTGTATGGTTTTAATCCTTTGACTCCACTGGATATTTTGCCTTTGCCTGTTAATGACTTTGTTGATCATGATGGAAAGAAAAAGGCAAAATTTGTGCGGGAATTGCATGCTCAGGTGCGGGCTAACATTGAGAAGAAGAATGAGCATTATGCTCGCCAGGCCAATAAGGGTCGTGTGAAGGTTGTCTTTCATCCAGGAGATTGGGTGTGGGTGCATCTGAGAAAGAAGCGATTTGCTGAACAGCAAAAATCTAAGTTGCACCCTAGGGGAGATGAGTCATTCCAAGTGTTGGAACGCATCAATGATAACGCTTACAAGATTGACTTACCAAGTCACTATGGTAATGTAAGCGCAACTTTTAATGTTTCTGACCTTACTCTATATGATGCAGGTGATTCGAGGACGAATCTTTTCGGGGAAGGAGGGAATGATGGGAATCAGCTAACATCAAGAGTTCAAGAGTCAAAATCCAATGACCCGTTACATGGTATTGGAGGTCCAATGACAAGAGCTAGAGCTAAGCGGATGAGAGAAGCTTTGCAAGGATTAGTGATGGAGCTGCAAGAGAAGGAACCGAGCTTTACCAAGGGAGAATCGACATTTATTCACATAATCCAAGCTTCCAAAGAGGATCCCGAGAGAACCGGCCTTGAATGGAGGATAGAGGCTGACACGGTTCCGGGCACGGCTTGAGGCATGACCTGAAGGTCTGTCACAGACTCTGACACGGTTCCGGGCACGGCTTGAGACACGGCCTGAAGGTCTGTCACAGACTCTGACACGGTTCCGGGCACGGCTTGGGACACGGCCGTGTACTACACTCGTCACATGTTCAGACGCGAATATTATTATTTATTTCCACGTGTACGCTTAGATTTTTTTTTCCCCCTTTTAGGTATTTTACGGGGCCATATAAATAGTCTTTTGTCAGACCAATTGAAGGACGGTTGTTGAATACACATTTTGAGAGCCCTCTCTCTTTTGTTCTTTGCAAAAGAACTCCTTTAGATTTCTTCGATCTAAACGCTCGGGGAAGTCATCTTGATAACTTAGGTTTCAATCAGCAGGTGTGGTTGGGGTCTAGTTCCGTTCATCACTTGTTCAAGACGATACTTGGGAATCCGATTTCAAATCACGATTGACGGGTTCTAGGTTCAATATACCTAGGGTTCGCATCACTTCTGTTGGTTCTTCAAGCCAGATACACTTCTATTGGTTCTTCAAGCCAGATACACGGCTGTGTACTTTAACCATGTATGCTTCTATTGGTTCTTCAAGCCAGATACACGACCGTGTACTTTAAATACACGCCCGTGTACTTCCCTTGTATGCCGGCGGTGTAAATCCTTGACTTTGATCCAAATTGTAGATGACTTCTCTAAATCACTTGAATTAGCACTCTTGACTCTATTAAACCTGATTTATCACCATAATAAAATTAAGTACCATTTCCTTATGATTTCTATAAAATCAATAATAAATTAACACAATTCATACTATAAAGATTGAGTATAAAATGGCTCTATCACTAACCAAACTCCATATAGTTTGTCTTGTCTACTAGAAGATCCATCAATAGCACAACGACACATGTTTGTCCCGCATCTAATAAATAACTAATTTTAGATTGTCTTTTTGTGCTTTCTATACTATTTTACCCTTTCTGGATAGTACTAAGACATTATAAATTACTTTTCTAAGATTATACTATTTTATTTTTTTCCCATTTTATCCCTTATTTTAATGTACTTACAATATATAGTCCATTTTGTACTCATCTAAAGGATCAATTGAATATTCATAATATACTTTTCCCTCTATGAGTTTCTAATCTCAAACTTTTACTCTTATCAATTCCTTTAACAAGGGTTGTGGTAAGCAATTCCTAATTATTACTTATGCATAATATCCAATAGTGATTAAATCATGTAATGTTTAAATGGTGAGCAATATCCATCAAATAGCTCGCTTTTTTTTTGTTAAAACCCCATTAAACCTTCAACTCCTATCTTCGATATCTAGAAAAACTCACTTCATGTTCCAACCCCCTATTGTTGTCTTAGTGATACTCAGCTCCTAAGCACATCAAGATCGAACTTCACATATTTGATGTTAGAGATAACTATTAAATTTCAAAAGACTTTTGATTTGTTAGATTTCATGATGAAATGTTTGACCAAGAACTTCAAAAAGATGAAATAAGAGGAGCACCTATAGAAGAAGATTAAGAGCATGCACATAACATTTTACCCTTTTAAAGAATTTTTATGATGCTACTTTAAATATATCATGGTCCCTTTATGTTACTTGTAACAATTTTATCAAAAAAAAAATAGAAGTTGGTTATGAAATCAAGGAAAAGTGCAATTATAGTGACAAATCCTTGAGTATGATGGCTAAAAGATTAAGAAAAAACATGGTAAATACTAGGGTAACATTAACAACATCAATGCATTGTTATTTGTTGATGTTGAGATGGATCCTTGTCAAACATTATTTTATGTTAAGTAGACGATTAATAAGGTTTATGACAAAGACATTGCAAATGAGTTGATCAGAAAAATTCATTATCTACTTTATGGCATGTTTGCTCACTATGAGTCTATGGCTGGATCTAAATGGAAAAGATCTAACTCACATTCAACCTCTTAAAGTTATAGCATGATGAATGCTTCGATGAAAGATAAAGTGGTTAAAGCTAAATCATATAGAGCCATTTTTATGCGAGAGGTAAGAGGGAAGCCTTATTAAAGAAAAATGAATTGGAGAGAAATCTAAGAGAAGAATATGAAAGTTTTGTAGAAACATTTGATATGTTGGACTAGTGGAAGAAAGTTCCTCTAGATATTCAATCTTAGCTTTGATGGCAAAAGATATCATGGCTATTCCAATTTCGAATATTGCTTCAAAGAGTGCTTTTAGCATAAAAGGTTGGGTGCTTAATGCATTTCAAAGTTCTTTACTCTGACTATGGTAGAAGCTCTCATTTGTGGGCAAGATTAACTAAAAGCAACTAAAACTTTGAAAAATTATTAAGATTTTGAAGAACTTCAAGAGATAGAGTTAGGTTTGTGAAATTTTTCTAATGCTTTGTTTTTGTTAACTCTTTCTCATATTTTTCTATTGATGGCTCTATTCTTATATCTTTGCAAAAGAGGGCTTTACTACTACCATTACCACCACTTCAATAGATCCAACACTTGCTGCTCTTAATCTTGATGATCGATTAAAAGCAATATAATTTATGTATAGTTTGATTGTAATATTTGATGAATATTAGTTAATATTAATATGCCATGTCCAGCTAACTTGTTTTATTATATTCTACTATTTTCCAGGTTCAATTAAAGTTTAATTTTGAGGGTTCATGCTTGTTGGAACTTAGATGTGATTCAACATATAATCTACTGTTGGTAAACTATTGCTATTTTTTTAATCTTTTGAACTCTATGATCTTTGATAATTTTGTTATGGTTTTTATTATGTATTAGACTATTGAGTGTATGTTGTTGGTGGATGATTAAATGTAGATAATTATATGGACTATGGAGTTTTCTAAACTATAAGTGTGATAATTAGTGGATTTTATTATGGTATAAAGTTGCTATGAAAGTAGAAACAAGTATTAAAAGTTAATGTAACTAAACTAGCAAATAACAATTTTTTTTTTTTTTGTTCAGAGTTGCCATTTGTTGGTTGAAATTATTTTGTTTAAATGGTTGAACACATTTGTGAAAGCAGGAGCACTGGTGCAAACAACCAAGCATTATTATCTTGTTAAAATTACTAAACTCATTATAGGGTATTAATTAGTACATTTGTCAACAAGCCTTGTTAATTGATATTTTGTTATGCAAAATAGGTCTTCATACCAAAGAATCATAAGGCTAAACTAAGAAAAATTTAAGAGCCAATAGTGATCAACACTTATTATTTGTTAAGAATAATAATTAAATCATCCACATGCAACACAATGAAGGGCCTTTTTATATCTTTCTCTTCAAGTTGTGTCCCCACTTTTAAATAATAGTGATTTCATGAACAAAATTCATTAGGTGATAATTTCGGTTTACCTATAATCCGAATTGAACCAAACCATTATTTATTGGGTTGGAAAATTTTCTAATCCAAATTGTATGGTTTAGTTTAGAATTTAAAAAAAAAAGGGGGGGGGGGGGGGGGGGGGGAGAACCATAAATTGTGGTTTGGTTGAGAACCATGCCTACCCCATAGCTGGAAGCTATATCAAAGTGATTATAAAGTAGCTTACTGTTGAAACATTTCACCATATCTTTATTAGTTGAAATAAATATAGAAAGTATATGTGACGCCCCAAAAAAAGGTCCAAAAGTTTTCACTAAAAATCATTATGGCACGTGTACACCCGTTACATGATAATCGTCTTACAAGCCAAAGATCATAAGATTCCAAATAATTAATTGCATTTACAACTAATTATATTATATATAATTATATAATAAAATATAACTGGATTCCTTATCCCACAGTCAACCATGATCGTAGAGAGTCGGTATCCCCTACTAACCAGTAAAATGGAATACGATCCTAAGTTTCACAAATTCATATTTTACATTAGGGTCCTAAAATAACATTTCATATAAATAATCTATTTCTCACAATTCTTACTTTATCGTTCTTAGCTTCTAAAAACTCTTGACCCTTCACATCGTATTCCATCCTAAGCATTTATAACTTTACCTGCAAAATAATCTATGAGGGAGTGAGCACACTACGATTGAGTAAACAAAAGTGCAATACTCTCAATGCTACACACGCACAAGCAATTTTGAATCATGTTATCAAATCATATGTTATGCATGAACTATATGAATGCAACATCTCACGCGATCTTTCGATAACCGATGTCCCCCCCCCCCCCCCTTGACATTGGGTTAAGGATTCCAAAGCCACCATCAGTGCACAGGTCTCATTACCAGGTTTAATTATCTTATTTCTTTGATAATTTAAATATCTTTTAACCTTGATATCATCAGCTCGAGTGTTCTCATACACTGAGCGCTCTCGTGCCTCATGTACTGAACAACACCCTCAAGGACCAGCCGAACTCGAAACCGTCAAGGTGCGACAATCTTCTAGTCACTTAGTTTGCACTTAGCGAAATAGTAATCGTCTGATTACTTCCGGTGAGCCCTGTAGTAGTGATGGCCTTCAATTTCATGCAATGTCTCATGTAAATGCATGTCAAATTTTAATCGAGTACACTTCTTTAATTAATTGGTTCAGGGTGATCAAACAATATGTAATTGCAAACCAATCCACAATCAATGTAATAAGTAACTATCAACCTTTAAAGAATACAATTCCAATGACAAACATTAGGGACCCAATCAATCCCGCAAGCAAAAAAAACATTACACCTCATATTCGCATTTACCACAATAAGAAGAGATCATACATTTTACATCACAGATAAGGTAAGGAAGGCCAGACCAACCAAATAGAGCAATCAAGTTAGACACAAAATTTTAGTTAAATAATAGTGTAATTTAGTTCAAATCTCCTCAACCATCAATCAACCACTCAAGATTGACTTTTAATCCTCACTTCTCGACACCTTTGTGCCATTTCACTTAACATCAAATCAACCACTCAAGATTGACTTATAGTCCTCATTTTTCGACATCTTTGTCTCATTTCACTTCTTAAGTGCTCCATTCCACACACCCGAGAGTTAAACAAGATAACTAAGGATGTACTCTTCCAACATCCTCAATAATCAAATCCCAAAATTTGTAAAAATGTAAAGTCACAAGTCCTATTCACATGAACCATCATATATCATGTATAAAGATATATATAACTATATATTATCTAACCTATGTACTTATCTATATATGCATGTGTTTTTAGTTTAGTTAGAGGTTAAGGTTGAAAAATATGTTTTCCTAGTTTTATTGAAATTTCTCCATTCTCCTAATACACACACACACTCTCTGACTGTATGCACACTCACGTACATATACGATTAGAACAGCTCGCAATGACACAACCATATCCACACTCACAGGCCAAACCGTACACACATAAGATACACAATTCCATTACACCATTCACCCTATCCACTTTGTTGCAAACACCTTCACACACACACATAAACACTCACAACAGCCCTCCACACAACAGTGGCAGCAGCAAAGGCTGCAACAATAACAGAAACAATAACAATAGCGACAGCAATAACACACACCATAGCTCACACTACATGTACACCGCAACACAACTTACACATTTCACACATTTCTAACTCCAGAATAATAACAACAACAACTATAGCTGCAACCTAGCAAGAAAGTATACATATGCACAACATATCACAATTAAACAAAATACTGTAGCATATCATAGAGTTTCCTACTCACTTATCATAATCCTAATCGTCATTAAGTGATTCCAACATGTGATCACTTTATCCTTTCAAGCCAGAAGCTTTTGAGGTTAACTAAATTGTTGAAGCCTGCAAATTTGCGGAGGACTGCACTGCATGTGCTGTGATTTATCACAATTAAAGCCCTAAGCTTGGAGATGTTGTGAATAAAAGGTAGCAAAAAGTAATTGTTGGCTGAAAAGTTGAGAATGAGTACTTCAGCCTTTGGAAAATGCAAGCTCGACCAATCCATTTCTTCCATCTCATCTGCATGAGCTGATACAATCAGTGCCTTGAATGGTTGGTCAAAATTTCTTTCCCACTCCCTTGGAAGGCTTGCTTCTCTTCTCGGCATGAACAAGTGTCAACGCTCATTGATTTCCACTTTACTGTTAAGATGAAGAGTAAGGTTTCTCAAAACATCATGTTGAGTGATAGAGACCTCGTAGTGACTGGTATACATCTCTCCAACTCAAGCTTCTCTCACTAGGGTGAGTAGACTCTTATCTGAAAGTTCTACAAGAATGACGAAGGCTTCTGCTTCATCGATTTCATGTATCTCCATCCACGTATTTATGAGGACATCCGAAGGAATCTTCATATCTTCGGGAAGGGAACCCAAATCTAGGAAGCACTCTTTAACCTTTCTGGACAATTGTTGTACACTGATTGCCACTCGTTCCAATAATTTGCTTTCATGAGGTTCATCAATTGGCTCGCCCTTTGATAACCTCGTTCTTGCACTAGACCAATACATCTCGGGTTGATCCCATAAGGATGATCTGATAACTATGAGGGCTAAAGGAAGTCCCTTACATTCACTGACAATCTACTTTACCAAGCTTTCATATGTACCTCAAGGAATGGACTTTTGGCTGAAAGCATAATGGCAAAATAACATTATTGCTTCATGCTCCCGCAATAATTCCACGTCATAGGTCATACTGAGAACTCTGGGGAATTTAAATTGTGAAATAACAAGGATCTTTAGTCCGAGTGCTTCACAAATTAGCTATTCAAGATCTGACACTTTCTAAACATCATCCAACACAATGAGGGACCGTCCAACTGTCCACTGTGCATGGTAAGAGGAATGAACAACATTGTTTCCACGTATATGGGCATTAATCTTGAGTTTTAAGGACTCCAAATTTGGAGACTGTGACACTGTCAGGAACAGAATCCTATTGTTAAAGTGATCCTTAACTTGTTCATCTCTGTAAACCTCGTTAGCCAAAGTAGTTTTCCCACAACCACCAACCCCACTTATCTCCACAAGACACAAATCATCTTTCTCCATTAACATCCCCTTGACTTTCCTCTTTCCTACATCCAAACCCACCCCAAAACCTAACTTCCCTCTAACACCAATACCATAACCAACATCCACCTCCACCTCTTCTCTCCTCTCCATTGAACCGCCTCTTGTACCCACCCACCTCCACCAATCCTCATCAATCAGCTCAATCATCGAAAACGCAACCTTCTCCTCTAGCATTCCTGTAGGTCCGCATGTTCCATTCGCTCATTACTCGGACTTTGATAATCTAATTTTCTTGGCAAGGGTTTAGGGAAACAAGGGAACGCATACTACTAGTGTTGTTCGTGCATGATTTAAGCAATAGCTATTACGACCATCTTGACTCGATAATCCAAGTGTATTTCTTCAACATCAAAATCTATTTTAATCCTTTCCTTATTTCCAAATAGAAGCAACTCTCCTAAAGGGAAGGAGGGGATTTCACCTCAGGAATAAAAGCTACTTCCAATGATTTTGTTGCAGCGGTGTGACTATAGACTCCAATTGCGCCACCAAGAGGCCAAATCTTGAAGACAGAACATTCTCGCAAACTGAATTCTCCACCATTCCAATTTAATTAGATTTCTCTTTCACTCTTTCTCTTTTTCATTTAGAAGAACCTAGAACATCGCTGTCGAGGCCTGGTGTCGAAGCAAACTAGATCGGTCATGGAGATCACGGTGACCCAACCTGACCAGCTGTTGCAACACTGACGGCAATTGAGCCTACCTTGTTTTTAGGCATCGTAAACAGGGGTAGCGGAGGAGGAGCGAAGGGATGTGAGGTGTGGAAGAGGAAGAAGAAGCTGCTGCTGTTGCTCTTGTAAATGTTACCGCTGTTGCTGTTCTCCCCCTTCCACTGCTCCTGCTTTTCCGTGTCTCTACCCGATTCCTCAAGAATAGCTACCTCCCTACGGACAACGATGGAAATTCACCGGAGCTAGCGTCCTTAGAGATCACCGTGGAGAACCCACCGTCCATTCGTAAGGGGTTCATTGGACCACCCACACGAACGAAATCGTTGTCATTGAATTCGTTAGCATAGGTCCTCCATTCAAAGGTCTTGTTGTTGGAGTGCGAGTCTGGGGCTAGTCCACTTTCCGAGCAACTAGCGCATCCGACTGAGCGATTGGAGACGACCTCTATTTCTTTGCTGGAAAACATGGGTGAAAGGGAAAAGAAAATGATGAAGGAAAGGGAGCAGAAGCAAGGGTCGGTGGTGGCTCACAAGGGGCAGTGGTGGCTAGTGTAATGGAATGCGGTGGCTGGGGTGTAATGTTGTGGGTGTTCCATGTGGACAAGACGACTGGAAAGGAAAAAAAAAAAAAAAAAACAAGAAGGAAGAAACAGAACGAGGGACAATGCAGCAGCCAGAAGTAAAAGAAGAAGAAGAAAGGAAGGAAAGAAAAGGAGAAGCAGGGGACGGGGGACGATGGTGACAGACAACATGACCAGGTGCGGCTGATGGGATCGTGACCTTCTGTGCGCCGGCTGCCCCTGACGTGGACAATGAGGGAACAAGACAAAAGAAACATAGCAGCCAGTTAAATTTTTTTTTAGTTATATTTTGTATTTATTATTACTTACGTATGCGTGTATATATATAAATAGATATGTATATAATTAGTATTTTATCAAAATTTTATAATTACAAAATAACTTATTTTAATATAGTTTTCTAAATTTTTAGGTCGTTACAGTATATCTATTACCTAAGATACACTCTAATATATTTTTATTAAATAAGTATAGATACTTTTAAGAAAAAATTTACTTATCATAAATATTTCATAATACCCTCACTATAAATAGATGATCACTCCATAGAGATAAGGGATCGAAACTTTTGTACTCTTACCATTTCCCTTCCACAAGCATTTTTCTAACTTAAGCATCGAAGTGCAAATTCCAAAGACAACTTCGATGCTTGATAACTCATGTTTATTCAATCTTGTAGGCCAAATCTCCTCTATGCATAGATTAGATTCGGCCCATGACCTTTTGCGGTAAGAATAGCAATCAGCACCAAGTAAATCACCCCAAAGGGATTTAAAACCAAGCATACATTCTATATGCTATAAAACCAAGCTTGTAAACTGAGTTTTTTAAAAATGAGACTCTTAGGTCCATTTATGTACACTAAGCTTTCAACAATAATCCTTAAGTCCTTTATTCAAGACTTTACTTTATAAATATACAGTCCTCATGCACTCTTTATGTCATGCCATGAATGTAATGATGAAATCATTAAAAGTCAACAACAACCAAGCACATTTTGAATAAGCATAAACTATAATATTGTAATTAAACTAGTCGTTCATTCATATTGAACATGTATGATGTGCCTCACTATTTGGATAACAAACACATTAATCAAGTGGTATGAACAACAAATTCCAACAATAAATGGCATGATCACTTACTTCACAATTGAACCCCAATTCACGTGATTGAAGATAAATTGATATAAGGAACAACCAATTGTATAAATATCAATGGAAAACAATGGAAATGAACTAGAATTCAACTCAATTTGAAATTATTCAAATCTGAAAATGAAGAACCCTAATTTACGTGACTAAAGACAAATTGATATAAGGAACAACCAATTGTATAAATATCAATGGAAAACAATGGAAATGAACTAGAATTCAATTCAATTTGAAATGATTCAAATCTGAAAATGAAGAACCCTAATTCACGTAAACATAGACAAGTTACCAACAAATTTTACTTAGATATTACTCAGTAAACACAATTTATAAAAACAACAAGAGTAAGATTAATATTACTCATGATCCACTCTAGTTGGTCACGCCACAATTTCACTAAGAAATTGATAAGAGATCTATTGCATGTAAAGGACAACCCTCATGACAACAAAGTGTTTTTTTCAAAATGTCAAAAACCCTAGTTAGCAAGTATTTATACTTGCTCCAATTAAGGTAAAAATAACACAAACATTACAAGGATGCCATTTAAGTGGCCGGTTCCAAAATCAACAAAATACAAGTACTAATAAAAATGGTTGGTTCCTAAAAGCAACAATTACAAATACAAATGGTATTCAAGTGACCGGTTCTTCATTTCAATTGAATAATTTGTAAACCATTAGATGTGACTCCAAAAATGTCTCGCAAGTTGATCATGAGTGCATGTTATTTGGCCATCTTGTAAAAACCTATAAATTTACCTGCTAAAATGCAAAATAAAACATTATTAGATAAGATATGGCCATATGTGGATTTCTAGACTCGTGTATCCAATTTAGGTTTCCCCACTGCTAGAACCACAAGATTGATTCCCATCAATGTATATATAATAGTAACTACTATCAATAAGCCATGTCTTACACATAACAGTAACAACTATCGACAAGTCGTATATATAAATAAAGGCAAGCTCATAATACTTATAAATATCAATCCTTAAAATGTTCCTAATAACCAACTAGATGTTCAATGAGCATGATCTATACGTGGTAATTGAATCAAATACTTTGAAATACATACAAGCATGCCTACTTAGCAATAACTACTATCTACTAGCCACAAGTATAATCAAGAGCATACTCATAACACACGAATACCAATTATATCACAAATCAACATATCAAGTAATGACAACAACTTATCAATTTATGGAGTTATGCAATTTACTTGAGCAAAGTTACAACAACTCTTACTTGACATGCAAGTGGTCATACAACTTACAACCACGCTTTATGCAACACATAATAGAAAGGGAAGGGGTGCTTAGTTGAACTCTAGCAATCTCTTGTAAAGTCCTTAGTTCACTTGAACTCTAGCATTCTCTAATAATGTTCTCGGGTTCACTTATGATAATTGATACACATTACAAAAATCAATTCTAAAGTTACTCCAAGTCTTAAAAATGAGATTAAACTTAGTAATCATATATGCATAATTTCTAACAGATATAACTTCTTTGTTTCTTATCCGAATTTTACATTCTTTAGCTCAGTTTGGGCTTGTGTGCATTTTTTATAGTTTCTTATGTTTTACTTATTTTGATCAATTTTTGAAATGATCAAGCATGGGTTTTGGTGTTAGAACATAGTTTAAACTAACACTAAGCATTCAAAAGTGATGAACAAAGGATTTTCTCTCTCTCAATGCTCTAGAAAACTAGAAGTTGTGAAGAATTTTAAATGTACTTAGAGATCATTGAATAGATTTGAGATAAGACATTGAAGATAAGAAGTAGAAGAAGGAAAAGGGTGGATAGTGAAGAGAGATAAAAAGGGAGGATCAGCTTGGCTTTTGATTGTATTAAGAAGGTATGAGAAGATCTTGCTTGAATTGTTTTGGTACTTTTAGTTAGATCTTGAGACTACTTGTGATATGGTCTAGATTTAGGATATTTTGATGATGCAAGAAAGGATGTCATGGTCTTAATGCATTTGGAGAGGATGACTATGTATGGAATAAAAGGAAAAGAGGATTTAGGCTTGGGTTTATCCATTTGAAATGGGTTAATTCATTAAATTTTGGTCTTTCAAGCCCAAATTACATCTTTGAGCATATCGTGGTTTGCTAATTGGGTTTAAGCCAACTTTAGAGTCTATTTAATTTGCTATTTTAGGATTTATTTTAGCCCATTTCTAATTTTTCATCCTAGCTTCAAGACTCGAAGTTTAAGTTTTCTGACTATAATAATAAATCCTAAATTAATATAATTGAATTTATCATCAAATAAAAGTTCTTTTCTTTTTCAATATTAAAAATTAACTTTTCATAATCACTTCATCTAACTTTTGAGACCTTGTTAGAAAATTTAAACAAAAACTGAGATCATTTTCTAAAAGTCTTAAATTTAGTAATTTGAGAAAACTAAGTATTATAAACAACCGATAGTCTATATTTTCTTCCAAAACCAAGGCTATATTCTACTAGAAGCATATGTTTCATTGATAGCAAAATTTAGTTCTGTATTAAGAAAATGATCCATTGATATCATTAAGAAATTACCATCCTTCTCTTGAGGTCATATTCTTCTATTCTTATCTAGAAAATATTGAATAGGATTTCTTTCTATTGGAGAGGTTGTATTACATCTAGTTTCCAACATTTTGACTCATTATCAATGATTTAATGACTTTGGTTTCATATTATTCACTTTGCTATTAAGGGGGGTGGATGATAAATGTGAAAATTATATATATATTATCCTAACTTTATACTGCATTTATGTGTGTATATTTATATTTTTATTAGAAATTGTGCAAATTCAAAAAATATACACAAATAATATTCCAAGTGCAAAGAATTATATGAAGGATGGACCAATTCATCCATTTGTGGATCAAGTCATCTATTTTAGATTTACATGCCAATCTATGTTGAAGACTAAAGTTTAGCTCGTTTACATAACATAGTTCAACACGTAGCCATGGTTAAACTTTTGCTCCCAAGTATCTAACACATTCAACAGCAATAATATTTGGAAAGTAGACATGCATACAATAATTTAATTGTAAAGGAAGTCTCCAAAGTATATGTCTTCACAATCAAAATATAAGAAAAGGGAATAAGAGATATGTGCCATTTTTTTAGGAAACAATATCACTAGAGATTTCTTGTTTTAATTGCTAAGGAGGCAAAAACATTAAGACAAAGAACAATTTATATTCCTTTTCAATAGTCACAACAAAAAAAATTCCCAAGGACATAACAGTTCAAGAAATTGAAGAGTAATTATAAACAATAGAACTGGAGGTGGACTTGTTCATAAATGTCTATTAAGTTTATCTTTTCCTCTTAATTTTCTATGAATTCACGTTCTTATGTTACACTCTTATTTGTCATGCATTAGATAATTATGTGGGATTTGACATAGCTTGATGGATAAATTTTATTATGATTATTTTATATGTTATTATTTAATTATTTAAAATTTTTATTATTCGATTTTCATGGTTTATAAATATGTCATTTGGCATGTAGCTCATTTGTAAATAAGAATTTAAAAGACTCAAAAGATAATGGAAGATTTGTATGAAAATTGAATTAGTTTTAGTTTAACCATAACATGAACCCATGCAAATTAGATTAAATCTAAGATTCACAAACTTAATCCAATTAAATTGATTATCTTGAAATAGGGATATGCATGTTAATTGATTTAATTAGGATATTTAGATTCATGAGAGGGATTCTTTTACATAGCCAATAACCATGAATTAGACAACTTAAAAGAGACACCAATGTCATAAATAGGATTGCCAAGACTTGAAAGGGAAGGGAATCTTTCCGAATCTAATAAAAACTCAAATAATTAATGTTAATATATACTAGATGTATATTTGAATTTTTCAAATGATAGCCTAGTCAATATCTTACCTATCTAGTTCATTGATTTTTTTGCCTTGTGGATTGTTTGGTATAATTAGATTTCATTAATTTTAGTTCAATAATTTTTTTCTTTTAAGTTAAAATTCGACTACCTAGCTAAAAGTAGAGTTAATACAATTGATACTTGGTATCTAATTCTTGTAGAAACAAGGTGGTCTCACTAGTTCTTTTTATTACTGCATATACAACCCTATAAAACAAACTCCCAAAGGCACATTTGTACACCAAGAAAAACACATTTTGCAAATTCTAAAGAAATATGATGGAAAAGAACAAATTATTCCCTTTAGCACCAAGATGCAATCAAATGACACTAGTATGGATATATGTGAAAGATAGATATGTGATAGAACATCTTTGCCAACTTAAGATTATGACCTTATTTTTTATCTAATCTAATCTAAAATCTTCTTTTTAAGAATTATCTTTTTCAAGAAAAGATTCAAGAATTTTATAATAGATTTCTTAAATGATTTTGCTTATTTAAGGTTTTTCACTTTTTCTTGATAAAAAATGTAAGATGTGACTTGACATATCTTTTGGACATATATGCTTTAACATGTATGTCAAGTGTCAATAAGATTAACAAGAAGAATCTAGTAGAACCAAGTTATAAGACACAATATTTACCAACTGAATATATTTAGATAATAGAATCAAGTGAATTAAGTAATTAAAGTGTTATATTCATTTTTATTTGGTTATGGATACTTCCAATTCGTAAAGTTATTTTATTTTTGAAAAATTCTTTTAAACTTTGTTGAAGAAAGATGGTTATGCCAAAATCTTATCAAGTGAATCTAATTTTGATCTTAAATCTAATTTTGGTTGAAATTCTTAAGAATGATAATATTTCACTACCATGTTTTAATTTTCCAAAAATATGTTTTGAGCACCCGTTGTAAATTATTCACTTAAGATTAGTTTCAACAAAGTTTTATAAATTGGAATCTTCATTTAGAAAATGCTTTTGTCAACTTCTACAATAATGCATCTTATTTATCCTAATTTAAAGAAATATTATTTTAGCTTATTCTTTCTTCTATATATTTTCAAAATGTGATCGGGTCAATTCAAAAGCTTTCTAAAAATGTTTTAGATCAAAATCTCATCTAACAATTTGAATATCCTTTTCCAAAACTTAGAACAGTAATACTCAACATCAAAAGAAGGAAGACTTTGTTTCTTATATGAACACAACCAAGTATATAAATTGGAGTTTAGCTAAATGGCAAGGTTGAGACGTGTCTAAGGAATTGTGACCATATGTTGTATGTGAGTAGTTGTATTTGAAAGATTTAAGCTTTCAAGCTTGTATCTAACAAAAGGCTCTTAAGAATTTTCAATTATGTTTGTGTTCATTTTAAAAGTTGAGTGTCTCTTGTTGAGAGATTATAGTTGTAATGAGGTTTTGTTGAAATCAAATATTTTAAATCTAGTCATAAGTTTGAGAAGTTAAAGAGTTGTGCGAGAAGTATGGTAGGGGTTAAACTAAGAGAGTCTAATAGAATTCAAAAGAACCATAAAGGACATAACAAATAGGAGAGCTTCTACTTTTGATTTTAAGAATAGTATTGTTTACAAACTTACTATACTCGATCTCAAAAATATTTTAGTAGATTCCCAACAATTAAACTGATAGTAGAGAGTTGACACATAAACTAAGACCTCTATGCATCCAAGCTTATCTTTTCTCACCATTACTCTTTTACTTTAAAACTACCTTTTATGCTTGCATTTTAATAATCTCATGTTGCATATCCAAGTAAACAAAAGTTTCCATGCTATCATTATGAGATAAGGTGCTTTTGCTAATAGAATTAAAAAAGGGGATATTTGTGTAAAATGAATAATTTTTTTAATAGAATTAGTTCACCTCCTCTTAGTTGCTAACCATAGAACCTACACTCCAATTTTCATACCTTAAAGCCTTTGAATTGTCATCATTTTTGTTGAATTTGTTAGTGGTACTTTAGGCTTCCTTTTTATTTCTCAAAGTTTTTACTTTTATTTTCTGACTTTGAATTTTTGGTTTTAGATGTAATAGGAGCATTTAACAACCTTTCAAGTACTAAATAAATTTCATCCAAAACGTTTTCATTATTACTTTTAAAATTAGAATAGAATTTGTCATTGAATATAAGTTTGATTCTTCCTCGTCTTTTGTTTTCTCTTATTCATTGCCTAACTCATTCACGTTGCTCTATAATTCCATCATATTCTTTTTCTTTTCTTTTTTTAATTTTTGAAGGTACTCATACTTATTGTGTCATAATTTCTTATACTTGCAGTAAATAGTCTCTTTTTTCTCCTTTCTTTTTCCCCCCTTTTTCTTATAATTTTTTGGGGCATCAAACTTGCCCTTGGTAGCATCAAGTTTCTTAAAGTTAAAGTTCTCTTACCTTTCATTTCTTAGGACCCATTGAGTTTGCATCCTAAGATGTTGATGTCATTATTTTTTTCACTAGATTTTTTCACATTTGGATTCCTTGTCATCCTCTTTTGCTTTAAAGGCTATTGCCTTTTTCTTACCCTCATGGTCATTAGCATGTAATGCATTTGCTTTATAAGCCATTAACTTTTCTCCAAGTTCATTCAAAGATAGTCTTGATAGATTTTGTACTTCTTCTACAAGCACTTTCTTTACATTTTATGTCCTAAATAAACTTTTAAGAATTTTTCTTGTAATCAATGTTAGAGAAGTTTTTACCAAGTGAAGTAACTCATCAATAATTGTAGCAAATCTATCAAGCACATCTTTCATTTTTTTTTTCACCAAGTTATATCTTGAATAGCTAATATTCTTGCATTAAGATTTTCATCCCATTTCCATTACATTCTCATGATGAGTTACAAAGAGTTTGTACCAAGTTTGTTTAATTGTGCTATAAAGAGAAATCTAATTAAGTTCAATAGTAGAAATAGCACTCAAGACTAAATGCTTAGCTTAAGAGTTATCGAGTCCATTTTTCTGAATCTTCATCGGAGAAATTGGTGTTTTAGCTTCCACATTTCCTATTGATATCACTATTCATGTCTCATAATCAATCACTCATGTGAAGGTTTCCAAATGAGTAAAATTAGAACAATTAAATAAGGAGTTTTATTTCTGTAAACATAAGCAAGATTTTTTGCCATTGGATCTTTAACTCTAAAGTAAGCACTTAAATGCACATTTGCTTTATTGAGATTAAAATTACTTGGAAATGGGACTAAGATTATATGGACACCCATATATAATATTATCTATTAAAATAAATAGAAAAATATCAATCATGTTTCATTTCTTTTTTACTTCTTTTTGCAATAACAACTGACTAGGGAAGAAATGAAAATAATTCTTTTTCATTCTTATATATTCAAAATATAAAATGACTAAAATTTTTATAATTTAATAGTATGGATTAGATTTAAATCTTACTCTATATCAAGAAAAAAAAAGTGAATTTTTTTTTCCCTTAATGTCCACCTTTCAACTATTCCTAAATTATTGAAATATGGCAAGATATGTATAAGTTTACCGGTTTCTGGTAAACTATTTCTTGAAAAAGGGTTTCGATAAAATTATTTTATAAAATAAGGTTTCAAAATCGCAAGTTGGAGTTACAATTTTTAAATATAATAAAAATTGCATATTGAACATACAATTTCTACCCAAAACAATAATTTCATTTGTTGATAAAGAAACAAAAAAAGGGGTTTGTCATCTTTTTCCCGCTTTCACCTTTGATTGCAAAGGTATTTGAGGCTGGTTTTCAATTCGCTTCTCTCTCTTTAGCGAGGTTTGAACTTTGCATGGTGGGAAAGCCTTCTCGATTCGCATCTTCCCATCCAGCAAACAAGGCTTTCGCGATTCACTTCTCTATTGCGATGGATACTCATTTGCACGCACGTAAACCAACCCAACAAACGAGGCAAGGATGAAACCTTATGTTATAAATGATTTCTATTATATTTAAAAATCACAACTTTAATTTGCAATTTCAAAATTATATTTCATAAAATAGTTTTTTGGGTACTTTTTTAGAAAATAACTTACCGGACCGACAAGCCCCACACATATTTCGAAGTATGGCACCCATTTATTCATTTTCCGCGAAGGCCCGAAAACAACATTCCCTCTCCGGCTCTCCTATTTCCGATCCAACCAAAAGTAATGTAAGAGCAACTCTAGCACACTGGGAAGGGTAAATCTTGCCCGGATAACAGAACCTCCGATCTAATCCACCATAATTGATCTCTCTCTCTCTCTCTCTCTCTCTCTCCCCCTCTTTGGTGATTCGTCCGATCGCAGCTCACATATCGCTTTTTCTTCGATTTCAATGTATTACTTTCTGCGGCAATGCGTCCTGGAGCTTCTTAGACAATCCGTTTTCTTTTGTTATTTTGTGTAATAACAACTTCAGTTATAACTGACTAACGGAATCACTCATCGTAATGCAGGTACAGCTGCTAGGTCATACTTTTATAGTCCAATCGATTCCAATGGCAGAAGTATCACCAAAATTCCCGGTACCGATTGTTCATTCTATTACAATCCTTGTCTACTCTATTCTTGATCTTATATATAAGATCGATTGATTATTTAATCTCTTGAAATTTAATTTAGATTCTACTACCCAAATCTTCTCTGTTACTAGTTGTAAAGTACTTGGCGAGTGCTATGTAATGAATCTTTCTCATGTCCTGATCACATGCTGCCATATATGATTTAAAGTATATAAATTGGGTTTGTATAAGATGCATTTAACACATGAAATAGTGTGATTGGTGGGATATGAACGGGCTAAATGGGATGAGAAATTCTACCATGTAACAAAGATATGAATTGAACTTTCAAGCCTCGTTGTTACCTTTGCATTCTTGCTACTGGCATGCTGCCATGTATAGCCTGTATTAAATGTTCATTATACATGACAATTTGCAATTGGCGGGGATACGACAGGTCTAAGTTGGTTGAGGGACGTGTAGTATACAACATGGCAATATCGTTTCTTTATTGGCTTTAGTTGCAAGATATGTGACTTGTGTTAACAGCTATTGCATCAATAGAAAGGGAAGCAAGAATGCTTAACTGTTTTTTGTTGTCATTGTGTGGGAGTTATAAGCTAAGTAAGCGTTGGAGTACTTTGTGTGTTTCTATTTATGTTCTGTTATAGATCTCTATTAGCTTTTGTAAGTCAATAATTCATTATACGAGATCTTGTATTGCTGTATATAGAGGTGAATTTTATATTTTTGGTTATCAGTGTGAGGGTGAGCCTTGGTGCAATGGTTAAGTTGCTCAATTCAGGGCCTGCTATGTCAAAAGTGAGAGAAACCTTATCCCCTTTTTTCTTTTTTTTGCCACCACATCACCATGCAGGAAGCACATGGGACACCAAAAGGGGATCCTATCAACATGTTCTAACCTAGGATAAGAAGCTCATGATCTTGGTTTTACTTCACTATTGAGAAACAAAAGAAGACTTTGGCTGTGTGCACATGCATCCTCTCTCCATTACTTTTGTAGCTCATCAACTTGAAATATCAAAATTGGTAAACAAAAATTGTAATTCCTCTATTTGAGATGAGGGAATCTCTTAATTTTCCTATTGGAGACAGAAAAATCTTCACAAAAGAATTCAAATAATTCTTGAGTTTTATTGAAAATGAATGAATAATTTATTTTAAATTACATGAGAACTATTTACACTACTAAGTAAAACCCTATATCCAACTAATATGTATCTAACCATCTAAGTACTAATGTAAAAGCTATTAGTTTCTAACTACTAATGGAAAAGAAAATTAATCTAATTACATGCTTTTTTTTTTTTTTGTTGCGGTGGGGGGAGGGGGGTGTGTGTGGGGTTGTTGGGGGGTCATAACATTTGCCTAACCCTTTTTGAGAACCTTGTCCTCAAGGTTCTAGGAAAATTTTTCAAATAAACAAAATAATTACTAACTAATATGATTTAGTAATATCAAAAAATCATTAACAAGATCTTCAAAATATACTTCATTCTTGCAAAAAGAGGAGGATAGTGGTGCATTGGATGTCCTCATGAAGTACTTTTAGAGCATTTTCTTGTTCATTTAGCACAAGATTCTCGTAGTTTGCAAAATTGAGAACTTCTTGGTCTTTGTTTGTCCATATTGCGATGATCATTTCATAATCCATTATGTCATCAATCTTTTTGCTATGCTTGGGCTCAAAATTTGACCAATCATAAAAAAAAAAAAATAGCATGCATGATTTTGGAAAATTCTTTATCCACCAAATTTGTGTCCATAATTGGTGTTGTTGATTATCGTGGTGCATGCAAAGCCTATTATGGAGAAATGCTTTTCGTCTTGGATTTCGGTATTATGAATTTCCATGTTGATATATTCTTGATCTTTTTCCATATTAGATTCTTGCACAACATTCTTCCCATTATTGATATGAGTCGTCACAATGATTTCTTGAATTATATCTTCAACATTTTTTTCCATCGTTGTTGCAATGCCATTCACATTTACCATGTCATCATCAATCTTCACTACCATTTTGGCATTGTCTACTTGAATTTGTCAATCCTCGGTAGTTTCTTGAGGATGTTGGAAAAGATCCTCCTTTTTTAGTTCTTGAGTCTTTGTTGTTTGCATGTCCTTAGTCTTAGAAACTTTAATACCTTCCAATTCCTTTAACGTGGCATCAATCTTGGTGGTCATGATGGAAAATTGCCTATAGATTTCATGCAGGAATGAACGCATTTGGTTGTCCTGGACTTTAATTCACTATTGGTGGAAACTCTCAATGGGTACACTCAATGAGACAATGAAACAAAATGAAATGGAAAATTATTTATAATAGATGAAAGGAAGCAAATGAAATAAAAAGAAAATGGATTAACAAGAACAGATCAAAGAACAAATTAACAAGAGCACCATTGTTACTCCAGTATCTCATCAACTTGAAAATATCAAAATTGGTAAAAAAAAAAAAAATAATGCTAGTGAATCTCCTAATTTTTCTATTCAAGATAGAAAAATCTCCACAAAAGAATTTAAAGTAATTCTTGAGTTTTATTGAGAATGACTAATTTCTTTTCAATTATATGAGAAACTATTTATACTATTAAGTAAAACCCTATATCGATGTTGTGATACTTTAGAGGCAACTTAACATAAAGGGAGGACAAGGGGTATTAGAAAATACTTGGAGAAAAGTAATAAAGAATGATATGATATATTAGGTATTGATGAAAATATAGTCTATGATAGAGTGCAATTGCAGAATAAGATCCATATAGCCATCCCCACATGGTGGAATAAGACTTGAGTGGTGTTGATGTTAATATTTGGCATTATATGAAATCTCTCTCTTTCCCTCTCTGCAGGATCATTCATTTGTTTCAGCAAATGGAGCCCAGAAGAACTTGCTTGATTTAGGCGAATTTGTTGGGGACTTGTCCATTGAGGATGATGCAGATAGGTGTGCTTGTTACTGTTTTTTCCTGTGTACAATCATTGTGGTATTATATCATAGACATATGAAAATTTATGTGGAAATCATCATTTACATGGTGGTATTTTGGGCAGTGATGATATATCTTTGGAAGGGCTTCAACAAGAACTGGATGAGTGCAAAAATGATGATGTGAGTAACATTAGCTTTACAGTTTCATAATGATTGCATTTAGCAGCAATAAACGTAATCCTTTATCAACATATTTGTGATTTTATTATTCTGCTCCATGTACTTTTATTCACTTTGCAACTGGTTGACATTTAGCTGTTTTACCCATTTCTTTTTCCATGTTTCTTACATGTAGTGCTGGTGAGAAGCGTGTTTGCTGTAAACAGTTATCTATAGACAGTGTCCTATTCAAGTATTTGCTGGCTTTCTATCCTTATTAACTCTGTCAAGTCATCAATAACAATAATTCCTTGATCGTGTTATTTGGTTGATAGTTCATTTGTTTTTTTATTTCTCAGATCATTTAGGAATTCTTCTGTCCTTACAAGTACTGAAACTTAACCATCTTTATTCTCTATATTTGTGTAGGTAGTAACAAACATTTTATCTGAAGGTACAAAACTAAGGGAGTATACAAAAGGGGTCGAAAACAAGCTGCGGAAAGTTGAATTGGAGTCAATTCAGGTTCTATTTCATGCATATTATACTTTCTCATAAAACAATTAAGATGGGACATTGGCTCCTTGTCTCAGAACATTTCTCTTAATTAAAGCTTTTCAATTACAAAAGGGTGATGTAGGGAATAGGAAGTCATGGCTGCTATCCCTCTGCTTTAGCATTAGAAACATCTATAACTAGGTATGCTGGCACATGGTAATTCTAGAAGGCTTCGCTGTGCATCACCATTCTTTTTCTCTGAGTATTATCATTAATTATTTGAACATCTCTCAATTTCTTCATGTGACCAATTCCTAAGATATTTTTACATGTTTAGAATAACCTCTGTTCTTGTTATGATGCAGTCTAAGTAGACTATTGACTAGTTGATGCAAAACAGTATTCCAAGCTTAGAAACAGGTTTCAATAGCATAGGAAGGGAAAACAAAGGGATTTTGTGAAGAGCATAAATTGCAAGTGTGAGGAATAAATTAGTTGGAAAGAGGGACTTGGGGGACTGTATTTTTCTGTTGATTTCTTCTGAGAGTTGAGGTTCTCCCTAATAATGATTGTTTTGCAGGACTATATAAAAGAAAGTGACAATCTTGTCTCCCTTCATGATCAAATTCGTGAATGTGACGGTATTTTGTCACAGATGGAAACTCTTCTTAGTGGATTTCAGGTATTGTACTATCAATTAACATTTTATTTACTACTGATTTTTATCAAGATTCATTATTAGCTCATATATTGACATGTAAGGTTCACATGGTCTGCCATTGTGCTAAGTTTTCTAGTTGTAATTCTACAAGAAGTCAAACAGAGAAAGGAGAAACTGTTAGTTAAGTAAAATATGTTAAGTATTAGGTATAATTAGTAATAGTATTATTAATTTAGTAAGTATTAGTAATGGTATAGTAATTAGACAGTCCAATGAGGGGTTGCCTTGTGGCATTCAAATGGGGGAGTAGTAGTATAAATAGGGGTCAGTTGTGGGGAGAGGGTAAGCAATCTTCTTATTGGCAAATTTTTCTGGAAAGAAAATGGACGGAAATGGGTAGAAAAGAAAAGAAACAAGTGGAAATAGAAAGAAATGTAATTTTTATTTTGTGTGTGGAAATATTAAAAGGAAATGGAAGAAATGAAGACAAATGTTTCCATTTCCATTGTTTGGTTGGTTTTAGTATTAAAAAAAAGAGAGAGAAGTGTTGCTAGTATTTGACAAAACGAGAGAAAATGCTCTCCTTTCTCTCTAGAAAACCACCTAAACCGCCTTAAGAAACCACTTTTCTTAGGTATCCCATAATCACCTCCAACCCTTCTCACTTCCCTTCCTCCCTTCTTCCTTCTTCCCTAGTCCATTTCATTTCCATCTAGCATCAATCATGGCGGGTGGTTCATCAAACCACAAGCCCATTGGTGGTTTTCACCATTCTTTGGGAGCTAGGCTCCCTCAAAGATTTTTTCAAAAGCAAGAATTCGGAAACCATGGCTCTACGTCCAAGGTACCTGACTTGGTTTCACCACTTGACGTTGACCCTACTCAAGCTACCTTACCTGAGGCTTGCAAGATAGGAGAAAAAGGCACTGTTACATCAGGTATGCAAAATGTTGACAAATTTTACGGCCTTGACAGATATACTTTTGCTGGAAAAGAGAAGGTATCTTCTACCAATACAAAAAGTAATGTCAACTCCTTTGCCTCATTTGGAAATATCACATTGGGGCAAGTGAACAACCTGTTGGACGAAATTGACAAGCAAAATCACTCTTCTGATCCGAGAATACCACCAAGAATTTTTGCCCAAGCTTGTGAATCCTCACCATCCCTTCCTTGGTGCCCAAGTTTAAGCTTGAATATCACCCTCCCATTTCCCATGGTGTGCTCCCTAAGGTTAGACCTCCTCCTTCGGTTGTGGCTCAAGGGGCAAAGAGATGGGAGCACACCCCCATTGGCTTCTTTTTGGGAAGAAAATACCCTTTTCTCTTGTTCAATCCACTACACTAAGGATTTGGAAGGATTATGATATAACGAGTGTCCTATTCAATAAAGATGGATTCTTCTATTTTCTTTTTGCTAAAGACACATTCCTCAACATTATCCTGGAAAAGCCGTGGTTTTTTGCTAGATGTTTACTAATACTTCAGAAATGGAAGGTAGGCATGCCTCTAACCAAGCCAAAACCCTCGCATATTCCAGCCTAGGTGATCTTCTTTGATATACCTTGCGAATACCTTGATGCATTGGGTCTGAGTTACATTGCAAGTGCAGTGGGAATGCCTCTCCAAGCAAGCACGCTTACGGCATGCCAAGCAAGAGCTAACCAAGCTAGAGTGTTGGTGGAAGTGGATGTAGTCAATGAAGTCGTACCTCTTGTGGAACTGGAAAGGGACAATGGAACCTCCATGTAGATTTCGGTCGAGTACCAATGGCTCCCACTACGTTGCTCCACATGCAAAGTCTTTGGGCATTCATGTGGCACACATGTATTTTGAAAATCAGCCATCCAAAGAAACTTCCACCAGGGAGAATAAGGTGTGGGTGAAGGTCCAACATAGAGGGAAAAAAATCAAAGGAGCTATCAGTCCACTTCATCCCCTAAAGAGAATACTTGGGTACTTAGCAAGGGGATATTATCCCCCATTAAGCAGTCTGGCCTGATGAAAGACATGCAGATGGAAAATTCAAAGGCCCCGGCGAAAGACTTAGTGTTGGGGAATGACAAACCTAACAAGCATGTATCAAACCCTACCTCATCCCAGATTCCAAAAACTCCAGTGTGTAGGGAAAATCGACGATAGTGAAGACAAGTTAGAAGAGACGAAGAAAAATGAGGAAATGGAGGAAGCAAGAGTAAGTGAGGAACAAGGGAAAGATTGGAAGGAACAAAGCAATGAACAGATCGATGCCACTCCAGCCAACCCAAAACTATCTGGATCACTTGAAAGCCGAGAGATGATCAGTTCGGCCTCTTCTAGCAGTGGACAGTTGTTAGGCTCAAGGGGCAAACAGAAGAAGAATAAGAAATTCTTCAAACGCCAACAATGGTATACCTAACAGTCACCCTTACATCACAATGGATCTTGCTTCGTGGAACATAAAAGGTCTCAATGACCCTTTGAAGTGTGCAAAAATCAAGAAGTTTTGTGTGGAGAATGGAGTGTTATTCGTGGGGTTGTTAGAAACTTGTGTAAAGCAAAGCAATGAAGACAGAGTTAAGCATAACCTACATGCTAATCGGAATTTTGGCATCAACTCTGTGGCAAGGAAGAGGATATGGCTAATGTGGGATCAAAGAAGTTGGAACATCATAATAGAAAAGGAATAGAAACAGTTTTCTCATTGTTATTGCATGCATCTCAGCTCCAATCTATCTTTCTATGCACATCCTTTCTATATGCATCGAACTTAGATCAAGAGAGGAAGCTACTATGGAAGGATTTAGCTGTGTTGGCACCATCATTAGCTGATCATCCGTGGGTAGTTCTTGGTGATTTTAATGTGATCAGATTGATCCAAGAGAGAAAGGGGGGTAAAACGAGACAAACATTAGTTATGATGGATTTTGCAAATTTTCTAGATGAGGTGGAACTTGATGATCTTTGGTTTGGGGGGAATTTTTTCTCTTGGTCAAATAAGCAATTGGATAACCTAATCTTGAAAAAATTGGATAGAATATTAGTTAACCAAAGTTGGTTAGATAAATTTCCTAATTGTGATGCCAATTTTATCTCTCCACTTCCTTCATATCATTTGGCCAAAGTTCTACATATGGAGTTTGGCACACTAAAGAGGAGATATCCTTTCAAGTTCTTTGAGTTTTTAATAGAATCTTCGGATTTTATCCCAAAGGTAAAGGTAATCTAGTCTCAAGAAATTAGAGGTTCCAAACTCTTCCAAGTGGTGTCTAAAGTGAAATTGCTCAAGAAGGAACTTAAAAAATTGAATAGCTCCAAATTTTCTTACCTTTCAACGAGGGTTAAGTTGGCCAAACAATTACTTAAAGTTTGATTGCAAATGGAAATACTTACTTCCTCAATCAAGAGAAAGAAGCCTTCAAAGAATACTATCTACTAAGATGGGTGGAAGAGAGTCTCTTTAGACAGAAGTGTAGAGTTAAATGGCTAAAATTGAGAGACAAGAACATTGCTTATTTTCATAAAATAGTTAGGCATAGGCAAAATAGAAATGCTATACATTGTTTGACAAAGGAGGATGAAACTGAGATCCATGGTGATTTTGATGTCGATATAGAAATTGTTGCTTACTTCTCCAACTTGATGGGAGGCCAGTGAAGATTAATTTCAGCTGTAGAGGTGTAGGACTATGTCTCCAAAAGAATTTTGGATTAACAAGCCATACAAATCAATGCCCCATTCTCAAATGAGAAAATTAAAATGGCTTTCTTTAGTCAAGTAGGTAATGAAGCTCCTGGCTTGGATGGATTTTCTGCTCTTTTTTTAAAGTTACAAGGCCTATTATAGGTGTAGATATAGTTAATGGGATGAATGAGTTTCTGATATTTGGAAAAATGCTAAAGGAATTGAACTGTACCAATGTTTCTCTCATTCTTAAGGTTGCTAATCTTACTAATCTCTTTGATTTCAAGCCTATATCTTGTTGTAATACCATTGATAAAGCAATCGCTAAACTACCTCCCTCAAGACTTAAGACGGAGTGGGGAAAGAACAGTCTACATTCATTGAAGGCCATTGCATTTCTGACAACATTCTTATCACTCAAGAATTAATCCATAGATATTACACCAATGGAGGAGTTCCTCGATGTACACTCAAAGTGGATATTCACAAGGCTTATGATTCTATAAACAGGAGTTTTCTAGAAGCAGTGCTTACTTGCATGAACTTTCCACTACACTTTATCAATTTGGTGGTGTAATGTTTCTTTACTCCTAGATTCTCCTTCAACATAAATGGTGAGTTGGTAGGATTCATCCCTAGTTTGAGAGGGCTTAGATATAGTGATCCCATATCGCCTTATCTTTATCCTTGGCATGGAAGTGTATTTAGGGATATTAAGGCAGCTCATAGGCAATCCTAAATTCTCTTATTACTGGAGATGTAAGATGGAGCAATTAACACACCTTTGTTTTGTGGATGATCTCTTGATTTTCTACAAGGGTAATGTGGAGTCGGTTGGGGTGATCAAGAAGTCTTTGCAAATCTTTGAGTCTATATCAAGCCTTAGAGCTAACAGTGGAAAAAGCCTTATGTTACTATCTAGTGTGCCATCTCCAACAAAAGAAGAGCTCCTCCACATGTTAGGATTCAAAGAGAGGAATCCCCCTATTCATTACCTTGGGGTGCCATTGCTTGCTTCCAAACTCTGCAAATTTGATTATGAGGCTCTAATTGAAAGAATTTTGGCTAAAATTAACTCGTAGACAGCTAAGTTCTTCTCCTAAGCTATTTTCATTGCAAGTGTACTGAGCATCTATGATTGTTTTACCTAAAAAGGTAATTGATACTATTGAAAGGCTTATGTGTAATTTTCTCATGGGAGATAACAAGAAAATACCTCTCTACCGCCATCAAAGAATTTCTCAGCTTAGGGCACCTACTTAAGGAAATAAACTCTACCATCATCACATTGGTTTCGAAGATACCCAACCCTTTCAGCTTAGGACAATTTCAACCCATCACATGCTACAACGTTCTCTACAAAGCTATATCCAAGGTACTTGCAGCATGACTAAAAAAGGTCTTACCCTAACAAGCCGCCTTCATTCCAGGACATAGAATCATCGACAACATCTTCATAGCCCAAGAATTGATGGCCGGCTACCAATCATAGAAAGAGGCTCCCTGCTGCACCTTAAAAGTGAATCTCTATAAGGCCTATGATTCTATAAGATGGGACTTCATTCTTGAGGTGCTTAAAGCCATACAGGTTCCCCCACACTTTTGCACCTTTATAGAACAATGTATCTCCACAATAAGGTTCTCTATCAACATTAATGGAGAGTTGGCGAGCTACTTCTCAAGCAAGCGAGGCTTAAGGCAAGGCGACCCAATCTCCTCATACTTATTCGTTGTGGGCGTGGAAGTCCTATCCACCCTACTACAAAGGCTCACGTTCAACCCCGCATTCTCTCCCCATTGGAGATGCAAACTCGAGTGCTTAACCTATCTTTGTTTTGCAGATGACCTCCTAATTTTCGCAAAAGGCAATGTTGAGTCCACCTCCTTGATCAAGGGTGTCCTCCAACACTTCCAAGCACTCTCAGGCCTCGTAGCCCACAACTCCAAAAGTTGCAACTTTTTCTCCAAAGTATCTTGCAGGTTACCCAATTCCAAGAAGGCAAACTCCCAGTGCGGTACCTAGGAGTCCCACTCCTCTCCACAAAACTCAAAAAAGAGGATTGTGATTCGCTTGTAGAAAGAATCCTAGCTCGTATCAACTCATGGACATCTAAGTACCTATCTTATGTAGGCAGGTTACAGCTAGTCAAATCTGTCCTTTTTTCTATGCAGGTTCTCTAGAGCTCTGTCTTTCTACTCCCCAAAACTATAATAGCAAAGATAGAACAAAACCTCAGGTTCTTCTTGTGGAGTGGAAATCAGTACATAAACTCAAAAGCTAAAGTCAAATGGGAGGATGTATGTAAGCCGGCCAAATGTTGCAGCCTAAGGATCCCCAACCTCCATTTATGGAACAAGGCCATATAGATCAAGCATATTTGGCACCTATGTAAAAGTGAAACCCAAAGCCTATGGCCCAACTAGGTATATTTTGCACTACTAAAAGGCAAAAGCTTTTGGTCATCACGAGCTCCAATCACATGTTCCTAGACCTGGAAGAAGCTTTTGAAGCTACGGGCCCTAGTCCGTAACAGCTTCCAATGGCAATCGGGAGACGACTTATCCATCTCCATTTGGACAGACTTTTGGCTACCCATAGGACCTCTAGAGACTTTGTTAAACGCACGACAAATTAGAAGCTCAAGCCTCCCTATGATGGCCAAGCTCTGCTCACTAGTGGAAAACAATGCATGGTGACTACCATATAACCTGTTTTGGTTGGACATCCACATTTGCAACCACATCCAACTAAATGACTCAAGCCCCGACCAGCTCCGATGGATTCACACCACATCAGGGGAGTACACCATCGGGAGTAGATATAACTTCCTCAAACCAATAGGAGTAACCATTCCTTGGTACAAAATCATTTGGAACAAGTCTACCCTACCTAGGCACTCCTTCATATTATGGTTAGCCTAGCTGGGAAAACTATCTACCCTTGATAAACTGGTCTCATGGGGAGTTGCCACATCCTCGACATGCTTCCTCTACCAACAAGGATCAAAGGATCACTCACATTTATTCTTTAACTGTGGATTCACATCCCAAGTATGGGGATTGGTATATGAAGTCATACAATGCCCTTCTTCATTCAAAGACTAGCAAGGCACCACTACCACACTGATAGTAACAGCTCTATTGGCCTCCCTCTCCCACTAGACATGGAGAGCAAGTATTGTAGCTACAGGTTACTGCATATGGAGGACTCGCAACAAAGTCTGACTTGGGAGTTGTCTGACTTGGGAGTTGTCTTCCTAGTACTACTCATATAGCCAACCAGATCAGATCTTATGTCATTAGGATGTAATCTGGTAGAGCATTCATTGTATCAATACCTATTAATCCTGAATTTGTTCTCTTATAGATGTACCTCCAACTGTTATTTGATGGATGTAAAATTTTCATTTAGATCAATAAATTGTGATTATCCAAAAAAAAAAAAAAATCCGTGGAGTGGGAGGCCTGATATTTCAACATAAGCTAAGGTAAGATGGCAAAAGGTGTGTGCCCTGGTTGATCAAGGTGGTTTAGTAGGATGTGGAATAAAGCAATCCAACTAAAACATATTTGCATCTATGTGAAGATTCAGTAACGGGGGTTTGAGTTGAGTGGGTCCCTTTTAACTTCCTTAAGGAATCCTCATTTTGAGATACCAAAGTCCTCTGTGTGTTCTTGGAGTTGGAGAAAATTGTTAAAACTTCGCCGGCTTACAAGAAACATGTTTAAGTGGGAAGTAGGAGATGGCTTGTCCATATCCTTATGGTCAAATTTCTGGTTGCCATTTGGGCCTCTAAATTTGGTGCATAGCCCTAGAATGATTGCTACTTCTGGACTTCTCATGAATGCTAGACTATGTTCCATTTTCCAAGGCAATGATTGGAAATTTCCATGAAACAACTTTTGGAATTCCCCTCAAATATAATCCCTACTCCACATAAAGCTGACAGGTTCACTTGGAGTAAGGATTCTTCTGGAATCTTTTCTATCAAAAGTGCCTATAAAGCCTTGACACCACACAATGGCCTTGTCCCTTAGTCTAAACTGATTTGAGCAAGTACTCCATGCCATACCACTCATTTATCCTATGGCTAGTTTAGAAAAGGAAATTACACACCCTAGATAAACTGGATAATTGGGGAGTGACTACCTCTACTACATGTTATCTTTGTTTAGCTGAGCAAGAAAACTATGACTGTTTATTCTTTGATTGCCTGTTCTCTACACATGTGTGAATAGAAGTTTTGGTGGAACTTAGATGCCCATCATCCTTTTTATCTTGGCAAATTGTATCCTTTGCCCTAATGCACTTAGCGCGTTTAAGCAATCCTTTGGTCTCATCATGGAAAGCTGCCTTTGCAGCAGCAGTATACTACATTTGAAGAACAAAGAACTCAACCCATCTTGGATCTCCTATGCCTTTGCCGATATGTCTAATTAGATGGATTTTAGCTTACTCTAAGCTTCTTGTACCATGATTTGGTTTATATAAGTTTTCATACAATTTATTGTAAATTTCTAGTTTAATGACTGAATTTGTTGTAACCCCTTTCTACGTCTAACGGTTATACATTCTCCTCTTTATTTAACATAATTACTTATAAAAAAAAAACTACATTTATTTTATTCTTGATGGAAATTGTTATAAGGAACAATTTTGTAATTGTATTCGCATTTCCTTCCATTTCTCTCTAAAATTGGAAAGAAAAGAGTTAGGCTTCAAAGTGGAAATATTTCCACTCAATTTTACCAATTTCCACGCATTTCCACACTTACCAAACACAAATTTCCATCCATTTGCACTCATTTCTTCTCATTTCCATTGATTTCATCCCATCCAAACACACTATAAAGCTCCGTGTGATGAGCATTTTTTATTTAGAGTACGTATCTTTTATTTTATACTCATCATAATTAATATTTTGATTTCTGGATTCGTATCAAATTATGTGGATGATCTCCATATTGGAAGAAGACATGGTTAAAAAAAACTCATGTTCATTTACAATTCCTTTTGTTATCAGTATTTGTCCTGCTGAAGTGCAGGGTTCCAATTATATTTGGTATTTTGACTTGTTTAAGTTATCAGCATTTTGTAACCATAATTGGCTACACATATCTTTTGAAACCAAAAAATAAAAGGAACTAGACAAAGGAAGAGAGATACCATCTTTTGCATTTGCTGTTAGATAAGATAGAAATATGTGCAATTGATGCCATGTAATATGTCTGTCATTCCATTTTCATAATGGGTGAAGATGCTTTTTAGGCTGAAATTGGCTCTATTAGTTCGGACATAAAAGTTCTTCAGGAGAAGTCCATGGATATGGGACTGAAGTTGAAGAATCGCAAGGTATATCTCAATTTATATAATTTTCTTTTCAGTTAGTTATATCTCATTTTTTCCCTTCTGCATGGATCATAAGGATTTTGATTTATTAGATCATCTTCTTACAGTTGTTTAGACTATTGATAGAGGATACCAGTGTCTTTTCTTGTATGTGGGAATTTAAGCATTCTAAAGGAGAGTTGCGAAAACAGTGTACCATGGAAGCAATAGTGATACCTTTGATTGAGCTTGCAGTTGGAATCAGATGATTTTTTTATGTTTGGTTAATTAATCAGGCTATCTTTTTTGAACCTCTTTGATTTTCATACATATGGCTGGTCATCCAAACTATAAGAGGTACTGGTAATATATGTATAAAAAATGCGGTAATCAGGCACTTAGGCTGCCTTTTATGTCCCCTTTCCTTTTAGTGTACATGTTTGGAATCTAAAAGAAAAACAGACCTTTCCTTTTCTGCAGAAGAGGCTAAAATTAAGACAGAAAGTTCTTTTCACTTTTTGGGAAGAGGCTAGCATGGAAAGTTGAATGAGTTTATTGTCAGTGCAGTGGATCAACCTTGTGGTTGTGCCAAGACTGAACCTCTTTATCTAACTATAATTGTGAACTTTTTGTTAAAGTGAGTAACTGTTGAAAAATTGCTCTGACATGTGCAGTAACATTGAACCACTTTGCTTGTCAAGCATGTTGTCGATATAAGAGTTCTTTCTCTTGCTACTTGAAATGGGAATATTACAATATGAACCTGTTTGCTAATCATAATTATATCAATTTGTATATGAAATTTGAACCAACATCTATTTAATTCCTATCAACATAGACAAGCCAGCCAGTTTTGTTGCAGGCTGGCTGTATGTTATGGAAAGATGTTTCCTAGTAAATGAAATTACCATTTGAGTAATTGGTATTATTTTTAAGCTCAATCTGGTCTTTGTATAAATATAACTCTAATATGGATAAAAAGTGATTATTTTAACCCCGTATACAACATATATGCACTACAGAAGCACTTGCCAGTACTTATAGGATCCATTTAGCACTGGTAGATTTCAGCTTGTTCTCATCAACAATTCCATATGGCCCATGAAGATCTTAGTTATCAGCGTCACTAATGATCTAAGCTGACTATTATCATCTGGGTATCCAAACAGGCCCTTGTATTGTGAAAAGTCCCTGGTTCTTGTAGTTTGAGTGAGGTTAACTATTGCCTGTTGTGCAGTATTTTTCTCCATTTATCGTGTGAAAAATAATAGGTGATATTGGGTTAGAGCAAATTTTGCATGTCCGATTACTGACTGTTTAATGATTGTAAACAGGTAGCAGAATCAAAATTAGCAAAATTTGTTGAAGACATTATTGTCCCTCCAAGAATGATTGACATTATTGTTGATGGAGAGGTAACATGGCCATTTCCCTCCAATTCACTTTTTTCATTCAGACTCATCTTTTATCCCTGTTCAGATCATTCTGAGTTGGAGAACTACGTAAGCTTTCCTTCATTTAGGAACCTGAAATATATTTCTCCCCTTTAATGCAGGTGAACGATGAGTATATGAGAATTTTGGAGATATTAAGTAAGAAGTTGAAGTTTACTGAAGCCGATCTCATGGTTAAGACATCTAAAGCTTTAAAAGATGTGCAGCCCGAGCTTGAAAAGTTGAGACAGAAGGCGGTTTCAAAGGTATCTAGACTCATCAACCAAGGACAAGAATAAAGCTGGACTTCACTAAAAAGTAGACATTAATTGTGCTTGTCACTATATGTTCCATCATCCAAAACTTGCTTTTCTAGTTGCCTACTCTACTTGCTCATACCATTGATCTAATATCTAATGTAATATACTTTGAGCCTAGTAATGTAGGCTTTGTTTCAGCTCAGCCACAACTTACTTGAAGTGGTATAATGTTTTCCCTGTTGAAAATACCTTGACCTTTTTCTAATTTTGTATGAAACATCCAGAAGCGGTTTAAATTACTAAAAAAGTGGTTTATCTGCAACTTTTTGGCAAGTTGTGATTGTTCTGTGCTGCTATGTTCCTAGGTTCTTTGTCTTATTTTTCTCATTTAAGCCTTTTATCTTCCTGGCAGTGTGTAGAAGCAATGCTTTATGATGTTTTAAGGTTCAAATTTCCATACTATATTTTACTAATAATGAGCCTCATATAATCATTGTATAAAGCAACTGAGCAATTGATTTTTATGAATTAGTTTAAATATATCAGGTTATTATTACGATACTAGAACATGAATTATTTTATCCATCCATGACTAATAGAGTGGATTTTATTATTGATGCAAAACTCTGTTATGCAGTAATGTTTCTTTGTTATAATTTGGTTTCCCAATACTACTAAAATTTAAATTAGAAAATAATAATATCATAATATTGTATGTGAAAAGTGTTCCTTACATCCTCTGGTATATGAGCATGGGACTTTTCAATACTCATAAGTTTGGTCATTTTAACTACTTCATTCATCTGCAGATTTTATTTGAGCTATTTTACTGTGATAGGTTTTTGATTTCATCGTCCAAAAGCTTTATGCATTGAGAAAGCCAAAGACAAATATTCAGATTCTTCAACAGAGTGTTCTTTTGAAGTACAAGTAAGTTGTAGATGCTTAGTTTAAGTTATAAACATTGACAATACACAAGTACATTCAATGTTCTTAAGCCTTTTTTATGGATACATTTTTCCCTTTTGTTTTATCCTATATCTTCCTTTCCTTTTTTTTTTTTTTGGTTATAAATGTACTATATGCAACTTTGTGATGGGCCCACACTGTTGACTCAATACTGGACAGAGGTAAAGAGCCTGAGAGTGAAATACACTCCCAAACATGGTCTTATAGATGAAGCTTTATGCAGGCCTTTTCATTCTCTTATTAATTTGCTCATCTGACAATATCCAATTAAATATTGCTATTTTCTTCTTTTTCAATCGCAAATTTCTATGAATTAGCAAGTGATGCAATTGGTTTTACCTTTAACACATGAAGAGACGATAAAAGGCTTGCCTACATTGCATTGAAAAAGAGACTCTCAAATTTCTGCATTTTTATGCTGATATAGTTCAGGGAAAATAAGTTTTTGCTAATGTGGTTTCCTATGGTTTTATCTTTGAATATACTAACCTTTTTTTTGGTAAGAAGTGGACCTGACTTTCTGGTACACACTTTTTGAGGATTTGTGTTCCTGATATACCTAGGATAGCTCATATATAAAAATGCTATGGAGTGAATAAAAATATGAATATTGATGGTAACAAAAACATATTCAAATATTTGAAGAAATTAGTTATATGGACACTTTCTTCACGTTATATGCATGGTATGTCTATTGTCTTTGGCCGATAGAAGTTTTATCCATTTCAGTATTGTAGAGATTTTATCGATTATTGGTATCCATGTTACTGTCTTCCAGACATGAATCAGTATTTTCTTTTTTCATGATGATCCTATTTTAGTGAGACTGATGGCTGTGTGAACTTTGCAGATACATCATCTCTTTCTTGAAGGAGCATGGCAAGGAAATCTATCTTGAGGTTCGCAGTGCATATATAGACACAATGAATAAGGTATATTAGTGGTTTTTATTAGTTTTCTAAAGGAATTTGGGAAAGAATTGTGAAATATACTGATTTATGCACACGTTGCTTGATCATTTTCTTTATATGCCTTTTGAGCCTGTGTTTGGCTCAAGAATAAGATAACTATATTTCTGAAAATTCCCTTCATGATGCACCTTGGAACAAAGGGAGGATGACTTGCATGTATTCAGCATATGGGATGCATCGGAAAAATTGACATGCACAGCCATATAGAAGGATGTTCTCATTTAGTGGAATATTCATTTGGATGAATCTTTCTTTTAGACATGTTTGATTAGACACAATTGTGATCAAGATATTTTCTTGTTGGAGTGTTGTGTTCCTATGAAAGTCCTCCTTGGTAGTTGTTTCTTGTTCTGTGGTCCTTTATGCGATATTTTTTAGTCAATAGATATTGGATGTTGATGCAATTATGTTTTCCATGCAAAGATATTTATTCTTTACCCATACAAGATACAGTATAAAATGTGAATTATTTTACCACACCATAGGTGATGGATGTTTCGGATTCTTTATAATCAGAGGTCCTAATGATCAATTTCACTGCTTATTGTCTTATAATTTTATACCCACACCAAACTAAAAGCTCAAGCTTGAGAGATGGGTATGGTTTTATCTTCATATTTTATAACTCCCTCTTACGTGCAGACTGAGATATTAAATGAGACCATCTAGTGGAATGTGAGTGGAGCTAAGGACCTCTTGCTCTGGTATCATAATAAATTTACTTCCAAAACCAATTAACTAAAAGTTTAAGCTTGTAGGTATATGTGTGATTTCATACATATATATTGTCTACATATTAGCAAACATAGTATGAACTGACTAATTTTTCTTAATCTTGAATAGGTTCTTTGTGAATTTCGGTAATAACTAATTTTGCTTGTGTCACACAGGTTCTGAGTGCACATTTCCGTGCTTACATTCAAGCTCTGGAAAAATTACAGTTAGACATAGCAACATCCAGTGATTTGATTGGTGTTGAGGCCAGGACCACAGGTCTATTTTACAGAGGACGAGAACCATTAAAGAACCGCTCTGCAGTTTTTGCACTGGGGGACAGGATTAACATATTGAAGGTTTTTGCTCTAATTAAAAATTATAGCTTTTTATTTTTTTTCAATAGCTGTCTTTGCCCGGTCTTGTGAAGTTGAGTTTGTCTGGGCAGTTAACTTGTCCACAGAATGAAGTGTCACAAGATTTTAGTTGGAGTCTTGTAAAAAATTATGAAGTAAAAACATGGTGCCACTCCATACTGGTGACGTCTGTTGAACATTGTACTTGAATAAATTTATTCACATGTTTTTTGTAGCTGCAATTTGTGTCCTCCATCTTTCATTTTCACCTTTCTGGTACTTGAAAAGGATCGTATAATCCTCTTTTGGTTGGTTTTCCTCAATACTTGCTCTTATAAATGCAGGAAATCGACCAGCCTGCACTGATTCCACATATTGCTGAAGCCAGCTCGCTCAAGTATCCTTATGAAGTTCTCTTTAGGAGCATACACAAGCTACTGATGGATACTGCAACTTCTGAGTACTTCCTCTTTGGCTTCATGTCACTCTCATAGTTTCATATACTTGAATTAACTGTAGTAGGAATGTGAAAAAATTTTATTCCCATTTTGTAGGTACCTCTTCTGTGATGATTTCTTTGGAGAAGAATCCCTATTCTATGAAATTTTTGCAGGTTGGTTTAAGACTTGCACATGTAAAGTTTTGGGTATCCCACTTTTTTTCCCCAATTATCAAAAAAATTTGCAACTTTATGGAATCGAACTTCTCTCTTTTCTTTTTCCTTTTAGCATCAAAATGCTTTGCCTCTGTGATTATCTAGGTTCAGTAAATATGCTGTCATAAATGATTGGAACACATGATGTTTATTCTGTTAGAACTTTGTTAAACATAATCTTACGTATATAAATCATGCTAAGCAGGCCCATTTGCTGTCATGGATGAACATTTTTCTACAATGCTTCCAAATTGTTATGATGCCATTGGCCTGATGCTCATGATAACAATCACACATCATCATCAGGTAATTGAAGCTTCTCTTGTGTTACCGTGTTTCTTTTATCATCGTATAGCCTTGTTGCCAAGCACAATAGCATAAGCATTTCAATAATCTTGAGGCTGTCTTGAAATTGATAAACATTATACCATATATGTGATCCTGTACTGGGATGGGCATCCCCATTTTACCATTTATATATATGCCTTTTTAATGGAGAAAAAGGATCAGCAGTTGTTCAATATGAACATTAATCAATCCTTGGGCAGATAAAAAATTTTCATCCAAAACTGTTGATCACGTATGAATATACCCTTCACACTCTAAAAACATGATTTCATCAATCCAAAACCTTAAAAGTTGCAAGTAAGAAATTTTTAACACTCCATGTTGCAAGTAAGAAATTTTCAACACTCCATTCCCTCTTAATACTCCTCATTGAGGGGAATCAAATCTTATCAACCAGCCAATTCTTTAGTATTTTGGGAGCAAAAAACATGTTTAGGGAGTTTGGTGTATATTGATGATGAATGATTCTAGAGCTGTGATCCCTTATCCATTACTTTTTCATGGGTTCATGGGTGAGTAAATATCTGATAATATGTATTTTCCTTTTTTATTTTTTTTCCCCAATTTTCAGCTTATCATGTCTCGGCGACGAATTCCATGCTTGGATTCATACTTGGATAAGGTTTGTTTCACTACTTACTGGCTATTTGTTAATTGTATGCCTAGGCAAACATTGCCATTATGGTGTTCTTGATTGGTCCAAAAGGATTTGCTTGGTTTAGCTGAAATTACATGTTTTATGTTGATTTTCAATTCAGCCAAAATATTCACTTCATCTCATCCATTGACTTTCTTGAAAAGATGAACATTCTGAGGATGCATGCAACAATAAATTATGTTGCATAGTTTTAAATAATTCAATTTTTTCTCTTAGAACATGACTAACTGCTAGAGGGAAATAAACAGGTTAATATATCTCTTTGGCCACGATTTAAACTGGTGTTCGACCAACATCTCAGCAGCCTACGCAGTGCAAATGTGAAGACACTTTGGGAAGATGATGTCCATCCTCACTATGTCATGAGGCGCTATGCTGAATTCACAGCATCACTTATTCACCTCAATGTTGAATATGGGGACGGTCAGGTTTGGATTATCGCTAGTTAAACTCCTGTGACTTCTATTATTCTTCGTTAACCAACCATCACTTAATTCAATGTTGCAGCTTGATCTGAACTTGGAAAGGCTGAGGATGGCCATTGACGATTTACTTCTAAAGCTTGCAAGAGTGTTCCCAAAATCAAAACAACAAATTGTGTTTCTTATAAATAACTACGATATGACAATTTCTGTCCTCAAGGTGGGTTTGAACAAAGGGTACTTCAAAAACTTTGCCAGTATAGCTCTTCTGAAACATTCAATGTGCCTGCTAAATTTATGTTGCTTCCCAATACATCCCAGGAAGCTGGTCCTGAGGGTGGGAAAATTCAACTTCATTTCGAGGAACTGCTGAAAAGCAATACATCATTATTTGTGGTATATAAGCTACGTTTCATCTTTTGTTTTGTGCTTAGGCTGCAAATCATTACATCATCCTGTGATTCCAATTCTTGTGTTGTACTTGCAGGAAGAACTGCTTGCTGAACATTTCAGTAATCTGATCAAATTCGTAAAAACTCGTGCTTGTAAGTGTTTCATTCCAATGTTGATGTGGCATATACATGTATAGCTAGCTACTACAGATGGTGTAAAATGCTGGATTTCATTACCCACCCTTTTTTGTTTTTATTTTCTCGCCTTTTTCAGCTGAGGATCCAAGTTCTTCTGAGCGAGCGATAACGGCTTCTGAAGTTGAGCCAATTGTGAAGGATTTTGCCAACAGATGGAAAGCTGCAATAGAATTAATGCACAAAGATGTTATCACTTCTTTCAGCAACTTTTTGTGTGGAATGGAGATATTGAGGGCTGCATTGACCCAGTTATTGCTTTATTATACCAGACTCTCAGACTGTATAAAGAAAATCCCTGGTGGTTCATCCTTAAACAAGGATCTTGTTAGCATATCTTCAATCATGTATGAGATCAAGAAGTACTCAAGGACTTTCTAAGTTTTCTAGAGTGGAAGTTGTTTGCATCAATAAAGTGATGGCGGAAAAGCTGTATTTTCATATCAACAAAAATTTTGAGATCTGTTATTGGTATGAGTCTTGACTCTAACAATGTATTTCTATTTAATGCCAGTCCTATTTGTTTGTAAAGTTACCAGGATTTTGATAGAAGGAAAGAGTAACGTTTAAGCACAAGTAAGAAAAGCATGGAAGTAATATGTAGGTTCCTTTACTTTCAAATTTTCAGAGTATGCAATAGACGTTGTACATTATTAGGTCAAGTCTAAAGAGCAAGTTTCAACTCATTGGAAAAACAAACAAATAAAAGATGGGGTGAATTTTACAAAGAAATAGGTATATCTTGATTTTTTGATATGTGGAAAAGGAGTTCTTAATAAAAGACGTTTTTAAAATAGGTGTAATTGATTGAATTTATTTATTTTTATTTTATGTTTTAACTCGATTGCAAGCTTCATCCGATTCTCATATTGGTCCCTTCTCTGTGATGTTCCTTATGGATTCTTTTACCTTCTTCTAATCTTTCTAGGGCCGGTTTTTAAATTATGGTTTTGATAAAAACAAGCCTCACAGCAATGTTTTTTCTTTATAATATATCCTGTGCATTGCCGCAAGATAATACTTTGATTTTGGTGTCGTAGGACGAATTGAATTTATTAAATAAAGCATCCTCATTCTTTTAAGACCAATATTTGCTCTTCTAATTCCTCGTATCAAATGTGTTCTCACTGATCATATATATAATTATGCATTAATTCTTTATCTAAACATATGTCTTGGATTGGTTGAAATACATCGGAAACACAATAATAAAAACAACAAATGCTTATCCATTCTTGCCCAAGAATATAAATAAATTCAAACTAAATCCTTTCCAATAGCTGGAATAAAAATTAGAAATAAGGTGGCTTAAGGGTGTTACGAAGTATTTTAAAAAAAAATCCCCTCAATAATCTTTTCCACACCTATGTGTAAGTCTTTTATTTTTCTTAATTTTATAATCAATCCATCATCTAATTCTTAATTCTTATTGTATAAATTTTCATAGCTTTTGGAACTGTCAGGTAATACGTTGACCAGAATTTTAAGAGTCGAACGGAACCATCTTGCCCATAATCGCACCATTAAATCTCCACCTTATAACCATAGCAATGTCATCATGGTCCTAGGGGGTCAAAGGAGTGGTTAAAAATAGAAAGGAAAAAAAAAAAAAAAAGGTCTCAATAAATAATGTATTATTTAATTAGCTGGATAAAAGTATCAATAATAAATTAATGATACAAATAAGATTATCCATCCACTCCAATGAAGTTAATGATTTCCCTTAACACTTACTCCAACGTCTCCATCATTTAATCTAATCGCCTACTCTGCAAACCACCTGTCTGTCTCAGCGTCACTCTTGAGTATCAACAAAACCAACAGCACCACAACAACAACATAGTAGAAGGAGAAGAAGGAGAAGGAGTATAGTCGATTGCATTTTAGAAGAGAGAGAAAATGGCGGACGAGAAGGAAGCGTCATCGTCGATTCCACTTAGTCAAGGCGATATCCACATTACCGGAGACGATGATCCCGAGGATCATGTCAAGTCGCCTCCAAATCCTCCTAATTCTTCCCCTCGCAAGGTCCGTTGGATTTCACCTACAACTTTTTATCTCCACCTTCCGTTTCTCTTGTTTTCTCTCTCTCTTTTCTCCAAATGACCTTTGATATTGCGCTAGATCTCGAAACTATGTTTGTTTATCCAAGTGAGATTTTACATATTTACAAAGTTAAATGCGAAGATTCTATATCAGAATTTCTATAATTATCAGGTTGGATAAAATCAAAATCTCCGTGCTTGGAACTTTTGTCCTTCAAATCGTGTCTAAATTTACTCAATTATGGCAAATGCAATTTTTTTTTTTCCTTGTGGCTTTTAATCTGATGGTTGAATGCCATTTGTTGGTAATTAGTGATTATTGATAGCAAATATCTTCGAGGAATCAGATAAATGAACTGCAAGAACATCTTCTCGTTTTTTGCAATTTTCCGTTTTAGGACCTAAGTCTTCAAAAAGATTATCGAAAAAAGACATTCATCCTCGTTCTGTTGTTCTACGAGGCTTCTATAATCATATAGCGTTTATGTGGCATGCCAAGTCAATCATTTTAATGACAATTTTTGAGAATAGCTTATGCCATATGAATGACATGTGTCCTTGTTTGGTGCTTGTCACTATCTTTTACTATTATAGAAAGAATTCTACTGAAGTGCATTGCAACAATAGTGTGAGTGAGCCTAAGTAAGGGTGTTACTGAGTCAAACTTGTTGCCAAGCTACTCCAATTCGATTCACTATTTACTTGAGCTTGATTTGACTACGGTCAAAGTCGAGCTTAAGTGATTCCAGCAATTTATCTGGCCGTATTTGGCTTGATAAGCTCGTGAACCTAGTCAAGTTCAACTCTATCCTAAGTGTAATTCAGTTTTATGTTAAGTTTGAGCTCTAATATTACATATATTAATATATCAAGATAACAAGCTGAGACAAGCTTGAGCTCAAGCTTGTCAAATACCATTTGCTGTCAAGCTTGAGTTCAGTAATTATAGCTTGTTCAAGTGCAAGCTCAAGCTCAACACTGTGTTGTCTTAACTCAATTCAATTGCGTCCCTAAGCCTCCATGCTGCACTTATGACAGTCTGCTCTGTTTTAATTTCTCAGGCTTGCTGCTATTTTCTTCAGAGTTGGATCTCAAAGAAGTTCATGACTGGATGGTAACAAGCTGTTGTGTCCGTTCTTTTTTACCTCTTGAGAAATAAGTTTACTTTCCTGATCCATGCAACATACATTTTCTTATTGATAACAAGAGACTGATGCTATGGGTGTTCATCTCCAGTGTTGTTCTGTTCCCGGTTGCAGTTACATTTTTCATTACATGGTGGCTCATTCGGTCTGTTGATGGTTTCTTCAGCCCCATGTATGAACAGCTAGGAATAGACATATTTGGTAAGTCTAAAATCTTTGGATCCTATCCCTGTGTTGTTTTTTCTTCAGGATGGCAGATATTGTATTGTACTAATTGTTGGCTTGAATTTAATTTGTTGGAACCTAATTTTATCTTTCTGGGAAAAAAGATGAACTAGAGCATGGTGTTTCTCTTGTGCTCCTTTTGAATTTTCTTGCTTGGGAGCATAAAATTTTGTCATCTAAACACGATAAATAGTCAAGGTTGGACAGATATGAATCACCCAAAAAGAAAAGGTTGGACAGATATGTTGAAATTTTTAGTTAACTGTTGTTTGACCATCTGGAGATGTTTGACTTCATAACTAACAGTCGCAATGTAATGCCTTGCAAATGTTGATCGATAAAAAGCATAAGAAGAGTAAAAGGTTCATATACACCTACTTTTTGAGTGGTGGTCCTGTTATTATTTGGAAGTATACCAACATTTGGAAGGAATATATGGTTGAACTGTTCTGTTTTGAGCTGTACAGCATTATATGAGATCATAAATTTGAAACTAAAGTCCAGATTTCAAATTTTTGTATATTTATCTATCAGTTTAGGGCAGTTAATAATCTTTTGTTCATATGGCTTTACAATTGTTCTTCTCACAAAGCTCGGAATCGATGCTGCAGGATTAGGATTTGTGACGTCTCTGGTCTTTGTTTTCCTTGTTGGAGTTTTTGTTTCCTCTTGGTTGGGAGCTACAATCTTTTGGATTGGAGAATGGGTAATTAAGCGCATGCCACTTGTCAAGCATATATATTCAGCCTCCAAGCAAATAAGTGCTGCAATTTCACCAGGTACAACATTATAGTTGCTTTGTATCTTTTAGGAGTGAGTTTTGGACTCTCATTGCTGACAATAAATTATGAGTCCAATCGAAGATATTGTTAAATTTAGACACTTTGCTCAATTGTCTATGGAATTCAAACCTAAATTCCATCAATAATTCATTATTTTTATATTGTTGAGCCTTGACATTACATATGGATAGAAAGCAAATACCTTCATAAATCATATTTTGGAGCCATCCCTTGGTGACCCTGTTGAGTAGCCAGCATGCAGGCAATTGTTTCTTTTTCTGGTTGAAAAAAATTATCTCCTTGTAGCCTCTATATCACATTAATGAGGGAAAAAGAAAGTGATACAGCAAATAGGAGATCAATGCTAACAGGAAAAAGTGGATTGCGTTCTGGATCTCTTTGCCTCATTTGAATTAGTATTGTGTGCCTTTTCAGTTGTTGCATGTAATTGTTTTTCCCCTTATAAGCATAGTTTAGCAATGTTTCTTTCTCTTTCATAGATCAAAATACCACTGCATTTAAGGAAGTAGCTATAATTCGCCATCCCCGTGTTGGTGAATATGCATTCGGTTTCATCACATCAACTGTTCTTCTTCAGGTATGCATCTCTTTTTGTCCTTGCAGTTCCATGGTGTCAATGCAATTGTCACAATTTGTCATCCTTATTCATCCAAATTAACCTATTATTCATGTTTTGTCTGCCTCCTGCAGAAAGATAATGAAGATGAAGAGCTATGTAGTGTCTTCGTCCCTACAAACCATTTATATATTGGTGACATAATTCTAGTTAATTCCAAGGAGATAATAAGACCAAATCTTTCGATCAGAGAAGGAATAGGTATGACCTGTGAGACCTCTTTTACTTCCTTTGAAGCTTCTTTCCACTCCCCTTTCAATTGGCTAGAGAAAATTGTTTGAGTAATCTTGTCTTGTTTGTATGTGGAGACTACAAAATTTCATTTGAGATGACCTGATAATTGTGCATTTTTCATGTGATGTTTTATTCTTTTTATCCAGGATACTGGCCTTTCTTCTACATTATGTTCTTGATATTGTCATAATAGTTAGTTTATTTGTTGAAATTGCATATTTAAGACGCTACCTGAAAGAAGCACATGCTATAGAGCCACTTTGTATTTCAATTTTGAGAGAGAATAATGTGGTCTAGGATGCACATAGATAGATGCATGGGCTCTCAGGGGAGGAAATACTTGGATCAGCATGGTCAATTTGCCAATAAATGTAGACCCAACTGATTCAAGAGTTCCTAGTGTCTTATGGTTATATCTCAAGTGCTCCTGGACCAATTTGACTTTTGCTTTTCCCCTTGTTCACATGCAAATGAGGCTACTAGGCAAGATAACTTTTCATCATTCTTGAATTTGATTGGTTTTCATCCTTTAATTTTCAATTTATGACCAGCTTATAGGCATTTGTTATGGTCAACGAAGATGATTTCTATAGAAGTGGCTACTGGGCAAGATAACTTTGGATTTTGATAATATTACTTTTTTCATCCTTTAATTTTCGGTTTATGTCAGCTCATAAACCTGTAATTATGGTTGAAGAAAAGGCTTATCTATTCTTCTGCCAATTGGTTAACCCTTCTTGTCCTGGAGAGATCCAAGTTGCTTGTTTTGAGAAATCTGGTGGCATCCACCTATATTATGTGAATTTCCTAGTAACCCTTTTAACTGTAGTGTTAAACTGACCAAATTCTTTCACTTCCACAGAGATCATTGTTTCTGGCGGAATGACAATGCCACAGATAATTTCTCCCCTGGAAAGAGCTGCACGCAAGGTTGAAAATGTACCTTTAAACAGAATCATGTAATATTATTGAAGACAGGCCAGTAAATGTATCAGGAGTCGTACTCATATTGACCTTGCTCCCTGCACAATCGTGTCTCCTCCCACACGACTCCACCAGGATGTGTCAACGAGAAATCAGTGATGTATATGCAGAGTTTGGTGTAGTTCTGGGAGGTAGAAAGATGTTGCACTTCATTTGTGATAGCTATATTGCAGTAAGTTTAATAGCGAGTGGATATATGTGTAATATAATGCCCTGCATTTTTTTCTGGAGAATTTCCCCCACTATGTTGGTGATTGGTCACGGGTTTTGTCACATTAGTAGATTACTATGCATGGGTTTTGAGCCCTGCTTTGCAGAAAAATTAGTAGAGACCGCTCTTTGTAGACCAAGTGATTCTCAAAAATGCGCCTTTACTAACATTTGAAATTAAAGGCTTGTGCTTGAATATCAAGATGAAATTTTAAAAATACGTTAACATATATCAAAAAATGCTTTGAGAAGGTTTATTAAGTTGAGTCTTAAATTTATAGGTTAATACCATATTTGATATCTAAACTCTACCCACATATTTGTAAATTAAATGTTTGAAATCTTAAAGTGTGAATTAACTATGTATAAACGTTTTTTTATGGCATGTGCAATACTAGAACTTACTCCGATTAGGTAGTTAACAAAACAAGAAATACGGAAGTAATGCCATTTTAAGTAAAATTTACAGATCATATTGTTTCATCAATTGAAGGTACCTAATATCGAGGCCATGATCCGTCAGTACTCTTCCGTCCTCCTTTTAGCTTGATCATTAAACAGTTAAGAGCGATGGTTCAATACTAGTAACTTCAAATGAACGTTTATGTGTTGGACAACGGTACCAGGCATGAGATGGCGTAAGGAGAGCCATGTTTCTGAGGAAGAAGTGGTAAGGTGTTCAACCAACTCGGAAGTATAAATGACCCCATATTAAATTTTTGGTATTTGGTTCTAAGTCTCGAAACGTGAGATAGGGTATTGCAGACGGGTTTGGTACTTTTGAAGACTTTTAAGTGTGGAAACCATCTTATTTTCGAACAAGAGATGCAATGAATATCTTCTTTCATATTCAATCTTGGTGGACCATTTATAAGATTATGAAATTATCATATCCTAGTTTATGATGCCATAGAAAAACGTTGTCTTTGATTGATACAAAACAATTTGTCTTTGATTGCTAGAAAACAATGTTCAACTTTATAAATATTCCCTTCTCAAAATCCTTAAAAAAAATTGTTTTTTCCATCTTTATGTTTGACATTTGTCCTTTTTTTGAAAATGATTTTAAATTATTTATTATACAACTGACTTATACTTACAAATTATGTTGTAAAGCTTTCACGAGATAAACATTTTTTTTATAGTGAGAAGAGAGACTGATAGTATCATAATTGATAATCCTCCCTTTATTGTTATCACCAAAGGTTACGAACCCTTTTTCTTTTAAAACTAGATTTGTGAACAATGAAACATCTCTAGTCATGTGATATGAGCACTACTAGTAAATACCATATTCTACCATATTCTTTGGTCATTACTTTGTGTTCCTACATCCATCAAAAGTACATTGTACCTTTTTAAAAACCCAAACCAACTTAGTTCCTTTTAAATTCAAGCTTGTATTTTTGTGTTTTCTATACTTGATGATTACTAATATTGTTATTCTTATAAAAGTAATATTTCTACCAAGCTTGTTAAAGACAAAGTAGGCATAAAGTGTACAATAGCAATACTTGATGTGTACTCGTTACCTCTTTTTCTGATTTGGGTATCTTTTGATATATTTAAAACTATATCGTTCGTCATAAGACAATATTTTCCCATATCCATATAGGAAATATTTATTTTACTATATTGTTATTTAGATTTAGTGAAATTATTATTGTTGTGTTCGTATGAATACGATGATTCGCAATATAAATTTCGATTGTACAAGAAAGATATCTTTCATCTTATTACATAAATTAGCTCAAATATATAATGATAATATATATATATATATATATATATATATATATATATTATAAACAACTATATTTTCACAAATATCTAATAAATATACTACAACCATAGGCTATAATATAAGTATCTATCACAACCTGGACTTAAAATATCACAAGATTTATAAAAATTATGTCATACCATATCTGATTAGTGTTATCACTTTTTATCAAAAAAATTACAATCAATGCTATTAAAATAGGTTTCGAACATAAAAAATTTCATAATAAATAGCATAAGTAATCAAATAATTTCATGAAAATTACCATAGACCTAAAAAAATACGTAGAACTTATGACACTACCCGCTTCACCAAAAAGGAGTTACCTCCTATGTAAGTAAAATTATATTTTTACCCTTAAATTTGCAATTAATTAAGCAAATAATCATTTATGCATATAAAATTAGCACTAATCCTTCCTTACAACATTGTAGGAATCAAACAAACTCAAATTCATCAATATATTTTAAGAGAATCGATTACTTTAAAAAGTTTCTAATTTTTGTAGTTTCTGAAATAAAAATATAATAAATATTAAGCGTGCTGATCATAAAAAACTATCTACATTCATGTAAACTAGATATAATGAGTCTATAGTAAATCATTGGGCATAAAACAAATAGAAGATTTATGTAAATGGGGCAATTTATTAAGGATATTATATAATTTTCAATATTTTTATAAAAATAAAAATATTATGTAAAATAAAACTAGAAATTTTTTTAAAAGAAATTTTCTAGTTAATTTCATATTTTTATTTAATTTTGCGAATTTGGGTGGTAATCTGACCTCGCGCATCGTCGGAGCTCCGGTGGCCATCAGCCGGTGAGGGGTTGCTGCCAGCAAAGGAGGGTGGAGTATTGTTGGGGGCTAGCGGTGTTCCACAGCGGCGTCACAGGTGGTGGTTGAACTATATGTGGTCAGATTTCCCTAGTTTTTATTTTATTTTATTTTTCCTATTTTCTAATTATTGTTCTTAAAATGTTTTGAGTGTTTCTCAGTTCCAAATGCTTGATTATATTAATCCTACTGTTTTTATAGAGTGATGAGGCAGTGAAAATTCTTGAGCATCAAGTTTTCCAATTTTGTGTTATTTTTTTTCATATTTATCTAAAAGCATGAGGTGTCAAATTTGTGTTATTCGTTTAGATGATTTAGCTTCTAGTCCTTTTTGTATGTGCTGCTAATCCATTTCACACATTGGTCCACTAAGTTTTATTGATATTTGATGCAATTTTTTATTTTTTATTTTTTTGTATTCAAGGTGTAAATTATCTGTATTTACTGATTTTAGATTATTTTATGAGTATAATTACTAGTTATTAGGTATATACTAAAGCATATATGTATCTTAAATATTATTTTACATCACATTATTAACTATTCAAGTTATTGATTTTATTTTCTAGGTCTTGTTATATTTCAAAGTTTGAATTTTGAATTTTTAATAAATAACCAATTATCTTAATAAACTTAGATTTTTAGTGATTATAATATTTCGTTAATACATTTTTGAAACCTACGTAGGGTCAACACTTTTAATTTTTGTGGTCTCTCAATGAAAAAATTCTCCGAAAGCCCTAAATTTAGGTATAATTATTCTAATTGCTAATTTAGGTACGATTGACCTAATTGCTATATTAGGCTTTAATTTAGGTATAATTGTCCTAGTGGTCGATTTAAGGGTTTGCACATCTAGTGGTTTTACAACAAACAAACATAAATTACAGATTATTACATCACACATATATTATTTAATATATGACAAAACAAATAGGTATTACAAATTCTTAAGCGGAGAAAAAAAATAATAACTAAAAAAATATTTAGAAATTAAAGGAAAAGAAGTTTTTAAGGGGGATAAAGAAATCATTTGAAAAAAATAAGAATAAATATATTTAAAAATGAAAAACTATTGGAAAAATGTAAAAACAATAATTTAAAATAAAAACAAACAGGTCATGAAAAAACATTTAAAACAAATATGAATAAGTAAATTCTAAAAAAGAAAAAAAAAAGAAAAAGATAAAATAAGAATTTATAACAAATAAGAGGCAGTAAATTAGAATAAGTACATTCTAAAAGGAAAAACTATCGGAAAAAGATATAACAACAATTTAAAATAAAAATAAATAAAGCATGAAAACACATTTATAATCAAAGCAACAAATAAGAATAAGTAAACTTAAAAAAATAACAATCGGAAAAAAAGGCAATTTAAAATAAAAATGGTCAAAGCATTGAATCTCTATACACAAAGTATTAAATATTTCATTTTATCCGGTTAATATTTTAAATTTGAATGGACGATTTATATTAAGTTATTTTAAATAAATAATTAAAATTAATAATTATATTATTTAATTACTTAAAAAAACACGATCGGATACTAAGGCTCTCTATATGCATGCCAGGTGAGATGTTCACGTAATTTTCAACCATTTTTACTAAATTACCCTTCACGTATCTTGGAAATTACTCTGGAGTCCATACTCCACGTATTGAGAAAACCGAAGAAGTAACCCTTGAAATTCGACCAATCAGAAAACCCTAAGTCCTTTGCTTTTTTTTCTCTCTCTTTTTGGTGGCAAGCTTCGTCAAAACCCTAGAAAACCTAAGGAACTCTCGAAGCGTCTTTCTTCTACTTCACTTCCATCAATGGATTTCGACGAGTACGAGTACTTGGAGAAAACGGTGGAGGAGAATCATGAGGATCGAGACAGCAAATCCAAGAAGTCCAAGGCCGGATCCCTAGAGAAGACTGAGAAGAGCTACAGGAAGCGAGATGTCGATGAAGAACTCGATGGCGGCGATGATCGCCGTAGCAAGAGATCGCGTGATGAAGAGAACGGCTCGAGGAGAGAGAGAGACAGAGACAGAGAACGCGACGAGAAGGATAGAGATAGAAGTAGAGATAGGGATAGGGATAGAGAGAGAGATAAGGAAAGGTCTTCACGTTCGGAGAAGGAGAGAGAACGAGAGAGAGAGAGGAGCAGTAGAGATAAGGATAAGGAGAGAGAGAGGGATAGAGATAGGGAGAGAAGAGAGAGAGAGAAGGAGAGAGAGAGAATAGACAAGGAGAGAGAGGAGAGAGAGAGGGAAAGGTCAAGGAGGAGCAGTAGTCGGTCTCGCAGAAGCCGTAGTAGGAGCCCTAGAAGGAGTAGTAGCCGTTCGAGGAGGCCCGATGAGCATGAAAGAGAGAGAGAGCTTGAGATGAGAGAAAGCAGGTACGTGTTTGCATTAGACGCGTGGATACGTTTAATCTTTTTAGTAAAACTGTTATAGCAATTGGATTTTTGTGATTATTTGGAGTTTTATTATTTCATTTTTGATGACTTACAGCTATTAACATAAATATGATGGCTTATTATGATTCGGAGCATGTGGGTGATTATGTTTTGTTGATACAGTTCATGTGTTAAGTGTAGGTGCTGTAGTGTATTGAGTTTAAATTCTCATTAGATATTTGGAATTGAAGTCATCAGGGTGCGAGGTTTTAGTCTTAAGGAGGAGCAGGGAGTACACAGTTGCACGTTTTGACTACAGTATAGTTTTATGTGTGTCAAAATCTGTGTTAGTAGATGTCGTGCTAAACTATGTCATACATGGATTTCATGTTCGGTATAATGATTGTGCGTGTCTGTTGAAGCTGGATTAATTACAAGATTTAAGTGCATAGAGGGATTTTCTGTTCTACTAGATGTTTTGGTGCCAAGAGAAGAGCTTCCCTCAAGTTGCATGAGATGGTCCTGGGTTACCTTTATGGCTATGAGAATGGATTTTACCTCTAAATTAAGGAGGCGTTTTCTTTTTGATTGGTAATGTGGGCATAATCCATGCCTCATATTGTAAGTGCTGGACAATAATGATACTTTGGTGGATGGGAGCACAAAAAAGACATAGATAAATAGAAGAATGGGTTTGTGAGAAGTCGGTATGGCATAATTAGCCAACAAAAGAAGTAGGTGTGGCATGGACTACAGAAAATATTTGGTAAACTTGGCTGGCTTTTTGGTTGTTTAAGATCTCTCAACCATACCTTCTTTTAGGTGATGGAGCGATCAATTGTTTAAGAACCGGAACTTAATCCTTAGATTCTTTTCTGCCCATTGTTTCTTTGTTCAAATAAATAGCATGTCATCAATCTTTACATGTGTGGTGGCATCATCTTCCATCTCATCTTTAGTTGTCTGGTTTAAAACTCTTTTGTCATGTGTATTGATAGTGACATATGTGATTTTTCCAGGAGATTTAAGGATAAAAAAGAAGCAGTTGAGCCAGAAGCTGATCCCGAGAGGGATCAGAGAACGGTTTTTGCTTACCAGGTAATATCCTCTTGCTTTATGTTCTTATCTAATTCTTTGCAACTGAAATTGTCTTACAATTGTCTTCTTGATATTCAAAATGATGTTTTAATTCATTATTGATGATAGATGCCTCTGAAAGCAAGTGAGAGAGATGTCTATGAGTTCTTCTCAAAAGCGGGCAAGGTTAGTTTTCTCCCCTGGTCTTATCTTCTGTTCAGTGTAAATATAGACTCAAATGTATTCTGGCTTTTTGATGTATATCTGAGTTGATCAAAATATCTGATACTGTCTCATTTTTGTCTGATATATGTTGCATTAATCATTATAAAGCCTTATCATGAGGATGCTTCTGTTTCCTGTTGTCTTGAAGACTAATGTCTTGTTTTTGTGCACATGTGTGCCAAATCATTTTTTTGCTGCTAGCCATGTGGTCTAGTGATTGAGTTTTTTTGCTCGCAGTTGTGTAGGTTCCAGATACTAATAAAAGATTACTTATGTCAAAAAAAGAAACCTTTTGTAGGATGTGTGGTTACTCTTAAATCATGCAGAATCACTGCATGAATGCTGTTTGATTGTTGAACATTCATTTAAGCTGATGGATATATTGATAAAATGCTGCTTATTATCCAGTGTCTTCTAATGTTGCATCAGTCAATGTAAAACTCTGTGATAAACATCCATCTGTTTCTTGTAGGTATAGAGGCCCTTTGCCTTGGCTTACAAGGAATTCATGTTGTTGTTTGTGCCAATATCGTCCAAATCATTTTCTGAGATGTCTGGTTAGTCTTAAATCATGCAGGATCACTGCGTGATTACTTCACTCCTTAATGTGAGGCTGATATTCAGTGTTGTTTTCAGGTGAGGGATGTCAGATTGATCATGGACAGGAACTCAAGGAGGTCTAAAGGTGTTGGGTATGTACCTTTCTTTTCCTGGAATATTACATTTACATGGTTGTAGAATGACTTAATCATATATTATTTGAAGGATCAAGTTTAACTGTATTCTTAAATTCACTAGCAATGCGATTATGATGAGGGATGATGGCAATACCTTGCACTCATGTTTTATCAATTCATGCTGCGTTTCCAAGGTAGATGACATGACCCTGAGTTCCTTTTATCTTTCACCTCTCCTCTTCTTCCCTGCTTGCAGAAAGAACAGAAAAAACTCTTTACAATGCAGAAGCAATTTAATTAATTTTGCTTAACTTCACCATACCAGCTTAAGGATTTTATCCCCCAAAAAAATAAGATTGTTTTCATGGCATTTATTCCCCTATAATGTTGATAAACTTGATACCACGGATTCTTTAATGAGTACTTCTGTGTGTTGTGATTATGTTTAAACCTCTAACAGTGCTAAATATAGTTGTGACTCAATGTATTTTTGGATTCTATTTTCAGCCCTTTGGCAAAAGAGTTTGCACATTCTCCATATTAATTTTGGTGCAATATAGAAAAGCCAGTTATCTTCATACGCTATTATTTTTACCAGTATATTATTCTTTCTGTTACTTGTATTTTACTTTGATGAGCTAACTATCTCTTTTTATATGGGACATCAGATTCATCAAAAGAAACTCAGCTTGAGCTCTCTGCAATTGAGTTTTTGTATCCCTGCATCACTTTACTATATTTTTGTAAGTCTTGATTATGACCATCTTTCACATGCATGTTCTAACCAACTTAGTGGGAGAATGATGAATTTTCAGGTATATTGAATTTTACGATGCAATGTCAGTTCCGATGGCAATAGCTCTTTCTGGACAGTTGCTTCTTGGGCAGCCTGTAATGGTCAAACCTTCTGAGGCTGAGAAGAATCTTGTGCAATCTACCACTTCAGCCAGTGCTGGTGTCACAGGAGTATTTGGGGCAACTGACAGGAAATTGTATGTGGGGAACTTGCATTTTAACATGACAGAAAGTCATCTGAAAAGTGTAAGTTTGGAATTGATTTTTCTTATCCAAAAAAATTAATTATCTTATCTAAATAAGTTTGGAATTGTTTTAGTTCAGAGTTATCAATGCAAATTAATTTGTACAAGGACAATTTGGAATTGTTTTAGTTCAGAATTAGTTCCACAAATTATTATGTACAAGGACAATTGAACTATCTTTACTATTATAATAGAGAAGACTTTTAGCTTCTGATAACTGTTGGAAGAAAATCTTTAGAGGGGTTGCCTTCTGAAATATGTGAATTGATTGTGCGTATGATGGTCTCATAGATGCACTTTGATACCTTTCCCCCCCGGTTTCTAGTATACATTGGTTTTAGGCTTCCTTGTCTTTTCAGGGTTGAGATACAGCTGTGTAACCAATGTTACATCCTAGTTATTTGGTATTTAGTTTTCTCCGTAGTCCTGATTTCCTTTCATCATAGACACATCAATTGATAGGAAAATTTAATGGGTGCCCCACTACTTGTTAAGATGCCACATAAAGAAATTTTCTGAGTTACATGCATTTATTTTTGGCAAAGCATGTATTCAAGCTTGGAAAATGTAAAAATCTTATATGCAGCTCTAACAAGTGCCTTAGAGGCACTTGTTATTGATAACCTTGTTAATTTATAGTGTCATTTTGTTTAAAGATAAATTAGGTGTTTTCATATTTCATTAGACCATATGGAGTGCAAGAAAGCATCTATGTATGGATTATAGTTTTTGATGTGCACTTTGAATTACTCATAAAAGATAGTTTCTCCATAAAAACCATTTGGGTCTTTTTATATGGTAATTTGTTTTGTATATATTGCCTTGGCCAGCATTAAAGTGAATTAGGTTGATTTGATACATTTTATCCATCAAGCAATCTCATTTAGGAGCTCTTTTTATTATTTATTTATATAAATATTTTTCCTATGTAGAGTAAAGCACCATCATCACCTTCTATTTAGCAACTTATATTCTAAGTGTACAGTCTCTCTCTCTATCTTTTTTTTTCCCTTTTTTTGGCTGCATGGTGCCTGGATATTTATCTGCCTCTGTATAGTACTTAATACTCTATCTTCTATATTTCACTTTGTGTTTAGTTAAAGCTTTCTTTTATGTTTTAATCAAAAACTAAAAACAAAGGCCTCAACTTCTTGTTGGTGGTTTGATTGCTAGATTTTTGAGGCTTTTGGTCCCGTGGAGCTTGTTCAGCTGCCTCTTGACCCAGAGACTGGACACTGCAAAGGGTTTGGGTTTGTTCAAGTCAGTAAAATCTTCTATTTATTCTGCAAATATTTGATACTTATGGTTGTATTTTGATTGAGATGTTATTCTTTTGCAGTTTGCACAACTTGAGCATGCAAAGGCTGCTCAGAGTGTGAATGGGAAGTTAGAAATTGCTGGCCGTTTCCTCAAGGTATGCTGTTCTGTTGTCTTACTTTGGGTCAGTTTTCTCACATTTATTAAATTTTGAATTTATTGAGCTCTTTGTTTATCCAAGCAGATTTCCTCTGTAACTGATCATGTTGGAGCACAAGATACAACTGCTAAATCTGCAGATTTGGATGATGATGAGGGTGGACTGGTGAGTTAAATCTGCAAGGGATTTCTATGCATTTATTCTCTTTCCTTTTTATGCATTATTTTATGTGCTGGGCATGCTAAGCCTCAATTAGTTGGCATGTTTTTCATATAGTATATATTTTCAAGTAATTTATTGTGCGATAGTTCTGGTTGATTTTTCTGAATACAGGAGGGAAAAATGTAGTACTCTTAAGTCCCCATATGTAATGCATACGGTAGTCTGGAAAGACATTGACATCCTCCTCACTTCTTATTAGGTATTAAATTGCATAAATGTTAAGCTACCTAAGGAAGATTGCTTTTTCTAATGAAGAAATTACCTGAGGAAGATGACTTAATTTTTGGCCATTACTCTGTCAGACACCGAGTATTTGCTTATTGATGCATCTATGAGAAAACAAAAAGTAAATGCTGATCTTGTGTTTCCCATCGGATTGCTAGACTCATCATTCAAAAATCATGCTAGTATGAACTTTAAGTGTGAAGGATTTTTATTTTTTATTTTTTTTGGTAGTGATTTGTTAGTTGCTGTTTATCAGGATTTGATGCTCAAGTTTTAGACATGTGGTTGATCACTAATAACTTTTAGACGCGTCAATTCTACATATGGATGATGTCATGGTAGCCCCCATCATATGAGTTTTCTCTCTCCCCCCTCTACAAAACCCACCTTCCTCTCAAGGAATGCTTTATTATTTTAACTTACTCAAGTGTATGAGAAATATTTAAGATCACAAAAGGAGAGAAAAATAGATGGAATGATTACCAAGATACTGAAGAAAGACAAGTAGATGGAATATTATCCATAACAAAGAGAAATTTTGACTGAGCGCTTACAGATAGACAATGAGTCTCTTGAGAAAAGTCTGCAAAGGCTCCTGTTCTTGAGAGGTATGGTTCTGGAAACAAGAAAACTGCTATCCCAAGGTGGTTTTTCACATGGTTGTCAAACCCAGAACATACTGGCTAGTTTAACCGGGCGAACCTTGAACTGGCCATCTAACTGGTCTTGTTTGACTATAAAAACTGGATGGCCACAAAACCAGAGACGTGTCATCAACCTGGTCGGTTGAGCTGGGTTTCAGTGGAAACCAGCCAGGTTGACTGGTCCTGAATGCATTTAGAAAGTGTAGAAACTCAAAGAAGATACCCGCTGGGCTTCTACTAAGGAGAGGCCCACCATAGCAAGTCTCAAAGCTTGCAAAGCATGTAGGCCTTTTAATTCAAAAAGTGGCCACAGCTTTTGCACTGGAACAAGTCCCCTTTTATAATATACTCCAACAAAACTTTGTATTAGACAATGTGGGACCCCCCTCTTGGAACATGAGTACGTTTTATATTAAATTCTTTACTATCAAGCTAGTATGCAAACAATTTGCAACTTCCCATATGAGTGATCATTGGATTTTTCTTTTGGCCAATGAGTGACCATTAGATTTAGAGCAAAACTTTATGTTAGTCAATGACATTTAATTCTTGGAGTAATCAACTCTTAAGCACCATGATAGCAGAAGACGCAGCCATGTAGCAATAATTCATCCATAAAATGTGTAGTTGGTATATTTAAAATTTTCAACCTTTTCATCCCATGAGTGTTAAAAAAACATTCCTTAATATTGTAGAAGAAATCATCCTTTAAATATTTAGGACTATGGACCTATATTTCATTGAGGAAATGATTTAGGGGTTAATGGATGGATTTAATCTAATTTTGGAATTCATCGTCTAATTGTATATTTATTAGTCTTTTAAAATTAAAATATGGATAATATTTTTATTTTTTATTGATCTTGATTTGACCTCCCAGTCGAACCTGGTTCAACCTCTCAACTCCTGACCCTCTCACTTGTCCAGGTCAGCCCTTGGGCCAGGTTTGATAGCGTTGTTTTTTCAGTTATTCTCATCTTGTACTATTGCTATTTGGAAAGTGGTGTCTATGATTTTTTATTGTTTAATCTCTAAAATGTTTCAGTCTCTTTTTAACTCTTAGCATCTGTTTGTAGTCATCCATTATGCGGAAGTTTTATTTGTGTAATACTCTGTAGTGGTTGCATATTTCTCGAGAGTTGTCTCTGCAATTTTAGAGTATAATTGTGCTTGCTCCTTGCTAATTAAAATTACGCGCAGGCTTTAAATGCACAGTCACGAGCAGCATTAATGGCCAAACTTGATCGTACTGGTATTGCCACAAGGTGCGTTTTCTGTGTCTTGTTTTTTCCTTACCTCAGATACTTATACCTCCCCAGCCAATGTAGTTTGTGTAGCATACACTGATTACTAATCCTTGTCCACAGTATTGCTGGGTCTCTTGGTGTGCCGATGGTTAATGGAGCTCCTGCTCAAGCTCAACCAGCAGTTAGCTTGCCTGTCACCAATCCAGCAGCTGTTTCTATGCCATTGCTCCCTACTCAAGTTATTCCTGCTGCATCTGGAGGTATTGGAACTCCAAGCGAGTTTTTGCTGCTCAAGAACTTGTTTGATCCTGCCACTGAGGTCTGTCATACACTCTTTATCTTGTTTCCATGACCTTTACAGTTGGGCTGATTTGAAATCCCATCCTGCAGGCGGAGCCAGATTTTGATTTGGACATTAAGGAAGATGTAGAAGAAGAATGTTCCAAATATGGCAGGGTGAAACATATATATGTGGACAAGTAAGTCATGCAAATTTTAGCCTTAAATGGTGTAGCTCCAACCTAGAAGAATATATCATTCAGAAAAGTGTCTTATCCACTTGTTTGTTATCTCCATCATTAACACCATTGAGAGTTATCTAATGAGTGAGGTTTGGTTATGCTTATGTTTTTATGTTGTTTTATTGAATTTAGTGCCTTTTGTTCTGGTACATATAAAGGAATCTTTTTCAGAGCTCCCATTTCTCTCCTGTTTCACCCTTCTTCATTTAATTTGAGTCTCCACTATCTCATCTCTACTACATTGGTTCTCTCTCTCTCTCTCTCTCTCTCCTCTCTGTGGGTGCACTTAACTAGTTATTTAACACAACTCAAATGTTTTACTTGTCTCAAAGAAAATATGTTACTGCTTTCTGATTGTGACTTGCTTTTATTATGTAATGGTACCTTTCAATATCAATTGAGGTTGGGGGAGTAATGCTGTATAATTATTACTTGAGTCCTTTTTTATTTTTAATTCTTCACCTTTTGGTAAATGGGGGCAAATTTATGATGATGCTGCAGGAACAGTGCTGGTTATGTTTATCTGTGTTTTGACAATGTGGCAGCATCAGCAAATGCTCAGCAAGCTATGCATATGAGATGGTTTGCAGGCAGATCAATTTCTGCTATATTTATGGTATTTCTTTTGTTTGTTTATCTCACTTCTACAGTTTTGCTTGTTGATTCTCTTATTGGTTTCTCCATAGTAACTCATCGTGAAATGTGGAGCAACTTAATCAACAAAACATTACCAAAGGAACAAGCATACTGGAGGACAAAAGATGATACAGCTCAGTAAAAAGAAGCACTACATAACCTTGTCACAAATGATGCTTAAGAAAATATGGGAAAAATTGTAGGGGATAAAGATGTTAAGGGAGTATCACATGAACAGAACCAAGAGAAAAGAAAGTGTGTTTGCATGAATTTTTTACGTGCTTAAAAGTGAGTGGAAATTAAAATTAATGTAGCTATTTGTTGGGCAAGTATTTATGGACCTTTTAAGCATGGTGGAGAATAATGCCCTATAAAAATCAAATATCATGGAGAAGTCAATAATATGAGATTCTCAACACAAACTTTCTTGTCGTTATTAGCAGGTGGTGTTAATATGCTTGTTTCTACATATTTGAACTTGTGGTTAAGCTTGTCTTGCAATCCCCCTCCACCACCCTTACTCCTCCTCCCTCTCGCTGGAGACTACAACATTTATTTATCCTTTTGTTTCATGACAGTTAGGTGTTTTGCTTTAAGTATGGGATATTTGTGTTCTTCCAGTTGGATATGTTACTTCTACAGGCTGTGGATTTGATTGATAATTTTTCCTGCGTTCTGATGCCAATGCTATTCTGGTCTTTTTAGTGCACAATTGTCTTATGTAAATCTTTTTTTTTTTCCTCTGGATGCAGCCCCCTCATGAATATGAAGCCAAATTCAAGGGTACAGCGTAGAACATTGTTGATTTTGCTTTGGAAGAGTGTCTTAATGTTTTGCCATAGTTTGATGAATCATTTCGATTACCTGACTTAAAAAGCAGTGGAAAGTTGAGGGTAGCGGTTGTACTTTCATTTCTGTTTCTAGGTTTAGTATGACGTACTTTGAACAAAGATGCCTCACTTGTATCATTGCCTGGAGCACATCACATTTTATCGATTGTTGGATGAATGTGTTTTAGATCTCAATCTTGCATCCTGTTTCTTTTTTGCACCTACTCTTCCCCCCATGCCTACCACCCACACCCTCTCCTTCCCCCCACCCCCCCAAAAAAAAAAAAACGTTTATATGATGATTTGTTCCATTACATTTTGATATATTATCTAGAGCACATTTAAGGACTTACTGTGATTTGGCAGTAGAAACTGGAAATAGTATCTTCGTGGTGAGCAACCTGATGGGTTCAGGTGCGATCGAGGTTTTGAACATTGACTGGGTTGTTCACGGTCGAGCTCTGTAATCAACGTTAATGGACATTTACTTTACAATTCTGTGGCCAGGTTTTGATGTCGTTATGAGCTTTTCTTCCTTGTACTAAAGTTCTATCAGTGGTCTTAAATGTGCTTCAAGGGTCGATAACCTGGTATCGGTGTTATATTACTACTGGTATGCGTATTTTGTGCGAAACTGGCAAGTGATTTATGGGATAACTTATCAAGCATGGACTCTTATGGGTGCGATTCACGCCTGGCCGGCTGTCTCCTTGGATCAGTTGGAGTAGGTTAGCTCAGGTAATGGGTCAATTAACATTGTTTTGTTACATCTTTCTATTCCTATTTCATGCCGGAATCAATCCACTATGGCTTTGGCATTACGAGGATTAGGAAAATATGATCCACGCCTTCCAATTGCTTGGAACTCTTTTATCTTGAGCTAATGATCCTCTACTGGAGAGGGAAGAGAGTGACTGAGGAACCGATCAACTATATTATTTCTTTGTAGACGAGCTCGAAACTCAGATACTTCTCCTCGGGTGACTTATGGTCTTTAGCACCATAGAACTATAGAGCTATCTATAATCTTGCTAATTTAAGTTTTGGATAACTTTCCACTTAAAACGATTTGTCCCTTGGTAGGCATTTCGCGTTTTCCTAATGTGAAGTCCATGAACCTCCGAAAGTAGTTCATTGTTAATTAAGTAAATAATAATTCATGTATCCGGTGTCTTAAGTTAGCAAAGATGGGGATTGAAGTACTAAGGTAAAGGTGGTTGGTGATTATGTCAACAAATGGCAAGTGGCTGGTACTGGCAGATCCAGCAAATGTCATAACATCGTTGGATTAGGCAAATTCTTTGCATGTGTTGTCACATGGGTTGTGCGGAGCTCAATTACCTGGTACAACTGGACTACGTTATTTTAACTAAATCTCCTCAACTAACGCACTCGGTGGGGACGTGTAATGTCCTTGTTTGAGGTGTCTCATCGATGTTTTCTTCCAGTCCTTCCAAGAATCATAAAGCGCGGATGTGATGGAGGTAACGTCAGATGATGATGAGTCACTATCTCTTTCGCTAAAACCAAATAAACTTTTTATTTATTTATTTTTTCTTTCTTTACATTTTGATGAAAAAAAAATATTCTAGAATTTAGTGAAATTGGAAGTTTTGGGACTTCATTGCAAAAATCCAAAAGGTATTCATTCTAACATTAAAAATTTTCTAGTATATATATTTTCATGACCATAGTAACTCTGCCAAAAACAATTAAAACTATATTAACAATCAGATTTTATGAAACGATACAGTTTAACCCCCTTAAAAAACGTTGATATCCAAAAATTTCTCTTATAGTGCACTATCAAGTCGACCATATATTTATATTATCTTGGGATAATATCATAAATAGTATCTCAAATTTACATAAATGTAAAATTAACTATCTAAACTTTAGTAAAGCAACTTTACTACTAAATTGAACTTTTTGAAGTTGTTTATGCTACCTATGCTAGTATCATTTATCTCTATTAGCATATGTGGATCTACCAATCAATTATGAAGTGACATGTGAATGTCTACATGGCATTATTTATTATTATAATTATTGTTATATTATCATCACTATAACTAATTAATATTTAATTATGATTATTAGTATACTAATCATAATTAATTGCACATTGGCCCATTAAGACCATAAAGTTGGTAGTATACACATCAAGCCCACTCGTCCCACACCCCTTTCTACTTATAGGTAACTCACTTAATCAATACTCATTTTATCTTGTATTATAGAGTGGGATAAAGTTTACGAAATAAGCAATGAGGAATAATAATTGCAAATGTGCCCTTCCCTTTCTTTATAAATGACAAATGTAAAACCACCTTTTCATCTTTTTTTTTTTTTGCCTCCTCACTCATGCAATTCCAAAGCACATAATACAAATAGAATGAAAAACCCCAAATTAATAAATGAAGTCAATGAATTAAAGGAGGAAAAATTTAAGGTCAATTAAAGAAGGAGTTACAAAGTTTAGGGCCAAATTTTTTCAAAATGACCCTTTTGCCCTTGAATTTAGTTTTATTGAATTTAATCTCGAATTAGCTTAAAAACCCTAAATGTAGTCTTAAGATCTTAATTAGGTAAATAAAATCATTAATGAGTTATTTAGAGTCAATTGGGAAAGAAAATTTAAAGTTTGGAGGTCAATTGTATAAAATGACTAAAATGTCCATAACCTGATATCATTTAGGAATGATTAAATTTTTGGATTAGTGGGCCAATTTGGAGACTTGAGATGAAATATTTTTTTAGCTAAAATGAAGTGAAAATAATTTTTTGGAAAAGGATGCTTTATATGCCAAAAATAGAGGGTACATGGAAACTTTATAAAATTTGGCATAAAACCCAATCGGTCCCCCTTTCTTTCCCTTAAACCTTAGGGTTTTAACCCCCTTAAAACCCCCAGAGAATCTGTGAGCCTTCCTTATCCCCTTCTTCATTTTCTTTGTCTTCCACAAGGATAAGAAACCAAAACCTCTCCTAAACCCTAAACCTATAGTAAAAACCTTAGTGATTTATCAAGAAGGCTTACTAACATGGGTTACTTTCTATATTTTAACTATGATTAGGAGCTCAAGAAGACACTTAAAGGGGGCACTATACCTTACCACCACCTTCATCTTCACAAGGGTAAGTATATTCTTGATTTGATGACTCAAAGTTCATTATATGAGAAGCTATCTAGAATAGGAGTTGATAAAAGCTCTTATGTTGAGTTTTAGTTGGAAAAAAAAATCATCCTTGGGGACATATTGGAGTGGTGATCAGCTTAGGGATTAAAGAGAATTTGAAAGCTCATCAAAGGTAAGACAAAGAACTGGGCTTAAATTAGTGGTTAATGATGTTTTAGAATGCTTAGTATTGCTAAAATAGATGTGTGATGAGTTTAAGCTTGAATGGTAACCTAAAAATCTTAATCTTGCTGCCATTATGTCCTTTTTGAAGTTTTTTTTTTTAATATTCTAAATGCTGATTGAGGCTTGAAAAATACAAAGATGATGTTGGATGTGAGTTTGTAAGATTAGAAACAAGTTTAGGAAACAAAATCACATGCCTTGTTGAAGTGTAGTTATGCTACCACTATATATTGGAATTGGAGACATTTTCTTAATTTTTAAATCTGAATTGGATGATAAAATGTGGTTTATTAGTGATTGTTGTGATGATTTGTGAATGGACTAGTGATTTGAGTGCTAATTGCTAAATGTGTGATGATTAGTATACCAAGTTTTATGTAAAATGATAGTTCAAAATGTAGACAAAGTAATTTGGGGATATTATCTAATTTTTCCAGCATGATACATGGATATATGAAATGTAATTTGGGTTGATCTTGAAGTTCTTATGGTAAGTTAGAGTCAATATGAAGTTTAGTACATTGTGGAATGATTTAAGATGAGATTGGAGTACTTCATCTTAGGACTTACAATCACCACCACATGTTATGTTGCCATGATTGAATATGAAATTTTTTTATTAATCATGTTAAATTTGAGTTAATTAAAGTAATAGCATATTTAATTGATGATTTGAAATTGTATGGATATGAAGTGGAATTTAGAAATCAAGTTGTATTTGAATTGGGCTAGTTATGGATGGATTGTTAAATGTTGAACATTTATGAATTTCTTGAGCTGTTTTGGATTTTTTTTTTTTGGCTTGAATATGAGATTTAAATAATGTTTTAGAAACTAGAAATGAGCAAGAATAATTGGGCATTCATTTGGAGTGATTTGGACTTGAATTGAGTGAGATATGGGCCTTTAAAGTGAGAATTCGTAACATAGACTATTTTGGAATTTTGGGGCGCCTAAAATAAATAAAAAAAGATTTTTATTGATAAAACAAGTAGAGAAAGTGATTAGAAATAAAATGGTTTTGGTTTAACTTAATTTGACTTTAAAATAAATAAGTTATGACTTTTTAAAGTTACGAGTTTCTAAAGTGACGAATTTAAATTAGAAGTTAGATGACCTAAAAATTTGGGTCTATACCAGCTCAATCTTAAGCCATCCATTCATATAGGCTTATGGACCAACCTTATACCTTTCTCCATGGGTAGTTCATATGGTAATACATAATTTAATTAATTGAGCTTAAAATAACTTAAGTAACCAAATTGAACCAACTTAGAAATTAACCTAGTGAATGAATCTTAATTGGGCTTAAATGAATCTAAAGGAACCCAATGAGCCTAAAACTCAAATTTAATTTGAGCCCATTTCATCTTTAGGGCTCATACCTTAAATGAGTTTTACCAAGTAAAAAATAACCTAAATAGGCCTTATACCTAATAAGGCTTAAATAAACTAAGAACTTAAATTGAAGCTATAATTAGCCATAATAAACAAATTGGGCCCAAGACATAATAATAAGGCCAAGTAAACACAATGGGCATAGGTTAATTATGATATCTAATAATAGATTAAAATAATCTAATTGGACCAAAAATAGATATAAGGATAACAATAAGGCATAAATAATATAATTGGACTTAATAGAGTTAGATGGGTCCAGACACCTAAATTGGGGCACAGTAAACCTAAATAGGCAAACTAAATGGATTAAGTTTCAATTAGATTAATTACTTCAAATAATAGGATTAATCAAATTGATTAGGGTTAGTGAGCCTATTTCCAAACATAATTGGGTCTACTTTTTTTTAGGGGCTCAAATACCCTAAACTAGCCTTAGTCACATCTAGATTTAAACTTAAACAATATAATAGGTCTAAGTAAATAAATACTAAATGATTTGAGCTAAATTAGCTAAAAGGCTAATTGGGCCTTCTTAATTCCTAATGGGTCTTAAATAGTCTAAACCTAACCCTAGAATAGTATCTAAATAATTAGAATAATTATCTAACTTAAGTTTTTCTCTTTTAATGTATAAAATTGGCTTAACTTACTTAATGGAAAAATTGGACTTCAACTCAGGAACCTTCGACCTTTTTAGGTATGTAGTTACATGCGTATTGCTTGCTAGATTAGAAACTAAAATTGGACTAAGATTAAACTTGGTTAAGTTTCTAGGTATTGCTTATGGATGATTGACTTAAGCTAGAGAGCGATGCCCTAGATCTAGACTAAGGCTGCAGTTTTATTTTAGCAACCTTGGTAGTTTAGGTGCTTAGACCAACAAGAAATGGCTTGGTGGATAGCTAATAAGTGAAATCATGTTGTATAATGGGCGATATGATATAGTTGGATTGTGATCAATAAGGATCACATAATGGTGATGTCACTTAGACGAGACTAATAGGTTTTCATTTTTATGTTGTGGAGTTTAGTTGCCATTGCAGTGGAATTAGAACCCGGGTCCCTTGTCATATTATTTGGATTCATGAGTACTTTCGTGCTGATTGTTTACTATAAATAAGATTAAGTAAATTGTACAATTGTTTATTGTATTAGAACATAGGCTTGTTGGACATTTGTATGTGTGTTTGAGTTATTGCATATTGGGTCTTCTTAACTCACTTTTCTTTTTTAGATAAGGACTATCTGATGGATCCGTGTTATGCTTTGCTAGATTTGGCTATGAAGAGGAGTATGGGGAATGAGTATGAGGACATAGATTGTGAGGATTACTATTGACTTCCTATTTTTGACATAACTTAGATTTTATATTTTGGTACTATATTAGACTTATTATAGGCGTTGCTTGTTGCTCTATGGCCTATTTACCTTATGTCTATATTTTGTGGACCCCTTAGGCTCTAGGACTTATTTATCTATCTTGTATTATTTACTGTGTTTTCTAAACTTGACAAAATCCCAAAATATTTTTCAAAATCAAATGAACTGTTAATTTTTTTACAACTTAATTAACGATTTTAAAATTCTAAAACTAGTTTAGAAACTTACTTAATAATTATAATCTTACGTATTCTACTTAAGTAGTATCGATGGTAAATTATCATCGCTATAGAGGATTAAGGGTGTGATATAGAAAGTGCTTTGCACTCTCTTTCACCTAATAACTACTAAAAACCATCAAACACCACCATCTCACTAGTATATCCTCGCAAAGTGGATCATTTGGACTATCCCTGATACTTGAAAAATTATTTAAGTACCAGAAGTAGCCCTATCATGCTACTTTGGGTTGCCACCATATGATTTTCCGACTACTTCAGTTTTGACCACAACCACCATTTATTGCATTAAGAGTCTTAATGAAAAATCTTAAGGAAGAGTGTTGATATACAAGATTTTTCTAGATATTGCTAAGTTATGGAGTGATTAATGGTAGATATTTTATATTTTTGTTGATAAGCACTGACTACCCTTGCTTTTGCTTTTCAACAATTGTTGTGATTAGATGATGTACTATGCTGTCTTTTGTAGGTTATATGCTTGATCAATGAAAAGAATACTCCAAAGTTTTTTGAGGGAAACCTAGGACCAGAAAACTCCTCCCTTTCATATCTCAAAAACTAAAGGATGGATTATAAATCTACCAGTATTTAGTTTAACCCAAATTTCCTTAGGAGGCTATCATGTAATGGAGTTCCGTTAATATTTCTTCTTGCTGAACAACACTCAAAATCCCTTAAGAAGTAATGGAGAATTTTCTTCCTGCTTGAAGATTCTATGATTTCTGTCCATCCATATGGAACATAATGCAATAACAAAGAGAATTTTTTTGGGAAACTACATAGATTTAATTCGTTTTTACTGAGACTACTATTGATATTTACCCACTCTATCAAATCACCATCCATATTCATAATCCTGGGATTTGAACTCCAAAAAAGTTGAAAAATTGGTGATAATACGGTGCAACTTCTTAGAGCGTGATCTGAATCTTCCTCAAACATGTTATAGCGAAGACATTTCGAATCCATCTTAATATGATGCTCCTGTAAATTTTCTGCAGTTGGTAAATTAATTTTTTACCACTTTCCATAAGAAAAATTGAGAACATTCTTTTAGTTTATGTAAAACCTTCTTTTTAAAATCTCATCACCCCGTTCTAACAAGTAGTGACAGAAAAATAGCAGATGTAAAATAAAAAGAAAAAAAATGAGGAAGGAATGATATATATCAAGCTGACGATAGTTACTTGATGAAAAGAAATAGAGTGGTGTGAAGTGTTAACGAAGGATTAATGGGGTTTGTCAGAAAAGGAGAGAAAGGAACATCCTCGTTTGGAGTGGAACACTATGAGAATGTCACTGTATGATCGAGCTTATGCTAGTCAGTAGTCCTTGTTTTGAGGAAAGGATCTGTTTCATGGGTTCAGATTTAAGTGCATTGGCTCCACTTGTTGATAAGTCCAAGGGTTATTGATGGGAGATTTTAATGATGCACTAGATGGAGAATATTAGGGGTACTACAATGGTTGTAGGTGTTAGGGCTAGCGCACGAGAGGAAGTTAAGTTAAAAGAGGAAAAAAAAATAAAGGCACAAGATTTATCCTGGTTCACACGTTAACTAGAGCTACGTCCAGCAGATGATTCTACTATAATTAGCACTTCACTCTCTCATTCTTATCACACAGTTACAAGTGAAAAAGAGAATATATAGTAACAACTATTCATGGCATAAGCTCAAACTTTTAATGAATAAATATGAGCTTAATTACTAAAAACTTTCTGATGTCTAGGGGGTTGCCCCCTTAAGACGCTTGCCGAGGCGGCTTTCTCGTACCCTTGCTCGCTCAGTGTGGAGCGAAACTCATGTGCTTTCCTATTGTAGGGGAGTATGAGCCACACCCTAACAGTAGGGGGATATTTGATTATCATTTTTTTTTAATAAATGACTGTGATCCATAGATTTAGGATGTACTGCAATGGTTGTAGGGGGATATCTGATTATCAAAATTTTGTATAAACAGTTGTGATCCATGGATTTAGGATTTGTCAGGTCTAGATATGCTTGGTCTAAAAAATTGCCTTCGAACGTTGCTTGGGTATCTTGTGAAATTGAAAGCTATATGGTGTCCTGTATCCGAGGGTGCAAATTGCAAGTTTAAATTGTATTCCCATTGACTTTATCGTGTTAACAAGTCATAATATGCTAATCAAATATAGCTCATTACTTTAGTGGTTTGTATTGCACTGGCGTATTTGCTTATGAGTTGGTGGGTCAACTGGTATTGAGTCTTGAGTAGTTGACTTTTTTTTTTTTTTTCTAGAGGATTGAAATTGCTAATTTTATATATTATGCTAAGCCTATTAATTATTTGGCTTAACTCATTAGGTTAGGTGACAAGGCCTAGTGAGTCCTATTATCTATTGGGATGACATAGGAGAATTAGTTTGGTGGGCTCGAAAGAGGGATCGTTGGACTGGTTTGTTCACATCCAACCTTTCTTAAGTAGGTTCATGCACTCATAAGGAAGGCTACTAGCTTTGAGTCCTTGGTAAACTCATTAGGATAATCTTGGAATGAGCATACTCTATCTTGTTTGTTGATCACCAGGGTGATCCAATGGATATCATTAAGTTAAAGAGTTCATAAATACTCAACCATTCTTCCTCATTTGATACAACTCCAAGGGTCAAATAAATGATGTTCCCCCATGAAATCTCAACTCTCATAGATTAAACAAGAGTTTAGGAAAAGAATGATCTCAATTGCTTAAGAACTGCAAGGTTGATGCTCGAGGTTCCCCTGGCTCCCTTGTCGTCACTTGTGCATTATAGACATTGAGATTACCTATGCCTCCTCCTTGTCATTCTCTCTCTGGTTATTCTATCATGTGCTATCTCCACATTAGTTCTTTAAAGTCATGTGTAGTGTGATATTCACATGACTACTCTAGTGGAAACCTCTCATCTACATTTTGGTAACTCCATTGAGGAATAAAGCAAAGTGATAATAGAGTAATGGCACCTCATAGGAAGAGAGTGATTGGACTATCTAATACTACCTCTCAAGAGTAAGACCCAAATGTTGAAACAATTAAGCAAAACATTCCCCCACTGGCTCAAAATGCTAGTCATGACAATTCATAGCCTGAGGTTCCTTTAAATCTTGTACAAATGATGTAAACTATGCAAGAAAATATAAGGGTACTTAATCAGTTCATGACTATGATCACTCTACATATGATTGGATTGACTACCACTAATGTCATGCAACAAGGTGTGGTTCCACCAAACACCACCACTACTGCACAACAAGGTGGCACTGATATAACTCAACTTGTTAATCCTCTTACTATTGAGGAGGACATTCCTTAGGAGGGACAAGAGTAAACCCCTCTACTAAACATTATAGTTGAACAACTCCAAGTGCTTAAAGGAGAGAATGCGATAACTCATCTAGGCGGCTCTTCATCTTTGCATGTTTCCCTTACCAACATCCTTAGTTGAGTTACTTGTCATCCTACTCCTACCCCTGCCCCACCAGCCATATCTACAATATCTTCTTTGAGGACTTCCTTTATAACAAAGGAAGACTTAGACATGTACATAAAGGAAATATGAGCGAAGTCAACTGTGGGAGTATTAGAGATGAAACACCCATATCATCAGCATATTACTGCAAAGCCTTACCTTAAGAACTATGTTAATCCTAAGTTTATGCCATTCAATGGTAAGAAAGAAAATGCCAAAGAGCATTTACTCAAATTTATTGAGACTTTGGAGGTATATAGGCTTGATGACAACTTGAAACTTAAAGTGCTCTCCAAGTCACTAACTAAGAAAGCATACACTTGGTATGTTAATCTCTCCATAGGATCAGTTGATTCATGGGGAACCATGTGCAAGCTCTTTTGGGAGAAATTCTTCTCTACTTAGGAGTGAGTCATGATCACAAATATGGGAAGGATGCTTTAGCTTCTAAAGGAGGACTTACTTTAGAGAGCACACCCTAGATATTTAGGATGTAGATGATGAGAGAGAATTAGTGAAAATCTATATTTAGGGGATGTTCATTGAGTAAGTGGTTCACTTGGAAAATCTCAAGTTAAGTTTTTTCTTTGTACTCGTCGAGATTATGAAAAGAACTAACAACTCCATTACAAGATAATGAGGAAGAAGTTGGAGATTTGGGAAACGAGTAATGCTTATTAACTTAGCCCAAGTTGAGAGCTTGAGAGATAGCAAAAAGTGAAGGAATAACAAACCAAGTGTTCTCATGCCGGCTCTCTAATTTCTATGCCCAATGGGTAAGGTACACATCTTACTTGACCAATGATTTTGGATTGAAACATTAAGCTCCTGATGGTAAACCATTTACCTATTGCAACTGAAAAGAATGAACCTAAGTTTTGTAGATATCACAAAATAGTAGGTCACCCTATTAAGAAATGTTAGACATTAAAGAAGATATTTAATGACAGGGTTCATAATGGAGAACTCATCATAGATAACATTAACATCCACAATAATTCTCTCCTTGCACATAACACTTAGCAAGGGGTTGCAAATACTACTAGTCATGATTTATGGAGAGACGAGGAAGATATACCATAAACTGATGCACATGGAGAGAAGGAGACATTAGTAGAAACCAACCAAGGCATACACCCATTAGTAGCTGTCGCTTTAATGAGGACTTTAAATTTTAGGAGGTTCTTTGACTCGTTAGGGTTTGATGAAGATGCATAGCTTGCAACATCGACTACACTTACTCGAATCTCTAAGAGATAGCATGGGGAGTGTAGTGTAGCGTAGCTTAGTGAAGAATGGCCAATGCACATGAGAATACAATACTTTAATAGATGCGGACATTTGTGTGAACAATCCTAATCACAACCGTCCCCTTTATGTAGAAAGCATGCTCAATGGGCATTTAAGATGCCATTCATAGGCAATGGCTCCTCTGTAAATATTATGTTGATGTTTACATTCAAGGCTATAGGGATAGGAAATCGTTGGTTAATGAGGCAACCTATTGCTGTGATCATTTTCACTAATTCATTCACAGACATAGCAGGGTATGTCAATGTAGACTTTAAGGTTGGCTTTAGATAGGGCTTTACACCAGTCTATGCGATAGACACACCTATATCTTACCATCTTCTTGTTGGAAGGAGGAAGTGTCTACATGATCACAATCTCATACCTTTAATGTGGTACCAATGTATTATGGGCCACCGGAAGGGGAAAGGTATTATCATTCTTGCTATAAAGAATTAGTTTGAGCATAATGAGTCGTATCTTGTTGAAGCTGCTTTCTTTGATGAGTATGCTAAAGAGGGAGAAACCGCTATTGCAAAACCCTTTAACACACCACTACCTCCTTGGGAGGAGACCTAAGATAAACAAAAGAATAAAAGGAGAATGAGAGGCTCCCGTAGAGGCAAGAAAAAGAAAGGAACTAAGATGAGATAAAGTTTCATTAGGGCTAATGGGTGAAGGGTATACGACCTATGATAACTTGTGGGATTTTAAGAAGATGGATCTAAGTAAGCAAGCGTATATTCTTTAAATATTATACCAATACAAGAAGCCTAACTTGCCCCTTTAGAGATGTAGGATCAACTAAAGCCTTAAGTTAAGGAAATTAAGGAGTTGGACCTAATGAGATCAGAGGATTCTCTATGACCTATCTTCATCAGTAAGAGTCTCATACAAGAGATTAGGGTCCATCTAGTAGAGTTGTTAAGAGAGTACATAGACATATTTGCATGAAAGTACGATGAAATGCTAGGATTGAACCTTACTGTAGTTGTATATAGGTTAAACATTGCAATTAGGACTAAGCCAGTGAAGTAAGGATAGCAGATCTTTCATTCAAAAGATGAAATCCAAATCAAAGAAGAGATTGAAAAGTTGCTTCAAGTTAGCTTTATCAAGTCAATTAAGCACCCTACATGGTTGGCTAATGTCATGCTAGTGAGGAAGAAGAATTGTCAAATGCGAGTTTGTGTAAACTTTCATGATCTTGACAAGACTTGCCTAAAGGATGACTTCCCACTGCCAAATATTCACACTTTAGTAGATGCCATGGTAGAACATGAATTATTCTCATTTATGAATGGTTTTAGTAGCTATAATCAAATCAAGATGGCTATTGGAGATGTTGAGTGTACCACCTTTAGTATGCTATAAGAAACTTCCATTATACCGTTATGCCCTTTTAGCTTAAGAATGTAAAAGTTACTTATCAAAGGGCAATGATTGCCATCTTCCACAACATGAGGCATGATTTCATGGAAGATTATGTTGATGACATAGTCATTAAATCAAGGTAGGCACCTAATTACTTGAGACATTTGAAAAAGGTTTTTAAGCGATGCTAACTATATAAGTTGTGCATGAACCCTTTGAAGTGCATTTTTGGTGTAGCATTTGGAAAATTCCTTGGGTTTGCTATTTATAAGAAAGGGATTAATGTTAATCTAGCAAAGGAATAGGCTAAATGATCTATGACCTCACCCACTAATCTGAAGGAATTGAAAATCTTTATGGGAAAAGTTTCCTAAATTAGGTGATTCATCCTTACACTAGTAGAGATCTTTCACCCCCTATAATAGCTTATGAGGAAAGGAACACTATTCAAGTTGGGATAATCACAAGAGGAGGCTATTTTGAGAATAAAGGAGATACTTACCTCTCCACTAACAATGACAGTGGTAGTTAAAGGATTAACAATGATTCTCTATTTGACATCCACTAGCATGTCTGTTATGACCTTATTGGCACAAGAGCTTGATGGTAGGGAACAACCTGCATACTATTTAAGTTGATCTCTCTAAGGAAGTGAAGTCAATTATCCAACTTGCAAAAAACATTGTCTTGCATTGGCACTTGCTACACAAAAACTACGCTATTACTTCCTGGCATATAAGGTTAACCTTGTCACTCACTTTGATTCGAAAAAATACTTACTATCATCGTTGACCTTATTAGGAAGGATTGCAAAGTGGTTGCTCCTCTTGTGAAATTTTGATATTACAGTCATGCCACCAAAGGCTATCAAGTCTCAAGACTTAATAGATTTTTTTAGCTTAGTTTCCTATAACATAGGGAACCCATGCCACATAGATGATCCTTGTAGAATTTCATGAAGATTCCATGAGAGTAGAATCAGATGGAGAGTGATAAGTCCAATTCGATGACTATTTTGGTAAATTTAGAAGAGGAGCTAGGGTAGTGTTGACATCTCCTAAGGGCTAAGAGATACCTTGAACATTTAAATTGGACTTCCATTACACTACCAATGAGGCTGAGTACGGGGCTCTCATACTTAGACTCATTTTTGCCCAATGTTGGAGTATGTCACTTATGCATACACAATGACTTAAACCTAATCATCAAACAAGCCGGTAGTCCCTTAAAGAGCTAGTACTAGCACCTTATAGTGTTGCAATGCAAACTCTAGTCGGAAAATTCACTTCGATAAGGTATGAGCACACCAAGCAGTCTACTAATTGGTTTACAGATATACGTGAACCTTTGGCTTCTAAAGTCCCTATTTAAGTTGCAGAGGATAGCTTGAATGTTCAAGTTACCAAGAAGTCTATATATACCCTATACAACATTGAAGCTATTAGATGAAGAGGAGGAAGCACAAGATGATTGACATTCCCCCATTATGGCATAACTATGCATCCTGATGTAGTTTTTGTGGAAATCTTGAAAAATTTCACTCGCATTAATGGTGTCTTATATTTTAAAGGTAGGTATCTTTTCATGATGTATTTGTGTGAAGCAAGCATGCTTGAAGTTAGACAAATACCACTAAATTTGGTGTGGAGAAGAAGGAATAACCTTGTATCATTGCATACAACGCGTAAGTATTATTGGCCGATGATGGCTAAAGATGCATCCCAAGTGTAAGTGATTTGTCTAAAATGCTCTAAATTACTTGATCAAGTAAATGCAGCTTCGTGGCAAGCATCGACAATTTGAGGTGCTTGTATATAGATTACTTAAAGAATAACATCTTGCCTACGAATAGCACAAATCAAGGAAGTACATTATGCATAGGGATTAGCTATATAGGGTATCATTCACGAGAAAACTCCTTAAGTGCGAAATACCACAAACACCCCCCCACCCCCGAGATAGAAAACACATTGGTTGAAGCCTACTCCGAAGATGATGGAGAATACTAAGGTGGAAAGAAGTGTGTCATATGCCAACACCACAATGATGCAATCTACTCTCCTGCCATTGCACTGCATACCTTGACCACCCTATGGCTCTTCAACACTTAGGTTTGATTGGTCTAATACATCCATCATCTAGAGGATGCATTTAGATCTTGGTAGGTACAAAATGTTTCACCAAATGGGTAAAGGTAATCCTATTAAAGGAAGTTACAGGACTAGTGGTTGCAAGCTTTATGAAGAAGCACATCATTTGTCACTTTGGAATCCCTAAGTGCATTCTCTTAAACAACAACACTCCTTTCATCAATTTACATGTACAAAAATTGTTAGCTTCTTACAACATTGATCACATAAAGTCCATAACCTACTAGCCTAAAGGGAATGGTCAAGCGGAAGCAACTAACAAGACTCTCTTAAAAGTACTTAGTCAAATGGTGCATGAAAACCATAAAGAATGGCAGAACAAGATGCTACTAGCATTATGGGCTTATAGGACATCCAAGCAAGGTCTTGCACAAGCAACCTCATTGGTATATGGATCTGAGGCAATGAAGTCTATAGAAGTTTTGGTCCCATCTGCATGAATGGCCATTAATGTTGAGCTAGATCTAAACACTTTACACATACTAGATCTTGAGGCCTTAAAAGAGAGGCAAGACATTGCCAAGCATAACCTTGCCAATCACCAACAAATACTAAGTGCAACTTATGATTGTTTGGTCATGAAGCAATCTTTTCAATAAGGTGATGTTGTACTTTGTGCAGCAAAGCATGTGCAACACGGTATTCAAGCACTAAAGTTCATGCCAAAGTGGGAAGGCCCCTTTATAGTTCATGAAGTTCATGATAATGGCTACTGCAAGTTAAAACCTATCAATTTTCAGTATATTAAGACATTTCATATGTAAAAGTAGTCATTTACTTGCACTTTTCTATGAATAAGATATATGGCTTGCATCATCAAAAGCCCTTTCAATACTCTCTCTCTCTCTTTCACTAACTTTCTCTCTTCTTACTCTTTTTCTTATCTTATTGCTATAAAGTTAGACATTTATCTCCTTAGTGTACAAGCAAAATTAACTAGCAATCTTTTATGTTGCTATCACTTTGTGAGAGCATAAGATCCCAAATATGCAATGATAAACTTAACCTACAAAATGCCAACCGATAGGAGCATAGTCTCCCAAGCACATGTGTTAAGGAATCACATCTAAATAGGAGAATAGTCTCCTTACACCCAAAATAAAAGAACAACAATATGGAAAGCAATATTTCATAAATAAGTGAGAAATGGTTATGTATTGGGAAATACGCTCTTCACCATTAATGCTAATGCTTTGAATCAAGCAACAAGGGTTACTATTGTTGCTTAAGCATGATCGATTGTTTTAAACATTTAACATATTGTTACAAACAAGTGAAAGCTTTGTTTTAATGCATGATGAAATGGGCCTACTAAGTTTTATGTAATCATGACTACCTCTTGATCTCATTAGTAAGCAAAAGCAAACAAGGCATCTGATTCAAGTGGCTTAAGACACAAGTAACCTAGAAAGCCTAGCATCATTCATGGCATACATAAGTAAGCAAGTAACAATTGTGCTAAAAGAAAAAAAAGTCAAGGGAAACAACTTCATTGATTCATGCTTGTTCCAATACAATGCTTTGAAATGGAAATAAAAGTACAATCATACTAAATTAAGGAAGACAATCTAGGCTTACTTTAGGCTCAAGGTTTGTATCTCCTAAAAGTGTCTTCATTTCAAGACTTGTCACTTTAGTTGCTTCTTGAAACTCTTACATTTTTTACATTAGCTCATTATGCTATCTCTTTACAATATAATAGCTCAATAATCCTTAGCCTTAGTAGTAATAGGCTTTAAGCTGTCAATCTTGATTCAAAAGATGAGCTCCCTTAACACACTTAATAGTTTCTTTAGTTTTTCTTCTAACAAAGAACTCCAAGGCTCATCTAGTTATAGCAAGGCCTCCCTCAACATCTTTGCTATGGTGCAAGCTAGCTCTGTCCCTAACATAGGGAACTCAGCCCAAAAATTTCTCTCCATAGCATTAAGGGTCTCTAATGACTCCAATAGTTAAGAAGGCACAATAAACCCTCAAAAGGATATAGTCTTCTCTAATGTAGCAACAATTTCTAAAGTTATTGCCTTATCTCGATGAGACATGGTAGTAACTAAGGGAGGAAGGATATTAGCAAGTGCTAGATATAACTCATCTCCATAGGTTCTTGAATGAAGTAATGCATATGCATGATTATCACCTTCACTTGCTTCTATGATTAGTTCATTAGTACCATTGGTGACTATAGCTTCAAAAGATCAATTGAATTCTTTAATATTGTCATCATCACCTCTATCATCTTCAAAATGAACATATGATTCCTTATAATCCACCAAAGTCTTGTTCACCATCCTCCTAATATAAAATGAGCACTAGGTTACTAGAAGTGTTGAAGTTAACCTCAAAGCTTGTCTTAGCTTGCATAATACCAAAAAAAAAAAAATAAAAAAGAAAAAAGAGTTAGATGAAGAAGAAAAGCAATAACCTAAGGAATATATGTATACATAATAACAACAAAAATATATGCAAGGCTGTTACCTCCTAAATAAGTGCATGCTAAGCCCATCTATGGTCTGCTAATGAAGGTGATGAGCATTTATTCTTAGACAATCTTTCTATCCCTACATCATTAGGAACCTTTGATTGTTGGACATTACTAGCAGACTTGGACTTAGCCATAGGTGGCAGTTTAAAGTAGACTTCACAATGGTATATAGTGAGTGTACGAAGTATGTTAGCTAATGATGCAAAGGCATATGCATGGAATTCTTCTAGGAAATTCGACCAATGTGCTAGCCAGTTAGGGGAGGCTATCCTGGGACGACCTACAGAAGGAAAGAATAAGTGTCACAACTTTAGGTGGATGTTCTTGAAATCACTTGGTAAGAGTGATTAGTAACTTGACTCAAAACTCTTAGTAATCATGATGATGCAAGGTACTCCTTGGTTGAAGCGAAGTTAACGTACGACCCTATGAGGAGAATACTCCATGACACTTTACTTTAAATAACACCTAGAAAAGTCTTTGTTGTCAAGGAGGAAGGGTAAACCTCCTAGAGTGCATTGTAAAGCAAATCTTGCTTTAGAGTCATGGAGACTCTTGTGTCTATCTACTAAGTTCACTTCATCTTTTAAGCTTGGAGAATATAATTCATTGCTGCCTTCATACTAGATGATTTGCTTCACATAAGGATGGAATGTAAATTTGCCCTTAATATTAATAAGCTGTAAGAGTGGTTGCACAATAGTTCCTTTAATCCAAGCCTATGCTTTTAGAAGAGCAAGACTGGGTTTACCACTAGTAAGAGAAGTAAAGTGCTTCTAAAACCACTTATAAAAGAAAAGTTGAAGGAATGTCAAGTCCACATGTGACATGTTCAAGTAGTGACCCTTTGGACAAACAGAAGTCTTATGATACAGATTTAAGTGCCAATACAAGGAACCCAAGTATAAAGGACCTAGTGCAAAACACTCACCCTAGGCAATACATATGGCTAAGGGGAAAGGTTGGGGGCTTATGCATTATTTTGGTCCATTGGGGAACATGAATAGAGATAGCCAATATGTAATGATAGCCGCGAGTTCATACTTGCAAAAAAAAAGAAAAAAAAAGAAAAATGCATAAGTATGCAACTACAATGATATACATAAGACTAAATGAAAATAATTACTCTTATCCATGACCTAGGCAAGAGACTTGAGGCCTATCTTTCCTTTATTCTTCAAAGAAGTAAGCAATCTAAGAAGAGAAGTATGATTTCTTCTTATTAGTATAAGTAGCTTTTAGGGCATCAAGTAATGATACTTGAAATTCGTGCTCTTAATGAGATACTTTAATTATAGTGATGTTAGTCTGCTCAAAATTATGTAAGTTGAAGAGTATGACCACATTCTCAAGTAAAGTCACCTCCCCCCCATGAAGTAATGAATGTGTGAGTCTGAGTACTCCATTGGCAAATGATTACTTGCCATATATCCAACTCACTCATATGTGGGAACCACAAGCGAGTGGAAGTGGTAATGGCATGAAAGATTTTGACCTTCTTCAAAAAAGCCATGTACTTTGATTTTGAGGTGACATACTCTATATAAGATTTTCACTTAGAGGGTGGTTGGTTGAGAAACATAGATTGGGTGATAGAGAGAGGCAATTCTCTTCTTTGATTTTTGAAGCACAAGATTAAATCTACATTGATGGTGTCTCTTAAGCTGGCGTGAGGCTTTTATGAGGTGTAACATAAAGTTCTTGATGTTCGGTCTTATCTTAGAATGTGTCTTTAGATATGGTCTCATTTACCCAATTAACCCGAGAACTTGGATTGGTGGTGGATGACCATCTGAATGTATCAGTAGATCTCTTTGTTTAGTTGCTTCTTTACTATGAGCCTAGTTATGCTTTGTACCCTTCCCCATTGATTTTCTATATTGCTCAAAATCCTAAGTTGGGATTAACTAGAATGGTGTTAGTATAGAGATAGAGCCAGCAAGAAAAGGAAAGAGATAGGTAATAAGAAGAGTATATAATGAAGGTGATATGTACGTACCATAAAGTACACATGAGAAGCAGTAAGACAATGGTATTGCAAAAAAAAAAAAAAAGGCCATACTATATAGCACAACACATGTCTACAAAAGGCAAAACATATGGGGAGATACCTAATGGTATGAAAAGTGAAAATATGGAAGAATTCTAATTTGATGGTAGCCACTAAAGAGAGAGAGAGAGAGAGAAAATTATGAATATATGCATTGTATAGTGAAAACCAATGCCACCGGCTAATATTACTTTTTCGCAAATTCATTAAAAAAAATCATACTATAGTTGGACGGTATGCTCAAACTACTCCAACATCTATGCTAAAAGGTGAAATCAAGAAAGATAGGTGTATTAGGATAGTCGTAAGAAGTTGTACTAGAATATTTAGTTTCTAATATTGGCATAAGGAATTTCACACTTTGGGCAAGTGATAATCTAGTTGACTTATATTAAAATATAAGAGATTTGCTAGAGAGTTATCAAAGTATGGCTTAGAAGTGGGATATTCGTTAATTGAATGAGAGAGAGAGAGAGATGGTGAGAAGAATTTCTCGACTTGTAGTAGGAAATAATCAAAAGGCTCTAATTATAAAGTTTATTCTATAGGTGCCAATCAATGTCTTAAAGGCAACAAGATCATTGTAAGGAGCAATATGAAACACATAAAGAAGTGAATGTTGTGAAGAAGATGTTGAAGATAATTCATTATATTCCATTTCATTAATAAAAAGAAGAAGCACTGATTTTTCTAGTACAGTGATGAATTCAATGCCTCGCATATGAAATGCTTAAGCCCCTTCGACTTTGTTCGAAGAGCTTTGATCAGGGGGCAAAATGTAGAGGGTTGAAATTATTAATTTAATATATTGGGCAAAGCCTAGTGAGTTTGGTTTATCTATTAGGATGATATGAGGAGAATTAGCTTAGTAAACTTGGAATGGGGATTGTTGGACTAATCTATTCACATAAGATCTTTTTTAACATCATCACCCACATTGTAAGGATCATAACCCAACTCGTCATAAAACACTATATCCTCAAAAGTGCCTATACCTAAAAGAGGTTTCCTACAAAGGAATGAGATAGTGCTTAGTATGTGATACTAATAGAGATACATGCATGCCACACAATTTCAAAACCACAAGCATAATACACAACGTGTATCTTACAACTAACTAGTTAATTATCTTTCATTTTGGCATTATAAACATCATAGTATTGGTATCTTAAGACTTGGGGTAAGAAAAAACCCCAAATCACACACATATGTAATATATACATATATGGTGTGAGTCCTTCCCAACACCTTGAAGTCCTTGAGTTAAACTTAAATCTATTTAGATTATTTCGGTAACTCTACATAGGGATAACTTTACATACTAATTATCGGGATGCCATACCAAGATCATTGGTACTCTATGCAACAAATCAATTTATGATTTAGATATTAATTAGGTTTATTTACTTTTAGCATAATGCATATAATCAATAAACAAAGCAAACACAAACCTTGTATGGTAGGCTCAACATGATCCTAATCTTCCTTAACTCTAAATCTTAAAATTGCAACATAACTACCAATGCTTAGTATTTATCATAAACCAACTAAATGTCTTCATCATTAATCTTAACCTTCTGCTTATCTCCTAACTTGAGTATTGTTGAGTTTCAAGGATTTACCTTTCATTATTAAATGTAAGTTAAATTCAATGTTTACTACAATTAATTAAAAACTAGAAGAACTGTTTAAGTTTCTTTAATAATCGATAAGATAAGAAAAGGAAAACTTGTATAATTGTAGGTCAGCGACTGGAGTCTAGATGGTACAATGCCTATTAGCTGGACACCAGTAAGGTTAAACTACTAGGCTCTTTTGGAGCACTTATTGTTCGGATGGTATTAGATTTACCGGTTTGATAGTAACCTTAAGGACAATACTCCATCACCTTAAAATGACTAATGATAGTGTTGCCACCACCACCTTACCAATACAACGCCATCACCATTATATCTCACTACACCATTACTACTATTGCACAATTATCTTCATGATAACTACCATCACCACCACCATCATCATAACCTTGTCGCCACAATTAACACCATCACCACTATTACTCCTCCATCATTGCTATTACCCTACTCTACCATTATACCCTTGCATTGATACCATCACCAACACTAACACCACTACAAACACCAAAACCACTATTCGACCATTATTACCATTATTATGCTGGTGATTTGGTGGTATACTAGTGTTGGCAGCAAGGCTATGGAGGTTGTAGTTACAGTGTTGGTGTAGGAAGAGAAACAATAGTGGTAGTGCAAGGTTGTAATGGTGGTATTGGTAGTGGTAGTGGTGGAATGGGGTGGTAGCAATGGCAATGGTGGCATTGGTGATATTTTTCTCTAAATAGGAAAACATTAATACTTTCACGTGATTTCCCATTCAATAGTGTAACATAATAATATAAAGAGTAAACAATTGAGTAGTTAATTTATGCAACAAGAATTTATGTGAAGTAAGCAATGGAATATATATTACTTAGCTATTAGTTTTTTTCAAGCATAGTTTTCTATTACTTATCATCAAGGAGAAGCTAGAAATTAATGCTAATTTTTTAAGTTGTATTCAACGATTAATTTTGAGCCCATTGGATGATATGCCATTCCATAAGTGTGAAAATTAATATCATCAATTTTTGAAGCAAAAGTGTCACACGCTTGGGGTTACCATAAGCATAACAACTCACCATGTATAATATTGAAGTCAATGAGTAACTTTAAAACAAGCACACAATGACTTCAATTCAATACATAAGGTGTGGTTACTTTCAAAAACTACTGATAGAAGATAGTTCAAAGTAGGCAATTATTTATTAAATTGTCTAATTAATAACTACTAAAACCATAAAATTTAAGGTCATACAAATAAGAACCTTAAGTCTAGCTACTTAAATATAATAGTAAAGTTCAAATAGAAATAACATCTTAATCTAGTATCGGTTTGTTCTTATCCTCACTTGCCCAACCACTTTGTTATACTTGTAGAAGCTCACCATAGCTTCAGCTTTACTGGGATAGAACCAGAATAGTGCCTACAAAAATGGAAGACTATAAAGTTGTTAACTACAATCAACATAGTGAGAATATTATCTTGAAACCACCATTCACGCAAAACAATCAAGTTTTTCAATATTATATGAAATGTAAATACAAGCATATGCAACATCACATGTGGCTATCCGAAATTTACATGAAGTTTAAGGATATTTATTTTATTTGCCATTCCCTTGACCTCGAGTTGAAGATCTTTTGTAGTTCCATCAGTCTCTAAGCAAACCCAAAATCATAATTACTTAGCATACATCCTTAGTTACTCAAAATCTTTTAAAGTTACCGATTAGACTCTAAAGAATTATAATATGTCAAAAGGAAAAAAAATTCCATGGCTAACACCCTAAGGAAATAAAAATGCTCTCGTTAGCTATTACTTCTCCAGATGTATGCAAGCCCAAAATAGAATAACAAACACAAAATCTATAAATACATGATGATTTTCATATGTCTTAGTTTGTATTTGATAGAATAGGATTTCAACTCAAAATATCTTTTTATTACCTGTCTAACTATGATGGTAAAAGGTTAGGATGCAAGAATGAGATGCATGATCCGATTTACTCAAAATTTTGATATGCTTAGTATAAATTGTTAGGTGATCAACCAACGTTCAAACACTTAACAAATAGTCAAAGTGTTAATAATCACAACTAGATTTTCTATTGTAACAAGGTTTCATTCAACCAATTGAACAAAGCACACACACGTCACATGCATGGGTCTAATTATTTACAATATTTAGGTGCAACTACTACTACAAGCATAAGCAAGTAGCAATTATCAAAGGTACTTAATGGCCATCGCTCAAGAGTCATAATAATCCTTAGGAATAGAGGAATTGTCATTTGATTCACCAAATCGAATAATTATAAAAGGATACATATAAGAATAGATAAAATATACTAGATTTAATTTATAGTGCCGAAATTTTAAGTCTTTTAGTGTGCACGCATATATATATATATATAGTTTTGTTTTGGCAATTTGTCTAGAGTCTATGTCCTCATCCTTGCTCGGGTTCTTGTAATGATAAGTCCTATTCTCAAATCATGTTTTTAAAGATTCAATATGTGTTTAAGAATAAGTCTTGCTTTGTTAAGAAATATTACATAAGTTCAAGAGATTTTTAAGAATAAGATATTGAGTAGAATGTTTTAGGTATTTTCTTAAGAAGTATTTTTACAAGTTACGTTTAGGTTAAAGAATGTTTTACCTTAGTTGATAGAAATCTTTTAATAGCTTTAGTAGCTTTTATCATGGATTTTGATTGGAGTATGTTAATAAACACTTTTAAACATGGGTATCAAAATATGAGCTTAAAGCCATCTTTGTAATAGAAAAAGTGGTTTTAGACTCCACATAAGCCTTGATCCTACAAAACTTTGGAGATACTTGAAAGTTAGTGATGTTGATTATACTTTTAGATGAATAGTATAATAAGAGTAGTTAAGGATAATGATAAGATGAATAAATATTACCTTACTTTGTTGGGATATTAAATGATATTCTATAAAAAGGAACTTAGATCATAATAATTAGTTAAGATTAGTAACTTAATCTTTTAGAACAAAAAAAAAAATCAATCAAAGAGTAAGTGCTTACCCTTATCAATTCGTAGATAAGTGGTTTCTTTTCTAAGATAGAAGTTTGATGTTGATTTTAATTATGTTGGAAGTGGCGTGTGAAATGGTGTGTTTGGTTGTGGATGGGAATGGAAACAAGAGGAGTTGAAAGTGAAGTTGTTGGATGACAATCAAGAAGAATGATGGTGAAAGGAAAAGGGTGTGTGATGCGGCACTTAAGGAGTAGTTAGGGTGGTTTTTACCCTCAATTTACCTTGAGTAATTTCTTTATAGAAAGTGTGATTTGCCTCTTTTTAATGTGATTGTACTAGAGGGACACTTGGTCTTGTTTTTGAGGATGAACTGGCCACTACAATTCACACCTAGGATATTTTTCTTCCTCAATGATTGGCTTTGTTGTTTTGTTTTGATCATTCAAGATTTAAATTTGAAATCTTATCTTAAGGAGAACATTTTTCTTGAAGATTACTGGCCAAGGATCCCACTAGAAGTGGTGGCCAAGAAAAAGATAATTCAAGTTGGAGTATTCTAACTTCATGTCACTTTCCTTAACTCTTAGGTGTGTGACAATTAGTTAGGCTAATTTAGTTGAGTTTTAACTAGACTAGTTCTCCTTTAGTTACTCTAATTATATAGTTTTAGAAATCTTTTAATTCCTAGTTAAGTTAGGTACAATCATGATGATTATTTCTTAAGCATTTACAAGAGTCTATGGGAAGGAAGCGAACCTTTGTCATCAAAACTTAATTGGTTATACCAACTAAAATTCCTTATAGTCTTTATAGTTTTAAGCCTTGGTTACTTAGGATTATAATAGGATTAAGGTTAAGTAAAAATGATCCTAAGTCAATCTTTAGGTTAATCAAATCATCCAAGTTTGGTTTTAGTATCTTTTCTTCTGGCAATAATTTAGGTATAGTTTAGTGCTATTGTTTAGATTAGGTTAAGTTAGCTTATATCTAAGTATAGATATCCTATACTTGGTGTGGGAGTAGGTCATTGAGGATGTCCATTTTTTTGAGCCAAATCCATCAAGTCTTAAGTTAAGACGAATCCCCTGCAATCCTTTAATTCTATTTCATTATAAGTCCTTTCTTTTGCAGAGTTAAATTAGGCTTTTTACTACTTGAAATATGATTTAATCTTATAATCTCTAGTCCTTACTTATGTTGGTCTAAATATTTCAATATGTAGATGTCTTGGTAAATTCTCAAGAGCCAAGGCCCTTATTGTTACAGTAACATTATTTGTTAACTCTGGCTATTAGACGAGAATTAAAGATGGCGAAAGTAGATAAACATGTATTATCAATGTCACACCATTTTAATGTTCTTTGCATTCTGAAAGTACATTGTCATCATTTGATTACTCAGTAAGGTCATTCCATATTTTATGATTTGTAGAAAACTATGTAGAATTCTTTCCACTAAGAATAGAGACGCTCTTGATGCCTCTTAATTGGGGTGATCGGATTCTGTGGGTGCTACCATTTCTTATCATAAAGCCCAATTATTTGGAGATATATGCTTTAGGGATCTTCTAGGGTCGCATTCCGTTAGATTTGTTATATCCTTACTTTGTTCAATTTTTTGAATAATTGGATACTTTTTGTTCTTTTTATATTCAAGCTGTTTTATTTTTAATTTTATTTTCTATTTTTGTACATCAACTTTTACAAGTATCATAGGGCTTTTTTTAGTACATAATAAAAAGAAATAATTATAGAAAAGAATGTATGTTTGCTCTAAATTGCAAATAGACAATACATTTTAACTAATGAAAATTGAGGATAAACATTGCATGCTATAGTGACATTAAGCTTGGTTGATTTTTGATGTTATATGAACACCCAAATGTTAGGTTAGCCTAAGGTTAAGTAGTATAAACTGAATATAAACATTAGAAGTATGGTGTATACAAAACATCTAGGATTGGTCATAATTATAAATAGAGAATATATGTATGATAAAACATTTAAAATAATGCCATCATATTAGGGGAATCAACGACATTGTTTGTATGCACTAGTTTATCTTTAGTTTACGCCACTTTTTTTTTTCCTTTTTTTTTTGGCTAAATAGTTGAGACTAGTTAAAATGAAGAAAAAAAAAGTTTGCTTGTTTTAGTTAGTACTTTAGAGGTAGAGTTGGTGTAGAGGGCTAAGAAGCTAATCATATTAAATGGGATAAGCGCATTAATGATCTGGAGTAATTATTTTGAATAATAACATCATTCAAGTAATTAAATCCATTCTTTATGATCTTTTAGGGAATTTTGATTCAATTAATTTGGAACATAGATCGTTTAGGTTGGCTTGACTGTCTCAATCTTTCTTAATAAACTTATGCACTTAGAAAGAATATCTATAGACTTAAAAGCCCATGAATGACTCCAGGAAACCTTAGTGACCTTCTACTTTATCAAACATCAAGATGATCCGATGATGGTTGTTGACTGCCAAATCATATAAATACCACCAAGTTTCTAACCATGGCATTCCCACCTTGATTGGTGTTTCCATTTGTAGATTTTGACTACTAATTTAATTCATGTCAAGATTTGCTTATTCAATACCTCATACTTCTAAACATTATCGAATGTTGATTAGACTAAGCATCTAAACATAAGACCATGAAGTATACTATGAAAAATTACAATTGAGTGTGAAAGTTCATGTCACATGGAAGAAGTTGATTCAAAAAAAATTTCCACAAGAAAGTGAATTAGAAATTTTGTGTAAATGTTTTGTAATCACTCCTTCATTTAACTCTAGCTTCAAAGCCTTAGCTACTATAATAACATGGCCTCTATAATTTTCCTTGATGTCGCTATTGATTTGATAAAAAACAAAAAAGTCCTAGCTATCATAGGACCCCAAAATTCAATGCAAACAAAGTTTGTCAATGCTCTTGGAAAAAAATCCCACGTCCCTATAATCTCATTCTCTACAACAAGCCCTTCTTTGAGCTCAATTCAAAGTTCAGACTTCATTCGAGCTACTCAAAACAACTCAACTCAACTAAGAGCCATTGGTGTTGTTATCCAAGCATATGGATGGAAAGTACTATTTCTACATGTAGACAATGAGTATGGAGAGGATATTATACTGCAATACTTGAATTTTTATTTTATTTTTAATGTATATTGTAATAAAAAGCTAAGGACAAGAACATAATTTTATAAGGAATAAGGGGGCAATATTTTATTTTTAGTCAAGGTATATAAACTTACCATGATCTAATGTCCCTCTCTTTTGACACTCTCACAGTAACAACATAGTGAAAAAGCAGGAAAAGGAGGAGACGCTCTTTAGAGAAAACCTAAAGGCGATTAAGAGGAGGATAACAAGGTTCGAATCCAATTTACATTAGGTAAGAATATTAATGAGTTAGTGATTATTTCACATGGAATCAAGGATATGATTGTTTTCAACTCTTGTCTTAACATAATTTGGGATTGGGAAAAGGTAAAATGAGTACGTGAATTCTTCAATCAAGACTACGACCAGTGGAAGTATTAATGTAAGTAATCTAATCCATGTAATTTAAATAGATAATACATGTTTTAGGGAGTAAGTTAAGCCTAGGGATAAAGAGAATCGAGTTTAGGAGAATTTGGAGAAAAGGATATAGGGTTCATGGGAAATTATCGAGGGATACATGGCCCCTCAACACGGCCATGTTTCGACCATATTGAACTAAGAGATACACAACCCATCTACACAGTTGTATTTCGACCATGTTGAACATAAATGCTTACTGAGAGATACATGACCTATCTACATGACCGTGTTCCAATTGTGTTGAATTGAGAGACACACGACCCACCTACATGGTCGTGTTTCGACTGTGTTGAATATAAATGCTTACCAAGGGATACAAGGCCTATTTGTACAGCTATGTTCCAACTATGTTGAACCGAGAGGTACACGACCCATCTACACGATTGTATTTTGACCATGTTGAGACTATGTTGATGAATAGTGAGCAAAGAGATACATGACTTCTCAACATGACCATATTGAGACTATGTTGATGAATAGTTAGTAGAGAGATACATGACATCTCAACATGATCATGTTGAAAAAAAAATGTATACGACTTTTGGCATGGTCATGTACTACCTCATATCCAACTACATGGCCTCCAACATGACTATGTTGAGTTGAAACACGTCTATTTTCCTTTTGATATTTATAAGAATACAATTCTAAAAGCAAATAATTTGAATCATGTATAGGTTTAGGAGACTTGTGAAGTTAAAAAAGTATAAGGCAAACCAAGTTTTGCAAAGTCAGATACATCTAACTTGTGTGTTATTTTGTGCTTGTTTAAGCTAGTATATGTGTTGAAATTAATTAAGTTGAATGATTTGGCTTAAGTGTTTAAGTTGTATGTTGTATGTACTTAGCTCGGCCTAGGGGCCCATAGTGATAGATCCCTAAGGAGAACTTTAATGATCTTTGTGTGACATTATCCCTAATAGAGTTGTGTTTGGAAATGATTTGGGTTGAATGTTGCATTAAGTGTTTAAGTGGACATGGGAGTAGGGCCCGTAGTGGCAGCTCCCATCACCAAGATTAAGTGGTTTAAGTAGACATGGGTGTGGGGCTCGTTACCATAGGTGTGGGGCTTGTAGTGGCAATTCCCTTCGCCAAGTTTAAGGGTAAAGGGATCATGGGTGTGGGGCTCGTAGTGACAGTTTCCATCACCAATTCATGTTCTAATGTGTTAAGTGTGGTAAGGGGGTCATGAGCACCCTATTGTTGCTTATAGACTTAAATTGTATCATAAAATGGTGCTTGTATTTAACTACTACATAATGCATGTGACAATTGTTCATGTTTGTTTATGCACATGTGCTTGTGTTATACATACTAGGCATTAGTCCACCTTTCGGGGAACATTTTTTTTTTAGATACAGGTCTTGACGGAGATGATAACCTAGAAGATAACTTGGGTTTGAGTGAACAACAAAGAGAGAAAGAAGATGGTTATTATTACTACTATGGTGATTAGAAAATTTGGAGAATTATGTTAATTGAATGTAATAAATAGAATCATTTGGAAAATGTTAATTTAGAGTTTTATAGACTTCCACTACGTTAGATGTTGAATATGAATTTATGAAATTGATTTTGAAGTTAAATGTCTTTATACAAGAATTTTAGAATAAACAGGTATTAAAGTTGGTCTAGAGTCTTAATGTATTCTTATGAGATAAAGACATGTGACGAGTAGTAGCACGACTTGGGTTTTGGGGCGTTACAACTAAGGTGGTATCGGAGCTCTAGGTTTATGATCTTTAAGGGCTTAAGTTTGAATCTATAAAGGATAGGTTGATGATCCTTAGGACTTAAGTTTTGATCTCTAGAGCATAGGTTGTTGATCCTGAAGAACTTAAATAATGATCCTTAGAACTAAGTGATTATCAACAGCCATAAGTTTTAAACAATAGAGCATAAAATATGATTTTTAGAGGAATTAAGCACTTGATCTATAAGATGGTGAGACATGAAGAAAGTGGGTAGAGTCTTAGGACGTTTATTTATTTATTTAATTATTTTCTTGTATTATTATTTTATTTTCATTTATTCCAATTGCTAAGTTATATATATGAGTATACATTATGTGTAGTGGTATATGTGTTTATACGTACACTATGACCCTAACCATGACTGATATTAACTTAAGTAGATTTAGTGGTCTCTTCTTAAATAGAATGCCTCTAAGAAGAATCATCGAATCGGGAGCTAGAAAAGGAGTTAGATGTGACAATCTCAATGAAGAGGAAGCTCAGAATCTACAACCACAAGGGGAAAGAGGTTAGATGGTTGAAGAGATTGTTCAACTGTTACATATTGTGAGCCACCTGGTGGGACTGGTGGGACTATTGGCATAACAATACCAAGCCCCTAATGTCCCACAACACAAGAATGTCAATGGACCATTAGCTTTGATAGGTTCATTAGAGTAGCTAAAGAATTTAACCCTAGAGTGGATGACTTAATTGAGGTTGAGGATTGGGTATAGGAAATTGAGAAGACATTTGTTACCTTCCAAATACTAGAAGATAAGAAGGTAAATTATGTTGCATTCATGTTGAAGGGAATTGTAGCAAAATGGTGGGCCTTGATTCCCAAACTTGTAGGGGAATGTGTGAATTAGGTTATATTTAAGGAGCTGTTTTATTAGAGATACTTTCCTAGCAGCTCTAAAGACAGGATGGAGAATAAATACTATAACTGTAAACAAGGGGACCAAACAGTTGAAGAGTATGAGGCAGAGTTGAATCACTTAATCTAGTTCCTTCTTGAAAATATGCGTAATGATAATAAGTCTCGAGCTAAGAGATTCCTAAGAGGCTTGGACTTGGACCTACAACTTGAAGTGGGGGCCTTTCAACTAAATACATATGTTAAAATGGTTGACAAAGCTAAGTATCTCGAGTAGAATAAGAAGAATATTGAATAACAGAGGAGTCACAGAGCAGCAATAGCTTTGGGAAAAAGACATGCCTTTAATGGAATGGGGCAAGATAGAGGCAAAAGATATCATGTGCAGCAAAGAAAAATACAGAGTGCTGTAACCCCTCCTCTCCAAATCAAACAAGTGCCTTTGACACTCCCTACAGTAGGCCCAACTGTTAAATGTACTGGATGCTATGGGCTTCATGAGTTGAGAGAGTGCAAATGGCTGGAGGAGACATGTTTCTTTTGTGGGAAGATTGGACACATTAGCAGACATTGCATTGAGAGGTTAGTGCCCTTAATTTTCTGTCATGTGTGCAACCAGAAGGGACAGAAGGCAGTCAATTGTCCTTACGGACAAATTAGAAATTAAGCAGGTCTAATCCAATAGGCAGCTAGACCTCCAGTGAGAGGACAAGGAAGTGGACTACAGATAGGGGGTCCTAGACAAAGAGTCTTTACTAGGGTGTTTGCCATTCACCATTAGTAGCACTAGGACGTCCTTAACATAGACAACATTGCAAGATGCTTACAGTACAATCCTGTAATGCATATGCACTGTTTGATACTGTTGCTTCTATATCCTGTGGGTCGGAGAATTTTATATGTGAATGTGCATTGAATGTTGAAAACATGAATGATTGTCTGACTATTAGCACTCCTTTGAGAGTAGGAGGAAGGATAAGTAGAATATGTAGAGGAGTGGAAATAAAGATACAAAGTAGGGTGATGCCAATACATCTCATAATATTGGAGATGATAGAGCTTGACATAATTCTGGGCATTAACTAACTATTAAAATATCATGCCACTATTGACTGTCACAACATGGTGGTGCCATTTAATATACCAAGGGATGAATATTTTGAATATAAGTTAGAAGTGCAAAGACCCATTAGATTGCCCATTTATGAGATGTGGGGAAAAAGTGTGTTGGCAACTATATCTACTGAAGCCGGTGAAGAAGTTAAGATAGAAGGAGTACTAGTAGTGAGGGAGTTTCCTGATGTGTTTCCAAAAGACCTTCCTGGTTTATCTCTAGCTTGGGAGATAGAATTTAGCATTGACTTGGTACAAGGTAAGGTACCTATTTCAAAACCAGTCTACAGGATGGCACTAGTGGAATTAGAAGATCTAAGAAAACAGTTACAAGAGCTATAGGATAAGGGTTTTATAAGACCTAATGTCTCTCCTTAGGGTGCACCAATTCTGTTTATGAAGAAGAAAGATGGAAACATAAAACTTTGTATAGACTACAGAGAGTTAAAAAAGGTCACAATCAAGAACAAATATTCTTTTCCCATAATAGATGACCTATTTGACTAGTTTTAGGGAGCTCAAGTGTTCTCCAAAATAGCTCTTTTGTGTAAATATGTAAATATGTGCAAAATCTTCATTGACCATAGAAGCTTGAAGTACATATTTACACAAAAGAGCTAAATATGAGACAGAGGAGATAGTTGGAGCTAATTAAGGATTACGACCTGGAGATACAATATCATCCAAGAAAAGCTAACGTGATGGTAGATGCCCTTAAAAGAAAGAAATAGGGTAATGTAATCACTCTCATCACTTCACAAAAGGAGTTATTAGAAGACATGCGCAAATTGGAACTAGAAATTTTAACACAAGAAGTGGGAGCAAAAATAGCTACCTTAAGGATATAACCAACCATAATTGATAGAATTAAAGCTGGTCAAATAGAAGATAAGGATACCCAAGAGATCAAGGGCAGAATGAAACAAGACAAGGCTCTAGAATTCAACTTGGATGTAGAGGGGACCTTAAAATACAAAACGAGACTATGTGTACCAGGGGATGTAGAATTGAAGAGGGAGATAATGAAAGAGGCACATTACTCTACTTACACAATATACCCTAGAAGTACCAAAATGTATAAGGACTTGAAGAGTTGTTATTGGTGGAGAAATATGAAAAGAGAGATAGTTGAGTATGTAGCTAGATGCCTCATATGTCACCAGATCAGAATAGAACATTAGAGAATACTTAGAGAATTACAACCTCTTCCAATATCGAAGTAGAAATGGGAACATGTGACAATGTACCTTGTTATAGCCCTCCTGAACACTAGGGAGAATCAGGATGCAATTTGGGTTATAGTGGATAAATTGACCAAGTTTGCTCATTTTATACCTATCAGAATATGATACAAGTTAGAGAAACTGGCTCAAATATACATACAAAAGATAGTTAGACCGCATGGCGTGCCAGTGACCATCACTTCTGATAGAGACACAAAAGCTTACATAAAGCTTTGGGTACCAAACTGCAATTCAGCACAGCTTTCCACCCTCACACAGATAGCCAGTCTGAAAGGACTATACAAATACTGGAAGTTTTGTTCAGGGCATGTGCACTGGATTTTGGAGGCAACTAGAATGAGCATATACCTTTAGTGGAGTTTGCCTATAATAACAGTTACTAGGTAACCATTTAGATGGCTCTATATGAAGCTCTTTATGGAAGAAGGTGTAGATCCCCACTACACTGGGATGAAGTGGGAGAAAGACAGATGATAGGACCAGAGTTAGTATAAGAAGTAGTAGACAAGGTGAAACTAATTAGGCAGAGAATTCAAATAGCCCAGTCTTGATAGAAGAGCTATGTAGACAAGAGAAGACGCCCATTAGAATTCCAAGTGGGAGATAAGGTCTTATTAAGAATTTCTCCAACAAAAGGAGTGATTAGATTCAGGTTGAGAGAAAAGCTAAACCAAAGTTTTATAGGCTTATTTGAGATCTTGGAAAGAATAGGTACAGTAGCTTACTAGTTAGCTCTTCTACCAAATTTGGTTGGAGTGCATGATGTATTCCATGTATCCATGCTAAGGAAGTATGTACTCGACCTAGATAAGACAATAGCTTTGGAACCACTGAATGTGCAGCCAAACTTGATGTCTATGGAAAGGTCAATCAGAATTATGAATACTAAGGAGCAGGTACTAAGACGAAAAACAATCCCCTATGTTAAAGTGCAATGGACCAACCAAACAGAAAGGGAAGTAATGTGGGAACTAGAAGTAGAAATGAGGAAGAAGTATCCAAAACTCTTCCAAAATTAGGTACTTTCGAGGATGAAAGTTTTTATAAGAGGGGGTGGGGTGGTGGAGAATGTAATACCTAAATTTTTATTTTATTTTTAATATATACTGTAACAAAAAGTTAAGGACAAGAACGAAAATTTAAAAAGAATAAGGGGGCGATATTGTCTTTTTGTCAAGGTATATAAACTTACCATGACCTAACGCCCCTCTCTTTTGCCACTCTCACAGTAACAACATAGTGAAAAAGCAGGATAAGGAGGAGACACTCTCTAGAGAAAACCTAAAGGTGATTAAGAGGAAGACAACAAGGTTCAAATCCGATTTACATTAGGTAAGAATATTAACAGGTTAGTGATTATTTCACATGGAATCGAGGATATGATTGTTTTCAACCCTTGTCCTAACAGAATTTGGAATTGGGAAAAGTTAAAATGAGCACATAAATCCTTCAATCAAGAGTACGACTTGTGGAAGTATCAATGTAAGTAATCTAATCCATGTAATTTAAATAGATGATACATGTTTTAGGGATTAAGTCAAGCCTAGGGATAAAGAGAATCGAGTTTAAGAGAATTTGGAGAAAAGGAAATAAGGTTCGTGGGAAATTATCGAGGGATACACGACCCCCCAACACGATCGTGTTTCGATTGTGTTAAATCGAGAGATACACAACCCATCTACACGGTCATGTTTCGATTGTGTTGAACACAAATGCTTATTGAGAGATACACAACCTATCTATATGGCTGTGTTCCAATCGTGTTGAACCGAGATACATACAACCTACTTATACGGTTGTGTTTCGACCATGTTGAATATAAATGCTTACTGAGAGATATATGACTTATCTACACTATCGTGTTTCAACCATGTTGAATTGAGAGATACACGACCCACCTATACAGTCATGTTTCGACCATGCTAAGACTGTGTTGATGAATAGTGAGTAGAGAGATACATTACCTCTTAACATGACCATGTTGAGACAATGTTGAAAAAAAAATGTATACGACTTTTGGCACGGTCGTGTACTACCTCTTGTTCAACTACACGACCTCCAACATGACCGTGTTAAGTAGAAACACGTCTATTTTCCTTTTGATATTTATAGGAATACAATTCTAAAAGAAAATAATTTAAATCATGTATAGGTTTAGGAGACTTGTGAAGTTAGAAAAGTATAAGACAAACCAAGTTTTGCAAAGTCAGGTACGTGTAACTTGTGTGTTGTTCTATGCTTGTTTAAGTTAGTATTTGTATTGAAATTGATTAAGTTGAATGATTTGGCTTAAGTGTTTAAGTTGTATGTTGTATGTGCTTAACTCCGCTTAGCGGGCCATAGTAGCAAATCCCTAGGGAGCACCCTAATGATCCTTGTGTGGCGTTGTTCCTAGTGAAGGCATGCTTGGAAATGATCTGAGTTGAATGTTGCATTAAGTGTTTAAGTGGATATGGGAGTAAGGCTCGTAGTGGCAGTTCCCATCACTGGGATTAAATAGTTTAAGTGAACATGGGTGTGGAGCCCGTTACCATGGGTGTGGGGCCTGTAGTGGCAGTTCCCATCACTATGTTTAAAGGTTAAGTGATCATGGATGTAAGACCCGTAGTGGCAGTTTCCATTACCAATTCTTGTTTTAATGTGTTAAGTGTGTTAAGGGGGTCATGAGTACCTTATTGTTTCTTATGAACTTAAATTGTATCATGAAACAGTGTCGTGTTTAAGTATTGCATAATGCAAGTGGTAATTGTTCATGTTTGTTTATGCACGTGTGCTTGTATTATACGTATTGGGCATTAGTCCACCTTTCGGGGAACATTTTTTTTTTAGATACAGGTGTTGAGGGAGATAATAACTTAGAAGATAACTTGGATTTAAGTGAACCACAAAAAGGGAAAGAAGATGGTTATTATTACTACTATGGTGATTAGAAATTTTGGAGAATTATGTTAATTGAATGCAATAAATAGAATCATTTGGAGATGTTAATTTAGAGTTTTATAAACTTCTACTGTGTTAGATATTGAATATGAATTTATGAAATTGATTTTGAAGTTGTGAGATGTATTAAATGTCTTTATACAAGAATTTTAGAATAAAAAGGTATCAAAGTTGGTCTAGAATCTTAGTGTGTTCTTATGAGATAAGAACATGTGGCGAGCAGTAGAGTGGCCTAGGTTTTTGAGCGTTACATATACCTTCTCTTTTTGATGCTCTAAGAGATGTGAACGTGTGAGTCCCATATAGGAGTGCCATTTCCCCCATCAGCTACTGATGATCAAATCCTGCGAGAGCTCTACAAGTTGATAATAATGCAATCAAGGGTCTTCATTGTGCACATGTTGCCTACTCTGGGATCCAGCATATTTGCCAGCGCAAAAGAGGTAGGTAAGATGAGCGATGGTTATGTTTGGATCATGACAAATGGAATTACCGATCTCTTGAGCTTAATGAACTATTCGACTATAATTACTTCAATGCAAGGTGTTCTTGGAGTGAAAACATACATTCCGGAAACGAAGAATTTGTGGAGTTTTACAACTCGATGGAAGTTGATAATCCAACAACAAAATCCAAGCATCTTAAATCCAAAGCTTAATATTTTTGGCTTACAAGCTTGTGATGCTATTTGGGCATTAGCCTTAGCAGCTGAAGAAATAAGTGTAGGAAACTTTAGCTATTGGAGCACATCATCATCTTCAAACACTACGGACCTTGATGAGTTTGGTACCTCTACATATGGCAAAAAATTTCTTCAAGCATTGGATAGTACGGCATTTAGTGGTATTGCTGGAGATTTTGATCTTGTTGATGGACAACGAGGATCATCCACATTCCAAATAGTAAACATAAATGGCGATGCAGCTAGAGGAGTTGGATACTGGACACTTAAAAAGGGCTATTGAAAGATCTTAGTCTGGCGAATGGTACATACTCTACTTCAAGGGCTAATCCTGGAGCAATTATATGGCCAGGAGACACTATCGCTACACCGAGAGGTTGGGATATCCCTGCTAGTGGTAACGCGTTGAGAATAGGAGTTACTGTCAAAGAAGGTTTTAGAGAATTTGTAACAGTGACTCAAGATCCTCAAACAAATGAAACTCAAGTAATTGGATATTGTATAGATATTTTTAATGACGTGATAAGCTTGTTGCCATATACAGTTGTTCCGGATTACATCCCATTTGCTAAGGCTGATGGCACTAGAGCTGGCAGCTACAATGATTTGATTGATCAAGTATATTATCAGGTTAGTTATTCTATGCCTTTTTTGTTTAATATTCACCATGTCTAATGATTTCAACAAGGCTTCTTACAAAATTTATGAACAGAATTTTGACACGGTTGTTGGTGATACAACAATCATAGCAAACAGATCCTTATATGTAGATTTCACTATGCCCTACACTGAATCTGGAGTGTTCATGGTTGTACCTTATAGAGATGACAAGAGCAAGAATGCCTGGGTGTTTCTGAAACCTCTTTCTTGGGATCTCTGGTTAACAATTGGCTGTTTTTTTCACTTTTATTGGTGGGGTTGTATGGATCTTGCAACACCAAATTAATGAAGATTTCAGGGGACCTCTTGCGTATCAAGTTGGCACAAGTTTTTGGTTTTTCCTTCTCAACAATGGTCTTTGCACAATGTAATTTCCCTACTCTACTTCTGAACTTGTATATAGTGAACCGATGATAATGTGCACGAAAAATTCTCCAGTAAATCATTCACGGAAATTGAAATTGAAATCAAAAGTACACTTCTTCACCCTCTAAACTTTGTCGTTTGCATTACAGGTGGGAGAGTATACAACAATTGTCAAGATTTGTGTTGATTGTATGAATTTTTGTTATGCTTATCTTGACTCAGAGTTACACAGCTAGTTTGACCAGTCTATTAACTGTCGAACAACTTCAACCATTTTTCACTGATGTGAATGAGCTCATCAAGAGAGGAGAGAAAGTAGGATACCAAGAGGGTTCTTTTATTTATGAAATTCTTAGAAGCATTGATTTTGATGATACTATGCTAAAAACATATTCATCTCCAGAAGAACTCCATGGGCTTTTCCAAAATGGTAGTGCCAATGCTGCTGCATTCGAGGAAGTTCCATATGTGAAGTTTTTTCTTTAAAATTATTGTAACAAATATGCAATAATTTCACCAACTCAACAACAATTTAGGACCCTGGATTTGGATTTGTAAACTATCTCCCTCTAACTAGCTAACTATTTTTTTTTTTTTTTGGCATGCATTTAATCCGATAGATTCATATATTAGGAACCATATAATTAAGTTTTGTCTCAATGTAATATATGGTTTAAGTAATATCGATTTATTTGCGATGAAGGTTTTCCCTCAGGGATCTCCTCTTTCGACTGATGTCTCAAGGTTAATCCTAAGAGTGATTGAAGGACCTCAAATGGCACAAATAGAGAAGAAATGGATTTTACCGGAACAAACATGTCCGGGTCATAGTGACTCTGTGTCCTCAGACAGATTGAGCCTCGAAAGAATTGGGGGTTTGTTCCTTATTGCTGTATTTGCTGCGATTTCTTCTCTAATGATTTTTGCCATTAGCTTCTTGCAAAAGCATTGGCATGTTGTTACCGACTCTAGTAGCTCAATGTGGCAAAAACTTGTGGCTCTAGGAAGGCACTTTAATGAAAGAGACCCTGGTTCCCATACTTCCCGAAAAATTGAATACCAGGAAAGAAGCCTTGTAGAAAATATTCATGAAATTGGACCGGTTAATGCAGCAATAACAAGCACTTGTCGACAAAGTTCATCCACAGGCTCAACTCACACTAGCAATTCGATTCCTTCACTTGAGCAAGGAGTGAATTCCGCAACAGATGTAGGTAACCTAAATCCTAGTGCTGAAACATGTCCTGAGGCAGATATGAATATTAAAACAGGCAATGTGAATCAAGAGCATCCTTGAACTATACAGCCACATTTTTGCTTCTAGAAAGTGTATGATTAGTATAAAATCTCGGTATAGTATCGACCTTCAATGGTTCGGATGTTGAAAACAAATTCATTGAATTGGGTAAAAGTTATATGACCACTAGTAAGTAAAAACTCTTGTGGAATATTAGTCCCGTCAGGAACCAGACACCTCAACTCAAATTTTTATACACTTATCTTAGGAAAACGTATTTTTGGCTGAGTGTTGTCTTGGAGTGATGAAATAGTAGATGCAACATGAAGGTTGAGTAAGAAGCTCGAAAGATCAGCACCGAACTTGTTACTTAAGTCAATGATGTTGTCAATCGTAAACCCAAATTCTTAAAAGTGAAAAAAATGAACTTAATAACATACAAAGGAACAATTTTCATGAAACAGAAGATGACACTCTTTTAGTGTTCACTTTTAAATCTGATATTAATATTTGCTTTAAAAAGAAATATTTGTCAAATGATGCATTACAATTAGATGTTTATTTGTGTAAAGTAGTAGGTTAAGATTTTAATTTTCTAACTAATTACTTGAAAAACTTTTATAGGATTCCTATAATAGTATGAAAATCAAATAACATTTAGATTTAGGGTGATAATATAGGTTTTAGACACCTATACCTCTTTACTTGTATCAAATCAAGATAGAATGATGGAATGAAACAAAATTTACAAGCAAACCAAATCCAAAAATACACCAATTGAACCCATGAAATCCAATAAAAAAAAATCGAGGTTATTAAACCAACCTAGGACAAAACTAAACCAACTTCTATAAACCAGACCACCAACCATACACAAGCCGATCATCAAACCAACTAAAATCTAAAGATAACAAGCCAACCCCTTGATGTTTTATATAGAGCTATGTAGGTGTGGGCTAACACTCTTAAATACAGTAGCTTTTTTTTTTAAAAAAAAAATATTGTAAACTTTTTTTTTTTTGTATTGAAGGTGCGGATGGCATTCGCACCTTCAATCTATTGCACCGTTTGCGCTTTTACAACCTAGTTTTGAAATAATTTTTTCGGATAAAATATTTGTGGAATATTTTTGAAAAAGTACTATATTTAAGAGTGTTACTTTGCATGTGTGTAGCCATTACATCAATATTAAAGCATATGCAATAGATTATACACCAAATTTATCATACCTAGTAGATTATACCCCTTAGTTTAGCATATCAATAGATTATGCACCAAATTTAATTAGGATATGAGGTTAACATAATTTCGATAAAATTGTTAGTTAGATTAATTGAAAAATAAAACTAAGCATAAGCTTTAAATAAAGATTAGAGAGGGTGCATGTGTTGTCTAGATAATAAGGATTAAAAGAAGGGAGACATGATATCATCTTAGAAGATGAAAACCTCACTTGGCTCACATTTTTATCTCACAAAAGCTAGATTGAGTTAGGAGTAATTAGAAGGCTAGTAGACTAATAATAACATCAATCCATATGCTCAACTATCCCTCTATCTCCAATGTTCACTTATCATCCTCTAATTTATGTTTGTCAATTTAGCACAGATCCCATCAATCCAGTCATAATACTACACGATTATAAATGAATTTATATTGAAAAAACTTGACATGAGTAATAAATAAGATAGACTCATTTATAATTATGTCTAAGTTCAAGTCTAGCACCTAAACATGTTTATAGGCTTCTTGAACTCATTTAACATTAGGGATTTTTAAGCATTTCCTTTTAAATTTAGCCTAAGTTAGGATTTAACTCTAGTAGGGATCATGTGTAATTGGTAACTAGGTGTTTTGTCTTGTATTTCTTTTATAATTTTTTTATAAGAGTCATTTCAAAGTGGAAACTTAACTAGTTTGATAGTTTGCTAATGATATAATGTCGACTTTACCTATTAAATCTCATGGCTTATTGTATATGGTAATTGGTTTTCATGTGTAAGCTTTGTTTATGATGCCCTATTGATATAATATGCAATTTCCATTTTGAGATGTATTATAACTTTAATATCCATATTAGAAATAGCTTTTGTTTTTCCCATTATAAATTCATACCAAAAGGTCCTATTTCCTTATACATTCCCAAAATCTTAATACTTAAGTTGTTCAAACATATTGTATGTAAATGAATCAATTGAAATTAATATGGGGATGGGATTAGATTTAAACAATTCACATATTTTGTTTAAATTGGTTAAGCTTTGGTGATGTGGAAGTATTATAAGAAAAGAAAGTGATAATAAACTATTTTCATTAATCTTTTCAACATCATTGTTTTGTTCAAATTAATTAAAAATATTTTCAAGTTAGATTCTTTGGTGATCTCTCCATTAGAAGATATTTGGTGAATTTGTATATTGACACTAATATTCAATTAGGGCATGGCTTAATTTATTGTAATAATATGTTGTAGCAAATAGGTGGGTCACTTAGTAATTTGATCTTTTATAATTTTTTAATGGACTTGATAATTATGTTAGGATTTATTTTATATTTTTTCAATTGATAAATGGGTTTAACTTTTACACAAAAGACATTTATTAATTAGGTTGGGTTATGACTTTTACACATAATTAATAAGTGAGTCGTGTTATGAGTTAAGATATTTATATATAAACTCATTTAAATACAAATAGGGAACACGACCTGTTAACATGAATTGTTAGTCATACCCTGATTACATCTAATAAAAATGTTATTTCAAGATAAAAATTAAGCTTTGGATAACAAGTGTGTTAGTCAAGCATGCGCTATAAACATGATCCACATACATAATCTCTCTCCTTCACAATTGGCACCACTTCTATGGTTGGGTCCAATCCCGACCAAAGAAAATGAATTTTTTCAATCTTTTGTTCATCTAATTCATTCTTGTTTTGTAAAAACAGGTAGTTGATTATAAATATGGAACAAACTATTTCCCATTAACTCTATATGGACATATAATTGAGCATCAATAACACAATCATGGAAACACTAAAAGTCTCTAGCCATTTAATTTTTTTTTTCTAATCTCAACTACTATTCATGTGACCCTTTACATCATATTATAGTAGCAAAGCCATTGTAAGCACATGCATAGCTAACTATCTAGCTATAGTCACTAAGGCACATGATCCTTCGAAAATAATTGAAGACTAATAACTAACCATGGACCTATTTAGGATGATTCCATTCCATCTATTCATTTGGATATACAATATTAATACCATGCATTCATCATGAATTAACCATTTTACTTAACTTTAAAGCAAAATACACTCCATAAGAATAGCCATTGTTCATGTACTGTTGAGTAAATAAAGTAAGGAGATGAATAGATTCAATATTTTAACCTATCACTACCACTCTTGAAAGGTTGAGGTCATATTTAAAAACAAGTTTGATGATAACCCTAAAATGATTATATTTATCGATGTTTAAGTATAAATATGATGCATATAGTGTAATCTACAATGATTATGTCTAATGATTTATCACAGTGGTTATAAAGGAATGTAACAAATTTCCGGTATTGTGGTACCCCATAAGGTAGGCCATGTCCATTCATCCATTGATTATAACCCCTCATGAATCTTTTCCCAACTTTATCCCCCCAAATAGTGCAAATGACTTAGGATCAATATATGGGATGATCTTATGTTGATGTTTCCTCTAAGTACTCACTAGATTCCAAACATTTTAGGGAATGACATAATATTAGTGAATTTTAAAAGAAGATTGGATACCAAAAAATGCAGCCCAAACTTTTAATTATACCAAGTAAAACCTTTTGCAATTCACTTGCTTTTACCAACTTGCTTATTAGAGAAAAACCTACCTTTGCTTATTATTATATGTCAAGTTCATGAAAGTTGCTATAAATTAAAGACAATAGAAAAATTATTATAATAGAGGAATTTATGTTTCCTCATAAACTCATTGACATAGATGGGTTAAGTTTGTAAGTTATGGAACAATTTGACCATCAAAAGTTTAGAAGCCTAAGAATTAGAAGACTCAAAACCTTTAGAACAAGCCATTAGAACAAGAAGCTAAGAACCATAAGTCATTCAAAAACTGTGTTTCGAACAATTTAGAAGTTGTTAGAGTGAGACAAAAAGAGTCAACAACTACTAAAGAAGCTTAGTTTGATGTTCAACTTTAGGGTTTATATCTTTTCCAATGTTGAATTGCGAGTTTTATTATGCGCAAAGAATCTTACCTAGAATAGGAAAGTATATTTTAAGTGATTTAGTTTTTTATTATATTTTTATTCAATTTTCTTATTAATTCTAAGGTTTCTAGCCTAATACTTAATATATTATGTAACCAACGGTGATATTTGATTATTATTAGTAATATTAAGTGATTTTCTCTCTCATATCTCATGTTTTCTTGCTTCACACTACATCATTTGGTACCAGAGCAAGGATGGCAACTAGTGGTGGTGATAGTAACGGCCTTTATGATAGTGATAAGGAGACTAGGGTTCCTCTTTAAGGGAATAACGTGTTATAACGTTTGGAGCACTGTCTAAAGCAATATATGGATCTTAGATTTTGGCATTTCGAGGAATTTTTTGAGGAGATTTTAGAACATCTAGATGCTTTGTGAATTGATGCATACAAGAGATAGCATGACAATAACAAGGGTAGATTTAACTCGTAGTGACCCTATTGATAGCCCTACTCTTACTCGTAGGCAATATGCTTATGATAATGGTGATTTAGAAGAAGAAGACAACCTTAAACTACATTAGTATGGTTGGCGATAGCCTTATCAAGGGCATACAAGGAAAGATGCTTATAGAGATGATAAAGAATTAGGAAATTTTTTATTGAAGGTTAATATTCCCTATTTTAATGGTTGTTTGGGAATCCAAGAGTTTTTGGATTAGATTGCAAAGGTGGATTGGTTCTTTGACTATTTAGAGACTCCACTAGAGAAGAGAGTTAGATTGGTGACATGTAAATGGAAAGGAAAAGCAATTTCTTGGTAGGGGAGAATTCAATCTAGATGGGCACATGAAGGAAAAGGTCCTATATGAACTTAGAATAGGATGAAGGATTTGTTAAAGAAAGAGTTTCTAACCCATGACTCTGAGTAGATTCTATTTTAGCAATATTAGTGGTGTTAATAGGGGAATAGAACTATACATGAGTATACTATGAGATTCGTGAGACTTACAGAAAGGAATAACCTCTTTAAGTTAGAAGGACAACAAATTGTTAGGTACTTGGATCGCTTGAAACTAGGAATAAGGGATAAGATTGGTGTTTAAGTTATTTGTGCATAGTCAAAAGCCAAGAATATGATTTTGAAATCAAAATTATACAATATGAAAGGAGTATGAGAAACTATGAGGGATACGGTTGCAAGGGGTGGTAGTTGTAGTGTAAATACATGTTATCTTGAAGAAGGGGTTATAGGCCAACATCATGTGATTGATAAAAAATAGAGGGAGGTCAGGAAAGTTGAGAATCCTTATGCTAAGCCTATAGTTAGAAAGTGTTTCCGATTTAGTCAGCCTAGACACAAATCTAGTGAGTGTCCTTTCTGGAAGATGGTGAATACAGTAGAGAAGGATGAATAGGATGATGAAATTTGTTGTAAGGTAGATTAAGAAGAAAAGAGGAGTGTGAAGATGAAGGTTAAATGTACATGCTTCAAAGGTTGATGTTGTCTCCTAAGCAAGAGGATTAAACTCATCGACACCAACTATTTTGAACCAGATGCACCATTAAAGACAAGTTGTTTTAAGTTATTATTGGTAGTAGAAGTTTCAAGAACATTATTAGGAAGGAGGTAGTAAATAAGTAGAAACTCCCTATAGAGAAGCATTTAAATCTTTATACATTAGGACATATTAAATCAGAGGTAGGGAAAATAGAGGTAATAGAGCATAGTAAAGTCCTTTTCTCCTTTAGCAAGTACTATGGTGAAGTTATTGTGATGTTGTTGATATTGATGCTTGCCATTTATTGTTTGGAAGGCCCTAGTAGTATAATGATGTAGAGGCCCAACATTTGAGTTGGAACAATGTATATGAGGTAGAGAAGAATGGAGTGAAATATACTTTGTTACCCTTAAAGGTTAAGTCATAATCATTTGAGAAGAAGAGCATATTTTTATCTATTACTTATGAGTTTGATTCCTAAAGTAAAGAAACAAAGGAGGCTTATGCGTTGGTAGTAAAGCAACTACTCATGAATGAAGTGACTTATGAGTTTGATTCCAAGAGCAAAGAAACAAAAGAGGTTTATGCATTAGTGGTAAAGTAAGTGCTCATGAATGAAGTGGAGTTGCAAGTGAAGGAGCACCTTGAAGTAGTGCATCCTTTATTATAGGGTTCAAAGAGATAATGCCAAAGGATACCCTAGATGGACTACCTCGTTAAAGAGATATTTAGCATCATATTGATATGATCCCAAGAGCAAGCTTACCAATTTTGCCACAATATGGGACAAAATCTAAAGGAAAGTGAGATTCTAGGAGAGAATGTGGAAGAATTTCTACAAAAGGCGCTTATACGACAAACCATGAGTCTATGTTCTATTTTGCATTACTAACTCCAAAAAAAGATAGAAGTTGGAGAATGTGTGTTGATAGTAGAGTAATCAATAAAATTATTGTAGGTTACAAGTTCTCAATTCCGAGGTCGAATGATATGTTGGACCAATTGTATGGTGCTAAGTGGTTTTCAAAAATTGATTTGACGAATGAGTGTCATTAGATTCAAATTAAGCCAAGGGATGAATGGAGGATAGTGCTTAAGATAAAGGAAGGGTTGTATTAGTGGTTGGTGATGTTATTTGGTTTGTTTAATGATTTCAGTACCTTTATGCCTTAAAGAGTTAGGTATCAAAACCTTTCATTGGAAACTTTTTTGTAGTGTATTTTGATGATATTCTAATCTATAATAGTTTTGAGGAAGAGCACTTACTGCATTTGAAGCAAATATTATTCGTATTGAAGGAACATAAATTGTATATTAGCCTGAAGAAGTGTAGTTTTATGATGGATAAGCTATTATTCTTGGGATATATTGTGTTTGTTGAAGGAATTCAAATGAATGATCATAAGATTGGGGCAATCAGAATTTGGCCTACATTTAAGAATGTGTCGGAATTGCATAGTTTCTATGGAATGTTTGTTGTAGTGTATTTAAATGATATTCTAATCCATTATAGTTACGAGGAAGAGCACTTATAGCATTTGAGGTAAGCATTATCCACATTGAAGGAGCATAAATTGTATATTAACCTAAAGAAGTGTAGTTTTATGATGGATAAGCCGTTATTCTTAAGGTATGTCGTGTTTGTTGAGGAAATTCAAGTGAATGATTCTAAGATCAAGGAAAACAGAGTTTGGACCACACTTAAGAATGTATTGAAGTTGCATAGTTTCCATGGGTTGGCTTCATTTTATAGGCATTTCATTAGAAACTTCAGCATTATTGCTACTCCATTGATAGAATGTTTGCGAAAAGGGAAGTTTCAATGGTGATAAGAGGCTGCTAATAGTTTTGATATTTTGAAAGAGAAGCTTTGTATAGTTTTGGCATTATTGGAGTTTAATAACTTGTTTGAAGTGGAGTGTGATGCTAATGGAGTACGTATAGGAGTTGTTATGTCTTAAGAAAGAAGGCTTATAGTATTATTTAGAGAGAAATTAAGTGAGGCAAGGCGAAAGTGGATTACCTTTAACAAAGAGTTATGCTTTGTAATTAGAGCTCTTAAGACTTGGGAACACTACCAAATAGCTAAAGAGTTTGTATTGTATTCATACCATGAGGCTTTAAAACACCTTAGTAGTTAAAATAGGACTAGCAGTGAAATGCATGTTAGATGGTGTTAATTCTTGCAAAAGTTTCCTTTCATATTAAAGCATAAATCAAGTGTTCATAATAGAGTTGCAAGTGCTTTAAGCAGGAGAGTATCTTTGTTACTCATATTGAGTATTGAGATTGTAAGATTTGAGCAACTTAAAGGTGAGTATGAGCACGATGAGGATTTAGTTGATATTTAGAGAAAAACTTTTCAGAATTAGCTAGTTGATGGATCTTTTGTGCATGATGGATACTTGATGCATGAGAATCAGTTGTGTTTGCCTAGGACATCCCAACGAGAGCAATTGATTAGGGAACTATGTAAAGGAGGTCTACTAAGACATTTGGGTCGAGATGAGGCACTTGTAGTAGTGAAAGGGGGATTTTAGTGGCTATAATTGAGAAGAGATATATACATGTATGTTGAAAGATGTATCATGTGTCAGAAGGCAGAAGGGACAGTCTAAGAATACAAAGATGTATATGCCGTTACTCGTGAATGAAAATATTTGGAAAGATTTGTCCATAGATTTCATATTAGGATTACTTAGATCTCAAAGAGGATTTGATTTTGTTTTCATGATGGTTGGTAGATTTTCAAAAATTTCTTATCTTATTCCTTACAAGAAGACTTTTGATGCACTTAATGTTGCTAGGTTGTTTTTCAAGAAAGTCACACATTTGCATGGAGTTTTGAAGTCAATTACTTCTGACGAAGATAATATATTTGTGAGTTACTTTTAGAGAACATTATGGAAGATGTTTTGTTCTTCTTTGAGCTTTAGCACTATAGCTCATCCTCAAACTAATGAGCAAACAGAAGTTGTGAATAGGAATTTAGGAGATTTGATAGAAGTATTTGCAGAGATAAGCCAAAGCAGTGGGATACTACACTATCACAAGAAGAATTTACTTATAACAATGTTATTCACAATGCAATAGGAAGATCACCATTTTCTATTGTGTATAATAAGGTTCATCAATATACTCTTGATCTTATTAAGTCGCCTAAGGATGAAGAAACCAACGTCCTGACCAAATATATAGCAGAAAAACGTTGTTGAAGTTCATAAGGAAGTGAAAGAGAAACTAGAGGTTGCAAATCGGAAATATAACAAGGTAGTAGATAAACATAGGAGGCTTGAGACTTTTAATGTAGGTAATTAAGTTATGTTACATCTTCAAAAGGAGAGATTTCTTGTTGTAACTTATGGTAAATCACAATCAAGTATGGTACATGTAAACTACTTTAGAAGACTGATGATAATGTCTACATGGTTGATCATCTTGACAATTTAGGCATTTCCAAAGCATTTAATGTAGTAGATTTGTTTTTATATCATAATTCCTTGATTCCCTTATATCTAAACTTAAGGTCGAGTTCTTTTCAAGTATAAGAGATTGACATGGCTACGTTAAGTTTGCATGTTATGGAATAGTTTGACTATTGAAAGTTTTAGAGGCCTATGAACCAAAAGATTTAAAACCTTCAAAACAAGCCACTAAAACTAGATTCTAAGAACCAGAAGTTGTTTGGAAACCGTGTTATGAACAATTCAAAAGCTATTGGACCGAGATAGAAAGAGTAAAAAACTACTAAAGAAGCTTAGCTTGAAGTTCAACTTTTTCAATGTCAAATTGCACGCTTCTATTATGTGCAAGGAATCTTGACTAGAATAGGAAAGTATATTTTGAGTGATTTACTTTCCCATTATATTTTTATTTAATTTTTTATTAATTCTAGGATTTTTAATTTATAAATACTTAATATACAATATAATTAGGGATAATGTTTGATTATTATCAGTAATATTAAGTGATTTTTTCTCTCATATCTTGTGTTTTCTTGCTTCATACTATATCACTCATTAAAAATATATAGAAATTATCTGGGTACTACATGTACATTATAATATAATATAAAGTTTGATCGCCCAACAATGACTCTTTGCTGGTGAAATCCTAACAAGCCACGACTATCCACAGGTGAATCGAAAGTTTTTAACGAGCATGCCTCGTACATTTTGAATTATTCTTACTTTAAAAGAAAACTACAAAACCTTGAAGTTTATAATTGAAGCTGCCTCTATGCCAAGTAAAAAACTTATATAGAATTTCACAATGACTCTTGTGATCTTCACATGAACAAGACCAAGAGGGGAAAAAGAAAAAAGTGCTTGATTGCATGAATTTTTACATAAAATATACAATAGATATTGGACATATCAGTATGTCTTTCATTAATTTTTCGATACAAGAAAATAGGATTCATGTGCCATCTCCAATATCCTTCTGCTCAAAGATAGTAGAGTCCCTCTCTCCAACAATAATTCTTGAGGACTAATTAAGGTAAACTTAAGGCCTTTAGTAATTGCTACATCCTCCGCTATTTCTAGTTATTTTGCATTTGCCACCTAAACAACACCACCCAAAACTTACCCTCCACGGTCTCTAGTACTACCTACATTCTTGCTAAATTGCTGGTGGAAAACATTTCACTTGAAATGCTTTGTCCTTGGGAGGCATTTTACGTTTCCCTAATGTGAAATCTATTCACCTTCTAAAGTGGCTCATTGTTATTTATTTATATATTTATCTTCGTGGATAATCTATGGATATGGCATTTTAACACTACCTTTATCTTTATGATATCTAATTACGGAGTATTTAAAAAGTTACATTAATTTCTTAAGGAGTTCTCTTAGAAGACATCTATACTTTATCCTTAAAATTCTTTAAAAAACAAAAGGTTTTTTAGTGTTTTTTTAATATTATTTATGAGACATATATCTTAAAAAGAAAAAGAGAAACAGAAACAATTGAAGTTACTCAATAAAATGAAATAAGCAAAACATGATTTCTCAAAAGTTTGACTAAACGTTGACGAAAAAAAAAAGGAAAGTTAATAGATAATAAGTTTCTTAAAGTTATTGGTGATTATGCAAACATGTGGCAAGTAGCTACTGCTGCAAGATCCATCGGATACTGTAACATCATTAGAAAAGGAAAATCCTTCACATGTGATGTCGCATGGGCTGCGTGGAGCTCAAAGAACTTGGTACACAAGGATAACTGGCCTGTTATTTCAATTTTTCAACTAAAGCTGCTTAACTAATGCACTCGAAGGGGGATGAACAATCTCCATGTTTGACATGTCTTAATGATTTTTCCTAAGTATCTTTAAGAGTCATAAAATGCGGATGCTATGGAGAAAATATAAGATGTTGAAATTTGTCAAAGAGCATGGCAAGATGATAACTCGCTTTCTCCTTTTCTAAAACACCCTAACATTGCGGCCATGTTCAATAAGTTTGAAAGAATTCCCCGCAGTTTATTATTATTGAGAATATTGCATCAAAAGTCATCAAACTTTTCAGACTTCTGCAATGGAATCCTAATACTTTCAATTTAAACTATCAAGTATTAAAAAGTTCTTGGATTTTAGCAATGATTTTTCCAAAACTTTTAATTTCAACAATAAAGTACTAAAAGATTTTGGATTTTGGTAGCGGTGTTCTAAAACTTTTAATTTCAATAATCAAGTCATAGAATTTTCAAAATAATTTAACTTTTACTCAAGATTTATATCGATTTTTTTTTTGAACCTTACTCACGTGACATGTGAATATGTCAGTATCATAACAAATATTAAAATATACCGTATTAGCATTAACTAGCTTGCTAGAAAGACATGATTGCAAGTTTGAGACTTTCTTATTGAAATTGGAAGCTTTAGGAACTCTTTTTCCTTCGTATGAAGATTACAAACCAAAAATATTGCAAAAGATGACAGACATGGCAAAGGGATATGCCTCAACCAAACAATGTCAAGTTGTTTGAGATCATGTACCAAAGGAAAAATCAATAAAGTTTACTTCGTCAATTACAAAGTTATTAGGGTTATTTTAAGAGTAAATTATATTGATACCCTTCAAAAAGATATTCCAAATTACATTTGAAATTTATGATGTAGCATACTTACTTTCCTTGAAAGATGTTGACTTTGCAAAATCCCAAGTTATTGTTTCGTATTAATATACATTTGTATTATATCTTGTAGTCAGTTCATATTTGATTTTCAAGTTCCTTTTTCTGATTTCATATTCAATAGTTAATGTAGTTGAGCAAAGTGATGAATTAATATGAAAAATAATTATAATCACTTATGAATAGAAAAACATTGACTTGTTATAACATCAAAAGTTTTCAAGGAAGCAATGTAGATTATTTTTTAAATTCAAGATATTATTGTAATTTCGATAGTTTTCTGGAATCATTATTATAATTTACATTACCTTCAGTTAGCCATGATGATGTAATAACAAAAAAGCATGATGTATGAGAAAGTTAATATGGATGTATGAACTTATGAGAATACATATGATGAAAAATTAATGTAATAATAATAATAATAATAATAAAAAAGTTGGAGTTGCATATATGAGAGAAGCAAGATTGAGATGGTTTTACCATGAGCTTGTTAGGCATCACAATGTCAAAATGATCTCTGAAATTAAATAGGTAAGATGGTCAAAAAAAGACATGGAGCGAGACAATGTGTGCATTGGAGAGCATGTTCTCTGTGAGAGATTGCAATAGCCGAGGCTCGATTGCTTGATGACATGATCATTATTCTCTCATCGAAATGAAGCAACTCTGACCTATATAGTTGGCAAAAAACTTCACAGGTTTGGAAAGTTTGAGATGGATCAAAAATACACTTGAAACATTTGTGTAATTAGGCACTAGTTTACCCTTTTCTTTAGCATGTCGTAGTTAAATCTTTGCATGATAAATCCCAAAAATAATAAATAAGGTCAAAGAGAATAAAAAGAAAACATTTGGAATTAAATAAGTAATTAAAAAATTGGAAAATCAATTTTATTAAATTATTTGGAAACAATTGAAAAAGAAAAATTTAATTTCAAAGGTCAAATGGGTAAAATGACTAAAATGCCCTTAAGCTTATTTTGTCTAAGGATAGCTAAATAATTGAGTTTCTAAGGACGCTTCAGGAAAAATGATGCATCATATTTCAGCTGGAATAAGTGGGGAATTTAAGGATAAATAAAATGCTAAAATAGGATAAATTGAACAACATGGCACCTTTAGGTTAATGCCACTAAACTCTTGTGGTCCCTTTATTTTATCCCCATAAAACTTAGCTATGCCCCCTTAAATACCCTCATTTGCATTGAAAACCAGTAGACCCCTTCTTCCTCATTTTTCGGAAATCAAGGGTATGGAAAACCTACAAACATGAGCTTAAACCCTAAACCTTGAACCCCTCATCTAGCTTGAAATCCAGCTTATCTAGCTACTAATTCTAACTATTTTCTTGTGAATTTAAGTCAAGAATCAAGTAAAAATCTAAGCTAAAATGGGGCTCTTGTTCACATGATACTAAGTTGAAGGTAAGTGAGTGTGGTTTGATTTAAGTTAACTTAAACCTGTTAAATGTAGATCTAAGTAGAGTTTGATGTCCTATGTGAAGAAAAATCAATTGGGAGTCAAGCAAAAACTCTTTTTGGTGACTTTTTGGGATGACATTAGAAGGCTTTGCGTTTTAAGTTAGATCTGCAACAAGGTAAGTTCAATATCATGGTTAATTTGATGATTTAGAATGATTAGAAGTGAATAAACATGATGACTTGATAATTTCTTGAATTTTGATAAAATTGGTACAAACCCATGTTGAACTACCACCCTTATTGATGATTTCTAAGTGTTATTTGATGATTTTAGGTCTTAGTCCATGTTCCAGTGTGCTAAAATGTTGTTAGGTGTTGGATTGAATGATAGAAATGAAGTATGATGCATGATAGTTGAAGATATGTAATGGGTTGTTGATGACCGCATAATGAAGCGGAAATTGGGATTTGATTTTCATGAGAAATTTGAATTTAATGTTGAAAGATAATGATTAGATTATTAAAGTATGAGTATGTGGGTTTTAGAGTGATTTAGGTAATTAATTTGGTGTAAATGGTATGTTAGAAGTTGGAATTAGTGGTATAATTGAACTAGTGGAAGAATAAGTTGATTGGATTGCTAAATTATGATTTTCCAGCATGATAACATGTTTTCAAAGTGTTAAATTTGATGAAAATTGAAATTATGTGATGTATATTTAGTTTAGTGAAGTTTAGGGATAATTTATATTGAAATGGAGGAATGTAATCTTGAAAGTATGATTTTCTTGTATGGCTTGATAATATGTTTAATTCTGAAAAAAAAATGATATATTATGTTTATTTTGAGTTAATTTGGTGGAATTATGATTAATTAATGAAGTTAATTTGGTTTAATTATGATTAACTAATGAATAGGAGTTGATTAGATGTAAAATAAGGCTTAGAAGTGAAAATATATTGAAATTGGTTAGGGTGTGCTTTGTTTTTAGTGCTCTGTTTTGGAAGTGTTTTTTACTTAAAAATGAAAAGTAAATGATGTTTTGGACTCTAGAAAGGAATAAGAATAGATGGGCTTTGGTTTGGAGTGATTTGGACCTAAAGTGGATAAGATGTAGACTTGTAAAGTTGATAATTCATTTCTTTGTGTAATTTGGTAATCTAATGGTTCTAAAGTGAATAAAATAAGGCTTTTTATGTTAAAATGGATAGTGAAAGTGATAAGGAATCAAATAGTTTTGGTTTCACTTGGTTTGTGCTTAAATTAAGTAAGTTATTACCCTTTAAAATTAACACCTTTAAAAGTGACAAATTGGAAATAATTAGTAGTTGGCTTAATTAACTTGAGCCAAAGCTAGCCCAATCCTAAGTTGGTCCAACCATAAACACTAAGGACTTCCCTCTTACTCTCCCCATGGGTAGCCTATATGATTAAACATAATTGGAATAATTAGGATTGATTAACTTGATTATCCTAATTTGACCAAAGTAGGAATTGACTTGATAATACGAACACAAGACCAATGAGCCCAAAATCCAAAATATAATTGAGCTCATTCCCTCTTAAGACTCATACCCTAAATGGGCTTTAACATGACAAATAACTCAAACCGAGCCTCAAATCATTTTAAGGTCCAAATTAAATTAAATAACTAAAATAAACTAAAATTAGATATAATGGAGTAAAATAGGTTTATATTATAATAAAACCTAAATGGGCCCAAGACTCAAAAGTTACTTAGACCCATTAATCTTTAGTGCCTATACCCTAAACGAACCTTAACAAATAAATTAAACCTAAATGGGATTTAAACCTATCAATTTTGAGTGTGATTGATTGGCCTCCTCAATTCGTGATATTCAACTCTATTTATAGGCATCTTTAGATTAAGTTCAAGTTACTTAGATTAACTTGAATCAAATCAAGTTTGTGTCAAGATAAGCCTTAGTTTTCCTTCTTTAATTTGATTCATCTTAATCATTTTTTAATGCAAATCTTCATAATAAAAATGAATCTAACTAAATTTTGGATTAATTTGCATAAAAAGTTGATAAAATTGAATCAAATAAGCTCCAATTTGGCCTATATACATCATGCATATCTCTCTCTCTCTCTCTCTCTCTTTTATTTGCCATTCCTATGTTTGTCTAGAGGTTAGGGAACATGCAAGTCATGTGATTCCCCACCAAGTAAGAAAAGTTTTGAGTGTTATGCATGAGCATGACTTGAAATTGCAACCACCAAAGCCCATTATGCTCATGCATACAAAGCCCTAAAAAACTGGGCTAACTATTTTCTTTGTGTTTGTTTCAAACAAAATTAATATAAACTCTCATTCACAGTCGGTCCGAATTTTATTAAGGAAATCAAAGCTAGACTTCACTCAAAAGATCCAACCTACATTTCCTATGTTTAGTTATTATCCCCAAAATGATATTTTTTATTTCTTTTCAATATTATTAATTTTTTTGTATTTTTTTTATCATTATCCTATTTTTATTTATTTTTCCATTTTCTTTTTATTTTATTTTTTATAAACCTAACCTATCTTAATAAAAACTAATTAGATTAGAGCAACAATGGAATGTCTACAAGGCTCCATTAATTAAACTAAATAAATTGGAAGGACTAATAGGTACAATTAGTAAAAAGGATAACAAATTTAGGAATCACATCCTTAAAATTTGGAAATGAGGAGTGTAAGGAACTCCCACATATGCATGATTGAAATAATATAGAGGGTCCTAACATAGGAATTACAAGTAAGCATGACAATTTTAAAATGGGATAAAAAGGAATATGACTAAGCCCTCCATTAGGAGTATCGAAACATCATATTCCATAAGATGTCCCAAAATGATTAGAATGGGAAATTAGGACCTACTTTTTAAGGATGAGATAATAGGACGTAGTATGGTTAGGTAGCAAGTAAGATGAATCAATAAGGAAAATTGGAGAATTACAAGACTGTAAGTGTGATTTTGGATAATCATGTGTAAATGTGTAATTTTTGTGCACTCTTTATCTCAAATAGATGAATAGGCATAATCCTAAGCCTCGCCCACTTCCCTATGACACTCATGATAAGGGAGATTAGTCTATACCACCTCCACCAACTATACCACCCCTAATGTTGCCCATACCTCTAGCTCAACCTATAGATACTACTTAGTTTATGATTTTAGTGAGGAATATGATGGTTATGATGCGTTAGTTGCAGGAGCACTAGCAGATCTTATAGCAAAAGCAGATGAGGGTTGGCTAGCTAGCAGTTCAAGCTGGTAGGAGACATGAGGGAATAGTTTGACTATATGGCTTTGTGAAATTGGTGACTCCCTTCATTGCTGATACTTTAGATCCTTCAATAGCAGAGAGTTAGATCGAAGAGTTGGAAAAGACTTTTACTACATATGGTGTACTAGAGGCAAGGAAGTTAAATTATGTAGTATACATGTTGAAGGGCGATGTAGCTAACTAGTGGAGAGTAGCCAGCAAACTCATAGATGGAGAGATCACATGGGAGAGGTTTAAAGAGGCATTCTTGATAGGTTTTAGCTTGAGAATTTGAGAGAGAATATGGCTACAACAATCCTACAGCTAAAGTAATGATCACGCATTGTTGATGGGTATGAGGCTAAATTGAATAGGTTGCTAAGGTTCACACCAGAAGCCTACAATAATGATGAGAGATATAAAGTTCTGAAGTTTGTGAATGGTTTAGAGTCGAGGTTATAACATGAAGTGAAGGGATTCGAATTGAAGACATACACTACTGTGGTGAATAAAGCTAAACTAATAGAGCATGGTAGAAACAACATTAAAGAGCATGTCATAAAGCAGGCCATGAGGCATGGGAAGAGGCTTATTTCTATAGTTGTTTCCTTAGGTGCTAGATTCCTTAGTGTGCCGGTGACTAAAAAGCTCATGATGATGGTCAAGAAAGCCTAGCCAACTCAGTTTTCTAGACCTACTCTTCTTATAATTGATCAAAGGTACCCTAGTTTCTATGGGCCACATAAGATTGGAGAATGTAAGTTAAATGCAAAAGCCTGTTCTACTTATACTAGCGATCTTCAACCTTTGGCTATTGTCAAGCTTTATAGAACCACAAGAAGCCTATACATTTGGAACTAGTCCCTCCTATAACGTACATGGAAAGCACTTTAAGAGTCTAAAACTCAATCAGAGATAAGGATGCCACTGGGTTAGGTTTGGGATAGGTTTTATAAAACCTAAACTCGACCCACTACCTTTTAGGACTATCCATGACCCACCCCAAAATTTTATAAGGTTTGTATTCAACACCTAAAACCTACCTCATTAAGGATACTATAAACCCGTGATTCAACCTGCTAACCTGCTAATAAAAATTAATACAAAACACCTTCATGTGAAATAAAAAGATAAGATATTATCATGACTCTTGTAATTTGTTTTTGCCATTTATAGAAACATATATTAAGAGTAAAATGATAACATGTTACATGATGGTATAAATCATTTATAGAAGAACAATTGTATTAAATATAATCACTATAATTATAATTCTCATAAAACAATATCATAGAGATATTGTTTAATTACACTTGAAAATGTGAAGTTTAATGAAATGAACTTCATTAAATCACACTTGAAAATTGCTACACTAGGGAGTTCTATACACTATATAGACATCCATCCAAATTCTAAATTAAATAATATTTAACTCATTAATCACATAATCTTAAAAGTTTATGGCATAATTCACCAAATTTTAAAAATTAACTATAGTTCATCTCATCATCTTCCAAAGCATTCATCAAAATTAACTGAAATTTAACTCATCATCTCCTTCAATTGTATTTGTACCTACAAAGAGGAAAAAATTCCATAAAATAGAGTACAGGAAATATGAGACTGAAGGATGTATATATAGCTAAAAAGTGAGAGTAGTGAGATTCAACAATAGAGATATGACTAGGGTTTCCTAGATTAAAAAAAAGAAGAAGTCTTTTTTAGTGTAATGTGATAAGTTAGTAGGTTACAATATTTAACTTTTAAAGTTTGACTTTGAAAATATTATGACCTAATATTTTTTTAACAAGTCGAATTTTTCCATTAGTTTTTTTTTTTTCTAAAACTTGAAAGGTGATACAAAACCCTATAAGGTTTTAAAGCAATATCTAAATCCATCCAAAAACCTTATAAGGTACTTAGCAAGTTGAGCAGGTTAGGTACCCTATAACGACTTCCCCGGTAATATCCCTAACCAGAGGATACCTTTTTTATCATTAAATGCTAATAACACCATACTATCATAAGATTTAGCAACCGTCACATGAACAATTATTATACCTCTTTCATTGAACATATTGCCTCGATTTCACCTCTTTGAGTATCAACCTTCACATGGCTTTTTACTCAGTGATACCAAATTATATTATGGCCTCTTGATCTCCCTCTAAAATTGTAACGACTCCAGGCATGTCAACTTTTAGCAATTAGGTTGTCCTACGATCTTATTGCTTATAGACACTATCCTGTAGTCTAGTCCATCCACGCTCAATAAATTGCTCTTGAAATCTTTTTATCAATGGTTGCTTTTGAAATAGAATATAGTTTCCTTAGTAGCCAACTCTTTGTTTTGTAGATCACAAACTCTCAAAATCACGAATCTCCCCACCTCTCTCCACTATGAATTTATTTGGATCACATTAGATTTTAGGTTATAGGTCATAGATATTATGATAAACAAGGGGAATAAATAAGTGAAGGAAAAATACTGACACACAAATTTTATATGGAAAATCTTTAGAAACTACATGAAAAAGCACGGGTAGGCATGTAAGCAACAATAATATAATAGTTTGCTCATAATTTTTTAGTATGATTTCGTCAAACAGAGTCTCTCATATTTCTCTGCTTTATTACACAATCTAATATAATTTATTGCATATATACAATGTTACAGAGTATGAAGTTGTTAGGACCCCATGTTTAGCCTCGATGTACCACAAATCTAGCCTTGGTTGAGCATGTTTGTTCGTTGATAGACTAGCCATCAAGTTGGTCGACTACACTTGGTCGGCCAATTGTCCTCCATAAGTTGTGTCGGCTTGCAATCCTTTTATTCACTTCAACTTCGTAATACCTATTTGCTCTTTCAAATCTTAAGTTTTGTGTAATATTTGAGTCATATATTCAACAAGTTTATTAGGATAAATGCTACTATGATAGCTCATTGCTTATAAAGTCTAGTCTCTCAACTAGTTCCTGTGATGAATAGAGGAAGGTTCTCTCTTTGTACTTAATGCTTTACAATTTACATTATTGCTTATAAAGTCTAGTCTCTCAACTAGTTCCTGTGATGATTAGAGGAAGGTTCTGCCACTATAGAGGGGGAAAAAAAAAGGAAAAAAGAAAAGAAAAGGAAAAGAGAGATAGAGTCTCACTAGAACTGAACTCTATTTTTATTGTGATAACGACTTTGATATGTTTTGCCATATCTTGTCTTTTTTTACCCAAAAATATTGTTTTACTTGAAACGCATATTTGTGTATTGAAAAAGGAAGTGTAATTTACATCTTATCAGTTTGAAATTTCGAGGAAGAAACTGGAAAGTATAGACAAAAATGACTAATTTTTCACTTGTTGCTCTAGGCTTCGGAAGAATATGGATATGAGAAAAGTTTTGAATCTACTCATGACATTCACAAGAGACACCACAAAAGCCAATAGCGTCTGAAAAATGAGCAAAAACAAGTGACATTCACGGGATAACCTATAGACTAGAGATGTCTCTCCTCGTTTCTTTCATTTTCCTGTAACACTCGGTAAGTTAAGACAAGAAAGAAAATTTTTAACGTATAAATCCATAGAAAAACAACCCCTTTACCCCTGTTTGCTTTCTTGCTTTCATGACTGTGTCGGTGGTGAGATTGTTTCAAAGATTTTATATAAAAGCAATGTGCTTGTGCAAACGAAGCGCCTGTAGCTCAGTGGATAGAGCGTCTGTTTCCTAAGCAGAAAGTCGTAGGTTCGACCCCTACCTGGTGCGAGTCATGTTTCTTAATATCTAGTTTTGTTCTTGGCAACTTTTTGGTTCTACACACGTCCAACGAAACCATTTTGTTTCCATTAGGTACGAGCGCCATTAAGCATAGTCATGTACGTTCCATAGTAATGACTTGGTGCATTAAAACTATCGTAATGACAACTATCGTGTGCAGCATGTACGACGATACACTATCAATTTATCGATCTATGATGGTCCAGAATGAACAGTGTGTACATTGTCCCGGTGCATGCAAATGTGTGGCATCCATAGGACCGACCTTGATGGACTTAAAACACGTGATATTTCAGTCCCATTTGCGGTTCATTCAGATTATTAGGGTAAACACTAATATGCACTTGCGATTTTACAGCACTGAGCAATGAGTATTCTCGATAAGGACTGAGGAGCACGGAGGTTTTTGTCGACATAAAGCCTGACATGACATTCAAATTCGGCATCAATTTTCGTGCTGCTTATCAATACTCTTTACAGCGTAGTCCGTTTTCATGTGCTCGGGTGTAATAAATGTTTTCCAAAGCTTATACTGCATTCCATGAACCAAAGAATCGATCTTGGTGCCAGTCTTCTCAGAGGTTATCACACTTCACACGTCAAAAGTCGAAATATATTTTATTATTACTTATATGGTTAAGGGGATCGAGAGGCTCAAATGTAATTTATTTTACTAAAAGATTAAGATTTATATATTTTTCCATTTAAGGAAATAGTGCATGAAATACTATAGTTTTATAAAATAATTCTTGAAAAGGTTTTAAGTAAAATATAATCTCAAAAATATGATAGTTGAAAATGTTTCTCAAACTAATGATTTTAATAAAAGACTATCAACTACTAGATAAAATCGAAATGAAATTGAATAAATTTATCTAACTCTCGAAGAAGATTAGTAGTCACTTGGTCACTACAACCACTATCCAAATACTATGCATCTCCTTTGATTTTAAATGTATCATAACAAATATATAATAAATAATAGAAGTGAGTAAATAACCCTACTTGATTGCATAAGTTTTGAGCTGGTATTAAAAATCACAAGTTATGTGTCATGTGCAAATTTTTCAAAACTTATTTCTACAAGGTAGGATATGAATATAGTCTTTCTACCCTATACTTACCTGAAAACTTATACTATTAACATATATAAAGTATAGGTATCATAATAAACTATACTTACCTTATAAAATATTATGGAGGGCCTATTTGGTTGGTCTTATTTCCTTCCATCCAATGTCCATTAAGCATTTGTTCGAACATGTGTATTTGCCAAAAATAAAAGGCTAAAAAAATAAAAATAAAAATAAAAATGTATATATATCCTCTTGCAAAATTAAATATCTAATATATTCTAAAAAATTTGGATTTATTTACCCATTACTTTTTTTTTTTACAAAAATACCCACTAACATCTCATTTTTCAATATATAATTTTTTAAAAATTCTTTTCTTTTAAAAGCATGTGAACTTTTACTTTCTAATTCCCAATTTTCAATCACTATTTTCATCATAATTATAAAGGTAAGACTCAAATAAGATAATTTTTCAAATACTAAATTTCAAATCAAATTTAGATTAGATACAAATAAGACACCAAAAAAAAAAAAAAATCTAAACAGACTTTAAATAATATTAATAAAGGAATAGTAAATTATAATATCATAATTTTTTTCCAATAAATGTTTTTATAAAAAAAAAGAAAAAAAAAAGTTTAAATCTATAAGTTAATGATCATAAATGGTTAAACCTAATACCATATTGAAATTTAGTTTTAACTCAAAGGTATCCTCAAATTTATTGCCATCTTGCCTGTTTAGTCTTTTCGCATATGCTTCTAGAGAGCCAATCAATTTAGTAAATCACAAGATAGTTAAACCTTTAGTTTCCTCAACAGTAGTCTAAAATTGTGACTACTATTTTTGTTCCCTATTATCCATTTATAAATGATAGTTTTTCCATAGATAGTCACTCGAGTAATAATTTCATTAATTCTAATACAATAATCCTTTAGAATCTTGAAATACCACATTTTAATATTTTCAAAATTTCCTCTCAAAGTCTGAAGTTTAATAAGATATACCTTTTCATTGCCTTGAAACTTCTCCTTTTAACATACCCCATGCCTACCTTGCGCCAGTAGCTCCGTTAATTCCGGGAAAAAATGGATCTGCTAACGTCAGTTGTTGAATATCATAGAACATTTGCCAATCTTTTTCATTATCGGCTTTAAATTTAGCCAAATTCTAGTTCTGATAGAGTATATCTATTTTCAAGCATAAAAATACAATTTACTATGATGCCCTATAATCCTCAGGGTAAATTATAGATTCTCATTTTGAATTATCAATAATTATAATTGACCATAAAAAGTAGGACATAAAATGTCTTGACTTTTGGATTTAGATGATTTAGTGTCTAAAATTTTATCTTTTAAAAAATTACTATCTAATAAGGTATTATATCATACATTATTTCAAAAGAAAGAAAAATTTGTGTATCTTTATCTTTAGAGACAAGGCATATGTTTTGATTCTTGATGGTTTGAAAGCTTAAGATCGAAAGTATGCTTGAAAGGAATCCTGGTATTATATATTTCTAATGTTGGTTCCATAAATGTTTATTTGTTATGTACTTTAACTTATGCAATCGGGGTACTACCAAGGCCTATTTATAATCTATTATATGGTGGTGCATTACAGATAGTAGGAGAAGCCACCACAATATGGATTGTATTAATCCATTATTCACATTCCAGAACTTCACAGAATTCTAGAAAACCTATCAATGTTTTACAGCTCTAAATTGATAGAAGCATGCTAGCTCCAGGTCATTACGTGCATGGCTGTAATTTTTCAGCAAATAAACTATGGTTTATATTAATGTTGTCAAAGTAGCAAACATTGCACAAATTAGAATTTGACAGCCATAAAATAGGTCATACTCTACAGATCTGAATGTGTGGTAGTGAACTATATGAATAAACATACACATGGAGCGTTTAAAATAGAGTTGTAATATTAATAGTGTGGGATAAAAGGTTAGAAAAAAAAATTAAAAGATAAAAATTAATTTAAATCTGTCTTATTAATAGTAACAAATCATTATTGTGAATAGAAAATAATTTTTTCTACTTCATAGAATTGTTTAAGTTTTCAATATTATATAAATAAATGTTTTTATTTTTAAATTTTCTATATATATATATTATTTTTCTACGGATCTGAGGGGACTCGATAGGTCCATAGGTCTGGCGATTAGATCAACTTGGAATGCATGGACCCTAGCAAGTCCTTATCAAGTTAGGAATTGTGCTCACCATGCTAGTTTCAATTCTAGTTCTAGTTTTGACACCAGTGCACCGGCTCTTGGGTAGATCTAAGTTAAAACCTAACCTATGGGTAAAGTATATAGATATCTCCTAATTTTTTTTAACATTGTATAAACCTCTTACTTTTTTAAAAGTCAATACTTAGACCTCTTAAAATAGTTGTGAGACTCACTTTATTTATGTTAGTTGCTTACTCTTTATCCAAAAAAAAGTGATTATGCTTGTGGTAAGCAGTTACCCACTAGTATTGACTTTAACCTAATTATGGTTGGTTGTATTTTTTTGTTACTATTCTTTTTTTCCTTTTATAGATTACTTTTTTTCCCCCCTAATTTTATTATTTTTCTTTTTTTTTTCAAGCTCTTCATTTTTTATACTTTTATTTCTTTTTCTACTACTTATCCCTTTTTTCAAGATTTTTTTATTTAATAAAAATTATTTACATTTTGGCTATTTTTCTTTTTTATTTGCAATACCATAACCACAATAGTGCAAACTTTTAGATAACATGCCACTTCAACTCGAATTAATAACGTTATAATGGCAACATGATGGAATACTTTATTTGAACTAGATAACATAATGTTGATATTTTGTTTTAACTACTTAAAAGTTCAGTCCCTATTCGAAGTCAACCTCAGATGGCATGTAATTTTCTCTAAGGATAGGAGAAAGGAGATAAAGAAGTATAATTTAAGATTGAAAACCTCATTTAAGAGTAAAACTATGAGTAATACTAAAAGGTAATCGGTTTGGTGAGTCGTTCTCAGTATTAGTAGATTGAATCACCACTTCAATTACCCATCATAAAGATGAGTCGATCATTTTTCATCATATGCCAAATTCGCATCTCCTCTCCAACTCAAATATCATTAGTTTCATTCCTATTTCACGATCGATTTTGTCTTGAATCTCTATCAAACCAAATTTAAGCTCTAATAAATTCCAACGAGATCAAATTTAGTTCTCTACAGTAAATCATCATCTTAGGTTGAATTTTACCAATAATGCCTTAACCAATATCCTTCTCCATAAGTGTCTCCATGAGCTTAGATGTTAATGTTTGACCTTCCCCAAGATTGAATTAAGTAAAATATAATGAAGTAAACAGACGTAAAGAGGAGATGAGTATGTATAGTTAAAAAAAAAAAATTAAGGATAACCATGGTCAAAGGAGGAGCTTTGGTTATACTATAAATGAAAAACATAGTCATCAAGTTCCAAATAAGACCCTTAGCTTTGCTTAACTTGATTAATGAATCAAAGGTTGCTATACCTCAAGATCCTATTATTTGCCCTTCATACTTCTATGTGCAATAGCAATTTTTTTGTGTTTAATCTCACTTACAAACATAACATTAAAAAAAAAACACAAAAGAAAGAAATAAACCATTTGTAAAACTCTCTTACAATGTAGTCTAAACATAAAAGATATCATAGAGTGTGAAAGGCTTACATAAGGTTAATAGGCTTTTGCATAGCACTATCTGAATATGAACTATTACATAGGTAAAACTTTAGACACCTATATATGTTCCAATTGAAATAAGGACCAAATCATCAAAGGAGAAAATAATATAAATAGACATCAAAACAAGATGGGAAATTGCAAAAAGAGAAGAGGTTGACTAGTTCAATTGACTTTCTTGGATTGGATCAATGGAACCACTAATTCAGTTGACCATCATAAATTTTGATAAACCAATATTCATCAAAACCCCAAGTGGCAATTGGTATATCCTTTTCTTGAGAAATCTCATCAAATTTATTCTTCCTCTATGGTGGCTTCATCCATATCCAAAAGTTTTAAATCTATGACAAGTTCAATTTGATCCTCATTCAACACCTTGTGTTCACTCTACATAGTTTTAATTATTTATTATGGTTATTATAGAAACAAAATCCATTTGGCAAATGTAGTGATTAAAGCTTATGCTTGTGGGCATAGAAGCATGAGGTAAGTCCTTTGTGACATATAAATAAAGAAAATAAAGTGGAAAGAAATAGGAGAAATCCTAACTTGCTAATTTACAAAGTTGTGCCCAAGTTCACTAACAATGGTAGACAACATGTTAGTAATCGAATTAAGCATGATCAATTGTTACTTATTTGTTGCTGTGCAAAATTGCTTTTGAGGTTTATATTCCAAGTAAATATGAAAAATTAGAGTCACTACACATTAGAGTCACAATTAAAAACTCATATGTCAACTAGTAATGTGAAACTTGTGCTTGATGACAAGCAAAGCTTTATGTTAAGGGAGAGATAAATTTTCAATTTGCGTGTTTCAACCTAAGTTTAGGTGCTATCATGAGAGTTTTGATTGTTTTCCTATAAAAAAGCTAAGAAGAAGGCTAAAGAAAATTGATGCTAAAGGAAAATAGGCTTGGAAGACTCCCTTAATTACTTAAGCCCTCCCATGTCACAAACCTCTAGGATAAACCAAGCTTTAAGAGGTTCCCCAAGGCCCACTAAGTAGGAAGTCTAAAGGCTAGGTTCAATGAAGTTTCCAAAGCATGAAAGGTTCTAAAAAGTCCCTAAAACACCTAGTTCATCATACCGTAGTAGGTGTAGTACGTAGAATTAAGTGAATGTATTAGTTATGGTCGTAGGTAGGAATTTATATTAGCCATTAGATTGATATGATCTAAGCCATTTATTTAGGAAGGCTTCTTGCGCATATTAGGGGTCTCCCTCTTTTTGTAATCCATTCAATAATGAATTCTCATTCTCCCTAAAGTTTCTCTCTTTAAACTGGTTATGTGTCTAGGTAACTTAGCACTTTTGCTAGCTAGTGGAGTGCCTAAGTGTTGCACGGGAATGCCTTGAATTAGAAGTGCTATAGCAAGTGGTATTAGAGTAGGATTTTGAAGAGAAAAAGTGAAGATGTCTTATGGTGTGGAAAACTAATAGGAATCAAGCTATGATTTGAGTTCAAACATAGGGAAGACTAATGACCTAAGCAAGGACAAGGGGATTAAATCACATGGTGGAACGAATGTTGCAAAGAACTATGATGAGTGAAGAGCAAACTTATTCCAATGGATATCTAGTTCATAATATTACTTTGGGAAGAAGTTTGTTGTTGTTACAAGATAAGGAAAAAACTATTTTCAAAGAGAAGAGCGCTTATGGTTCCAATCTAGTTTCAAAAGGAGAGTTATGATTTTGAACCTATTTTTGAAGTTAACTTAAAGATCCACATTCTAAAGGTTGACAACTTATTGAAGGCACTAAAGCCACATTTAAGTATAGCATATTCCTTTGGACAATTGTAGCAATTTCCTTATTACACCAAGGAATCTAAAGGAATTAGTTTTATAGTATAATAGTATTACACCAAGGAATTTGGAGGAATTACTTTTATAAAATATTAGCTAATATTTCTTTCTTATCTAGATTTTGTTTACTTTCCTTTACAATTATTTCCTCATTTGTAACTGCTCTAGTATAAGTATTCTAATGTAACCCTATGAGAAGTTAAGTTGAAAGATATAATCCTTTTTACATATTGTAAGAGTCCTTCTAATTCAATATTTTGCTCTTATCAATCTTTTTAGATTATAGTGAGTAAACCATACAACCCTGCTTGTGCATCATATCAAATAGTTTATGTATAGTTTGATCTTCCATTGGTACATCATATTCATTAGAGTCCATTGCATCCTTGTCCATTTATTGATTTAAATAATATATAAAACCCTATAAAAAGATTGTGGTTGAGTTGCATAGTCTAGTGGCTAAATTCTCCCTAGACCAAATAGTATTGATATCTAGTTTTTATTGCTTAGTGATTATTCTATCCTAAGTTTATCCTTAGAAAGAGGTCACAAAGTGAGTCAATCATGTTTAAGTCCAATTTGCATATTTAAGCACATCAAGTACAATGTCTAAGCAATAGTGGATGAAATCAACCATAAAGAGCTCCTACTTTCTAAGCAAAGGGCTTGGTTGAGGATGGCACTTGAGGCCAAGCTTGATTAGGCCAAGTTATGTGTTGCTAATGTGAAGGAGGAGTTGGATAAGTTTCAAGCTTGCACCAAGGAGATAGAGAGAAATCTCTAAATAGAATTGTAGGGGCTCTCAATTGCATTATGGGAAACCTAAATGTTTGAGACAATGCCCTTAAAGCCTAGATGGAAGACCTAGGGGTTATGATCAACAGTTTGGAAGTTAAGTTAGTGAGAATGGATACTATAGAGGGCTAAAATTTTCTACATTAATTATTGGGCTAAGCCCTTATTTATTTAAGCTTGACTTCATAGGCTAGGTAATAGGTTTTCGGAGTCCGATTCATACTTAGGATGACTTAGGGAGAATTGGTTTGATAAGCTCAGAATAGGAATTGTTAGACCAATTTGTTCATGTCCAATTGTTTTCATGCAAGCTCATGCACTCATAAGAATAACTACTAACCTTAGCCCATTAGTAAGCTCATTCAAGATAACCATGAAATAAGCAAACTCCATCTCATCTATCAATCATCAAGATGATTAGACAGATATCATTAAATTCAAAAGCCTATAAATACTCAACCACTCCTCCTCATTCAATACTTTTTAAAGAGATCAGAGAAACAACATTCTAGTGCATTGTTTCTACTCTCAAAGATCAAGCAAGTAACTCAAGTAATCACATGTCTTAATTGCATAAATTGTAAGGTTAACACCTAAGGTTTTCTTAAGCTCTCTTATCTATCACTTATGTATTCGAAACACTGAGACTATCTGCTCCTCCTACCTATCACTTTCTCCAAGTCATCCCATTATATGTCATCTTCACATCACTACTCTAAAGTCATGTGCAGTGTAAGACTAGTTTGTAGCACCCACGTGACCACCCCAATTGGAACTCCACATCTATGGATACATCCATAGCAACCCTTAAAAGGGAAATAAAGGACCTTTAGACATAGTTGGCAACTTATAGGGCTACACTAGCAAATGGTGTGACAATTCAACTAGCTCTTAGGTTAGATATGCCAAAACTAGAGTACTTTAAGGGAACACAATTCATAAGAGAGTCGACAATTTTCTATAGTGTGTTGAGTAGTACTTTGGTATGATTAGGCTTGTGGATCATGGGAGTAGAGTTATAGTTGTGACTTTATACTAGAGATATACTATAATAGTTTAGTCAAGGAGAAGTGCTAGAGGGATCACTTCATTGGTAGATTTTGTGCAAGTGTTTCAAGACCAGTTCTCATAATACGGGGGACAAATTATAAGAAGTTAGAGTAGCACATTCAACTGACAAGAGAAGAAGGATTGTTAGGGAATGTGATTGCCAGATGAAGGTGTTGATAGGAAATTGGGGTTAAAGCATAAAGCAAGCAAGGTTTCAAAGTAAAAGTCACAATGAGGGCAACATTAGATTGGAGGCAGAGAATGTCATGACCATCTAGGACTGACCAAGATTTAAGGGTTTCCTTAAAGCTCACTAGGGAATAAGTCCATGGCTCAAGCTTAATGAAGGTTTTAGAACATGGAAGGTTCTTGAAAGCCCTATAAGATTTTGGTTCATTATACCATAGTAAGTGTAGTAAGTAGAATTAGTTTAACACATTAGTTATGATGGTAGGTAGGAATTTATATTAGTTGTTAGATTAGTTTGCTCTAGAGGCCCCTTATATATACACTAGGGTTTTCTTTATTTACAAATCATCTATTTAATAGTGAGTTCTCATTCTCCTTAGAACTTTTGTCTCTACTTTCTCTTTTTGAACTTACTTATCGTTATGTACTTATGTTAACTTAGTACTCTTGTTAAGCTATGGAGTACTTAAGTGCCAAATGGGAGCTTCCTAAATCAAAAGTCCTGTGACAAGCAAGTGGTTGATTATTCAAACAAAGGAGAAGGTTGGAACTTAATGCATTGTGTGATGTCCTAAAAATTTTGAAAAACTATATGAAATTTTAGAGTAAATATTTATGTCCAAAATAATCAAATTAGCTTAGCCGTAAAGTTCGTAATAAAATACTAAAAATATAAAATTTAAAGATATTAATGTAGTAGTAGCTCTTCTCTCTCTCTCTCTCCCTTTTTTTTGTGACGATTGTAGTAGCTCTCCTATAATTTAAAATTAAACCTATGCAACAGCCTACGAGCTCGCACTTAATATATCAAGCTACCACTACCTTTCATAATGTCATCACTTGCATTAGGGTTTGTTCATCACTATCACCCAAGGATCTCTTCAGTAAAACACGCTACCTAGAATTCCTCCTTCCTTTACTCGTATTGGACCGTTTATGCCGTGCTTCAACTAGATTTGTAGCGAAGGTGAAGCTTTCTCCGTAGTATAAGTCGGAATACAATTATATTAAGTCATTAAACCACTATAGTAGACATGGCATGCGTGGTGTTTGATGGAATGTCCAAATGAGACTTCGCATCATGGAACTGTTATGCTTGAGCTAGAAGCTTTGGATTCCCTATGACATATGCCGAGGGCATGACTCCTTGGGGATGTAACTGTCCTTGTATTTATGTTTTTCACAATGATGTTTCGCAATTGGCACCAACCTAGTAGTGATAATTCTCTTCGCTATCTTGGTGTATGTACGGAGATCAATGATAGAGGTATGACGGTATCCTCTTAGTTTTCCTCATACAACCCTAAGAAAAATGACTTGGCATCTCAGTGGATACAAGCTTGCAATTCTCTTAGGTGGCAAATGTTTGTTAATTATCTAATGGATATTCTACAGTAGCTTGTGCATGTTTTCAAATCCTAAACCACAAGCACAAAAACTCCACAAAATATGAGCCTTGGATTTGATTATGAAGTCTCTTCCTTCATTTTGATTAGAATTACCGGCAGGGAATTTCTTCTCTCCTTTCTTTTTAGATTCTTATGTGAAATCTCATCATGTAGATATATTTATGGATTACCATAGATTGCTATTGGAGAATACTTTCCAATTGGTGTATACATTGGTTTGACTAGAAAAGCAAGAAAAGTCTAGTGAAAAAGAAAAGATTTAGAAGATTTCCACTGGTAAAGATCTGAAGCTAGATGGATATCAGGATGTTCTCTGCAATTATATCAATAATCCACATACTACGTTTGTTAAAAGATATGTAAGAAGGCTTTTCCTCCACTTGTGTGGAAGCAAAACCCACTATTATAGTGTTTGTGATTCTTTGCAATTCTCAACTGAAGTGAAGAAGCTTTACAAGCATGTGAACAAGTGTGGTGGCATTTAGACTCCCATGTGTTATAGGATCTTTCTGCTGTCCCTATTTCGGATTTTTCGATTTGGAGGTCTGGTTCTAATCTAGGTTTTAGGGTTTTTCGTCTTTGTTTACCTATGATGATTGTTTAGGGTTTAGGCTCATTAGAGAGAAACAGACGATCTCTTGCGTGTTACTCACACAATGTTTGATTGGAAATTGAAAATTAATTCATTGCTATTGAGAACTCCTTTTTTTTTTTTTATACAATACATTCCTAGTTCTTATCACTCGTTCCCTACTACCTCCACACCTCCATTAACCGGATACCCACTGCTGAGGTATCTTAATAAACTTGCATGACCAGATTACAAGGACACTACCTTTATACAACCCTTAATTACATAATTCTAGGGCCACTACAATATACAATAGACTAAGACCACTAACACAAACACACAATGGACAAACACAACTGAATAGGACACCTAGGACATCGAAAACTTCCACTTATGCAAGGATCTTCCTTCTTCATGAGTATACACGTGCAAAAGGTGTCATCCCTTGCTTTGAACGCAGGGAAATGTCACGTCTAACACCATACCATATGAGTGAAGTGTTAAGATAGTTAAATGTTTGATGACAATGGCTGAAGTAGTTGTTATGTCATTGTTGTTGTTGGTTTGGTTGATTGCATTTGTCAAAGAAATTTAGTTGTATTTAGTACAGTCGTAGTGTACTTGTCATGTTTATACTGTCTATCGAAAGAGGAGGATTGTAAAACTAGGAGATGATGCTTTGAAGAAGGATGACTTTGCAGTGACCATTCTTATCAAGGGAGAAGATGATTTATAGGATGATAATTGCAAGCTTATTTCTCAAATTTTGAGCCCAGATGCATGGTTCAGAATTCTTTCATAATTGTCGTGAAGGATATACTAATAAAGCAGTTGTAATAAGATGTATGAGGGAAGATCAATCTTCTATCTCTATAAAACTTTATTACCTTCAAAATAAAAGTGCTAGACTCAGATTTTGGATTTAGGGTAAGGAATACTTGCTACCTGTGAGGGGATTTTTTGAAGTAGCTCATTGATACTATCGATCATGGATTCTATACAAGTTTAACATGTTGCTATAGTGACAAACATGAGAAGAGTAAGGCCGTTATTGGCACTCAACTTGTGGGAGAAAGAGCAAAGATTCTTCTTGATGAACTTCGAGATTTGGCTCTTTTCATGTGATCTCAATGCCTCTAACATATAGTTTTATGGTCCAAAAGTTTTTCTCTCTTATTGATCAGACTTTCGTTCGAGGCAATCCCAATTCTTTGCAAAATCAAGATCTACTCCTCTTAGTCAATTGGGATTTCAAGATCCTTATCTCAAGCTATGGATGATATAAAACTCTGATGATGAACTAGTTCAAGAGATCATTCTAAGCCCTCTCTTGCTTGAGGAACTCCCTTGATGCTTTATTACCATAGGTGGATGGCTTAGGTGATCATCCTTCTTCCCCTCACAGTAGGACAGTAAAAAGTTCTTCCAAAGCATACTAAAGGAGAAAACAAAGGGCTCAGTGTCTACTATATTAGGCCTAGCTGATGGAAGAGTTTCTTAAGGTGTATTTACAAACAAGGTAGTCTCTAAGCCTACATCGGCAGATATTGAATTTGGAAGATGCACCTCCTGGTTTTGATATCAAGCAAAGGAAATTCAATCTTTTTGTCTATTTAACTAGGATGAAGCAATGCAGGATCGGGACTTTCAATTCTGTTTGTTGCAGGGGTAACTTTGACATCTCCTCTAGAATTGAAACCATCTAACCGATTCAACAATTCCAACATGGTCCTTTGGATCTCACATTCACCACTAGAATGGGCATCATACCTTTTTGTACCAACTGCATCAATTTCATTGATGAAGATAATTGAAGCTTACTACCAACAACCTAGAGAAAAGTTGCCGAGGTTAAGTTTTAACAACTTTTGAGAAACTTTGGCCGAATGCCTTTCATAATTCATGTTCAAGTATATATATACATTAAGAGGATATCTTTCCAAGCAACTATATCTTACAAACTAGGAAAATAAATCTTCCTCTAACAAAATATACATGCCATATTTACAAACTAAGTCACGAAAAAATATCTAAGTATTCATGGCCGTGTTACACGGCCGTGCCTTCTAGTCGTGTATCAAGGCGTGTATGCTTCTGGTAGCTACCTGACACAATACACGGCCGTGCCTTCTGTCCGTATATGTTTCTGGGAAGTACCTAACACAACACACGACTGTGCCTTCTGTCCGTGTATCCGGCCGTGTATGTTTCTGGGAGGTTCCTGACACAACACACGGCCGTGCCTTTTGACCGCGTATCCAGCCTTGTATGTTTCTGGAAGTTATCTGATACAATACACGGTCGTGCCTTCTGACCGTGTATCCGGCCATGTATGTTTCTAGAAGTTATCTGATACAATACACGGTCGTGCCTTTTGATCGTATATCCGACCGTGTATGTTTATGTGCTTCCAGACCTTCTTGATTGATATCCCCCCTCAAATTGATGCAGACTGATCAAGAAGCATCAATTTGCCAACAAGAAACTGATGACGCTGTCGAGAAAGAGCCTTAGTAAATATATTAGCCGTTTGAAGATATGAAGATATATGCGGAAGAGAAATAACACCATTATCATAAGCTTCTCGAATAGAATGACAGTCCACTTGAATATGTTTCGTACGCTCATGAAAAACAGGATTAGCAGTAATCTGAACAGCACTAGTATTATCGACATGAAGAGAGGTAGACCTAAGTTGAGGAAAACCAACCTCAGCCAACAAACCTCGAAGCCAAATAATCTCAGAGCAAGCAGACGACATAGCACAATATTCGAACTCAATAGAAGACTTAGACACACGATCTTGTTTCTTACTCTTCTAAGAAATTAAAGAGTTACCAAGAAACATACACCAACCAGTAATAGAGCGACGTGTATCAGAACAACCAGCCCAATCAACATCACTATATGTGGTTAAGTGAATGGGAGACTTTGCAAAAAAGAACAAACCCCGATGAGAAGTCCCTTTTAAATACCGAACAATACGGCGAACTGCTGCTAAATGAAGATGTGTAGGTGCCTGCATAAATTGACTAAATTGTTGTACAGCAAATGAAATATCAGGACGTGTAATAGTCAGATAATTGAGACTTCCAACAAGTTGTCAATATAGAGATGGATTAGATAGAAAGTCGCTATCATGTCGTTGATATTTAACATTCACTTCCAAAGGAGTATCGACAGAACGTCCCTCTTGGAGACCAGCTAAAGCAATAAGTTCCTCAATATATTTATGTTAATGAAGAAAAATACCAGCAGAAGAAGAATGAATCTCAAGACCTAAGAAATAAGTTAACGAGCCTAAATCCTTCATATGAAACGAACCTTGAAGGCGTTCTTGTAACTGAGACATTAATTGAGTATCAGATCCTATGATAACAATATCATCAACATAGACTAACAACAAGACAATTCCCTTGTCAGTCTTGCATAGGAATAATGAAGAATCATACTGACTTTGAATAAAAGAGAAGCTAAGAAGAGTATTACGAAACTTCTCAAACCAGGCCCGTGGAGCCTGTTTCAAACCGTATAGAGACCGTTTGAGCTTACAAACATCATGTGAGGGTGTGGAAAACAATCCTGGAGGAGGAGTCATATAGATATCTTCCTTGATGTCTCCATGCAAAAATGCATTCTTAACATCCATCTGTCGTAAGAACCATCCTTTAGATGTAGCAATAGATAGAATAAGCCGGACAGTTGTCATCTTAGCCACAGGTGCAAAGGTCTCTTCATAATCAATGCCATATTCCTGTCGATTGCCAAGAGCTACCAACCTTGCCTTATATCCGTCGAGGGAACCATCAGATCGAATCTTAAGAGAATAAACCCATTTACAACCAATGGGTTTAACACCAACAGGACAGGAAACAATATCCCAAGTGTGATTATCTTGAAGTGCTTGAAGTTCCTCTTGCATGGCTTTTGTCCACCAAGGCTGTTTAGCAGCATGAGAATAAGAGGTAGGAATGGTAGTATTAGTTACAATTGCAGAATAGCCATATCTATCTAGAGGACGAGTGTGTCGAGTTGATCGTCGAAGAATCATTGAAGCATTTTCAAGAGCAGGGTCGGAAAGGACAAGTCCAGGCTTGAACCGTTTATTAAAATAAGAGTTATCAAAGTGAGGAAGCATAACAGTATTAGATTTCGAAAAATGTTGCTGAAAATAGTATTCATGTTCAAAGAAAATCACATCCCAAGAGATATGCCATCTATTATTAATCGAATCATAATACACAAAACCTTTATGATTAGGACTGTAACCCATAAAACCACATCAAACAGACTGGGTTGACAACTTATGGCATTCATGGGTAGGTAAATGAACGAAACAAACACATCTGAAAGTATGTAGCATATGATAATTAGGATGTTTACCAAACACTCGTTGATAAGGAGAATCAAACTTCAATTGTTGAGATGGTAAGCGATTAATCAGATAAATGGCAGTAGATAAAGCTTTGGTCCAAAACTTAGCTGGAACAGAAGATTCTAACAACAATGTGTGCACCACATCTAACAAATGTCGATTTTTCCGTTCGGCAACTCCATTCTGCTGAGGTGTATAAGGACATGAGCGTTGTGAAACAATACCCTTGGTATGAAGAAATGCTTGAAACTCATGAGAAATATATTCACCACCATTATCAGACCGTAAGATTTTAATACAAGTGGAAAATTGAGTCTCAATATATGTCACAAAGGTTTGAAACACAGTAAGCATGTCTGCTTTGGAATGCAAAAAATAAATCCATGTAAATCGACTGTAATCGTCAATAAATGTCACAAAATATTTATACTGATCATGTGAAATAATTGGTGCAATTCCCCAAACATCACCGTGAATAATGTCAAAACATTTATTGGCACGACTACCCAAAACAGGAAAAGGCAATGTCTTACTTTTGCCCAGTTTACAAGAAGAACAATCAACTAATAAATTATTATCTATGGAACTGAGGACACCTCTTTGCAACAAATGATTCAAAACAACATTATTTGGATGACCTAAGCGTCTATGCCAGATGCCAGCCTTATTGTCAACAACTGAAGAAGCTAATGACAAAGTCCGAGGAACGGTAAATTGTAATGGAAATAACCTGCCCACTTTAAGCCCCTTCGCTATCACCTTCCCCGACACTTGATCCTGCACAGTGCAACCATCACGAGAAAAGTGGACATCACAATTATTATCCACCATTTGTCCAACAGAAAGTAAGTTAGTAGATAATTTAGGAGAAACCAAGACATGTCGAAAGGAGGAGTTAATATCACCAACTGTCGTAATAGGAATATTATTTCCATTAGCAACCTGAATGTGTTGAGTACTAGTATATGGATGTTGATTATGCAATAAATCAGATGTGCCAATCATATGATTTGTGGCGCCGGAATCAACAAACCAAGGAACAGAATTAGTAGTCTTACCTTTCCCTTGAAGACCAAGAGCAGAGAAGGCAGAGAAGATCCTCTGTTGAACCATATCTGGTGTGAGAACATATTGCTTGTTGCTAGCAATTGTGGATGTCGAACCAGGATTGCAAGAGTCGGATACCGCAGCATGAAAAGCTTGTGGCCTTCTATTTTGAGGCCTTGTAGGACACTCCTTAATAATATGTCCTTTTTGCTTGCAATAATTACAGAACTTCTTACTACAATGCCGGGCAGTATGACCAAATTCTTTGCAACTGTAACACTGCATTGTTCCCTTTCCTCGGGTCTAAGCAGCATATGCAACATTAACTATTCTAGATGATCCACCAGTTGCACCAATAGCGACTTATGTCGCCAATCTTTGTTCTTCACGCAGCAATTCCCCAAAACATACATCCAAACAAGGCACTGAATCTCTATTCAGTAACCCAGCCCGAGCGGTTTCAAATTCTGGTCTAAGCTTCATCAAAAACTGATCACGACGACTCACTTCATGAACAGCCTGAAGACTAGCCAAACTCTCCTTTGACACCTTAGCATAGATAATACCAGAATATTCGCTCCATAAATTAAGGAATCCAGAATAATATTGTTCAATTGAGAGATTACCTTGACTATAATTACTCATATCAAGTTCCAATTGGAAACGTCTTGCAGTATTATCTTGATTGTAGACGCGCTTCAAGTATTCCCACATTTCTTTTGCTGTGCCAAAGGATCGTAAGTTGTTCACCATGTGAGCCTCAATAGATCCCAAAATATAAGAAACAATCCGTGTATCTTTTGCCTCCCATTGACCACGATCTTTTGACTCTGTAGGAGCTGGAGAAGACCCGTCAATATGACCCCAAAGCTCCTTCCCTTTCAAAAACATCTTGAACTGAAATTCCCATGTAGCATAATTCATTCCCATAAATCTAATAGCTAAGATCTCATGTGTTTTCTCAGAAGACATTCTAAACTAAATTGTCACTCACAACTTGATTATCAAAAAATCGTTGATTGGAATGAATCAACCTAAAGCCAAAAACAACTATGAACAAACTAGCAATACCAAGACTAAAAAGAGAACTATGGATTCAGCGCAATACTCAGTTGTGTGGCTCTGATACCATAACAACTTTTGAGAAACTTTGGCTGAATGCCTTTCATAATTCACGTTCAAGTATATATATACATTAGGAGGATATCTTTCCAAACAACTATATCTTACAAACTAGGAAAATAAATCTTCCTCTACCAAAATATACATGCCATATTTACAAACTAAGTCACGAAACAAATATCTAAGTATTTACGGCCGTGTGTATCAGGCCGTGTATGCTTCTGGTAGCTACTTGACACAATACACGGCCGTGCCTTCTGTTTGTGTATCCGGACGTATATGTTTCTGGGAAGTACCTGACATAACACACGGCCATGCCTTCTGTCCGTGTATCCGGCCGTGTATGTTTCTGAGAGGTTCCTGACACAATACACGGCCGTGCCTTCTGACCGTGTATCCAGCCGTGTATGTTTCTGGAAGTTATCTGATACAATACACGGTCGTTCCTTCTGACCGTGTATCCGGCCGTGTATGTTTCTGTGCTTCCAGACCTTCTTGATTGATAAGTTTGCGACTACCTTTATCCATAGTGCTACAAACCCATCTAACAAGACTCGTTTCCGACTCAATGAACTCACAATTTAACTCAACTGGACATGAGGAGTTATGTTTAGATCTCATTCTGGTCTCCTCCTTTCTGCTTGACGAGATACCCTTCTCTAGGAGGCTCTAGAGTTCGAAGAATGCAAGGAGATTATAGCAACAAAGGAAGCTGCACAAGATACTCAACTTAGCATAGAGATTTCAATAGGTAAAGAGATTGCATGTCAGAATCACTCAACGACGGTTAGGACCATGACCACCACAAACAGGTGAGTGAGAAACTTTATAATATGCTACAATGATGTGATTGGTTGATATGTTGTGTTGAATCCTTGTATGTTGTATGTGTGTCTTGCTTTGTTTGGTTATGACTGCAATTGTTGTAAATTCTATTATTTCCATAGTAACCAATGGGGTAAGGGAGTGGAAGGGAAGTTGTATGAAGAAACTAGTAATTAGATAGATTACAGATAAATACTATTATAACAAAATAAAGAATAGAGTGGGCTAAGGGTAGATATCACCATCTTGACGATAGCACCTTGCCCTATTTTGCTAATACTATCATTATAGATTTAATATCCAAATTTAGCTTTGTTTTCATAAACTAAATTAATACATATAAACTTAACTTTTTCTACTTATATATATAATGGGAGTTTATGCCAAAACATAGGGAACAAACTATGTATCATTATATGTTTGTATAAGAATCTAATGTCGAATACATATATATGCTTGGACGAAACGCTTTTCTTAAAATATTTATGTAGGTCACATCTATACCTATAATTATACAAATCATAAATGGAAACCCTTATTTTCAATGGAATAGTTATATCCTCTTACTTCTCTTGAGTACATGAGGGAAAAACATTTAGCAAATCATCCTTTGATTAAGAATAAGTTATAAATCTATGAATATGTATATACTGTTATTATATATATATGAAACTTGAGGATTTGGAAGGGTACATTTTGTATTACCCTGCTCAACCCTTAAAGGTATAGAATTGAGTACTTGAAAAGTGCAAGTACATAGAGGTGTTAAGGAATGGTAATCGTAAATCAATCCCGAGTGGTTGATTTGACGGTCAAGGAGATTTGAGCTATAGTACACTATTATTTAACTAAAATCTTGTGTATAGCTGATTCTTTTTATCCGTTTGGTGTGGTTTCCTTGCTTTATCTATGATGTGAAATGCATGATCTCTTCTTGTTGTGGTTAATGTGAATATAAGGTGTAGCGGATTTGCTTATGGGACTTCACTGGTTCCTATTGATTGTCTTTGGTGTTGTAGTCTTTAAATGCTTGATAGTTTACCTTGTTACTTTGAATGGGAATTAGTTGTGACTGTATATTGTTTGATCACCCCAAACCAATTAATTAAAGAAGTGGATTTGATTAAAATTTGACATGCATTTACACAAAACATTGCATGAGATTGAAGGTCGTCACTGCTACAGAACGCGTCAGAAGTGATCAGAGGATTGCTGTTCCACTAAGTGCGAACTAAGTGATTAAGGGATTATTGCGCCTTAACGGTTTCGAATCCGGCCTGTCTCTTAAGGGTGTAAATGCTTAGTGTAGTGAGGCACCTAAGCCTAGATCATTAAAGCTAAGACACAGTATAAATAAGTGATAAGAATAATGAGATTGTGTATAAGACCAAGGCACTAATGGTGGCTTCAGAATCCCCAACCCAAGGTCAAGGAGGGTGTAAACCCTAGACTTTACGTTAGTTACCGGAAGACCGTATGAGATGCTACATTCATATGGTTGTTCATGCATAGCATATGATTTGATAACTTCATTTGAAATTGCTTGTGCATGTGTAGCATTGAAAGTATTGCACTCCCATTCATTGAGCTGTAGTGTGCTTACCCCTCCACAGACCATTTTGCAAGTAAAGATTATGAAAGCACGAGATGGGATAAGATATGAAGTGTCGAGAGTTTTTGGAAGACAAGAACGATAAAGTAAGAATTGCGAAGGATAAATTATTTAGATGAAATTTTATCTTAGGACCCTTGTGTAAAAATTGAATTAGTGAAGTTTAAAATTTTATTCCATTTTACTGGTTGGTAGGGGATACCGATTTTCTACGATCATAGTTAACCGTGGGATACAAAATCCATAGCTATATTTTATTATGTAACTTTATGTACTATGATTAGTTGTAAATGTAATTAATTATTTAGAGTCTTACAATCTCTGGCTTGTAAGACGATTATCATGTAACAAGTGCACACGTGCTACGATAATTTTTAGTGAAAACTTCCAGGCTCCCCTCTGGGGTGTGACACATTATCTCTCAGATGGCGATGTACTTAATTAATTACTTATGCAATTGGGTTATCTATTGAAATATGGTTTTATGTCCTTAATACTATTAAATTAGTCACCCATGTCAGTTAATTAAATTAATTACTCATGCGAGTCAATTCATGATTAGGAATGAAAGCACTTTAAAAAAGTATACCATTATAATAATTCCATGGGGTTTGATGCATTTATTAATTTGTAATAGCCATATATACAATTATAGGTGTTGTTACATAATCCTTGAGAGTTGAGTTTAACATGCATAAGATAGACTAGATGAGCTAGATTAGAGGCCACTCCAACACTTAAGTTAGAGTTTATCAAATGATCGCGGTAACATAAGTGTGTAAGAGTGCAATATGATAGAGGGTGGATCCTCTACTAAGTGGCTTGATGTTATATTTATAAGGGATGGCCAATCCAAATAAGAAAGATGATAAATATCTCAAGATTCCCTCTTTAACTCTAGATTTGGTTAAGAGTCATAAGGACGTTAACTTGGCTTCTCTGTTGAACTCTTCCCACCTATCTTCATTTAAATTTTAAGCTGGGCTGGCTAACTTAAGTTTAGAGATCCATGTCTAAAATAACCTATCAACAATAGGATATCAAATTAAAAAAATACGTTTTGGCATTATTCCAAAGAGAAATTATTAAATAACAAAGTGAATTACCAAATTCAATAGTTAGTCTAATTTAGGTAATTTTCATCAATATCATGAAGTTGTATGCATTACCTGCTATCATCCTAATATGAACTTATATTGTGAGGGAATGCCATTAAGTTAACAAAATTTGTCACTTGAATAACACTTTTCCACTTTTCAAATATAAATGTTTCTTGCATACCTGATTCAGGAACTACAAATCATATGATTGGTTCTTTAAGCTTGTTTCATTCTTATTCTCCTATTCATATTTGTTATGTGCAATTGCCTAAGAAGCATCAACTTAAAGATATGGATAAAGAATCAATTCTTTTAAATTTGGACTTAGTTCTTCATGATGTTCTTTTTGTTCCCACTTTTAGTTTTAATCTCATTTCATTTTCAAAACTAGTTTCTCATGATAATTATCAACTTCTAATCATCAAAGATTGTGCTTATATTTAGGACTCTATCACACAAAGAGTAATTGGTCAAGCCAAAGCTTGGTTTGGTTTGGTTTGTTTCTCTTAGAGCAGAATCTTGAAGAGTATAATGTCAGTCTTTCCTCATGTAATGTACATGGAAATTCTTTTGTAACTCATGTTATCGATAATTTGCCAAGTTCTTTTGATATACGGCATTTTTTACTTGGACACCTTCTTTTGATCAAATGAAAAGTATACATAAATTTGTTAGTTCTATTGCCTATACTAAATTTGAATGTTTCATATTTCCTTTAGCCAAACAATGATGTCATTCTTTTCCTTTACATATTAAAGATAAGACTTGCGCTTTTAAGCTAGTTCACATTGATATATGGGGTTCATATTCAACTTCTACTTTAGAAGGGCATAAATACTTTTTTATAATTGTTGATGACTTTACAAGAGTCGCTTAGGTATTTCTCATAAAATCTAAGCATGAGGTCTATTCCATCATTCCTATCTTTCATAAGATGGTTCTTGCTCAATTTGATCAAAAAATTAAGATGATTAGAACAAACAATGGTTGTGAATTTTTATTAGTTGATTTTTATTCGTCTAATGGTTGTGTGTATCAGTCATCTTATGTTGAAACTCCACAACAAAATGGTGCTATGAAAAGAAAACATCAACATTTACTTTCTATTACTCAAGCTCTACTTTTTCTATCATCATTGCCTTTTTGTTTTTGGGGAGATGCTATGTTAATGGTCACATACTTGATTAATTGTACTCCAACTTCTATTCTTGAAGAAAACATCACTCCATATCATATGCTACTTCATAAAAAAAAAAAAAAACCTTCTTATAAGCAGCTTCAAGTCTTTGGTTCACTTTGTTTTGCTTCCATACTTAAAAAGTCATCGCACAAAGTTTGATGCTCATTCACATCTATGTATTTTTGTTGGATATCTAAATAGGGCTATGGATTTGAAATTATATGATTTAGATGACAAAAAGTATCTAATTTCTTGTAATACTCATTTTTTTGAACATATTTTTCCTGCTTGAGTTTCAGCTATTCATCATTCTTTTTCTCCTTCTTTGTCATGTTTTCATTCTTGTTTACCACCTTATATACCTGTTTTTTTTTTTCTTGGATCATATATTTTCCTAGTATGATCATCACAGTGATCATATATATTATCATTCTGATTCACATGGTGCTACTCCTATTGCTACTAAAGTTTTTGATGCATGAAATTTACCAAATTCTTATTCAAGTGAGAATCCAGTTTCTTTACGTTATAGTACAAAATCAACTAGAATTCCTACTTATCTAACTAATTATCATCATGACTTGAGTTTTGCTTTAGCTGATAATACTTCTTCTAAATCTTTAAAGTTTGCTGAGTTTTGTTCATCTACTCAACATCCTATTTAGCAATTTTTACCCTATAATTATTTATCGCCTTCTTTTTTAGCCTTTACAGTCTAAATCTTTATAAACAAGCTATGAGTTTTCAAACTTGACATAAAGTAATGGATGAAGAACTTGATACTTTGAAAAATAATTACACCATTATTCCTTTACCTCATGGTGGACATACAACTAGGCATAAACAGGTTTATAAGTTGAAAACCAAGGTTGATGGGAGTATCGAAAGCTATAAAGCTAGGTTAGTTGCTAGAAAGTATAGTAAAAAAGAAGGGTTTGATTACAAAGAAACCTCTAGTCCTATGATTAAACATACTATTATTCATTTATTCTTTTGTTTGGCTATTGTGTTAAACTAGCACTTCCATTAGATGGATGTTCATAATGCTTTTTTTGTTAGGAAAGGATCCGAACTTTTCCTCTTGCCTGTGCGATTAACAATTGAAAAAAATAACAATCAATAATAACTTATGGAAATAAAAACAATCAACACCAAGGATTTACGTGGAAAACCTAAATTTAGAGAAAAACCACGAGACTGCCGCACACAAATTCTTCCACTACCAAACTAATGGGTTACACACTTCTTCACTAGTCTCACTAGTGGATTACTCCATCTCACCACAAACCGGTGGATCAAGTACAATGAATTTTCCTTCTCTAGAACTCTCTCTAGGTTTAGGAATAACCTCTCTGTGTTTCTCACTCTTATATTTCATCCAACCCACAAAGGAACACTTATATATATATATATATATATATTGGCCATCAAAAAAAAAAAAACAAGTTTAAGACTTATGCCAGCTCAAGGCCGGCGGCGTTGGGCCGGCCTTGAACCGGCCTTCAATGTGACCAAGCAACAATGACAAATAAAGCCGGTGGCAATCCTTTGTTTAGGTCGGCCTTGCCTTGTTTCGCTTGGTTTCGTCAATTTTCTTCAAGCTTAACATTCTTTCATCCAAGTATACTTCATGTACTTAGGATACCCTTGGTATAGACCCATATGTGTTAGATCTATACCTCAACAAACTCTCCCTCCAACTCATATGGGGGGTTCCATCACCCCTGCAATCTTCCTGTAGCAAACAATCTTCTCATTGGGTAGAGCCTTCGTCATCATATCTGACGCGTTGTCATCAGTGTGAGTCTTCTCAAGCTTCAACTGTTTTGAATCTAGCACATCCCTGATCCAATGATACCTAACATCAATGTGTTTTGACCTCGAGTGGAGCATCGGATTCTTATTGAGATGTATAGCGCTCTGACTATCACGATACAGCTTCAGCTCTTCCTGCTCTTGACCCAGCTCTTCTAAAAACTTTTTCATCCACAAGACTTCCTTGCAGGCTTTTGCTACAACAATATACTCAGCCTCAATAGTGGAAAGTGCAACACACCTCTGTAACTTCGATTGCCAGGACACTGCTCCCCATGCATAAGTAATCAGGTAACCTAAAGTGGATTTCCTAGAATCCAAATCACCAGCCATGTCAGCATCTGAAAACCTCTCTAGTGCAGATTTATAGTCACCGCTAAACTGTAAACATAACCTGGAAGTGCCCTTGAGATATTTGAGAATCCACTTAACTGCTGTCCAGTGCTCTTTGCCTGGATTTGAGAGATAGCGACTCACCACACCTATAGCATGAGCAATGTCAGGCCTGGTACACACCATGGCATACATAAGACTTCCTACTACTGAAGCATATGGGACTTTCTTCATATTTTCCTTATCTGCCTCACTCTTTAGACACTGAGCTGAACTCAGTTTGAAGTGACCTGCAAGTGGAGAGCAGACAACTTTTGCTTTATTCATGCTGAATCTCTCTAACACCTTCTCAATATACCTCACTTGTGATAACCACAACTTCTGGCTCTTCCTATCTCTAATAATCCTCATACCCAGAATTTGCCTAGCGGGTCATAAGTCTTTCATGGAGAAAGACTTACTCAATGCAATCTTCAGTTCTTTGATCTGTTTAGCATCCCTGCCAATAATTAGCATATCATCTACATAAAGTAGCAATATAATAAAATCACCATTGGTTAACTTCTTAATAAAGACACAATGGTCTGTAACAGTCCTGATATAACCCTGATCAATCATGAAGGACTCAAACTTCTTATACCACTGCCTTGGAGCTTGTTTCAGTCCATATAAACTTTTCTTCAATCTGCAAACAAGATTCTCCTTCCCCTTGATCTTGAAACCTTCAAGCTGCTCCATATAAATCTCTTCCTCTAGATCACCATGAAGGAATGTTGTCTTCACATCCATCTGCTCAACCTCTAGACTCATTCTAGTAGCAATACTGAGCACAACCCTGATAGATGACATCTTCACCACTGGTGAGAAAATCTCTTCAAAATCAACCCCCTTTTTCTGACTGAACCCCTTCACAACCAACCTTACCTTGTACCTTGGTTGTGAGCTACTTTCATCAATCTTCAATCTGTACACCCATTTATTTCTTAGAGGTCTCTTACCCTTATGCAGTTCAACTAGCTCATAGGTCTTATTCTCATGCAAGGATTTGATTTCCTCTTGCATGGCTTTCACCCATTCTTTCTTCTTGTCATGAGTCATTGCTTCCTCATAACACTCAGGTTCTCCCCCATCAGTAATCATCACATACTCATTTGGACTATACCTCACTGATGGTCTTCTATCTCTAGAAGATCTCCTCACCTCAGCCTGCTACTATGGCTTTAGTAACTCATTATCTGTGTCCTCCACAGTTCTTCCATCAGCAAAATCAAACAAAGGTGCAGGGTCTACATTTGCGGGTATCTAACCTAAAGATGCTGGCTTCTCAGTCTTTTCCATGTCTTCAATTGTCTGGTCTTCTATGAAAACCACATCTCTGCTCCTGATAATCTTCTTGTCAACAGGATCCCACAACCTGTATCCATACTCATCATGTGCATATCCAAGGAAGATATACTACTTGGAATTGGCATTAAGCTTTGCTCTCTCATCCTTTGGAATATGCACAAATGCCCTACAACTAAAGACTCATAAGTGATTGTAAGAAATATCTTTACCTGTCCAAACCTTCTCTAGGATATGACCATCCAGAGCATATGAGGGAGATAGATTTATCAAATCAACTGCTGTTCTCATCGCTTCACCCCAAAATGACTTAAGTAACTTGACTTGAGATAACATGCACTTCACTCTCTCAATGATAGTGCAATTTATTCGCTCTGCAACGCCATTCTGCTATGGGGTCTTTGGAATAGTCTTTTCTAGTTTTATCCCATGATCTACACGGTACTGTTCAAACGGGCCTCTGTACTCCCCACCATTGTCAACCCTGACACATATCAACTTCCTACTGGTCTCACGCTCCACTCTAGAATGAAACTGTTTGAATACACTTAAAACCTGATCTTTGGACTTCAAAGCATATGTCCAAAGCTTCTTAGAGTGATCATCAATAAATGTAACAAAATACATAGCCCCACCCATCGTCAAATCTTTCATATAGCACACATTTGTATGAACCAGATCTAATATATGAGCTTTTCTACTGGGTATATTTATCTAAAAACTAACTCTGTATTGTTTACCAGCAAAACAGTCAGTGCATGGTTTTAAAGAAGTACCTTTCAAATCTGGTAGAAGCTTCCTTTTCATAAGCATTTGGAGCCCCTTTTCACTCATGTGCCCAAGCCGTCTGTGCCACATCTCTACAATAGCATCATCTGTCAAGTTCAAATCCCCTTTACTTAACTTTGCTGGCATTAAGAAAAGTGTATTTTCCTTTCTTCCCTTTGCTACAATTAAAGACCCTTTAGTGAGCTTCCAACTACCATCACCAAAGTAACTGTGAAAGCCTTCATCATCTAATTTTCCTGCTGAGATCAGGTTCAGGTGAATATCTGATACATGTCTCACATCCTTGAGAATGAGTTTACACCCTGTATTAGTTTCCAAGATGATATTCCCAATGCATGTAATCCTTGAGGTTTCATTATTTCTCATCCTAACATTGCCATAATCACTAGCAATGTAGGATGAGAAAAACTCATCATGTGCTGTCACATGAAAGGAGGCACCAGAATCAACTACCCAGTCACTGTCATGACCTGCAAGACTAATACAACCCTCATCCCATGTAACCACTACCTCACCGTCTGCCGATGCAGTGGTGTCTTCATTAGAGTCATCACCCTTACCCTTTCCTTGCTTCTTCTTCCATAATCTACATTCTTTCTTGAAGTGGTCTGGCTTGTCACAATAGTAACATTTGATGTTCTTTCTACCCCTTGAATTAGATCTACCCTTTGACTTATTTATTCTATCAGATTTATCATTCTATTCTCTATTCTTGCTTCTACCCCTCCTGTTAGACTTGTCTGTGACAAGTTCCCTTGAGTAAGATCCAGTACCCATATCTTTCCTTCTGGACTCTTCATTGATTAAACTGTCCTTAACCATAGACAATGTCAATTTTCCATCTAGAGCTAAGTTGTTAATTGATACTACAAGAGTTTCCTAACTCTCAGGTAATGAACTCAATAACAGGAGTGCTTGGATCTCATCCTCAAGCACAAGTTTCATAGCAGTTAGTTGATTCACGAGTCCCTGAAAATCATTCAAATGCTTTAACATATTTGAGCCCACCCTGTATTTCAAGTTAACTACCCTCCTTATCAAAGAAGTTTTATTTAAGGCATTTTGCCTCTCATACATCGACTCTAGTTTCTTCCATAGAACATCAGCCCTAGTCTCCTGAGCAACATGATGATACACACTTTGATCAACCCACTGTCTAATATACCCTATAGTTTTCCTATGTAGTATCAACGACTCTGCATCAGATTTATCCTGTGGCTTTGCAGCATCACCACCCAAAGGCAAATACAAATCTTTATACTATAACAGATCTTCTATCATTGACTTCCAGATAGAGTAATTAGAGGAATTAAGTTTAATCATCATACCTGAAGATTCAACCATGTCTGTGATTGAAAACATAAAACCCTAACTTCAATTTGTAGAGAAAACCTTAATTTTCTTTTTGAAACCTGGTGCTTTGATACCACTTGTTAGGAAAGGATCCAAACTTTTCCTCTTGCCTGTGCGATTAACAATTGAAATAAACAACAATCAATAATAACTTGTGGAAATAAAAATAATCAACACCAAGGATTTACGCAGAAAACCCCAATTTGGGGAAAAACCATGGGACTGCCGCACACAAATTCTTCCACTATCAAAGTAATGGGTTACACACTTCTTCACTAGTCTCACTAATGGATTATTCCGTCTCTCCACAAACCGGTGGATCAAATACAATGAAATTTCCTTCTCTAGAACTCTCTCTAGGTTTAAGAATAACCTCTCTGTGTTTCTCACTCTTGTATTTCATCCAACCCATAAAGGAACACTTATATATATATATATATATATATATATATATATATATTGGCCACGAAAAAAAAAAAAAAAAACAAGTTTAGGACTTACGCCAGCTCAAGGTCGGCGGCCTAAGTATCCAATGCCGGCAGCGTTAGGCCGACCTTCAATGTGACCAAGCAATAATGACAAAATAAAGCCGGCATCGATCCTTTGTTTAGGCCGGCGGCCCTGAGCTGGCCTTGCCCTGTTTCGCTTGGTTTCGTCAATTTTCTTCAAGCTTAACATTCTTTCATCCAAGTATACTTCATATACTTAGGATACCCTTGGTATAGACCCATATGTGTTGGATCTATACCCCAACATTTTTTAATGTTGATTTACATGAGGAAGTATATATGGATACTCCATAAGGAATATAAGTCAACAATTGTGCGTGTGATGGTGATAGCAAGCTGGTTTGCAAATTTAACAAATCTTTATATGGCCTAAAACAAGCATCATGCCAGTGGAATGCAAAATTCATAACTTGTTTGTTAGCTAGTGGTTTCACAATCTTATAGTGATTATTCTCTTTTTACTAAAGGAGATGGCGATGATTTCAAAGTTTTTCTTGTCTATTTTGATGATCTAGCAATTGCAAGTAAAGGACTTGGAGTTGTTGATGCTTGTTGATGCTTTTAAGAAATTCTTGAGTACTTAGTTCAAAGTGAAAGACTTGGGTAAGTTGAAATATTTCATTGGCTCATAATTAGCAAGATCCAAGAAAGGATTGGTACTATCACAATGCAAGTTTTCTTTTGATCTATTATCTAAAATAGGGTTTCTTAGTTCCAAATCTTCTCTGATGCCTATAGTTGCTAATCATAGGCTTTCTCATCAGGATTCTTCTAGCTTAGTTGATGTTGCACTTTACAGACAAGTGGTTGGTAAATTGCTTTATTTATCTATTATGCAACCAGATATAGCATGTCCCATTCATATACTTAATCAATTCATGGAAGACCCTTAACATACTCACAAGTTAGCTTGAGTTAGAGTTTGGAGGCATATTAAACAAAGTCCTTGCAAGGGCTTATGCTTTTACACAAATCCAATTTAATTGTTCATGTGTATAGCTATAGTGATTGGGGTAGATGTCCAGATACTGGAAGATCTACTAGTTTTTGCATTTTTCTTGGTAAATCACTAGTTAGTTGGAAGTTTAAAAAGCAAATTACAATTTCGCAAAGTTCAACATAGTCAAAATATAGGGCACTTGCATGTACTACATGTGAAATTATGTGGCTCTTGGCTTTATTGCAAGAATTCCATGCCCATTGTATTGCGCCAATGTAATTATTTTGTAATAATCAGTCCACACTTCATATTGTTTATAATCCAATTTTTCATGAGCAAACTAAGCACCTAGAAAAGGATCTATATTTTGTTCATGACAAGGTCGTTGACAAAGTGATCTTGCTTATATATGTTCACAACAAGTTGCAAAGCTTGCTGACATATTTACAAAAAGAATTTTCTATTGATCAAATTATAATTCTCTTGCGTAAGATGGGAGTACTCAACACATACTCTCTATCTTAAGAGGGAAGTATTAAGTTTATTTATTAGTTTGTACGTGTGATATAGTTTTATGCACATGTTACAATTATAATGCTCGTATAAATAAGTTTGTTTTTTAAAAAAATTAAAGGAAAAAAAATTAAAGAAATGACTTTATTGCCTTAATGAAGAAATGTACATCAATCTCTCACAATAGGCACCTCTTTTGATCTAAACGAATCAAAGCTCTTGCAAAATCATCTAAGTTAGAAAATTGTATTGTGTAAAACGATCTTTTTAAAAATTCTTTTGTATAAAACGATGTTTTTAATTCTCTGATTCTTTTGGCAAAGTAATCTGCTAAGCGATTCCCTTCTGTCAATTTACGAATTACTGTGGCCTTGGTGCAAAACATAAGCACTTGAATTCACAAGCTTCCCATCTTGGTTGGAACTTATTATTTATCCATTACAACTAAGAATGAATCTAATTATATTTCGATGTTTGTTAAGTTCAGTTGACAGTAGCGTTTCAATCCTTGCTCCACAGCATGCAACTCCACTAAATCAATACTCCTATAATCCGATAATAGGCCAAAACAGAAACAGATTTTTTCTTGTAGCCTATGATTACATCTTGTAAGGATAAATTGGCTATTGATGCTAATATACACAAAACATCAAATTGAATATGGTCCGATGATAATGACAAAATGGCATATCTGATAGAATTAACATGAATTCTAGTGATCTTGGGCAATTCCAAAGATGATTTTCTTGTATATTTATCACAAAATATGTCTATAACCAATTTTAGCAATTGCTCCAGTCCAAAAATTTTGTTCATTGAAGCATAGAGTGTTTATTTGAATCCGAATTTGTATATGTGTATGATAATTAACAAAGCTTCATGAAAAATGATTTAAGAGGTCATCGTTTTTTAACTAAGAGAAGATTTGCATATATGCTTTATAGTTAAAATTACATATAAGAACACTTTTTTATAAAAGCAAAACCAATTACCTTATGAATTAGACCAAATTATATTTCAGGTTGCAAAAGTGTTGAGTCGCTTATGAGCTACCTATTCTTTGCTTGCCCAGTTCAAGCTTAATTTGTAAATGTGCTAAATTTAAGTTTAAAATCAAGCTCGTTTATTCTAACAAGCTAAGCTTGAACTGCTATTTAGAACTTTGAGTATTCTCATGAACTAACTCATTTATAACGTTAATGAGTTGGTACCCAAGTAGGCTCGTTGATTAGCTTGTGAGTTGTATATAGATAATACAATATAATGTAATTGTAATGCTCCATGCCAAAAGTAACCAATAACTAAGCTGACAAATACTAATCGATCTTTTCTAGCCACGTAACTTCGAAGTTTCTAGGTAATATTAACATTTTATTCAATACTTAATTTTATATACCATTATTTAGCATATCCTATAATTCTTTTGAGACTCTATTCACATGAGATGTCACAATCTCCCCCACAAAACATGCAATATCCTTCTTATGAGACCTTACAATTGGACCTAAATCTTCGCTTTTTATTGGTTATCCCCAAATTAGACGCTTACTGGTTAGGTTAGCTTCAATACCATTTGTGATGCCTTATACTAAAAGTAACCAATAACTAAACCAACAAACATTAACGGGCCATTTTCAATCACTTGACCTAAATTTTATAAATAATGTTGACATATTATTTACTACTTGGCCTTATCCATCACTACCCTCCTTTAAACACTTGGGGTATCATAATAAGATATATAATTAATGTATAACATATGTTATTATATATATATATATATATATGTATGTATAATATTTAGGTTTGTGAATTCATGCTCCTTTATGCTCAATAATGTAAACAAGCTTTTGATCCAAGCTCGAGCTTAGAGTCCTTAATAAACTCAAGCTTAAATCTATAATTTTTAAGTTTGGTAAAAATTCAACTCAGTTTGATTTGGTTTGGTTCAATTTATTTATAGTCTTAATTATAATGTTGATATAAAAGCTTGGAATGCTATGAATTGTCTTTGGTATATAAGAGAAGTAACACGCACTCCACATGCTTTGTGAAGTTATATACATATCTGTTTTATACATATTTATCATATAATATACATTAGTCAAAGAGTAGAAGTTATAATAGTTTAGTTAGTTGAAGTTTGTTAGTTAGTTTTAGTAGTTTGTTGTAGTAGTATAAATAGAAGGTTAACACATTTTGTTGAGTTGATGAAAACACTTTACTTTACAAGAAAACTGCTTCGTCTTGCGCATCTCTATTCTGCTTGTGCAAGACTACAAGCAAGATTGATCTTGAACAAGCACTAGCATCTACAAATTAATCAAGAATGATGGAGGACTCTCACATGGTATTAAAGCAGCGGTAACATCATTCTACTCAATTTTATTTTGTTAAGATATTAATCGAAGTTGTGTTAAGGCTTGTCATGAATCATAATCAAACTATGGTTAATCCTACAACAATTGATCATCTATTCATCACAGGATCGGATAATCTAAGGATGATAATAGGAAATATAGTTTTCAATGGAAGCCATTTTCTAGCTTAGAGTAAAACTATACGCAAGGTCTCGAGAGCTAAGCTTAATCTAAGATTTATAAATGGGAAATTTTCTAAACCAGAGACCAATTCAAGTGATTTTGTTCGCTAGACTAGATCTTATTATATGTTTAGATGTTGGTTACTTAATTCGATAAATAATGAATTATTTCAAAGTTTAGTGTATGCTCAATCTGCATACGAATTATGGAAAGAAGTTTGCAAACAGAAAGGCCAAATGAATGGGCCTCTAATCTTTTAGTTACAACACAAAATTCCAAATGTAAGATAAGGGAATTAGTCTGTCACAACATATTACAACAAGTTGAAGCAATATTGGGAAAAATTACAATTGTTAAATCAATCCTACATGTTCTTATGGAAGGCTTGAATACTGTACCTGCAATTTGAAGGAAAGACTTTTTGGATATGAATCTCAAATGAAGCTAATGCAATTTCTTATGGGTCTATCTAAGGTTTATTAATTGATGGGGAATCAAATTCTGTCGTTAAATCCTTTACCAAAAGTAGGATGAGCATTTTATTTGGTGTTGCAAGTTGAAAAATAAAGACAAGTATCTTCATCCATGGGGAATAAAGGGGATATGTCAATGTTTGTAGTAAGCAGGAACAACTTCACTAATAGAAAGGATGCTAGGAAAGGGAAATTGCATTGCAAAGATTGTAATTCAAATGAACACTAAATAGAGACATGTTTCAAATTAATAGGATGCCCAGAGTGGTACAAAGGAAGAAGGACTAGGAAAGGGAATGTGAAATCTACTGCTACTATTGCAACCAAAAAACAAACCAAGAATACTAGTTATAACACCCCTTTTAGTCATATAACTGATGGTAATGCCTTTAGTTTTTATCAATATGTAGTTCATAATGGCCACCAAGAAATGTGGATAATGAAGAATAAGCAAGTTCAAGAACAAGAAGACTTGAATCATTCTTTTGTCCACTTTGTAGGTATATCTAAACCCATGAAATACTTTGATGTTTTGAATAAAAAGAACAATTCTTAGATTGTGGACATAGGTGCCAGTGACCACATGACACCTTTCGAATCTCTATTATTTGATAAACATCATCTATCTCATCCTATTTTAGTTAGCCTTCTAGATGGATCCAAGAAATCCATGAATATCATAGGCTCTATTAGAATTACTAATGCCTTGACACTTCATAATGTTTTTCTTTTACTTGATTTTAAACATAACCTACTTTCAGTTCTAAAGCTCTTAGCAAACTTACCTCTTGTGGCCAAATTTGATGAGGATTCATGTTTGTTTCAAGACCCAACAACTAATAATTGTGTTGCTACTGCTTGAGAAAGCAACGGTCTATATAGGTTGCTTATAGACTTCATTGGAAAACACCCTACGAGAACTTGATTGGTAAGCTACCTTCATATGATCGTTTACGAATAATGGGTTACTTATGTTATGCAACCAATGTCCTACCTCATAAGGATAAGTATGATGCTAAAGGCATTAAATGTATCTTCTTAGGATATGGACATGCTTAGAAAGCATATAAATTGCATGCTTTAGATTCTAAAAAATTCCTTGTCAACCAAGATGTCAAACTCATTGAAAACCAATTTCCTTTCAAAAATTTTGTTATAACCGTGTGTTTCTCCTTTTTCCTTTCTACATATTTTATTTCCTTCAGAGTCCTTTGATTAGAACATTTCTATTTCCAATCCTACTTTAGCCTCAAAGTCTTCTAACTCATCTATTCCTAGTCATTCTTCTAATCCATCTTCTATTCCTATTAAATGTTCTATAAGGGAACTAAGAACACCTCAATGGCTACAAGATTATGTACATACTATCAATATTGTTTTCCCATCAGGAATTTCTTTTGATATCTAGACACATGATTCATTGTCTTCTATTTTAGATCCTTTATTTGCCTCCAATACCTTTATTTCTTACCCCCATTGATTATGTAAGCTCACTAGCTAATGTTTTCATGACTAAAGAACTTACTTCTTATTCACAAGCATCACAAGATAATTTATGGTTTAAGGCAATGTCACAAAAGTTAAAAGCTCTTGAAGACAATCATACTTTGGAGTTAACTGCATTGCCACCTAGAAAACATGCTATTGGATGCAAATGGGTGTACAAGATTAAATATTGTGCTGATGGTAGTGTTGAATGCTATAAAGCTTGTTTGGTGGTAAAATGATATACCTAAGTAGAAGGCGAGGACTACCATAGTACATTCTCTCCTATCGCTTGTTAAGGCACAATTCAAATTCTTTTTTCCATTACAACTATCAATAGTTGTCCTCTTTTCCAAGTTGATATCAACAATGCATTTCTCCATGGTTTTCTGGATGAAGAAATCTATATGACTCCTCCATTAGGGTATATCAAGGCTAAGTTAGGTTAGGTTTGTAAGCTGTTGAGATCTCTATATGGTCTCAAATAAGCTTCTCACCAATGAAACTTGGAAATCTCTACCTTTTTAGTACAACGGAGCTTTGTGCAGTCTCCCAATGATCACTTTTTGTTTACTCGTTCAGCCTCTAGTGGTTCTTTGGCAGTATTGCTTTATGTTGATGACATGCTCATTACTAGAACTAATTTCCAATCTATTGCAAAATTGAAGACTTTGTTGGATCAAAAACTCACTATTAATGATCCTAGTCTAGCTAGATTCTTCTTAGGAGTTGAGATTTGTCGAACTTCTCAAGGAATTCTTTTAAACCAACGAAAATTTATCTTAGATATTTTGTGTGATTGTGGTCTTTCTACAATAAAGCCTATGTATTTCCCATTTCCTTCTAGTTTGAAGTTATCTTCTAATGCTGGTGAACTATTTAGTGATCCTACATTGTATCAGCATATTATTGGATGACTTCTTAACCTCATTCTTAGCAAACTTAATCTCTTCTTTACTATCCATCACCTTAATCAATTCTTAGAAAAGCTTTTTGTTGGACATCTTTGAGCAGCCTACCTTGTTTTGAAGTATTTGAAGGGAACTCTTAATCTTGGTCTTTTTTTATCCTGTAGAAAATTCCTTTACTATATTTGCCTTTATGGACTCATATTAGGTGTGTGTCCTATGGATCGGAAATCAGTTTTTGGCTACTGTATTCTACTTGGTAATTCTCTTATCTCTTGGAAAAACCAAGAAGCAAAATACTGTCTCCACCTCATCCACCGAAGCAGAAGATCAAAGCATGGTGTCCACTACTAAAGAGCTTCTTTGGATTTCTTATATCCTTCAAGATCTCTGTGTACTAGTTTCCTTGCCTATTAAGCTATATTATGACAACAAATCTGCTCAACTTTTGGCTGATCATCCTTGTTTCTACAGCCACACCTAACACATTGCCATTGATGTTCATTTTAAAAGAGATCAAGTTGCTAAAGGTTTTATTTGCACTATTTATATGCCCTCTAAATCACAATTAGTTGATTTCCTTACCAAATCAATCTTTGAAGCCCAATTAATCCATGCACAATCCAAGTCGGGCCTGTGTGAGGCTCCACCTATAAATATTTATTATATACATATTTATCAAATAATATACATTAGTCAAAGAGTAGAAGCTATAACAATTTAGTTAGTTGAAGTTAGCTAGCTAGTTTTCGTAGTTTGTTGTAATAGTATCAAGGTTGTCAAACTCATGATTCTACCTAAAATCATTAAATGGTCTATAGAATTGAAACATGGAATCAAAATGTAGAAACATAAGTTTCTACAACTTATATAAAATAACTTGAAAAACTATTGATATGTTTACTATAGTCATAAAAAAAATGAAATATAAGATGAAAATAAATAAATTCAATATAAATTGTAATCATAACTTACAAAAAAATTTATATATTGATTATACAAATATGTTAGCATAATTTATTATGCTAATGTATAAAACTGTAATATGAATAACAGTATCAATATAAAATCTATTACAATATAAATTATAATAATAAAACACAAAGATAAAAAAAATGTTAACTTCTTTTTCATCATTAAAAGTAAAAACTATCGTTAGCTCTCTTTTCATCATAACCATCATTACTACCATTTTTATCATCAAAGCTAACATTATTATTGGTACTATTATTAATTATATTCTTATATTCTAATTTTAAGTCTTTTAAATAACTAATAATATCCATATCTTATGAAATCTAAGTTATATTTTTTAATCTTTAATCCAGTTGACTTTAATAAGTAAAATTGGTAGACTTGATTAAAAATGTAAAATTCTACTAATTTTATGTATAAACTCAAGATTTTATTGTGAATTTATTTGAAAACAATTCCATACCTAAGTTAACTCGGAAATGTATCTTAAAATCATAAACTCGTAGAATCGTATAAATAAAATCAAGATTTTGACAACTATGAGTATTATAAATAGAAGGTTAACACATTTTATTGAGTTAATGAAAAACACTTTACTTTATAAGAAAATCGCTTCTTCTTGTACATCTATATTCTACTTGTATAAGGCTACAAGCAAGATTGATCTTGAACAAACACTAACATCTACAAATTAATCAAGAACAACGGAGGGCTCTCACATCCATCGTATGCTCGAGTCTTGTTTGGAGGTGGTTTGAGATAACAGCCAGTTAAAAAAATAAATAAATAACAAATAACAAAAATAATTAAATAAAAAAAAAAGATTATCATATTTCACATGAAGTACTTAATGAGAGAAAAAAAAAATGTTGGGAAATTTGAAACACATCAACGACAGAAAAATTTATCGTGAACTTAGAAAAAAAAATATCACGTATCAATTTGTCGTTTACCCAATGAAATCCTTCTAGTTAATCATGACAACACTTGAAGTGTGATTATGGTGTGGTTCTCAAAAGAGCCTTTACAAAAGAAGATGCTGCTAATGCTGTGGAAAAATACAGGAGACTTTTTCATAGTCAACATTTGCGTACCACTTTTGCTGACAAGACACGTTGTTGTACACTGTACATCGCACAAGGCCGTTTGATGGCCAATGTGACGATAGATGTTTATCCGAAATATAATATTTTAGGAGAATCTCTCCCCCCGGAACAAATTGAATGCTGATGAGCCTTGGATCATTCCTTCATCCGCATGCTAATAATGATTAAAATATGCAAAATTAAAGTTCAATGAATATTCATCATCATTCATGAAAATACGAATAAGATAAGATTTAGATATTTTATCTAAAATGATATAATAGAATTATCCTCAATATTGTCTTGAATTATCAGTTCATCGATCGTACTTTTTGATACAAATTATTGATTTAGCTCTATATTCTTGATTGAATGGGGTGCTACTTGAAAAGAGTGATTTTTTCTTCATATATTCTTAGGGATATTTTATATGTTCTTTTCAATATATATCCATTAAATATTTGTAATAATAAAATTATTAAGATGATGATGGAAGAATATTTGCATTTTTTTAATTTAAAACTCAATTAAAAAAAGAAGAAGAAGTTAAATGGACTCTCTTACATTTGTTTTATATACATTTGGTTATCTTATTTTTAAAATAAAGTTTTTTTTTTACCCTAATTTTTTAAAAACATGCTAAGAAAGCAAAATATAAAAATATAATAACTTATGTTAATTGTAATAAAATAGTAAAGCTTAAAGTAAGAAGAAGATAAAGAGGAAGGAGGAGGAGGAGGAGTTCTTCTCTCCTTTTTGTGTAATTTTTTTAATTTTGTAAAAATTTTAATCATTTCTATCAAGGCTAAAATAATTATATAAGGGTTTCAAAGCATGTTTTCAAAAATATGAGTTTCAAATATTTAATTTTAGAAATAAGAATTAAATAAACATAAATGATATATTTATATAATATCCTACAAATAAGAATTAAACAGACGTAAAATAAATATAAATGATATATTCATAATATATCAAAAAATTCACATAGTATTCCCTAGTCATATGCGTGACACAAGTACACAAACACAAGTGGCTTCGACCGTACACGTTTTTTTATCATGTAAAATAACTGGTCAGGACGTAAAGCAGTTGGATATGTTTCCAGCAAACGTCTGGACTGTCAAACGTGTTTCACATTTTGCTGAATCCAAGTACAATGGATGTAATTCAATACATTGGAGTTCATGAGAACCCAAGTACAATGGATGTAACTCGCACCGTCACTCATATTCATCTAATTTGGAGATCCGCCGAACTTTAGGAACCATCGATTAAATGGGGGAGGTAGTGATTCAGTGGCAGGGGCCGGTAAGGTCTAGGGATTGAGTAAGAGCGTAGAGTAGTGATTTCTATCCTATGCTATATTTTATTGATACAAATTTTATAAATATAGAACTGCAATCTACTATGTAATCCTAAAACTCATAATTTGATCTATCTTGTTCTAGGTTGGACTACTCACGAAATCAAAGATAACAAAACTAAACCAAATTACAAAATACAGCACTTTATGATTTTGGTTTGCTTTTAAGAGAGTTCAAAAGGTTTGCAATTCCCATTTAGTGGGTTGAACCAAACCAAACCACTTAACTCAAACTAAACTACTTCCTCTTTATTCTTAGTTATTTTAGATAATCTTTTATGTGTTACTTATTTGTATTGAATTGTTGTTTAACCTCATTATTCTAGTTTGCATAAAGTTTTTGGATATTTGAAATTGAGTAAAAAGCATGATTGAAATTAAACACTTGAAATTGATCAACAAGGAGCTTAGAAGTTGAATGAGCTATGAGACTATTTTTCATGAATCATTTATTAAACTTTATTGTTTTATTTATAGACTTAGAACTTTATAATTGTGGTGTTTTTAGGGCAACTAAAACCTTCTTATGTTAAACACTTAAAATGGAGTAAAGAGCCTAATCAAAATTAAACATTTCAAATAGATCAATATAAGGAACTTAGAAGTTGGATGAGATATGAGACAATTTAAAATGGAGTAGAGAGCATGGTCGAAATTAAACACTTGAAAATTATCAAGGAGCTAAAATCGAATGAGACAAGGCCATTTTTTTATGAATCAATTAAATTGTACTATTTTTTCTATGGATTTAGAACTTTATATTATAGTGTTTTCGTGGCAACTAAAACCTTCTTATATTTTAGTATGTCGGAGATAATTAGTTGTATATTGTGGGATGGCATTATATCAGGCAACAATGTTCAACAAAGCAAGTTTTTTAGTATTATTGATTTTTAAGTTACTCTTTGCTCAATTTGCTTATTAAGTAACATTGATAAACTAGTAAGGACTTTATAGATAAGTTTTAGTTGCAAGTTAACCTTGCCTGAGGGAAATTATTATTCATAATTGTTTTATTTTGATATCTATATATGTGGTTATAATCTAGTTGTTATTATTATTATTTTCTCAAATGAAATCTTTCTATCAAATTGTAAAAGTAAAAAAGTTATATTCCTACAATACAATTGGGACTTATCAATAGAAAAGAATCAATTTAGATAGTCTTTTGTGGTTACAGTGGCGACTCGATCAACACCTTATCACTTCAAGGAAAGTCCCCATTGAGGTTCACTATAAACCTTTGGGTACCTATCATGAGATCTACAAGTACTATCTAATAGTAAGAATTGTTAAAAAAAAAAAAAAGAAGAAGAAGAAGAAAAGAAAATTTCTGTATATACGTTTCAACAATTGTTAGTCAGATTTCTCTTTTTTAAGAAATTGAAAAGCTATACAAGGGTTTTGTCAAGCCTACTGATACGGTAGCTAATCATACAATATCTAAGTTAAGTAATTCTATGACATTGGTGTAAAGTGTGGTCTCCCCAATTTAACCGGGGCCACAGTTCTTGGATTTCTATGTGAATTAAGATAAAAAAAAAAAGAAGAAGAAGGAAGTTTTCCAATCATTGGCTCAACTTGTTCTACTTTTGGCAAAATGAGTCAATCAATTTATACTTGAGTCACCTAACCTACTAATTATCCTATAAGATATTGTCCTATACCCTACAATGTTTTGAAGCAAATTTTAAATATTATTTCAAAATTCTATAAGTTTATGGGTCCAATTTTGAGTTTTAAATAGTATCCCATGGGAAACTTGACCCAAAAAAAATACTAGTAATAATATTCTCTACTCATCTAAATAATTTTCCTTTCATTTTATATTATCTATTTATGTACATTGTTTATTTAACTTCAGAATTAGACATTGTGTAGAAATAAAAAAGCTAGAAAATCCAATGATGAGGTTAATCAATGCATCATCATTTAAAGAACAAATAGAAAGGTTTGTTTCATGGTCATGAAGAAATGATAAGAAATAATAAAAAAAATCATGAAAACAACAAATGAGATAGATAATATCATGTCATTATATTATTTGTAAATCATATTTAATAATAATCCACAATGATTAATAGGAAAGCTAAGTTGAAACTAAATGCACAAGCACTCATTGAAATTAACAACTATTCCTCATGAAGGTGGTTATACAATGTTTGATGATGAATTCTATGTAGTTTTCCATAGAAAGTTTAGACAAAAGAAAGGATCATAATTTGTGTCCATAATATGAACTTTCCAAAATATCATTTGTTATTATAGTAGGTTAGTGTGGGTCAAGTCGAGTTACGGGTTCAATAATACCTTATAGGGGGTAAGTCTTAGGTATAGGATAAAGCCCCTATAAGGTTTAAGGGCAAGCATCGAGAAATGTTATAGATTACTAAGTTAGGTTTAGGTTTTATAAAACATGTTCTAAACTTCACTCAATAGCATCCCTAAGTAAAAATTATATTGATAGATGAGTATTACGCATAACAAAATGTAATCAAAATAACTAGATGATTTTTAAAGTGATTTAAGGCGAACAAAATTGACTAAACTACATTTGAAGTTGTTTAATTTAGAACCCGAAACCATCAGTTCAATTTTTTAAAGATTTAAACTAAACCACTTCAAAGGCAGCTTCGTTCAATTTAGTCACTAGATTGGATTGAATCAAATAATGGACATCCCCATTTCCAAGATACCTTGTGGAACCTATGAGCTTTTAGTTTAACTTGTTGTTTGAGTTGATATGTTGTTAATTATTCGTGTTTGAAACCATAACACTCAAATGATGAATTAATATTGCTTTTAAATATACTTTATATCAAATGTAATCAAAATGAGTTCAATATAAAAGAATAACAAGATACAATAAACATAAGGTACAATACTAAATAAAATAGGACATTTAAGATGTTATCTAACTGAATATTGGCCCAAAATATATGCCATAAGTTAGGCTAACAAGGTTAAAGTTACATTGTATTTGTCTAATTAAATTATATATTTTGGGATAATGTATATATCATACTTATTATACCATGTATATGTTGAGAGACTATGTGGTACTCCATATCTTGAAAGCTATAATATATTGATAAGCTTTAGAGCAATTTTTAGGATGAGTACAAAGTCATATCTTTTAACTATCCCTTTAACTACAAGTATTGAAAATTTGAAATGAGAACTTATACTATGACATCTGATACCTATCTTAAGACCTATCCAATCATGCGAGGTTTAGTAGATTTTCCGTAGTTGATGCTCACCCCTACTTATTTCATTAGAAACCACATATATTCTTACATCGCATTCATGCATTATAAAATCTAAACCCATTCCTATAGAGTTTAATGTTTCTTAAAATCCTATAAAAATTCTATATGATCTTTCCTCCTATTATTGAAACCTATCAAATAATTATGGACCCGATACCTAACCCACCTTGCTCCAATTACATTAAATATTCTATTTTGCTCTTGAATTTGAAAGCTATTGTATGCATAGTCTTAAATAATTTTATAAACAAATGCTTAATATACTTATTAATTTTCTTAATAAAAATATGTAAGATAAAGTCAATAAAATAATAATATTATCGTTTATAAGTTTTGAATTATGTTTAAAAATCTGATAAAAACCCTACAGGATATTATACCCTATAAAAGTTTAATTGAATTAGGTATATTGATTACACTATAAGGACCGACTTGTTGCATCCCCAATTAAAAATGTAACTCTACAGCCTAGTCGCACAAACTAGTGACGTTGCAACTGATGGCATATCGAAAACCCCCGTATGCGCTGATGTTGTTATAGATATATAACACGCAATCAATAAACATAATTGGCAGGGTTATAAGATAAATAGCTTGGTGCTATGTTTTATTGACATATATATATATATATATACGTTTAGTACGGAGACTAGAAGAAATCCAAACATGACTTGGTTGTAACAAAGAGTCCATGCAACATTAAACGAGGCAATCGAGTTTTCTGTTATCTAAGCTTAGCCACCCAGGTAATAATGGCAGCATTATATTAATGCAAGCTGTTTCTCTATTAATAGCATCATACATTACTGATGCTGTTCCAAAAAGCACATAGGGTTGCTTCATTATGAACCTAGTGTTCGTGATTGGTACCTCCCTATATTCATGAATAGGCTAGGATTAATTTATAACCAAAGTTCCCATTAATGTTGACTTTACACTATACAGTAATCTTTATTAATTCTCTCTTCAAAATCTGAAACATTCAATACTTCGATTATAAAAGACATTGATTTCACCGAAATTCAGCCGGCCGTGTAGGAGAAAGTAACTGTAGACCAGTTCATCTTCACTTGATTTCTTATGCGACATGTTCAACATATGATGTAATATATATATAATAGATACGCATTTTCTCTTATTTCCTATTCATCGGGAGAAAGAAGAACCAAATGGATCAGCAGATAAAGAGTAATTTCACCAAGATGCAATGGAATATTTTTAATTAGACAATGTTTCACGAAATCATGCATTTCCTGGAAAAATTGTATATTCAAAGTTATCATGAAAATTGCCTAAAAATCATGCATCGAGAAATTAGAAAATGGAAGAGGAAAAAGAGCCATTAATTCATCACAATTATTCCTCAAAATACATCCCCAAAGCTAATTAGTTATTTAACTTTTGCCATCTAACTCTCATTCTCCTAGGTTCCTAACCCAGAATCATACTACTAATTAACACATAATACAGCTTACTCTTATTCAATGTCTGATCATCATCTTCTTCTTGCCTCCACCACCACCATCATCGCTATTTATCGGCTTTGTCGCGGAATAGATATCCACGACTGCCCGGTACCTCCGCTTCTTCCGGCGACATATTATTATCATGTCTTCTTCGTCATTATCTCTTCCGAATATCTCCGCTATCAAAGCTGAAGTAACCTCGCTTTGGCTTTGATCAGCTTCTTCTAATAACCCCCTACTCTTCTCTTTCTTATCAACATTATTGTCCTTGTTGGTGGTGTGGTTCTCTTCGTCGCTTAATTGCATGAGTTGTTGAGCCGCCGCCGCCGTGATGTCATCCCAACGGTCTGTTGTTGACCCCATAGAAGGGCATTTAGCTTCTTCTTCCATGTATCCCAACTATTAGTAATTATCTCCCCAGCAATCCTGACACGAACCGACGACAAGAATAAAAGCAAGCTGGTCTAAAACCAGATTCTAGGGACTAAAACCTGAAATCGACGATACGATTAACCCGAATGTAATCCAATGCCTCGAAACGAAACTCAAACACAAATCAACATGTGTAAATGCTCTCTTTCTCTCTTGACGGTAATGTTTCTTTTTTTGTTTTCTCGGTGTTGGGGATTTTGGATGGATTCAAAGGGTTGCTTCTACATGGTGTTTTTGATAAGGAAAAGAGCGCGTTGGAGGAGTACGTGGAGTATGAGTCATGACAATTAAAGAGAGTTGAAACTGCTACGTTGTTGCCATGAAGATGACCGGAAGACGTGTGAGAAGTGTCCTTTTTTATAGCTTTTATTTGGTTATCATCTAGTGTTCTCCATTCCCATCTTATCGCATGTGCCTCGTAGATCTCAATCGATAGATGTATGCATCTTCCTAGTTGACTTGGTTGACTTGGCTACATAATCATAAAAGCAAAGCTGCCATAGAACAAAGAGGTAAGGCTGTGGGGTCAAATTGTCCATATTGATTGCAATATGCATGATGTCGGAATTTTGGTTTTTTGACTTTGTTTAATGGATTGTTTCAAAAGAGAAAAAGGGGAAAAAAATTTACTCCTACTTTCTCATTTTACATTTACTTGGTAAGGAAGAAAAAAAAAAAAACAAAAAATGAATAGGTCAAGCATCAGTTTATGCCATCTCTTTTTTAATTCCGTAAGCAAGTATTTCTAAGATGCCGTTAAATGCTTGGCTATATCCTTTCACTAAGTAAAGTCGGTCGTTTATATGGAATTTGGTCTAAAAATTGTTTTCTCTTTTCTTTTCTTTTTTTTTTTTTTGCTTAATTTCAAGTTACTAAATGATATATTTATCTATGTTTGTTCTAATCTATATAATTATTGGAGATAAATGGATACAAAGTAGATAAAATATAAGGCTCTATTTGTACTTTATCTTATAAGTTATATATTCTCAAATTTTGAAACAAAGCCTACCTTATATCATTCTGGAATCATGCTAAAATCTGTTCCTTGTAAAATCTATAAGGCATAGGGTATCTCAAGGAACTTATCAATTTTTTTCTTTTTTAAAAAATAAATTTTAAGTTTAAAATTAAATTTATAAGTGATAATATAATTCTCAATATACAAAACTTATGAAACTTAATGCAAATTTTATGAATTTTTTTTAAAAAAGTAAATTTTCCTAACTTCACTATTTTAAATTTATGTCATCTTACTACTTAGCAAATGAAAAAAAAATAAGGAGAAAGGAAAAAAAAAGTTGGAGCAAAAAATAGAAAAAAAATAAGGAAAAGAATGAAAAATGTAAAGTTGGCCATTTAGAGTTATTAACTTATTTCTTGAGCTTCATTTTTTTTTTCCTTTCATTACAACATTTTTCGGTGGAAATATATAATTTATCATTTATTATTTATTGATATTGTTTAATAATTTTTGTAGGATGAATACAAAATATCCTAAAACCTATAAGTACAAAATAGGAAGATCCTATATTTATAACCTACTTTTATGGAGTAGATTCTAAAAAACTTATATATAAAATCTACTAAGTCAAGCAGGGCACCGGTTAATATCTTATATAATAGGATTAGCTACTCACCCGTAATTATTATGTATAATTAAGAGAAACGAGCGTTTTTAATCATTAAGTTTTGATAATTTTTTTATTTGAATCCTAAACCTTTTACCGCAAAAATTTTTTTAAAAAAAAAAAACAACAACATTGAGTAAAACCCAATCGGGTAATGTGATTGTGGGCCGCCAATTGAGCAAAAGCTTGTGCAGATTGGATTGTGTCCCAAGCAGAAAGGGATTGTGCTCGTACAACCCCCACCATCCAATCATGTCTCTAGATCTCCTGAGACTCTATGATTTGGTTATATATTTGAGTATTTTTCTAATAAAGTTTCTTTAAAAAGAAAAAAAAACTTATTTTTCTATAATTGAACAGGTGCAAAGTTGTAAAATTGACTCCCACAGTCGATTAGGCAATAAGAATACTTGTTCTTGGTTACTTGCATTTACGTGTATACATTGCTTTATTATTAAGTACATAACAAGATCTATGCATCGTAAGCAAGCATCGTGTACAGCCCGCTATGTTGACCAATACATGCAACGAAACAGACAAGATTTTTGGCATCAAGAACGACCAAGAACTATAACAAATAGAAAGAGTCTGGTCCCTTAACCTAAAGTAGTGGTCAAATCAAAGGTAAGGTTCCGTTTTCAATTAAATAATATTTGTACATGTTGTTTCCTTCCCCTAACTTGCTGTGTTGAACTAGGTCCGCAGTTAAGACAAGGACAAAAAGAAGAGGAGTCAAGATTAAGGACTATTGACCCAGGTAATCAATGGAGAACGCTAATTAGTGCAGCTATTCTCTCCTTGTCCATGTCCATCAAGAAAGCAAACGAGTTTGGCTCCTAAATGAGAATTTACTCTCACAAACACGTTCAATGTCTTATGTTTTTTTAATTCAAATTTTAATATTTCTTTGGTGCAGTAAGTATAATAAGAAAGAGTGATTCAAACTAGATCCATCTTATTAAAAGATGAGGATTCATGTTATTAAATTATAAGTTTTAACCCAAAATTTTAAATTAATTAGGTATGGTGTGTAGTCACATTAACATGTATTGCAGAAGTAAGTTCTTTTCTTATGTCATAACTTAATAGGCTTTATCAAAGAAAGAAAAGAATGTTTCTTTCACTATTTAATTATTTAGTCCACTTCGTATGTTCAATAAAAAATCTTTCAATGTTGACAACAAAATTGTTATAAGCCAATTTGCTCATGGCCCTTAGGGACTATCTTGGTCAAGCCTTACACCTAATAAAATAAATATTTAAGGAAAGTTGTAATAAATATGAAAAGTGCATCTCACTTTCCAAAGACATGCTCCACAAAATCTTTCCAAGAGTAAGGTGAGTATCTTTAGAAAAAATTTACTTATCATAAATATTACACCACTCTAACACTATAAATAGGGGATTACCCAAACCAGGTAAAGGATCGAAATCTTTCCATAAGATTAATTACTCTTGTTGTTATACTACTTCTCTAATTTAAGAATTGAAATGGAAGCATTGGAGACAACTCTAACACCCGATAGTTCACATTTGTTCATTTTGGAGATCAAAACTCTATTCAGTCGAGGATCCAACTTAGCAAAAGACCTTCCACAGCAAGAACAAGAATCAACAATTGGCACCCACCATCTATAGCCTATAAACCATAGTCAGCACAAGATTTGGAAGAAATTTAGGCAAGAACAGTATTGATGATTGCAACCCATAGATTAATTCGAACAACCTCTAACCAGCGCCATGAAATACGCAACAGGGCACTGAAGATAGAGTTGTGTGTCTCGAGTAGCAACTAGCTAACCTAGTGGTTTAGAATAGATGTTTACAAGCCTAAGTAAATGAAATTCACAAGCACTCTCAATGTAATTCTCTACCACACGGTGAGTATCAAGCTGATAGCGTCTCGCATCACCAAGGGAACATACCACAACATTAGAACCAAGCTCCACACCTAAGGAGCAAGGCAAACAACCAAAAGAATGAAAATTTTGAGGACGACCCATCACTAGATGAAATCAATGATATAATTAAGCACCTTAATGAAATTAAGGAGACAAAGAAACCTCAGCCTTAGGATATGTTCACCATCCAAAACTCTCCTTTTACACAAGAGATCCAAGATGAACAACTCCTAATGCATATCCACATTCCTCTTATACAGTTTTATGATGGGACAACTAATCCATCCAAGCACCTAAGCTACTATACTACTCAGATGAACCTCTTTGGCATCTCCAACACCATTGCTTATAAGGCTTTTCCAAGTACCCCCAATAAAGCAACTCGTACTTGGTATAAAAGCCTTAAACTAAACTCCATCCGAAGTTTCAAGGAGTTCACCATGCAATTTTATCAATGCTTTATGACAAGAAAGATGGTTAAACACAACTCCTCGACTCTCAACCTAAAAAGACATAACCAAGATGAGATGTTCCAAGACTATATCTTAAGGTTCAACAAGGCTATGCTTGAAATTCCCAACGTAGACATGAGCATCACCCTGAATACAGTTGTCAATGGAGAAAAGGACTAATCCTAGTTCTTTTACTCCCTCATACTACACAAGTTCAAAAATTTCAAAGAATTCCAAAAGAAGGTAGTAGACTATGCTGCCCAAGAGGATGCCATATTGGTAAGAAGATAGATCGAGTAAGAGTCTTGAAAAGGGGGGGTGGAGGTAAGGACTGATCCTCAACAAAGGACATACTTAACCTCAAGGTACAAAACAATGGATTTTCTTGAAATGGAGATAGTGGCAAAAAGTGTGTTATCCCTTTTTACAAGTAGCATAACCCATTAAACAAGCCCCAAGCTAATATATTTATGAAAATTCGAGATAGGAACATTCTTATGTAGCCTAAGGAAATGTGAAGCAAACCATTAAGGAGGAACTCCAATAAATACTATAACTTCCTTTGAGACAAAGGCTACACAACAAAGAACTATACATAACTGAGGAATGCCTCAGAGGACCTCATCCAACTAGGTTACCTTCCTGAATATATCACAAATAGGATGATAGAGAACAACAACAAGATGCTCAACCCTCCCCAGGAACAATCAATACAATAGTGGCTAAACTAGTAGCAAGAGGGTGGTCAAGCTCTCAAAGTAAAGCCTATAACTAATCAAGAAACTACCAAAGTAAGCTCAATGTGTAAACCAAGAGACTGGGAGTGGATACAACCATCTCGTTCTCCGATAACAACCTGGAGGGCATCATGACCCCTCATGATGATGCCTTTGTTATCTAAGCCAAGATTGCTAACTTTGAGGTTTGTAAGATACTCATTGATAATGGTAGCGCTCTAGACATCATTTACAAAAAAAAAAAAAAAAAAGAAAAAAAGAAGCCTTCAACCAAATGAAAGATCAAGTCAAGGCAAAGCTAAAGCCATACGACCATGAGCTCTATAGCTTCAATAACCAATTAGTCAAACCTAAAGGCATCATAACCCTCCCCTAAAGCTTAGAGATGCCCCTAATACAACTTAAGTTTTAATAGATTTTATTATCATCAACACGTGTTTGCTAGACAACATCATCTTAGGATGACCATCCTAGAATAAAGTGGGAATGGTTGCCTTGACGAAGCACTTAAAGGCTAATTCATTACTCCCACTAGGGTTAGATTTTGTAAGGAAGATCGGCAAGTAGCTCAAAATCATTGTCTCTAAGTACTCTCATAATGTGAAGTCCTCACCATCAAAGCTGCCCTGAAGGAAAATCCAAGATCAAGGGGGGAATCGGCTAAAGAAACTAAAGAAATATGAATTAGCATCCTCCTCGAACAGACTATGAAGATAGGAACAACAGTATCGATAGAGCTCTGCCAACAACTAGTTGATTTTCACAAAGCAAATGTGGATGTTTTTGTATGGTCACCTTTTAACATGCCTAAAAATTGTTAAAAGCTGGATTCAATGGGAAGTGGCGAATCTGTATTGATTACACTAACCTTAATAAAGTGTGCTTAAATGAATATTTCCCTCTAAACCTTGTATGGCCATGTACACTATTTTAATGGAAGAAATTCAATCTTTAATCTTACCATTTAGTTATGTACATTAAATCTCTACTATTAATACATAATTTAATGGTGAGATTGAAGGGTGGATCGATCTCGTCAAAAACACATACGAGACCATAGAAAAATCCGTTTTCCTCTACCTTAAATCAACCAACTAGTTGACTTAACCTCAAGTCATATACTCCTTAGTTTTATGGATGCCTTCTCAGGCTATAATCAAATCAAGATACAAGAACCTAATTAGGTCCACACCCCATTCATTAACAGCTTTGGAACATATAAGGTCATGCTTTTTGGAATTAAAAACATTAGGGCAACATACTAAAGACCAGTGAAAAAGATGTTAGTGCCACAGATTGGTTACAATGTCAACATAGATGTTAGTGACATGATTGTGAAAAGTAAGGAAACAAAAAAACACTTAGTAGATCTAAAAGAGACCTTCTAAATTCTATGAAAATATAGTGTGAAGTTATGCCCTTAGAAGTATGTCTTTAGAGCAACATCTTGGAAGTTTCTTGGCTTTATGATCACTTCCTGTAGAATAGGGGCCAATCTTAAGAAGTACAAGGCCATCTTAGACACGCAACCTCCAAAAATAGTTAAAGAAGTGAAAAAAAAAAAATAATTGGAAGGATTACAACCCTAAGCAAATTCATTTCTAAGTCCACATATAGATGTGTGGATTTCTTCAAGATTTTAAAGAACTCGGTAGACTTTCAATGGGCAAAAGAATGTCAAAAAGCATTCAACAAGCTAAAGCACTTCCTCACTACACCACCTATCTTGTCAAAGCCCATCCCAAGAGAAGAGCTTTATCTCTATCTTTCTATTAATGGTTATGCCTTTTCTTTAGTGCTCATCCAAGCTAATGGAAGGGAGCATCAATCTATTTACTACATCAGCTACATCTTACAAGGCCTAAAAGTCCAATACTAGAAAATAGAAAAAGTTTAGCCAAGCCATGGCCATATCTACAAGAAAGTTGCACCCTTACTTTGAAGCCCACTAAGTGGTGGTACTCACCGACTAACCCTTAAGGCAAATTTTCCCAAAGCTTGACAAGTCAAGATAGATGGTTCACTATGCCTAAAAGCTTAGCACATATGACATCCAATATCAACCATGCAAAGTAATTAAGGCACAAGTATTGGCTGACTTTATTGCTAAATCAATAGTAAAAGAACAGGCACCTACCGAACTTGACAGGAAGCCTACTTACAATCTCTATGTTAATAGCTTATCTACTCATGGGGAAAGTGGAGCTAAACTTGTACTAAACAAACCACATGGTGTCGTGGTCTAGTATGCTCTAAAGTTTAGATTCATAGTCAACAATAATGAAGTAAAGCATAAAGCCTTCATTGTTAGACTAAAGGTAGCCAAAGGAATTAGAGTGGAAACGATCGAATTTTTTTTGAACTCACAATTTATAGTACAACTAGTCAAAGGAGTGTATACAATTAAAGATAAAAGGATGACCAAATACTTAGAGGGCATTAAATACCTATGCTCCGACTTCCTATCATAGAGCATTACAAAGATCCCCTAAGTAACAAATGTTAAAGTGAGTGAACTATCAAAGCTAGCCTCAACATGCCTCTCTGACCTAGATAAGAAAGTTTTCATGGAATTCTTGCTGAAAAGAGCACTAGCAAGTCTCAACAAGAGTGCCTTGTTAACAAGACCCAACCCTTTATAAAGCCATGTTAGATGGACCCAATCATTACGTACTTGAAAAATGGCACCATGCCTAGAGAAAGAAAGAACACTAAGGCCTTAATGTAAAAGGTAGCCCAATATAAACTTCTTAATGGGAAACTTTAGAGAAGGGCATACAATCTGTCACTCCTTAAGTGCCCATGACCTTTTGAGGTGAAGCACTTGTTAACTGAGCTCCATGCTAGAATTTGCAACAATCAAATTATGAGCTACGCCCTGGCTATTAAGGCATTTCAAGCTGGGTATTACTAGTCTACTATGAAGAAAGATGTCAAGGTGATCATACAACAGTGCAATATGTGTCAGAAACATGCTTCAATAAATAAGAAATCAAGCAATACCCTCATGCCGATCACAAGCCCATGGTCATTTACCCAATGGAGACATAACATCCTTAAACCATTCCCCAATACATCATAGTTGTTGTTGACTACTTCATAAAAGGAGCAAAAGTTGAAGCAATGGCTAAGATCACTAAGCATAGTGTTAGGGACTTCATTAGTAGAGCCATCTTATGCCACTTTGGCATACCAAATGCCATTGTTATTGATAACGATATCCAATTTGATAATCCGAAGTTTAGAGAATTCCATAGCAAGCATGGGATTGAGATCCATTACACCTCGGTGGCCTATCTATAGTCAAACAAATAAGATGAAGCCACCAAAAAAGTTATTCTTCAGAACCTCAAGAAGAGGGTTGATCAAATGAAGGAAAAGTGGGTCAATGAGCTCCTCTAAATACTATGGGGCTACTAAATGACTTCAAGAAAAACCATAGGGGAGAGTCCCTTTAATTTGTCTTTTAGGACTGAGGCAATCTTATCAATCAAGCTCAAACTTCCTAACCTCCACACCTACAACCTGGATCTCCAAGTTAATGAGATCAATCTCTAAGCTAACCTTAACTTCCTTGAAGAGCTGAGAGACTAAACCAGCCAACGAGTGGTAGCATACCAACAGTAAGTAACCAATTACTATGACAGGAAAGTAAAGCACAAATCCTTATGACCTAGAGACCAAGTGTGTAGGAAGCTTGAGGCTACCAAATTAAGAGAAGGCTAAGGCAAGTTAGCCTCGAACTAGAAAGACCCAACCTATGTATGAAGAGTGGCTAGTCATGGGGCATATAAATTAGAGAGATTCAACAGAACTTAATCTTGAAGACATGAAACGCAAAGAATTTGCAAATGTATTTTAAATAAGTTTTAAAGCTTAGTCCAAGTATTATAAACATTTCTATTACCTAGTGAAATTACAATTACCTCAATGTTTTGTAAATATTATGTCTTTCTTTGTACATTAATTAGTCTTATAAAGAACACCAACCTAAAACTCAATCGCAATTAATATGTTTAAAAAGTTAAGGTCCTCTCTTATTTAGGCAACTAGATGCTTAAGGAACTTTGCTTAGCCGATTAAGTGAAAGAGCTCCCAAAAGCTCTAGAGCTATGTTAAGTGGACTTGTATTCCATGCAAACATAATAGGATATCTTCACCAACCATGCTTAAGTCTGGATACTAAGGATACACACAATAGGGGATGAAATCCCCTAGTCATGCATATTTTTCGATTAAGAACACCAATCTATGAAATAACTAAAAGAAACATACTAAACAAGTAATAATAAATGTAAACAAAAATAAAATGAAAAGAAAATATTATTTCATTAATTGTGAGAATTTTGTACAAAGATAAAGGTTAACATCTTGACCATAGTACAACTACATAAGGAAAATTAAAAGGTACAATGTACAAAAGAAAAAAGAAATAAAGTTTAGCAAGGTGGGTTGTTAATTGGATCCAAGGAAGGCTTAAGCTAATCTGCAATAGGCTTAGATAGGTCTTCATTCGGCTACTCTTTAGCTAGTGGTGGTAATATTTCCTCTGTAGTTAGAAGAGGAGGAATTGGTGGAAGAACTTCTGATGGAGGAGTAGGAGGCACCTCTTCACCTTGAGGGAAGAAGTGGAGGTACATTATCATCTTGTTCAGCCCCTTCCTCAACGAACCTCTCTGCCCTTAGCTCTTCCCTCTCCTTCAAAAGGGTGTCTAGTACTCTCATCTTTTGACCCAACCAACTTAGGTCATAACTTGGATCCCTCATGGATCCAACGCCTTATCCTTCACTTACCTCCCTTCATGATGACAACTAACTACTTAGCATACTCCTCACGAGATTGGATCTCTTCAAAGATTTTGTTGTGATTCCAATCCTTCGTCTTCCTCTCCGACTTCTCAAGTTCTTGGATAAGTGCATCCTACTAATTAACACACTCCTCAAGCTCAATTACATCTTTTGGCCCTTCTCCTTTTCTTGATAGGAGGTAACCTCCTTAGTGAGTTTAGAGATGCGGTTGTTAGCTCCTACAAGCTCCTTTTGCACCTTCTCCACCTCATTCAAGGCTACCCCAATGTGTTCTTCCACCTTAACCAACTTTTTGCCACAGTCCTCCATGACTACTCTCAGCTCTACTTGAGAATCCTTTAACTCAACCTCTGCTCTCCTAGCCTTTTCATGTGAACCTTGTTATGGTCATACATGTGAGTGTACATGGCAAAAAGGCTATCATTATTAGCCTTAATACATTGTACTTGACAATTAGTGTCTTCGTATATATGTAGGATGCTATATGCAACCTTCATCATTTGGAACTAATACATGAGTTAGTTTAAAACAACAATGGAAAACTTAAGAAGTGATGAAAAGTAAAGGAAAAGGATTTACCTCAAGGAGTTCAGTAGAGAAATGTTCTTACAACTACACTAGCATCATCCCTAGCATGGTCTCTTCCACGGTCTGCCAATCTTGTAAGCTAAGCACAGCCTTAAAGAGATCAACACAACCAACCCATGTCCCCACCATAGACTAGTGGACTATAAGAATGGGAGGCACCCTCAAAGAAGTGGACTCTAATATCCTATGAGGATCGAGGTGCTCCCAAATCTCTCTTTCTCCTAGTAGAATGTCAAACCTCCTTTTTCGACACCTCTCAACATTAGGATGCCCCACCTCTCTAATCAAGGCAATAGGTCTTGCCTTGGTCCCGCTCAACACTAGGATCATGTCCTCGAGCCAAGGCCATTTAGTCATCACAACAACAACTTGGTCATGGCCATACCACTTCTCAATCACGGGTAACTTTCACTTAGCAAGAGTAACTAGAGCAGGGGGAGCAATTTATAGGGGATCATGTCCATAGATGGCAACACCTCCTATGGGCCTTCTTTATAGGGGGCACCTCTTGAGCTATCCTCTTTACCCGTTGAATGTCCTTCTTTCCTTGCCCTCCCTAGTAATTTGCAAGGTTAAAGATGTGGACCGATTTAAGTGGCGGTATCTCTGCAAGACAACAAAAGATGAACAAAGTTAGTTGAAAAGCTTATTAAGCCTTACTAGACAAAAACTTCACAAAGGGACCGCATCTTTAACTCTAAGCTACAACAAATGAGCAACACGCCTCAAGTCAACCCCATCCTAAGTGCAAATTGTTGCCTTCACCTTAAATTAGTTTTAGCCTTAAAGGTTTTTAGGATCCTAATCACAATCCCTAAGAAGCTCCACATCAGGCTTAAAGTGTTGAAGAGCTTCTTATTGTCGTATATGGCTTAGGTCAAAATGTCAGCTTGAAGTTAGTTGTTAGGCAACAACTCCGTTGCCTTTATTCATATAAGTTTCACCCAACAAACCCAAAAGTCTGGCTCCTCAGTGGTTTCAATCAAGACATACTTCTCCTTCCAATCATGCTCCAAGGATTTCAATCTATCCATTAACTTTAAGCTACCTCAACTAGACAGGTGATTCTACCCCAGGAAGGCCTAAAGCACATCACACTTTAGAAAGAGCGAAATAGTTGCAAAGTAGCTTATAAGTGTTTGGGAAAAGCTAGCATGGATTGAGCTAGTGGTAGTTAAAGAACTGCTTCTAATAGCTAGTGAAGGGAAGCCACATCCCAAACTAAAAAAAAAAAAAAACCTTTAGTAAACACAAAATCTATTGCCTTCTATTATAGCCACCTATTCGTGCTTGAAGGCAGGTCTGATGATCCTACCTTCAGGGAAGGATGTGTTATACAAACCCATGGCATTTGCATCTTCCTCACAAACCTTTCTCTTTATCGCATCCAAACCTAACCTAAAGTGGATAGCTCATCAAAATAAGGTTTGATGGGTTTGTGATCCTTGCCATCATCTGAATAAATATCTAAAGTGAGCTCACCACAAACAACCCTTCACTTTCCTCCTTAAAAGACTTCAACACTTTATTATCCACCTCTTCAACCTGCGTCATTGGATTCTTAGTTTGACTCAAACACCCTGCAACATCGATCGCCATAACCTTAGGGGCAATAACCCCTTAAATGAGGCCTGGCAGGGATTATGAAATAGTTAAAGCACCAGCCATACCTTTAGATTATGAAGGATCTTAAAGGTGCGAAGATAGCAAGAATACAAAAGGATATTGAGGAAATTTTTGACAAAAGAGAATAAGAGAATGTAAAAAATGAGAAAAGTGGTGTTCAATCATCTTATATAAGCAATTACTGAGCACACACACGAATTCTGAGGACACACAAAATTTCACCACATTTGTCACCATTAAAATGCAAGGCTATAATTTTTTTAGCCCTTATGGCTATGCCTCTTCCTGGTACAACACGTATCCCTATGCATCTAATACAAAGATGCACATGTGCATGTGTAGGATTTAAGTTTGATAATCGAAATGACAAAAACATACTCAATATGCTTCCTTACCCTATTGAGCTCAGGGAGTAGTTCAATGCTTAAAGCCAGCTCTTCGCTACTCGTTAGCATAGGTGTAGCTCATCTAATTAAGTCTCAAGTTGAACAACCTCAAACAACTCAACAAGGCTAGAGTGCTAGTTGCCTAATACTATTAGGCTTTATCTTGTGTGTTTATGGGGCTTGCCTTGATCTATACTCTTATCAATGCCTAGCCACTACTAAGAGTGGGGGATAAGTGTTATAGGCTAATTTAGTCATGGGCCTTAGGGCCCATCTTGGCTAAGCCTTAAACCTAACAAAATATATACTTAAGGAAATTTGTGACAAATATGGAATGTGTATCTTACTCTCCAAAGACATGCTCCACATAATCTTTCCTAGAATGAAGTGGGAGTCTTTAGAGAAGATTTACTTGCCGTAAATATTACACCACTCCAATACTATAAATAAAGGATTACCCCAACCAAGTAAAGGATTGAAACCTTTCTATAAGATTGATTACTTTTGCCACTATGCTACTTTTCTAACTTGAGCGTCAAAGTTGAAGTGTCAAAGACAACTCTGGTGCCTAATAGCTTATGTTTGCTCATCTTGTAGGCTAAAACTTTACCTAGTCAAGGATTCATCTTTACCTAAGATCTTCCATAATAAGAACAAAAATCAACAAAAATATAAACCAATGATATACTAGCTTGATCAATTTAATTGATTGTAGAGTGGAATTTCACGACTAATGAAGCTAGAAGAGATAACTAAAAACAAGCTTTAAACATTTATTAATACGATTCTCATTCCAATGACTTGTGCAAACATAAAAAGTTGAAGATGTCCAAATTTTGACTATTCTATAAAACTAATTATAATAATTGTATATTTTTTTGGTTAAGTAATTATTAAAATTGTAAAGAATTCAAAACTTACAATTTTCCTTTTATTTTTTTTCTTTTCGACATTTAATTTAAGAAAAAGCTAGTTCAATTTTGATAGTATCTTTGTTTCATAAGAGACTTGGATATGGCATCAACAAAAAGTAAGAAAATATGCTAAATTACTTCTTTATATTTTGGTCCAAAAGATGGTTACTATATTTTTATGTTATAGTATTAGACGAATTTTTTATTCCATTATTTAGTTTGCATATTAGTCGATACTGGATAAAAGAATGCTTGAAGTACTAAACTAAAACTAGATTTATAACATATATTTAGTGGTACAAAAATTCATTTCACAATATAAAATAAATATATCTTTGAGAATACAAAAATAACCTTACATCAAAATTTTAAATTATTACCACACTCTCTTTTTCTCTCCTTCTTTGTTAAATACAAGACAAATATATTACAAAAATTTATGCCTAAAGCTCTACGCTCCAAACGTGGTACAAGAGGATTATACTGTTTCATTTTCCTTGTATGTTCTATCAAATTCTTTTTATGTTATATTACCCTACTAACCAAATATTACTTTAAAACCCATGCATTATCTTATTGCTTCAATTCTCTCTTCACAGCAAAATGTTGATCAAAAGTTTGCATTTAAAATATATATTATGTATATGTATTTGTTTCATTTCACCTTTTTCTCCTTTTAATTTTTACACACAAAAAAAAAAAAGAAAGTTCTAATCTATATAGTATTAGGGTTTCTTATCATTCACTTGTCTTTTGTTCAAAGTAAGAACTATTAAAACAATTTTGAATATACTACACTAATCTTGTACAAATTTATAATTATATATTTGAATTTATCTATCATCGCAATAAAACTAAACAATACTACCTCGCTTTAATCTATTAAACATTGTTAACATGTTATCATTTTAAACCAATGGTATATATCCCCATATCTTTTTTCTCCAAAAAAAAAAAAAAAGCTCACAAATAAGAAAAAAGATTCATTTGTATTAATATACTACTAGCATGTTCATTTCATCGAATGTATTAAGAAGGAATTCAATAAAAATTGAATAGTATTGATTGTTGTTCTTGCCATGAAGGGGTCTTAAGCCAAATCAAGTCTTCAAGTGGACAAAGTTGGCCTGCAAGATTAATAAACGTGTGCTACAAGGATGCTGGAGTTGTTTCCAACATTTGCACTCCAATGTTCGAGTCAAAAAAAAAAAAATGCTATATTGATAGCAAGGAAAGAAAAATAAGGAAGACTATTCAATCACTCACCTTGATGGAGTGATCCTCTATTTATAGTGTGGGAGTGATGACATATTTTTTATAAGTGAATCTTCCTTAAAAGATATTCACCATTATCTAAAAAAGATACAATGAAGTATATCTTAGGAGTTAGATATACCTTTCATATTTATCTCAACTATCTAAAGATATGTTAAGCTGTTAAGAGGTCGGTCGAGCTGGGCCCTAAATCCTAAGGATAAATTGGCCTACAACACTTGCCCCCCACTCTCATTAGTGACAAGGCAGTAATGAGAGTAGAGACCAAGGTTGGCCTCTAAAAATGTTAAATGAGTCCCAATTGCATTAGGCGACCAATACTTCAGCCAATAGATGCTTGTCTAAGTTGAAAAGCTACTTGACCGACCTTGGCCTTTAGAGCACTATGTTTTGTGCATTTAGCAAGTTGCTTTTGAGTTGGAGCAACCCACCATAGGGCTTCCTAAGCTAAAGAGCAACTCCTTTGAGCTAGAAATTATCCTATTGAGCTGGTCGAGGGTATCTCACTTAAGTTTCCCTTAGGTAAGCCGCCATCAAGGTAGCAAGCAAGGTAACTAAGAACCAACCTTAAGATTGCCCCTAAAGCTTCGTAGGACATTGAATGTGTCAAGTATTCTTTCATTGTTTCAACTATTGATTCAAATCCTATGCACACACACATGAATCAATGCATTTAATGCGCAAGGACATGTGTCGCATTGAGGAGCATAGCCATAAAGGCTAAAATAATCATTGCCCTTCATTATGTTACTAGGATGCATGGTGAGATCCAATGCGTCCTTAGGATTCATACGTGCTCTTGATAACTACTTATATAAGGCAACAAAATAGCCATTTTTACACTTTACACTCAATGTCTTTGAAATTCCTTTGAATTCTCTCTCAAATTCTTTTGCATTTCCTACAGCTCTTGCAATCTTCTTCACTTTCTTCAATCAATCTTCTATTCTTTTCCTTCAAGATCATTCATCCAAAGGTATGGCATAATCCTTACAAGCTAGAGAGGATAGCGAGTTATACAGGTCATTCATATAAAAAGAGGACAACATTTACGGAGAACTAGCCTTAGATATTTATCCAAACGATGGGGAGGATTGGGAACCCATTAGAGCATGTTAAGATAGGCCTTCCACCTTTAGGTCAAGCCTAGGCATAGTCCAAAGCTCAATTTGCAAGGCAAACACAAATGCGATGTGGATGTATTGCAGCCTTCTCCTAAAGGGTTGGATCATTCAACCAACATATGAGAATGAGCGAGTTCACTTGATGAAAGGCAACCACTTTTGTATTTACCAAAGCTACTTTGAGTTCAAGTTATAGTTGCACTTCTTAGACTTTTAAAAGGAATTTTTCAACCACCATATTGTGTTAGGACCATTACCCAGTTGCTCCAATATTTCTACAAATTTAAGTGTTCTAAACTTTCTCCAAGGTGGTTCTACCTTACAAGCTAAGATGAAGTGAAGTTCCTAGATGGCTTGTTATCTTCAATCTACAACTAGAAAGAAAAATATGTCTTAGTCGATTCTGTTGGGGACCTAGACTTTTGGGTTCGTTGGTTGAACCCCATAAGAACCAAAGCTACTACACTACTCCCTAACGATTGCCTTCAAGCTAATATCCTAATCTAAGTTATCCAAGACAACAGGAAACCTTTCAATGCCCTAAGCTTGATTTAAAGTTTCCTTAGGTTAGTAAGGGACCCCAAAGGCTTTTGAGGCAAATGACCAAGGGTGCATATAGCCTCCTCTACACCTGGGAAGAAGAACACCAACAAGTACAAATGACTAAAGCTGATAGTGATCATTTTTTCAAGCTCTTTGATCATATGTATGAGCATAATGAGGTTTATATGCAGGGGGTAAGGAGAGCCAAAGTTGAGCTAAAGGCAACTTAAGAGGAGTTGAGGGTAACTTAAGAGGATTACCAAAGAAGGGTAACAAGGTTAAAGATCATGTTAAGAAGGCCGTGGGTGAGCTAGAAAAGGTGTAGAGGGAGCTCTTTGGAGCTAATGGTCACATCTCCAACTTCACAAGAGATTCCTCTTACTAGCAAAGAAAGGAAAAGGTTGCGGTCGAAGTTCAATAGTTAAAGGCCATTTAGCTGACTACAAGAGTAACATGGACTTTATGGAAGAGAGCCTTCATAAATAATCTAAGAATGAGGTGGACATGAAGATTCATCTTGCCAAGCTCTAGCAGTATGTTACATATCAAGACGCATACACCGGGGAGCTAGAAGAGCTAGCAAAGATGGCCAAGGAGAGGACCTAACTTGAAATCATGCAAGAGATCTAAACTAGTGATGCCTAGGGTAAGCTACTAGTGGAGGAATGGAGGGAGGCCAATAGCAAACAAGGTTGTGGATCAAGAAACACATTCCCAACTACAATCTCAACTGGCTTGTTGAAAGGATAAAGGTAATTGACACCCCTCTTGAGGAGAAAGAGGAAATGGAGCCAACTAAAGGAGTTGCTAAGGACAAGCCTCTAACTCCTACTCTAGAAGTTAAAGAAGTGCTGCCTCCTCCCCTAGTGGCCGAATAGCAACCTCTTCCTCCTCCTCTCATTAAAGTCCACTCAAAAGACCCTCCTCCTCCAAGAGGCCCAAGGCTTAAGCTAAATGTCAATGCTTCTAAAGCCCTTACCCTTTAGTCTCTCCTATTTTTCTTTAGACCCTGCATAGTCCAATATCTTTTTTTTTCTTTTCCCTTATATAAATTTTTCTAAGGTTGGTATACCAACCTATCCAAATGTAAAATCATTAAATGAACGAAAATTTGATTTTTGCACACCTTGCTTTCTCATCACTTGTTTAAAATTATTTACTCCTATCTTGGAGATTAGGTCAAGTGCCAATTGGGAGATATGTGCAACCATGGGACATATCCCTTGTCAAGAGTACCATCAATGTTTAAACTTATGTTTGGTTAGAGAAGGTATCCTAGTTTACTATAGCGGAATATAAGTTCGCTCAACTTAGACTCAGCAAGCTTAGGGCTAGTTTGCTTAGTCATTAAGTAGAGTCCCTTATTGTCCTGTTATTTAATTAAATTAGGGCTTAACTCGTTAATTGCATTAATGTAATTGATGAGTTATGTGAAAGTCATTTACAAAAAGACACAATCTTGAAGTAAAATGAGGCAATTGTAATTTCATTAAGTGATTGAAATGTTTATAATAAAATAATTTATGCTAGCTACTCAAAGTATAATCTAAGATTTTCCACACTTCATGTTCTAAAGATCAAATGTCCACCGAGTCTCTCTAACTCATAAGCCCCATGACTGACCACTCTTTGTATTTGGACTAGGTCTTCCCAATTTGGGGCTAGTTTTCCTTGTACTTCTCTCAATCTTATGGCTTCAAGCTTCCTATAAACTAGGTCACTAGGTTGGAAAACCTTGATCTTAACTTTTTGTCATGTTACTTGGCTACCCTTTGTTTGTATGCTGCCACTCGGTGACTAGCTTGGTCACATAGCTCTTTGAGGAGGTCAAAATTAGCTCAAAGACCAATCTCATTGACTTGAAGGTCTAGGTCTTGGATACAAAGGTTGAGAAGCTTAAGCTTGATGGGTAAGACTACCTCGATTCAAAAAGATAGGTTAAAGGGATTTTCTTTAGTGGCTACTCTCAAAATTATTCTATAATTCCATAAAATATAAGGGAGCTCATTAGCCCACTCCCTCTTAGTTTAGTCGACACTTTTCTTGAGGCTCTGCAAGATGTCCTTGTTGGTAGCCTCCGTCTATCCATTCAACTATGGGTAGGCCACAAAGCTATAATGGACCTTAATATCATACTTCTTGCAAAACTCCCTAAACTTTGAACTATCGAACTATGTGTTGTTATTAGTAACAATGGCATTGAGTATACAAAAGCGACATAGTATAGACATACTTATAAAGTCCTTGACATTGTGCTCAATGATCTTAGCAATGACCTTTACTTTTGCATACCTGGTGAAGTGGTCTACTACCATTATTATATACTAGTGCTGACTTGTTGTCTTTGGGAAAGGACCAAGGATGTTGAGTCTTTGCTAGGCGAAAGGCTACGGATTAATGATAGGCAAGAGGTTACTTCACGGTAGCCTATCAATCAAAGCATGCTTTTGGCACTTATCACAATGTTGTACAATCATCTTGGCATCTTTCTTCATAGTAGACCAATGATACCCTACTCTAAGGACCTTGATAGATAAGGTGTTGCTCATGATATGGTTTCTACAAATCCTTACATAGAGCTCATGCAATGAGTGCTCAGCTTTGGAAGATCGTAAGCACTTAAGGAGAGGTAGACTATATGATCTACAATAGAGTTACCCATCAAGAAGTGTGTATTAAGTTGCTTTTTACATTAAGACCTTAGCTTTCATCCTCTCTAAGGGAACGATGCCATATGTTAGCTATGTAATGATAGGGTCCATCCAACATAGCTTTGTGAGGGCCTAAGTCTCATTGACAAGGCATTACTATCATAAACTATTGGTGCTCTTTTCTAGTAAGAATTCCACAAACACTCTTTTGTTTGGGTCGGAGAGGTTTGTAGAGGCAAGCTTAGATAAGTCATCCACTTTAAAGTTGTCTGCTTATGGGATCTTTATAATTCTCCATGGTGAAAAGTTAGAGCATAGGCACTTGACAAACTCTAAGTACTTGGTCATCCCTTCATCTCTAATAGCATACTCTCGTTTAACCTATTAGACAATGAGTTAGGAATCCAAAAAATTTTCAATCTTCTTAGCTCCTATTCCCCTAGCCATCTTAAGACTAACAATGAAGGCTTCATACTCCACCTTGTTGTAACTAGCTGGGAATCTAAACATTATAGCATATTAGACCTAAACACCATGCCATCCTTAGAGCACAAGTCCAATGCCACTCCCCCCTCAAGTGAATTAACCATCTACATGGAGAGTCCAAGTTGGCTAATCATCGTCATTGGTAAGAGCTTCGTCTTCTATAGTTGATTTCGCAAGAAATCAATGAAGACTTATGCCATGAACACCTCGTTTGGTCAGTATTAGACACTATATGCATTGAGCTCTAAGGCGTAGAAGACCATCCACCCCAATGTGTCAGGTTTCTACAATATTTGCCTCAAGGACTGAGGGCACGACTTCCTCACTAAGATGACCATGGTTACGGTAAATTTCTCAACATGAGAGTATCTTACTTCTAGGCCCTATGAGATGTGGTTGGCATAATAAATAGGATGGTGCTCTCTTTCTTCAACTCAAACTAAGACTAAAGAAAAGGTGTAGCCATTGGTAGAAAGGAATAAATAAAGCTCCTCTCGAAGGATGGGCTTAGATAGCACAAACGACATTGCAAGGAAGCGCTTCAACTCATCGAAAGCAGTTTGGCATTGCTTAATCCATTGAAAGTCTGCTAGGTTCTTCAGGATTCTAAAGAATTTTGCACATTTATTTGTAGACTTAGAGACAAACCTACTAAGTGCTACAATTCGTCCTATTAATTCTATACTTCTTTCACTATTCTAGGAGGTGGCATGTCAAGTATGGCCCTTATCTTCTTTGGATTAGCCTCCATGCCTTGAGAAGTGACCATGTAATCAAGAAACTTCCTTGACGCTAACCTAAAGACACACTTTTAGGAGTTCAGCTTCATGTTACATTATCGAAGCATCTGGAAGGTCTCTTTTAAGTTTGTCAAATGTCCTACCGGCTCTTGCTCTTCACTATCATGTCGTCAACATATACATCAACATTGTGGCCAATATGTGGCATGATCATCTTCATCACTAGTCTCTAATATTTTACCCTAATGTTCTTAAGGCCAAAAGGCATAACTTTGTAATAATAGGTCTCAAAGTTGGTGACAAATGGTGTATGGATCTAATTAGGTTCATACATTTAGATTTAATTATAGCCTAAAAAAGCATCCATGAAACTAAGGAGTACATGACCCAAAGCCAAGTCGACTAGCTAGTCAATCTTGAGGAAAGAAAAACAATTCTTTGAGAAGGCTTTATTGAGATCAGTGTAGTTAATACATATACACCACTTCCCATTAGACTTTGAGACTAACGCATAATTTGCTAGCTAAGTAGGATGAGGCTCCTCCCTGGTAAAGTTAGCTTTAAGAAGCTTTTACACCTCCTCTTCTATTGCAGCTTATCACTCAGCAGTAAAGTGCCTCTTCTTTTACTTTACAACCGTAATGGTTGGGTTAATGTTGAGGCAATGTGTTATTACTTCAAACAAGATGCCTAGCATGGCAAAGGGAACCATACAAAGACATTGATGTTAGCCATGAGGAAGTCAATAAGTTAGTGGCATAATTCTGTCAAGACCATTGTTCCTATTTTCATGGTTTGTTTAAGGGAGCTTCCAATCTGTACTTCTTCGGTCTTCTCCATTAGTCCTCCCCTTATATAAGACTTCTCCTCAAGATTAGCCTTTATCATAAGGACTCACATTGGGTGAGTGCTTAGAGATAGCAATTCTGAGATAATTGTTGATCTCCTTTACATAGTCTAATTCCTATGGAGTAATGAATTTCACCTTTAAGTGTTTCATGCAGGCTATCATCCCCACTGCATTTTGAGAAGGTTGACCCAAGATGACATTTTAGCGTAACCACATGTTGATGACCAAAAAGTCACTAATGCTTAGGCGGTGTGGGGGCCATCACGAAGCTCTAAGAGGAGGGTTATGATGCCCTTTTGTTTGACTAGTTGACTATTGAAGCTATAGAGCTCACGATCATAAGGCTTCAATTTTGCCTCAACTTAATCCTTCATTTAGTCAAAAGCCTCCATGTAAATGATGTCCACACAGCTATCATTGTCAATCAATATTTTACAAACCTCAGAATCAGCTATCCATGCTCAAACAATGAAGGAATCTTCATAAGGGATCATGATGCCCTCCAAATCATCATTAGAGAATGACATGGTCATATATGCTCTTAGTCTCTTAGCTTTAGTGTTAAGTACATTTTGGTAGTTTCATGATCAGCTGTAGGCATTGCTCTAAGAGTTTGACCACCCTCTAACTACCAGTCCACCTATGATAGAGTTTATCATATCAAAAGTGAGTTGAGCTTCTTGTTCTTGACTTCATACACTATCTTCTCAACAACCTTTCTTAGGAGGTCACTCAATGTCTGTAATGTACTTGCAAAGGTAGCCTCACTAAAGTTGGTTTTCTAAGGTATTCTTCAGTTGAGTACAATTCTCTATAGTGTGGCCCTTATCATAGTAGAACTCACAATATTTGTTGGAGTTCCACCTTAATGGATTACTTCTCATGCGTTTTGGTTACGTAGATGCTCCTATCTTTAATCTCCATAAAGATGTCAACTTAGGGCTTGCCAAGTGTTGTGTGCTACTTAAAGGGATAGCACACTTTTTGGAGGATAAGTTGCTGTCTCCATTTCAAGCAAACCTATTGTTTTTTACCTTGGGGCCATGCCTATCCTTTATTAAGGGTCAGTCTTTGCCACCCTTTCTCTTTTTCAAGGAGTCCTACATGACCTGCCTTTTAGCAAGAATGGCATCTTCATGGGTAATATAATCAATTGTCCGCTCTTGAAATTCTTTAAAATTTTTGCGCTTATGTAATGTAAGAGAGTAAGAGAATTGAGATTGAACTTTGACCCAATTGACAGCAACATTTAAGGCAATACTTATATCTACATTAAGTATTTTAAGCATGGCCTTATTCAAATTGGACATATGGTCTTAGAGTGTCTCATTCTACTTTTATCAAATTGGGTTGAGAGTTGAAGAGTCTTTGTCAAGCATTTTGCTAGTTAAGAAGTGTTGGTAAAATTGCATACCAAGCTCCTTAAAGCTTGATATGGAATTGGGCTTGAGGCCTTTAAACCAAGTTTAAGCATCTCCCTTCAACATCCTTAGAAAGTCCTTGCATGCAATGGAATTGGAGACACCAAGGAGGTTCGTCTAAGTTATATAGTAGCCTAAATGTTCCGATGAGTCAGCAACCCTATCATAAAGCTCTAGCTAGGTTATTGAAATATGCATAAGGAGTTGTTCATCTCGAATCTCTTAGGTGAAGGGAGAGTTATTGATGGTGAACATATCCCAAGGGTCAAACTTCTTCGTTTCTTTGATCTCATTAAGATGCTTGATCATATCGTTGATTTCATCAATAGAGGGGTCAACCAAAGAGTAGCTCAACTAAGCCCCAAAATTGTCACTCTTGCTTATGCTTACCTCACTCCTTGATTGAGGAGCTCAATTTTGTTATTATGGTGCATTCCCTTAATGATGCGAAAGGTTCGTTTAAGGCCAAAGGCCAAATTGACTTACAAAAAATAGATATGCAATATCTATTACATATCTATTATCTTGTTTAGTTAACACAAAAATAAATAATAAACATGACCAAAAAAAAAAAATTGGTTAATATACCCCTAAAATCCCTACCTTTCTCCGTCTTACATAACCAATATAGATTCAATGTAACTTGCAAGATAAGGCATTTATGGAAAAGATGATAAATAAGTCATTCAATAGCAATTCATGAGTTAAGAACATGATTTGCTATTCAATATTTAGATAATAGCAATTCATTAAGAATAGATATTCGGTGTTTAAAATTCAGCTAAATATCATAATAGCAACTTTATATGAAATAATAGAGGAATTGAATAGCCATTCCTTCAAGTGAACATATAGTAGTGTTTGAATGAGTGGTGAACAAATACCAATGATATTTAAACACATGATAGTGATAATAGGTACTTTTTGAAAAACTATCATTCATATTTTTACGTGTTACAATTTTATTGGAATTTACACGTTACTCATTCATCCACATGATGTATTAGTATCATTGAAACTTTTCTCCCTAAATAGTCATGTGAACATCTAATTAACTAAATATGCATAATTCAAAACTACTAAAGTCACTTTATGCCATGTAGAACTAGTACTAATATGCTACATTAATAAATTAGTGACGTATAAAAACCAATAAAATTCTAACACTTAAAAATATGAATTTTAGTATTTCAAAAATACTCATTTTCACCATGAAATATTTAAATATCATTGGCACTTATCTACTACTCATCCAAATATATGGTATATTAGTACTAATGAATCTTTTTTCACCATAGAGAGCTTAAATTGCATGCGGGATGTTGTAGAATGAACACTATCATAATATAATTATTAATATAAATATTCATTAAACCAACAAGGTCAAAAAAGAATAAGAAGAAGAAGAAAAATAGGCCACTAACCCTTGATTTTCGAGTAGTTAGGTCATTGCAATTGATGAATATTGTCTACAATCGACTAGATCATGCTGTCGTCTTGTCAATGGATTTTTTCTTTTTGGGGATTAAAATCTCAAAATATTTTGGATTGGTACCAAAGGATTCTTCTTTTCCTTGAAGTAGGATTATTCTTTTCTTTTAGCCTAACATGCATTGTAAATTTAATGTAATGTGACAAGACATATTTTCATGTATTTATAAATATTATTAATAAAATGAGTATTTATTGTATATATATATATACTTTTTGCTCGTATATATTTTATGATAAAGTCTCATAGATGAATAGAGTATATCTAAAATAATGGTAGAGGTATATTATTAGTGAGAATTTCATAGCATTTTATTATTTAAAATTATCCTTAGTTAGATAAATATCTAGAGGGAGCATAGACATTTAAACTAACATGTTATATAACTAATGTCACTCTTATTAAACTAATGGAGAGATATCCAAATTATATAAGTGGGTGCCCAAAGTTAAGTGAGTATACTAGACACAACCTACCAATAGAGAATATCACATGATTAATGTCATTGGTTTCTCCCCTATATAAACAAGCATAAATGATCCTTAAACTTAAGACCTTCTTATATCTTTTATATGGGTCGTTGCACCTTGATGTCGTTAAACACAATCTTATTTAAGATTATAAAGAATATGGTTATTGGATATGACATAAAAATATAGAGAAGATAATAATGAGTTAAGATAAAATCCATCTCTCTCTTGGATTAGGGATACAATATACATGGCCACTTAGTTGGGACAATAGTAACTCGTAAGCCACTAGTTACGACAAGTTTTATTTAGTTTAATTTATCTCCAAAGCATAGTGATTTATGGTTCACAATCTTTCTACCATAGTGAATGGTCAATAATTATTGTTAAACAATTACTTTGATATATATCCAAATTAATATTGTCTTTGTGAATAGAAACTTGGAGGGCCACACACAATAGCACGACTAATAGACATAAGTTTTATTGACTAATAATTTTAGCATATACTAAAATCATGTCAATAATTATATCAAAATTAGACTTAACTAGATAATTACGTTATTCTAAAATAATAGAATAATGTAAAGGGATTTAAATTGTTAGTGGAAGTTCACATAATCTAAATCTTGTTTTAATAAGATATGGTTACAAGTTTGAAAAGATCTAATTATAAAATCTTATCTAATCCTTAGAAGAAAAGATTATCTCCCTTTTATACATAAATATGTAAGGAGAAAAGAAGAAGAAGAAGACACAATATATTTTCTTCCTCTCACTACCAATAGAAAAGAAGGATTAGAATTTATTCCTATTGTCATGTGTGTGGATATCGGTAGAGGGACAACACTTGGTGTCCTTGTGGTGAATGCAATTACATTATCATACAAAAAGTTCTATAAGTGTTAGATCTCACTTGAACTCCATCCCCAAGAGGAGAAAGTTTTGCAATATAAGGAAAAGGTAATTTTCTTGCAACTAATTTTCCTTTACATTGTACATGTTATATATGAATCTTAAGATAAATTTCTTAAGAAATTTTAAAATTCTATTGCATTCTTTACATTATAAAGTCTAAAAACATGTTCCTCTCAGTGGCCTCATTTGGCTCCTCCTTAAATTAGGTTTCTTTACTTTTCTTTCAACCCAAAACATCTTGATTCTTTCTTTTAGTTGGGCTTCCTTTCCCTTGATTATGGGTATTAGGCTCCATTATTTTTTGTTCTTAAGCATCTATAATCAAAATTGGTGGGTGATTGGTCAAAAGTTCCTTTTTGGATTGAGTCTTGACTACTTAGAAACAATCTTCAAAGCCCTACAAGAATCCAAGCCAATAACAAAAATTTTATTTTTTCTCTTCTACTCTCTCTTTTAATTTCCTTTTCACTTTTTTCTATTTTTTTTTTATATCCTACTCCTTTGTTTCTTTTCTCTTTTCTCTTTTTTCACTCTTTTTTTCTTTTATTTCATTCTCTTTTCTCTTTTTTCTTTCTCTATTTCCCTTTTTCCACTATTTCATCTTCTCACTTTTTTTTTCATTTTTCACTTTTTCTTCTCTCATTCTGTTTACCCACTTTTTCAGATTTTCTCATTGTTTACTCCTATTCACTTTTTTATTTATTTTTCATTTACTTCCTCTCTCTTTTTTCCTTGTATTCTTCATTTAAAACAAAAGCACACGTTATAAAAAAAAAAATAAATGCACATGACTAGGATTTAATGTTATGGATTGACAAATAAAGGGAAAAAACAAAACGGCTTATACCAAAAGATGTCATAATGACAATTACTTATTGATACTTCTCTAATTTTCTATTACATAGAAAATGACACTTATTATCTATTTATTTATAATATAAAGGAAATAGGCAACGATCCTTAAGCTAGACATCAAATCTTGTTTGGTTGATGGAGGTCACTCAAACATTGGGTTTTGATAAGGCATAGCTTTTCTATTTCTATCACCACATCCTATATTAGGGTATCCAATTTTTGAAATTCTTCTCATAGATGTAATGCTTTGTTTTCTGCCTTCTCAACCCTAGCTTCCCAAGAGTGAGTTTTCATTTCAATTAAGTGTTCTTCTAGATCAAACATGTTTGAGATACCTTTGATCTCTAAGTCAATTGCCTACTGGTCCAAACATTTCTTCCTAAAAAGTTTTAACACTATAAGTGTCAATTTTAATAACTTTATAAGCCATTTAATTTTTCATTTTCTAGTCACATTTGAAGCAAAAAGGGAAAGTTCTAATGCTCCTCTAATTGTGCAGCTGCCCTTAAAATGGGTAAAAAGCTATATCAAAGTATAGAGTGAAATAGCTTAGTTACCATTAGGTAACGTATACACCATAACTACTCGAGGACTACACAAAGGAATTCTTCCTAGATTTCTTAATGCGCCAAGTCTATCCTTATCTAAATAACTTCATAAATAATTAAAAGAAGCTTAAAAAATTGTATATTTCAATAGAAAAGGAATTCCTCTACCTATTAAAACAAATTGCTAGCCAATTATCATGCATGATCACTAAATTCATGTGCAATATTTGACCTTAACTCGATTAAATGCCTACAATCCAATGTTCTAAAGATTAAGGCTTAACATTACTAAGCTATGTAACATTCCAAATACCTAGGTCTCCACAATGTGCTTGATAATGGAGGCCACTTTAGCAAACTTTTGTAAACTCCGAATTGAGACAATTATCTCAGTAAAGCAAGTAAAACCAATGTCCAATTTCATTCCTAAATAAAAATCTCAAACAAGAGAGATTTACATAAAAAAATTACCAAACTTCATAATTTCTTCTCTATAAGTTAGTTGTATTATGTAACTGTGATGAAACTTGTAAATATTTATGTCCATGATCTTAAATCCTACATTAAAGTCTTAGACACTAAGGTATATCAACATAATTTAATTAAACTCCCCCGATTCAATTTGATAAGTTAAAAATAGTCTATAATTTATAAATCAAAATACAAGGAAATTGAAATAACACACTCATACCCTATCTACATGCTTCAATCAAGTTGGGATTATGCGATCCACCAACTTATTTTGATTTCAATCACCCATAATTTAATCAACATGAATCTACTATACACATTTTACTTCAAGTATTTCAAATATCATTACATTCTATCGCATTCCCTAATCTTATTTTCATTCCAATTAACCTCAATTTAGTTTGTATGAGTCTCTTAAGTATATTTTACTTTAAAATTCACAAGTAAACCTAAGTTCTGTCCACCATGCATTCGGCCAATACAAGAACTCTAGGGGTTCCTAACACAATGTGAAGTAAGAAACACAAAATATGAAAGTAGTAAACTTGTAATATTCAATGATATCTAATAAACATCTTTAGTAACGCTATCTAGCAAATATTTATAAGCTAAAAACCCTATAACTATTAAGAAAATTAAATAAAAATAGAATAGAAAACTAAACAAATCAAAATAAGCTTTCCTCATCTAAACAAGGAAGCTTTAACAACTTGATCTAATGTGGAAATCAAGGATTTTGACCATTAAAATATCGCCAAACAGCAAAGTAGTTTGTGCTAGGTCAAAATAGACTCAAATCAATTTTTATTGACACATTATAGTCTCCATTTCCTAAGTAAAAAGTGGCCTTAAAGACAAACTTCCAAAACCAAGTCATCTTTCCCAGTCCACTAGCTTCCAAAAACTTCAAACATGTTTGAAACACTATTTCTGAATGCCTTCTAACTTCTAGCTTATGGTTCCGATGGCTTATTCCATACCTTTGAATGCTTCTGTTTCTAGTACTTTCAATGGCTAATATGCTCCACACCTCGTAATCCTCACTTGTCTACATCAATCTCCTCTACTTGGAAAGAACTCGACCTTGAGTTTAGATATAAGGGGACTAAAGAATCATGAAACAAGGACTAATCTACCACATTAAATGTCTTGGAAATACCTAAACTATATATAAAAAAAAAAAATCAATTACACAAGCATTGTCATTGAACTTCAAAAGTACTTATAAGGTTCATACTTTCTTAGCTACAATTTGGCATGAGTTTTGATTGAATACCTTTCCTTCCAAAGGTGTATCATAACCCAATCTCCAACATTAATAGCCTCAAGTCTCTTATGCTTGTCTGCTGCAAATTTGTACTTCTAGTTTGCAACCCCTAACTTCTATTTTACTTCTTTGTGAACTTTAATAATCTATTCTACCGTATGTTTAGCTAGAAGACCATTTTCCTCACCCTTCGGCAATGTGATCAAATTAAGAGTATGTTGAGGAACCTTAGTATACACAATAGAAAATGGTGATATACTAGTTACACTATGAATAACTTTGTTAGAGGCAAATTCTACTTGTGATAATACAATATCCCACTACTCAGGCTTGTCTATGCAAACACTTCGAATTAAATTTCCCAATATCTTATTTACAACTTTAGTTTTCCCATCAGTTTATGGATGAGTTGTGCTACTAATATTTAGAGAAAACCAAAACACCTTTTATAAAATCCTACAAAAATAACTCATAAACTTACTATCTCTATTAGAAGCAATTGACTTCAATACTCCACATAAACATATAACTTTCTTAAAAAAATAAACTAGCAACATTAATTGCATCTGAAGTCATTCAACAAGGAATAAAATGAGCCATTTTTGTAGACCTATCAACCACTACAAAAACCGAACCAACTCCTCTTTAAGTTCTTAGCAATCCCAATACAAAATTCATAAATGGATCCTCCTAAATATTTTTAGGAACGAGTAAAGGCATTTACATTCTTGTACTCTTAGTTTATCCCTTTGCCCTTTGACACACCACAAATCTCTCAACAAATCTATAAACATCTCTTCATAAATGTGGCCAATGAAATCTCTCTTTCACTATTGCAAGGGCCTTATCACGGCTTAAATACCTCTTTAGTCCTCCACCATGAAAATCCCTAATCACTTGCTCTCTAAGAGATGTTCTAGGCAAGCACAACTGATTTTCATGCATTAAGCATCCATTATGCACATAATATCCATCAACAAGCTGATTTTGAAAACATTTCCTCCAAATATCAACAAAATCCTCATCATGCTTATACTCACCCTTAATTTGATCAAATCCTAAATTTCGTTTCTCAATGTAAGCAACAGAGATACTCTTTGACTCAAAGCATAAGCAACTTTGTTTTAAATAGCAAACTTATGTTTCAACATGGAAGGAAACTTATGTGGAAATTGACACCATCTAGCATGCATGTTGCTCCTAATTCTTATTAAACTAATAAGGTATTTTAAGTCCTCATGATCAAAATACAACACAAATTCCTTAACTATCAGGTAGTGTTCCTAAGTCTTAAGAACTCTAACCACTAAGTACAATTCTTTGTCATAGGTACTCAACTTTTGCTAAGTGATAGAGCCATTTTATACTAAATCTTTATAGTATGAATTGTGTTAATTTATTATTGATTTTATAGAAATCATAAGGAAATAGTACTTAATTTTATTATGGTAATAAATCAGGCTTAATGGAGTCAAGAGTGCTAATTCAAGTGATTTAGAGAAGTCATCTACAAATTGGATCAAAGACAAGGATTTACACCGTCGGAGGAAAGTACATGGGTGTGTATTTAAAGTACACGGCCGTGTACTTGGTTTGGAATCAACAGAAACATACACGGTTAAAGTACACGGTCGTGTATCTGTCTTGAAGAACGAACAAAGGGATGCACGGTTTGTGATCTAGCCGTGGTGGAAGCCGTGCCATACATTGAACAAGGATGAGGAAATGTGCATTATTGACCAAAGGGATGCACGGTTTGTGATCTAGCCATGGTGGAAGTCGTGCCATACACTGACCAAGGATGAAGAATTGTGAATTATTGACCAGAGGGAGGCACGGTTCGAAATCTGGTCGTGTTGGTGGGCGTGCCAGGCTTACGTTATTCACTTCTCGATATTTACTTGGAAAATGAGAGATATATTCGTATCTTGCTAGCTGAAGATCCTCTGCCATTCCTTTAACAGTATAAATAGAACCAACCCTAGAGGAGAAAGGAGATTTTTTTAAACAAGGAGGAAGAGGAGAGGCAGAGCAAGGGAGACCGGAAACAAAGACTTTTCATGTTTTCACTTTTGATTTTTGTTTTGAGGATGAACATGTGTAGCTAAGTAGATTTTCTAGCCAAAGGATCATTGAAGTTTAATTCTTCACGAATTGTGAGATCTAATTGATTTATCTTTACTCTATTCTTTATTTTTTGATATTTATATATCTTTTGAATGTTTTGTTAATGTTATCTTAGTTAATTGGTATGAATTAGTGCTCTTCTACTCAATTAGCAAGTTAATATATTGTGAACTAGTACATCAGATCTGTAATTGTTTGATAGTTCTAGTTTCTGTGACACAATAACATGTTTGATTATAAATTAGATAGTCAAATTCATGTTATGGAGATATATGATCTTGTTTAAATAGGTTATCTTATAATCTACTGGCATGAATTGGTAATCTCTCTAGTTTTTTTTAATGCTATTGATAGATTAAATCCTAAGAGCTTGTTTAGGGTTGTTTAATCAATAAGAGAAGTAATCAAAGAGCTTGTTTTGATTATCAAGAAAGTAAGGAGAGATAGGTTATTAGAGCTTGTTAATAACCATAACCAATTTATCTTAGATAAAGAATAGAAAATATTTGCATCAATGATCAGTTCTATGAATTAAACTATAGTGATTCCTTTGGTTAGGCTTTTATCATTATTCAATTTTTATTATCTGATTTCAGTATTATTTTGATTCACAAACAAAACCCCCCATTCTTCTTTTCCTCTCTATTCTCTTTTAATAGAAATATATTTAACCAATCCCTGTGGATACGATCCTACTCACTACTATACACAAATCATATAATTGTTTAGGAGTCGGTTTTTATTTTTGTTGGATTCGACACCCATCAAAATTTGGCACCATTGCTGGGGATTGGTGTCAAATTTATTTCTATTCTTGCATGACTCTTTCTTCTCATACAAGTGAACTCACTTATAATCCAGAGATTGAGAAGACTTTTAAGAGACTGCGAAGAGAAGCTAGGCTGCGTAAAAAAGAAACCGTATCATCTTCATCCCCTGGACTGAACTTGGCATTGGATTTGTCTTATTCATCCATTGATTCTGAAAAAGAAGAAGATGTGGCAAATCCTGAAAGAACATTAAGAGAATTGGCCGCACCGGATGTGAATCAACAACCACTTTGTATTCAATATCCTGAATTGGCTGTTGAGTTTGAGTTGAAATCTGGTTTGATACACCTGCTACCCACCTTTCATGGTCTTGAGAATGAAGATCCTCACAAACATTTGAAAGAGTTTCATATAGTGTGTTCTAGCATGAGGCAGTAAGGAATATCCAACGATCAAATCAAGTTACGTGCTTTTCCATTTTCTTTAAGTACTAGAGCTAAAGATTGGTTGTTTTATTTGCCTCCAGGTTCTATAACTACTTGGACAGATATGGTGAGGCTCTTCGTGGACAAATTTTTCCCTGCGTCTAGAGCCGCTGGCATAAGAAGAGAGATTTGTGGTATCAAACAGAGGGATACCGAGACTCTTCATGAGTATTGGGAGAGGTTCAAGCAACTTTGTGCAAGCTGTCCACAACATGGGATATTTGAACAACTTCTCATTCAATATTTCTATGAAGGTCTGCTTCTGATGGAGAGGAAGATGATGGATGCTGCTAGTGGAGGTGCCATAGTGAATAAAACCCCTGGTCAAGCTAGGGAATTGATCTCCATTATGGCTGCTAATTCGCAACAATTTGGGTATAGGCATTATTCATCTTCAAGGAAGGTAAATGAAGTAAGTGTTTCTAACCTTGAACATCAAATTTCTAACCTAACCTCCTTTGTGCAGCAGATAGCTCTTGGAAATACACAGCAGGTGAAGGCTTGTGGAATTTGTGCTGCTCCTAATCATCCCACCGATATGTGTCCCTCATTGCAAGATGACAATCATGAGCATGCCAATGCTGTAGGAGGATTCCTAGGACAGCCACAAAGGAAATATGATCCCTACTCGAATACTTATAATCCTGGATGGAGGGATCATCCTAACTTCAGATATGGCAATAAACCACAAAATTGCCAACAATTCCAACCTAAGCCATCAAACCAAATCCCACAAGCTCCTTCCACTTCAGGTATGTCTCTTGAGGAAATTGTTAAATCGCTTGCTGTTAATACAAAACAATTTCAGGATGAGACAAAGTAGAGCATTCAAAACTTGGAGAACCAGGTAAGCCAACTTGCTTCTTCTATAAACAGGTTAGAAACTCAAGGTAAGTTACCTTCTCAAACTATCACAAATCTAAAGCAAAGCGCTAATGCAATTACCTTGAGAAGTGGAACGGAATTGCAGGGATCAAATGAGAAAGGACACCGAACTAATCTTGAGGAAGAGACTGAGAAAGAGATTTCGACTCAGAGCCAGCAGAACAACCAGACCAGAGGATCCCTCGTTGAACCACCAAAGGTCATGGTGACAGCACCCCCTTTCCCTTCTAGATTAGCAAAATCCAAGAATGAAGCTGAAGAAAAAGAGATTCTTGAAACTTTTTGCAAAGTTGAGGTAAATATTCCTATGCAATTAAGCAAGTACCTCGTTATGCTAAATTTCTCAAAGAATTGTGCACTAACAAAAGAAAGCTGAAAGGTAATGAAAAGATTAGTGTGGGTGAGAATGTTTCAGCTATTCTTCAGAAGAAGCTTCCTCCTAAATGTAAGGATCCAGGAATGTTTACTATTCCTTGCAAAATAGGTAATCTTGGAATCACTAAAGCTATGTGTGATCTAGGAGCTTCAATCAATGTCATGCCTTTGTCTGTTTATCAAGGTTTGAATGTTGGTCCCTTGAAGGAAACAGGTGTTATTGTTCAACTTGCTGATAGGTCCAATGTTTATCCTGAGGGAGTTCTGGAAGATGTTTTAGTACAAGTTAATGGGTTGGTTTTCCCTGCAGATTTTTATGTGCTTGACATGGAGAATGATGATTCTCATAATTCATCAATGATATTATTAGGGAGACCATTTCTTAAGACATCCAGAACGAAAATTGATGTACATGACGGTAACCTCACTATGGAGTTTGATGGTGAAGTGATTAAATTTAACATTTATGATGCCATGAAATATCCTAGTGATATCTCTTCTGTTTTTGTTGTGGATGTTATTGATCCATTAACACAGGCTACATTTGACTTGATAAACGATGATGAGTTGAAAATTGTACTTAATAGGAGTCTTACTATTAATGCATTGAAAACTCTTAAGGAGAAGCTTGTAATATCCTCTGATTTGCTAGACATGATTTGGGAGCTGGAATCGTTAAAACCTATTAGGTATGGTGTGTCCTACATTAATTTACCCCCTTCTAACAAAAGACTTCTTCCCTCTATCGTGCAGGCACCAAAGCTGGAATTAAAACTCTTACCCGAACATCTAAAGTACATTTTCTTGGGAGAAAATGAGACTCTTGCTGTGATAGTCTCTAACAAACTAAGTACTTTAGAAGAAGAAAGTTGATTCGGGTGTTGCGAGAGTATAAAGAAGCCATTGGATGGTCCATAGCTGATATCAAGGGACTAAGCCCCTCCACATGCATGCACAAGATATTAATGGAAGATAATTGCAAACCTTCAAGGGAAGTTTAGCGTCGTTTGAACCCACCAATGATGGATGTAGTTAAGAAAGAAATCTTGAAACTGCTTGATGCAGGTATGATCTATCCAATTTCCGATAGCAAATGGGTAAGTCCAATTCAAGTTGTTCCAAAGAAAACGGGCTTAACTGTGATTGAAAACTCTGATGGTGAGTTAATTCCTACTCGTGTTCAGAATGGATGGAGGGTTTGTGTTGATTATAGGAAGTTAAATGCGTCAACTAGAAAAGATCACTTCCCTCTTCCTTTTCTTGATCAGATGCTTGAATGTTTGGCTGGCCATTCTCACTATTGTTATCTTGATGGTTATTCAGGTTTTCATCAAATTCCAGTGGCACCAGAAGATCAAGAGAAGACTACTTTCACATGTCCATTCGGTACTTTTGCGTATCGAAGGATGCCTTTTGGGCTCTGCAATGCCCCAGCCACATTCCAAAGGTGTATGGTTAGTATATTTTCATATTATGTGGAGAATATCATAGAGGTTTTCATGGATGACTTCACTGTCTATGGTAACTCTTTTTATTCATGTTTGACTAACCTTACAAAAGTGCTTCAAAGATGTATAGATAAGAGTCTTGTGTTGAACTATGAAAAATGTCACTTTATGGTTGAACAGAGTCTAATTCTAGGTCATATTGTATCTTCTAAGGGACTTGAAGTCGATAAAGCTAAAGTAGAATTGATTAAATCTCTACCTTACCCTGTAAGTGTACGGGAAATTCGCTCTTTTCTTAGGAGTGCAGGATTCTATCGATGCTTCATCAAGGATTTTTCCAAGATTACTCAACCCCTATGTAGATTGCTGCAAAAAGAAGTGACATTTGAGTTCGATGAAGCCTGCAAGCATGCTTTTGACACATTGAGGGATAAGTTAACTTCTACTCCAATCATCCAACCACCTGACTGGAACCTTCCCTTTGAAATTATGTGTGATGCGAGCAATTATGCAGTTGGAGTTGTTCTTGGCCAAAGAGTTGGAAGAGCTTCTCATGTCATTTATTACGCTTCCAGAACATTGGATAGTGCTCAACGCAACTATTCCACAACGGAAAAAGAACTCTTGGCTGTTGTTTTTGCATTAGAAAAATTCATATCATATTTACTTGGTACTAAGGTAATTGTTTACTCTGATCATGCAGCTCTCAAATACCTGCTCGCGAAGAAGGAGGCAAAACCAAGAATTATTCGATGGATACTCTTACTACAAGAATTTGATCTGGAAATACACGATAGGAAAGGCTCTGAAAACTTAGTTGCCGACCACCTCAGTAGAATACTTATCAGTGACGGGTCAATACCAATACAAGATGATTTTCCAGATGAGCATCTCTTTTCTATTCAAAAGACAATTTCGTGGTATGCTGATATTGTCAACTATTTGGTTACTAAGACACTACCAAGTGATTTGTCTAGGTCTCAAAAAGATAAAATTAAAAGTGATGCTAAGTACTATGTATGGGATGATCCGTATTTGTGGAAACATTGTGCTGATCAAATCATTAGGGTGTATTTCTCAAGACGATATTCGTTCTGTCTTGCAATTTTGTCACTCATATGCATGTGATGGACATTTTGGCCCTAAGAGGACAGCTCAAAAAGTGTTAGGGTATGGTTTGTTTTGGCCTACACTATTTCGTGATTCTTTTATGTTTTGTAAATCTTGTGAATGATGTCAAAAAGTTGGCAACTTAGGACATAGAGACCAAATGCCACTTACCCCAATTCTTGCTTATGAAATATTTGATATATGGGATTGACTTCATGGGTCCTTTTCCTCTTTCTTTCGATAATGTTTACATCCTTCTTGCTGTGGATTATGTCTCAAAGTGGGTGGAAGCCAAAGCGACCCGAACTAATGATGCCAAAGTTGTTGTGGATTTTGTTAAATCTCATATTTTTGCTAGGTTCGGGACACCAAAGGCTCTTATCAGTGATCGTGGCACACACTTTTGTAATAAAGTAGTGGAAACTCTACTTAAAAAGTACAAGGTCACTCATCGCACTTCCACCGCATACCACCCTCAAACCAATGGATTGGCAGAAGTCTCAAATCGAGAAATCAAGTCTATTCTGGAAAAAACTGTCAATCCAAGTAGGAAGGATTGGAGCACAAGACTTGAAGATGCATTATGGGCCTACCGGACAGCTTACAAGACCCCTATAGGTATGTCTCCTTACCGTTTGATATTTAGCAAACCATGTCACCTCCCTGTGGAGTTGGAACATAGGGCGTACTGGGCTATAAAACAATGTAACATGCAAATGAATGAGGTTGGTGAGCACAGAAAACTTCAATTACAAGAACTTGAGGAAATTTGAAGAGAAGCTTATGAGAGTACTAAAATCTACAAGGAAAAAACAAAGGATTTTCATGATCAAATGATTTCCTGAAAGAATTTTTCTGTAGGTCAAAAAGTATTACTTTATCATTCTCGATTGAAGTTGTTTTCTGGAAAACTACGATCACGTTGGGTTGGTCCTTTTGTTATCACTAACATATTTTCACATGGTGCAGTTGAGATCGCAAGTCTTAAAACTGGTAAGAACTTCAAAGTCAATGGTCATCGCTTAAAACCTTTTTATGAAGGATTTCAAGTATGTAATATTGAAGAAACCAGTTTAACTTACCCCGAGTATTGTGATTAATTACAGGAACGTCTAGCCAAAGACGTTAAAGAAAGGCGCTTCATGGGAGGCAACCCATGTCAAAAAAAAAAAAAAATCAATTTATTTTATATTAGTTTTATTTTGATTTTTTCTCTTTTGATTAGCTGCAGAAAGGGTACATATCATCAGATGACACTCTCTAGTGCTTAAGGGGAGAACTCCAATCACTTTACACTTTATACCAGGGAAGTACCAGTATTCCTTTTCTCTTATTCTCTAATGTTCCTTATACTTTTAATTCCTCTTTAATTGTGTTGAATTAGGAACAGTGCGGACACTGTTCAAACTAAGTGTGGGGGAGAGGATAATAAATATAGAGGATAGAGAATTGACTCATACTTTGAATATTTGTCCTTAAGCAATTTTAAGCCAAAATTTTCAAAATTTTCATGAAATCTGAAGATTGTACTAAATGTTGTAATAAGCATCTATAAAATGTGAAATTGACTTGTTCAAGTACTTTACTCACCTACTGCTGTGATTAGAATACTTAGTTAAAATTAAGTAGTGAAATCTTTAAGAAACAAATTTACCTTGTATTTTGCCTTAGAATTGGAAGTTTAAGAGTAAGTCTAGTTCTTAAGTGAAAAATAAACAAGTTTACTTCTAGGTTATATTAGTTACTGTATACTCTTTGAAGTTGTTTTTGAAACAATGATAACACTTAGTGAAAGATCTTGAAGAAACTTTTTCCTTAGTAACCCTTTAAACCGGATAACTATTATTACTCTAGCAATAATTGAAAAAAAAAAGTGTGAAAAAAAAGAATCAAGCATAGCCATTACTCCAATGATTCAAATAATTGAGTTAAGAGTGTTCGAACTTGAATGTTAGAGTGAGAAAGAGTCCGTAGGGGTATCTCAAAACCCGGTCACTTGAGTGATGAGCTCGGGATGTTGCCGACTCAATGAACTCACTATAACGATAAGGGCAGAAAAGGCGAAAGTTCATGAAAAGAAGCGAGCAAAAACCCGTCAAAATAGATGCTTGATTAAATCAAAAGAATATGAATGTAAAAAATCATTGAATGAAGTAAGACTTATAATAAAAAGGGAGAAAATCTAGGGAAAAGAGTAGATACCATATGCTTTTACTTTGTGTTGCAAAGATTATATACTTGCTAATATTCAATGAAGTTTAATTGGGTGTTTTTCCTTATTGGATTAAGTATTTACTTTTGGAATAAAAGTTCTTTTGCTAAACATGAGGATTAAAGTTTGTTTTGTTTAGATTAGCTATTAAATTTTTTCTATGGTAATTTAATCATAGGAAACCAGTTTGGTTGGAGCAGTAGACATTAAAATTACAAGTCATGAATTATAAAAGAATAGATGCTTGAAATGATGAAAAGAAGTCCTGTATAATCTATGACGGATTTCTCAATTGATTTGATTCAATTGCTTGAGGACAAGCAAGAGTTTAAGTGTAGGGGAATTTGATAGAGCCATTTTATACTAAATCTTTATAGTATGAATTGTGTTAATTTATTATTGATTTTATAGAAATCATAAGGAAATAGTACTTAATTTTATTATGGTAATAAATCAGGCTTAATGGAGTCAAGAGTGCTAATTCAAGTGATTTAGAGAAGTCATCTATAAACTGGATCAAAGACAAGGATTTACACCGCCGGAGGAAAGTACATGGGCATGTATTTGAAGTACATGGCTGTGTACTTGGTTTGGAATCAACAGAAACATACACGGTTGAAGTACACGGCCGTGTATCTGTCTTGAAGAACCAACAGAGGGATGCACGGTTTGTGATCTAGCCGTGGTGGAAGCCGTGCCATACACTGAACAAGGATGAGGAAATGTGGATTATTGACCAAAGGGATGCACGGTTTGTGATCTAGCCGTGGTGGAAGCCGTGCCATACACTGACCAAGGATGAAGAATTGTGAATTATTGACCAGAGGGAGGCACGATTCGAAATCTGGCCGTGTTGGTGGGTGTGCCAGGCGTACGTTATTCACTTCTCGATATTTACTTGGAAAAGGAGAGATATATTTGTATCTTGCTAGCTGAAGATCCTTTGCCATTCCCTTAACAGTATAAATAGAACCAACCCTAGAGGAGAAAGGAGTTTTTTTAGACAAGGAGGAAGAGGAGAGGTAGAGCAAGGGAGACCGGAAACAAAGACTTTTCATGTTTTCACTTTTGATTTTCATTTTGAGGATGAACATGTGTAGCTAAGTAGATTTTCTAGCCAAAGGATCATTGAAGTTTAATTCTTCACGAATTGTGAGATCTAATTGATTTATCTTTACTCTATTCTTTGTTTTTTTATATTTATATATCTTCTAAATGTTTTGTTAATGTTATCTTAGTTAATTGGTATGAATTAGAGCTCTTCTACTCAATTAGCAAGTTAATATATTGTCAACTAGTACGTCAGATCCGTAATTGTTTGATAGTTCTAGTTTCTGTGACACAATAACATGTTTGATTATAAATTAGATAGTCAAATTCATGTTATGGAGATATATGATCTTGTTTAAATAGGTTATCTTATAATCTACTGGCATGAATTGGTAATCTCTCTAGTTTTTTTTAATGCTATTGATAGAGTAAATCTTAAGAGCTTGTTTAGGGTTGTTTAATCAATAAGAGAAGTAATCAAAGAGCTTGTTTTGATTATCAAGAAAGTAAGGAGAGATAGGTTATTAGAGCTTGTTAATAACCATAACCAATTTATCTTAGATAAAGAATAGAAAATATTTGCATCAATGATCAGTTCTATGAATTAAACTATAGTGATTCCTTTGGTTAGGCTTTTATCATTATTCAATTTTTATTATCTGATTTCAGTATTATTTTGATTCACAAACAAAACCCCCCATTCTTCTTTTCCTCTCTATTCTCTTTTAATAGAAATATATTTAACCAATCCCTGTGGATACGACCCTACTCACTACTATACACAAATTGTATAATTGTCTAGGAGTAGGTTTTTATTTTTGTTGGATTCGACACCCATCACTAAGACTTACTCAACTTCTCACTAAAGTATGTCACTGGTCTCTTCTCTTACGATAGAACAACTCCTATCCCCACTTTAGTAACATCACATTCTACTTCAAACAATTTGTTCAAGTCTAGCAATGCCAAAACTAGAGCAATACATGGCTTTTCCTTCAAAATTGCAAAGCTGCTAGTTGCTTCTTCTCCCTATTCAAACTTTGCTTTCTTTAGACAGTTTGTCATAGGTGCAATGCTAGTGAAAAAGTTTTTTATTAAATGCCTAGAAAAAGAAGCCTATCTATGAAAACTTCACAATTCCAACACATTCTTTAGCATAAGCCAATCCCTTATTACCCTAATTTTAGAGTTATATCAACAAATACATCATACGCCAAGAATAGCTACTTATTTGTCATAATGCTACATTTCTAAAGATTTATATACAACTTATTCTCTTGCAAAGTAGCACTTACCTTAAATGCAACAAATGCTCTTCCTCTAAACCATTGTAGATCATAATATCATCAAAATATACCATAATAAACTTTCCAATATAAGGCTTTAATACTTTATTCACCAAGCACATGAAAGTACTAAGGGCATTAGACAATCCGAATGGCAATACTAACCACTCATATAACTCTTCCTTTATTTTGCAGTCTTTCATTCATTCCTTAATCTAATTTAGATTTAATGGTACCCATTCTTCAAATCAACCTTCAAGAACCACTTAGCACCATATAGCTAATCTAGCATGTCATCTAGTCATAGGATTGGGAATATGTAACCTACAGTGATTCTATTAATTGCTCTACTATCAATACACATTCTCTAACTCCCATCCTTCTTCAGAGTTAATAATACAAGAACAACATGTAGACTCATACTTTCCTATATAAGCCCCTTCCATAACAATTCTCCCACTTTCTCTCTCAAGATCTCACTCTCTTTCAAATTTATCCTATAATGTGGCAAGTTTGGAAAACTTGCCCTTGAAATCAAATCAATATGATGCTAAATATCTCTCAAGAGAGGTATTCTATCATAAATATCTTCTTGTATTATTTTCTTAAACTCCTACAATAAAGGACACACCACTTTTAGGTGCTCCTCCACTTGCAACTTAACTCCATTCATCAACACTTGCTTTATTACTAACACATGAACCTTCCTTATTTCTCTAATTTCAGAATCAAAGTCATGAGTGATAGATAAAGATGTGCCCTTCTTCTCAAGTGATTCTGACTTACCCTTCAAAAGCAAAAATGTGTACTTTGCCCCATTCTTCTCCACCCTATATACATTATTCTAACCTAAATGTTAGTCATCTACATCATATTACCAAGGCCTTCTGGAAAAAAAAAATCAGAAATATCCATATTAACTACATCACAATAAACTTCATCATGGTACTTACCAATGGAGAAAGGAACTTTACAACGTTTTATCAGCTATATTTTTTTGGCTTCCATCTTAATCTACCTTAAAGCATAAGGGCTTAGATGCTTTTCCATAAGGAGTCTCAACTAGTTCACTACATCCTTTCTAATGATGTTCTTGCAACTTCCACTATCAATGATGACTCCGAATGCTTTACCTTTGATAGTGCATTTGGCTCTAAACAATTGATGCCTCTGAGTTTGATCTTCTTGCTTAGGAGATAACATTAACCTTTAAAGCACATACATTTGACCCTCTTTTCTATACTCCACTTCTTCATCTCCATCTGGTTCATAGTATTTCATCATCCTCTTCTTCCTTTTCCACAATATTCACAGTTTTTGGCAAAGGACACTCATTAGACTTGTGTCTAAGTTAGTTACACTAAAAACACTTTCTGATTATAGCCTTAACATAAGGATTCTCAACCTTCCTACTCTCCTTCTCTTTTATGCCCAACACATGGCATTTTCCTATAGCCTTTTCCTCTTGATAACATGTATTTATGCTACTATTACTACCTCATGCAACTATTTCTAACATAGATTTTGACTTTTCGCTAGTTCCAACAGTCATATACCCCTCATAATTCCTCTTACTCCTTCCATGCCGCATGAGTTCTACTTTCAAAGCCATATTCTTGGCTTCCAACAATATATGAATAACTTAAATACCAATTCTATCTCTTAAGGTCAATTTTAAACCATCAAAATATCTTGCAACTTGTTGTCCTTCCAACTCAAGAAGGTTGTTTCTTGGTGCCAACCTCCTAAACTCTGTAGTATGCTCATGCATAGTTCCATTTCCCTATTGGCATCTCTAATACTACTAAAACAAAATCTATGCATAACCAAGGAGTAGAAATTCCTTCTTCAACGAATCCTCCATCCTATACCTAGTTTATATAGGATCTCTTCCTTCACGTACCCTTCTAGATTGAATCCTTTCCCACCAAGAAAAATGCTCCTCCTTTCAATCTACATGTCACCACTCACCGATCTAACTCTCTTCTCGAGTGGAGTTTCTAAATAATCAAAGAATTGATCCACCTCTACAATCCAATATAAAGGTTCTCTTATTCCCAAACAACCATTAAGCATGGAATATCAACTTTTTATTAAGAATCTTTAAAATCTCTATCATCTCTATGAGCATCCCTCCTTCTAAACCCTTGATAAGGTTGTCAATGATCATATCTATATAGATGAACGTCATCTTCTCCCTTTGACTCATCGCCATCATAAGCATATTGCCTACAAACAGGAGCAAGTTTATTGATAAGGTCTCTACAAGCCACATCTACCTTTGGCCTTCTAGTGTCATTTTGTCTATTGTTTACATCAATTCCTAAAGCATCCAAGTGCTCTAAAATCTCCTCAAAATACTAGAATCTAAGATCTATCTGTTGCTCTAGACATTGATCTAAACATTATAACACATCATTCCCCTGGAGAGGAATCTTAGCCTCCTGATCACCATCACGAAAGCCATTTCCATCACCACTAGTTATCATCTTCCTCTAATACCAACTAATGCAGCATGAAGTGAGAAACACATGATATGAGAGAGTTACAAACTTGTAATATTCGATGGTATTCGATAATCATCTTAGTAACTCTGTCTAGCAAATATTTATAAGCTAGAAACTCAAGAACTATTAACAAAACTAAATAAAAATAGAATGAGAAATTAAATAAATTAAAATAAGTTTTCCTGATCTAAACAAGGAAACTTTAACTGCTTGACATGATATGGAAATCAAGGATTTTGACCATTAAAATAGCACTAATGATGAAGCGGTTTGCACTAAGTTAAAGTAGACTCAAATCAATCATAATTGGCATATTATAGGTTCCATAATCATTATAAGCAAAAAGTTATGAAGCTATAAAGTTGAACTTCCAAAATTAAGTCTTTTTTCTTGGTCCATTAGCTTCTAACAATTTCAGACATGTTTGAAGCATTATTTTCGAATGCCTTCTAACTACTAGCATCTAGTTTCAATGGCTTATTTTGTACCTTCTGATGCTTCTATTTCTAGTGTTTTTGATGATCTAGATACTCTATAACTTGTAATCCTAACCTGCATACGTCAAAGTCTATTTCAAATTTTCAATTAATCACACAATTTCACAATCAGGTGCTTATATACGATTGTCACTCTCATACTTGCCATCCTATAATGAAAATAATTTATTTAAACCTATAGCTCTATTACCTCTTAAATTGTCACACCCCTAAATGCTATTGGCATCTATAATCCACCATGTATCCTACTTAAGTACTAAACACTTAGGGAGTTTCTAATCTAACTTGGTTTGAATTTGTAAAGGATTTGTAATATCATCATAATACTAAAAACATACATAGCGTACAATCATCACAATGTTCACTAGGGCTTAAAGCCTAAAAACCATAAAGTTCGTAAAATCCACATAATAGTCTATCATAAAGTCTTTTAAAACAAACTAAAAACAAAGTGAAAATCCATCTAAACAACATAACCAAAATCAGTAGCAAAACTAATTGTTACTCTTATACTCTCATCCCTTGTCATCAATACCATAACTCAAGAAATCATAACAAAGGTCTATAGAAAAGTCGTCATCACCTAAAAAATGGCTAAAGAAGGAATGAGTCACAAGAACCCAATACAAAAAAAGTGAAAACATATACCCACATGTCATGCATACCTAAGCTAATGCAACACTTAGGATTCTTTGAAATATAAAAAGTGTAGTTAATAACACAGAAGTACTAATAACTTCAAATACTCTGGAGAACAATGGAGTCTAACCCTACCATAGCAAGCGTCAGGGTTTTACGTGTATATCTAGCTACCACATCTAATACTAAACCAAAACCATCTTATATATATAAGCAATCTAATGGGAGAGTCTCCAGTGCTTCAACTACCACCAAGGTCACAATACATTCTTACTGTCTCATACGAGTCCCATAATCTATACATCAATGGATTGACTTCTCTCCATTTCCATAGCCATTTAACATAATCCTTTCTTATCAACTACCTACTACATCACCTTTGTGGCCTAGGCAACTGTGACTACTTTTATTACCCTCCAAATTAGAAGGTTATGCACAAAACAACACTCAAATCCCATTCAATCGAGTTTACCTATCAATTCATTTTAGATCCTAAAACTAACATGCAGTGCACAAGACTATCCTATTGTAAGCTAAAGCTAAAGAATAAACTTTGATTAATTGATTCTCAAACTCAATTATCGATTCATATGCAACACAAGTTATTATTTGATTAACATTAGTGTCTATAAGTTAATGGATTGAGCTTCAATTCATACTAATTAATAATCCATTTCCTAAGTTATTATCTAGATCCACCATTTAGGCCCAATGGGCTTTATCTAGCATTTCATTAAGCATTATCCATTAAGCTAGTGGCTCCATTTAGTATTACTAAACTAACCCACTATTTTAGTCCAACCATTAATTATAATTCTTTTTACAAAGTCCATTAAGTATTCTTAGTTAATTGGTGTATCACTTCATTAGTTGAATCGATCAAATGGGTAGTGAACGAATAAGGAAAGATTGAACAAATTTAAGATTAATCTTGAATTTGATCGAACTTTAGGGGATTCAACCCTAAAGTAATCGATTAAAGTATTTTATTAATTTAATTGATTGAAATCTAAGTTGGAAATTAGATTTAGGTGAAGCATTTGATATGAACTAGTTTGATTCTTGAAGAACCAATTTAGATCAGTTTAGGCCTCTACATAGGGCCTAGTCCTCTAATCCTAATTATTATTAATCTTACTATCATGTTATGATCATTTCATTTTTATAAAGCTTAAGATCAATTATTGATGTGCCTAAAAGGTTGAAGGATCTAAGCACATACGCACAATCAATTGAAACAACTCCAATCACTAAATCCAAGTCCACAAGTAGCGTGAACCCTAATTCCTTATGAATCCAATTTGTAAAACAAGTAGCTTTGATACCAAATGATGATGTGCTCAATAGGATCAAGCACACAACATGAGATCAATGGAAAATCCAATCACGGAATGACAAAGAATGGTGTGAATCTCCTAAGTAAGAGGTTTCCACGCAATTGACAATTTCACTAGCAATTGAATAATCACAATTAACAATACAATTTAAGATCTAATTCCACTAAATTGCATGCAATCCAATGATAGAAATGACCCTAAAATGATGTGATAACAAGAAAAAATAAGAACAACCCAAATCACAACTAGATATGACACACTAGCATGAATTGGAATCGACTTAGGAATTTGATATAACTCACAAATCCTTAAGTTAACACTCGCCACAATCCTTGAAGAATTGATAAGAGTCTTATGAAATTTAGAGTATGAACCCTAATTCTCACGTAAAGAAGTAGCAATTTTTTTTATCTCTCAACTCTCTTCTACAAACCTTACTTAAGCAAATATTTATACTTGCTCCACTTAGGGTAAAAATGGTAAAATAATTACATCTATGCCACTTAGGTGGCCGGTCCTAAATCCATTAATTACAACCAAATAAAATGTCCCAAAAAGCTTACAAAATAAATGGTTCAAAAATAAATTACAAGTACAAAAGATAATAATCTTCAAAGAGTCGGTTCGTCGAGTTAATATTGATTGAGGCAGGCCATTAGATGTGAATCCGATGATATCCCCAATTTGATCAACAGTGTAAGACATGTGGCATCCTGTGAAAACTGATCATTGTACCTGCTAAATTACCATTCAAAATTTATTAGATAAAGAAAAATGTATACATGCAAGTGATTTGGATCATCATCCAAATCAAGTTCCCTGACCATCGAGATCGTAGGGTAGATTCTCATCAATTACACTTACCACTAATTATAATTATTTCCACAAGTTGTTGCCATGTTACCATAAACACATTTCCATATTTGCAATCACATTCACGAAGATCAAACTTGTTCTTGTAGCTAACTTGATTCAATTTTGGGGAAAGCCTATTTAAAATTTGAGAATTTGATTTGTAGAAATCAAATCTAGAGACTTAAATGCATTTATATCACTAACTATCTCAAATCTCATGAAAACACATTTTTTTTATAATTTGAGATGCCAGGATTGGATCCAACTTGCATTTCAGTCAAAAACAAATTGAATTTTCATGATAAACATGTGAATATGAGATGAACATTCAAATACAATTCCAAAAAATTCATATAGACTAATAACTACTAATCACATAACAATATTCATATTGAATCAAAGTATACCATATAATAAGAACATGCTTGAATAAAATATCCAACATATTATGAACATAAATTCAAACATTCAAACACTCATTAATCATCAAGAACACATTCAAACTTTTTTGAAAATTTTCTAGAAAAAACAAACTAAACTATATTTCACTAGTCTTGATTGTTCTAACTCCCAAATGTATCAATTCAACTTTAAATCAAACTCAGCCTTTTTCCAATCATCCAGTTACCATTCAAGTTCAAGAATCATCATCTAATGAACTTGCAATACCAAAGGAACTCCACAATCACAGCAACAACTAAATAGCATCCAAATCATATTCAATTCAAATCAATCTTGACACTATTCATCAATTTAACATCCTAAACTAATTCCCTATCAATCACATTCATCAAAGCAAATAGAATTAAGACAATTAAACTTGCAAATAGCCATTACCAATTCCGTAGTCACGACATGCACCCTCGTCATCACCAATCAACAACTTCACTCACCAAACTTACTACTAAACACTAATTCAACATCCTAAACTAGCATTAGTCATTACAAATCCATCAAGCGCATAAGAAATCATTATGAACATATCCAAATACCCATTTAGCTCACAACAAAGCTCCATTTACCCATCTAACAACTTTAAACTTCCATTTATCGATAACAAATAATTCATCATTGCTAAGTATCCCAATAATGTTTTGATGATTAAAAATATATATATATTAAAGTTTACTAACAAGTTCATCTAAGTATGTAATGAAAAGTGTTACAAACTCAAGTGTGGAAAGAATCATGCACAATTGATGGAAGCAAAATCAATTTGGCTCAAAATTGGAACTCTTAGGATCAGAATCAGAATAGAAATCAAATTCTAAATTCTAAAGATCAGAGTTGGAATAACTTCAAAAACAATTAGAATAACTTTAGAAACAATCAGAATCACTATAGAAACAGTTGAAACTAGTTAGAATGTAGTCAAAATAGCAAAATTAGAATTCATATAATAGTAAAATCAAAATCCATAGAACAAATAGAAACAAAATCTACAAAACAGTAGAATTAGAATCAACAAATCAAAATTAGCAAATCAAAATCTAAAGCACATTTTAAAAGCACGAATTAGAAACATTTTTATCATTGAAGAAAAGTTATTGTTGAAGGGTAAACACTGTAGATTAGATATATTTTAGTGATATATATATATAATCATATGAATACATTTTCAAATTACAATAGATAAAAGAGATATTCATGGAAGGAAGTAAATATGAAATATTTTACAACAACTACTTCATATTAAAGTTTCAAAGGTGATTATGTAAGGAATTGGACAAGATTAAAGGAGGGACGTCAATAAGAAACAATGAAAAAGAGAAATTGTGCAAACGGGTTTTTCTAATATTAATTTATAGAAATATTGTACAAAAACTTGAGGATCTACAATCCTCGTTTGAATTGCTTGCTTTTTCTTAAGTGGATTGTAAGACTATTTGAAAGAATAGTGTAGTGACTTTATAGATTTGCATTACTTTTGTGGTAAGGAATAGAGAGGCAAGCCTAGAAGGCAAATTTAGAGCTGATAGCATGTGACATATCATATCCATCTCATCTTGATTTCTTTTAAATAATGGAATATATCAGTGTAGAAGACTAAATCCCTAGCTATGGGCTAGAAGAGAGAACTGACTCATGAGGAAGAGCTTCTATAAATACTTACTTGATTTTCTTATCCTTCCTCTATTTAATTATATAAAATTTATTTATTTTAATTTCAACTACAAGATTTAATTAACTACTGCCAATAATAATTAAAAAGGGTAAATTTATAAAATTTGAAAAAGAACTATAAAGTCTTAAGTAATCAATTTACCCCCATTTTAACTACTAATTGCGACCAACACTCTTCGTCAAATAACACACCTAAACATCAATAAATATAAATATCAAGTTTTAAACACCACATTCATCATCCTACACTAACCATGCCACCACCAACATTCGTATCTCAAGTTCAACACTCCAAATATCAAATTAAACACCAATTCACCACCAATACATCAGTTAAACTTAATCTAAATACTTACCTTGATAGTAGCTCTTCCAAAACAATTTATAACCAACCCACTTTGACCTCCTAAAAACCCCCCAACTCCTTTTGAACTTGAATTAACACTTGAAATCAAAGAATTAACACCTAATTACTATGTATAAGCCTATAAATCACTAAAAGTTATACAACAAATGCAAGAATCATCATCAAATCTTTAAATCAAAACTTACCTCCAATATCAAATGAGCTCCACGCCATCTATGGTAGTTCCACCTTGTAAATTTTACAATTAAGCACGTAAATTAACATTTTAAACTATAAATTAAAGGATACTAATCACTATACCTCAAATCTAAGCTATAAATCAAAAATTCAATTAAAGATACCAACCAATACCAAATGTGTGTTACAACTGAAAATGAATCTCCACTCCAACATCTTGTTCTTCACAATTTAACTTCCAATCCTTGATCAAAAACTAGATGGAGTTACACTGCAATTGAAATTTCACCAATCTTCAACTTGATTTTAAATTGAACTAGATTACTCGCCTAATTCCTCTTGAGATCTTAATTTCCTTGCTCTACACTAGTAATAGTTCTCAAATGAGATTGAATTAGCTACAAAAAGATAAAAACTCACTTAGATTCCATCAGAAGCTCACAAATTTTACTTGAGGAGAGAGAGTGTCATGTGGTGTTAGGGAGAGAGAGTGGCCAAGAGCTTGAGTGTAAGATGGAGGTGAATTTAAGAGGTTAATTGAATCTAGACTATTCTTATAAGCTAATTACATGTCTAATTTAACCATTATTGAATTTAACTTAATTTACTTAAATACCCTTCCTCACTAACTTAAGCTTGAGGATAAATATGAAATCCTAATCTTAAAATATCTAGTTTAGCTAATTACACTAATACCCTTGCTCCTTATTATTATTTTAAGGTCAAATTAGTAATTTGATTTTCTCAAAAAAAAAATCAATTTGATGCTTAGAATACCTTAATTCATTTCCTTGACTTTAATTTATGCATTTACTAAATTTAGAATATTACAAATAACAACCTAAAAATAGCCTTGTATAAGACATTACAACAAAATATAAGCCTAAAATCTACCCTTTTCAAGGGGTTAGCAACCTTAGAAACAAGTGATAAGATATTGTTGTTTATTCATTTTAGCAAAAATCTGGAAGTAAGAAATTCCTTAGCTGCCAATATCAAGTCTGATCCGATAATATGCCAACGCAACTTTGAAAAACTTCATGGAAAACCCATCTGGGACAAAGGCTTTCCCATTAGCACGTGAGAAGAAAGCAGATTTTATTTTGTCATCACTAAGGGGCATTTTCAGAATCTCACTTGATCTTCATTACATTCCAAGTGATGAAATTTGCAAGACTTGAAAGATCCCTGGACGGTGTAGCATCTTTGAACAAATTGGAGAAGAAATTCAATGTTCCGTTCTTAATGTACTTGGGCATCACCAACGGCTGCTGACCCATCCTCTTTCTCTAGGTAATAGACAGCGTTGTGACTACGATGTCAGATTAATGACTTATAAAAGTAAGGTGTTCTTATCTCCAAGTTTGAGCCATTTCTCCCTTGACTTCTGTTTTAAAAAATTTGCTCTTAGAAGATAATACTCCTTAAAAGCTTTCTCCTCATCAAAAGGGGCACGTCTCCATAGGCAATGGCTTATTGAAGGGCTTTTGACTTCTCTTTAGCTTGCGATGCCCTCGAGGAGAAATGCGAAAATTCAATATGATTTAGGGTGCACAATTCTGCTTTGGCAGCTTAAGCTTAGACACCACTTGGTACATCTTAGGGCTACTAATTTGTGTTTTCCACACTTCCACTACCAAGGGGATTAAATCCTTTGATTCGACCTAAAAATTGAAAAACTTCAAAGGCACGATGTGCTTAGGCTTTTAAAAATCTATAAGAACTACACCAATAGCATGATTGGAAAGTAAAGCTAAAAGAAATTTGCCACCCAAAGAAGGAAACTCACCCAACCAAGGTTGGTTCACTAGGATATGGTCAAGCTTATGAAGAATGGAATTATCTCTTTGTTTATTCGACCTAGAGTATAAATCGCCTACAAATTGCAGGTCATACACTTCAGTCTCGTCTAAAAAGAGATTAAAGCTTACTTATGGAGCCTATAATCCTCACTAACAGATTTTGTGATATTAAAATCACCAAGCACCATTTAAGCTCGGTCTTTAAGGTTTGCAGCAACAGAAGAAAGACAAGACCATAGGAATTCCATAGTCCGAGTTTGAAGTGGACACAAAAGTCGCATAAAAGCCAATATTAATGTTGTTGTTAGTACATAGACTATGAAAGAATTGGAGGGTGCTCCTCTAGGAATTGTATCTTCACATTTTTAGATCCCGACAAACCTAAATCATTTGCCTAATACATGATTTATTGCAAAATGCCAACTGGGACTTTATTTGAGATTTCACAAAATCTTCATTTGATTGGGTAATTTGAGTTTTCAAAAGTCCCATAGGAGATATACCATTTCCAGTGACATTTTCTTCACATTAGCGCAATTAATAAGGTCACCTAAGCCCTTGACATTCCAACAAGCTAAATTCATCAAAAGGAATGGGAGAAGACCCAAAAAAAAAAAACAAACAAACAAACAGAAAACAAAGCCGCATCTGCTATGCTGCCTTGAAAAAAAGCCTTTTCTCTTCCCACCCAAGGAGCTCCGATTGTCCTTATTGCTCTTAGAACTAAAGATGCAACTAAAGCAAGTTCAAGAGAGTTTTGTAAAATCTGAACTCACCCCAATACCCTATAGGGTTTCTCAAGAACCCTATAAGCATTTTGTATTTAAACTTAGAACCTTCCCTAATATAAGCATTTTGTATTTAAACTTAGAACCTTCCCTAATAAGGGTTTTAATTACTTGGAACCTACCTTGTTTACAATTTTTTTTTTTCAGTTCTACTAATATGGACAATATTCCCTTTGTATTTCTACTATAGGCTAAAGCAATTAACAACTTAGAAAAGAAAATGAAATGTGAAGATTCCAAAATGAACTTCCATCCTTGCTAAGAATCAAACAAGAGGAAGTTATAATTTTATATAAATCTATCAAGAAAAAACTAAAGGGAAGCATCATAAGTGACACTAGCATTAATATTAATATCAACATATATGATGGTCATAAACATACACCCATATGAAAATCATAAACAACCTCACATTTGAAAATTTCATAAACAACATCACGTATGAACTATCATTGTCTTCCTACAAATTGGAATAAAGACATTTGAGTAATGGATAAAACTAATGAAAAGACTCCTTGAGTGTGCATGTTTGTCATCCCATGTCCAATTGTCCATAAAAAAATATAATACAATAGAGTAACCACATGTATCATCACTAGCCCTTAATCATCAAACTTCATATGTCATTCTTTTCTTCAATTATCTCCATACCTACAAGGACAAAAAATATATATATAAATTAAAGTAGATAAAATGGCAATAGACAATTGCTTCATTAGTAAAGAAAGCCAATACTGTGTAATAAAAATATTACATCTTTTTTCACTTGATCTCCAACTTTAAGTACACATCAATACTACTATTATATCTGAATTAAGCTAACTTCTATACGAGATAATTATCCATCCACTAGTACTAAATGTAAATTCAAAAGCAACTTTGGAAACAGAAACAATTAATAAATCCCTATCTATTTGTTGCAATGTAGGATATTTGATTCCATTCAATTTCTACCAGCTAAGGATATTAAAATTATCAATCCAAGACAACATAGGCACTTCTAAATAGTGGCCTAACTCTGATTTCACCCTACCATTAGTAATAATCGTGCTCAAGTATTGCACCAAGCTTGATTTTCTCATTGAATCAATAGAAGCACCATCACCACCTATTGAAGGAACCATAGAGGTACTTACACTCTTACTATAGCTAGATTTAATATGCCTTGAGCAATTGATAGCAAGTGTCCTCAACATTTTGTATCTCAAATGAAGCAGTCACTTCATAAACAATAGGAAACATAAATTCTACAACCTTCATCTTAAAACATGAATTCAAAACAATATAGGCAGCCATAATAATATGCATATCACCCCAGTATTTTTCAAACTTCTCATACATTCTATCACCCATTATACTACTATTCATATCAAAAGATTCATTCCGATCAATCAAGACTTCCCTAATTTCAAAAACTTTCTCAAAAATAGTAATTTATAGTAGATATCGAGTACAAAAAAAAAAAAAAAGATTAGTTGCCTCATAAAATATGACCAACTTCTAAATTTCTTCTGCTGACTCTCAATCTTTATTTATGAGAAGACTTTTGTAGTATCTATCCATATGTTGAACTTTATAGAAAACTTCCCCGTATTTAATGGTTGTGAAAAGCATATCACATGTGGAATTCCACCGGGTCTTACAATCTTAACAAAGCTTCCTATGGTATAAAATATTTAGCTACTTGCATGCCTTTGCAAATTTTTCCACTAGTAACAGTATCACTGACCAAAATGTGAAACCGTCACGAATCCTCTCTATTACTTTTTCTATTATAGCTATGCCTTCATTAATAGTTAAATTTAAAATACACATAACAATGCATATATTTCCACGAAAAAAATAATTCATCTCGTCATAGTTTCAACATCAAGGTTGACTACGCGACATCATTTGTTAAACAATTATCTATAATTTTTTTATCTAGACTCCATTTCATTAATGAATTAAATAAGTAATTACTTAAAATCCCATTCCTATTTGTATATAGAGTTGAAACATATACAAAACTACATTAAAAAATATATAAAAATTGGGTTTTTAATGGATCTTGCTGATCGGGTACCCAATAAGACCCACCCACCTGCTTAGAACAAGAGCCACCAGCCGAGCCCCTTAGACGAGTGCTAGAGGTGGGAAGACGGCAAGGAGTAGTTTTGGCTGACTGGTCATTATCCATTTGGTCCCTCAACGAGTCTTACAAGAACAGGCAGGGTCTGATCACCACTGGGGATAGACAAGGGAGAAGTCGAAAGGCCCATCTTTGTGAGCTTCTTGCTAGCCAATAAAAATTATAAATAAATTAATTTTCACACCACCCTATCTCAAATAAACCAATCACAGATCGAACCTACACTCTTTTCTTTTTCTTTTTCTTTTTTGTCAATATTTTCTTATGTGTCAACTATCAGGCACTCTAGCTCTTTTATTTCCAACTTCGAGTAGTGCATGGAAAGCACTTTAAAATTGCCCGATTAATGAAGAAATTACATCCTCAGCACTGTTAAAAGCGTTGGTAAATTTGGCCCAAAAACAAGTAAAATATTAAGGTAAACGAATTCCTACCTAGTTGTCCTTCCAAGGTGTCTTCAATTTTTCTTTTTTTAACATGCATTAAGAAGAAACTAACTAATGTGATGAAGCAAGACACTCGCTCTTTACGACACATTCACTGTGTTAAATGAATCCCACAAGTGTGATTACCACAAAAGATTCATCATGTACATGTCCACATGAAACACAGCTAAAACAATGTTGTGGAACAAATACTCTTACGAGACACGTTACAGACCACCACCCACCTTCACATGGAGCATAACTTCCTGTCCATTTAACACAAAAACCCTACGGGCCAAAACATAAAACAAAAAAAGCACTGAAAATTTAATAAAAGAATCAATGAAGAACTTTGTAAAACAAATGACAATGTGTCAACCCCAGCCCTTTGTTTTTTTTTTTCGTATATCTACAACATTCCCATGATACACAATTATCATACCATCAAAAATTTCTTTGCTTGCCCTTGATTTATTGTGAAGATGACGACGATAAACCCGGAAAGCATCCAGCTCCAATAACAAATTCCTTCTACAGCTTCATGACCATCCTTTAGTAATATGTTTACCTAAGAACCATTATACATGTACCTCAGTCACAGTCCAACCCACAAATTTCCAACACAGGACCGTCTCTCGACACGAACGGGTTGATTCGGACCCACATAAGGGTTAAAATGGAGGCAAGTAAAATCGACCACACCAAAATAATAGTCGGCATTCTGTCTTGTTTTCCAAGCAATCCCTTGAGGAAGGGGTACAAGTGGATGATAACCCATAAGGCAAAGAATAGCCTACCAAACAAAGGACCCCATGAATCATAACCATTGTTGATGGCATCCGAGACACCAACCACAACACCGACAATATTTATGATCAGCAGGGTCATTGGAGGGATCAATAGGGATGTCCATTTGAAGAGATAGAGTTCTGAAAATTCTCCATCATCTGCTCCTTTGGAGGTAACGGTAAAGTTTGTGTCAATTCCAGCAAGAACCTTCAACAAACCTTGGAAGAGAGCAAATAGATGCGATGAAACACCACCAATCACCCAAAACTGCTCATTTCTCCACCAGTCATCTATTCCAACACCTCCCCACTGCATCTCAAGGATACCAGTAGCAGCAATCGATATGAAAAGAGCCATAAAGATCAGACTGGCATAGTTGCTAATCTGCAATCATAAGGTACACACGAGTTAGAAAAATCAAAATCAGAAATTCCAAAGTTTGCCAGAAAAGTTACTTCAGAAAAATGAATCGAGAAGGACACAAATCTTACCTCAGGAACAATAAATTTGCCAGTGAGAAGGCATATGGCAGGCAAGGTACAGTATACAAGCAAAGGAATGGACGTCCATGGGTACACAACAGAGTTTATGTATGAGAATCTTTCCAACCATTTCAGACCACCACCATAGCCATACCAGATAGGACAGTGTCTGCTCAAGAAAATTTCAACTGATCCAAGAGCCCATCGAAGAACCTGGTGCAGACGATCTGATAGGTTAATAGGAGCTGATCCCTTAAATGCAGGTCTCTTTGGAATGCAATACACGGACCGCCAACCGTGGCAATGCATCTTGAATCCCGTCAAGATATCTTCAGTCACAGAGCCATAAATCCACCCAACCTGTTGCATAGATAAACAATCTCATATTAATTAAATGGTTAATTGAAATTAGCACATTTAATTCATCAAGTTCTCAAAGCATGTTTACTTACTTCTTTTCCCCATTCGGTCTTATCTTCGTAACCACAACTAATTACTTGGATAGCTTCTCTTAGTAGAGCTGCAGGGCTAGCTTCACAAGGAACTCCACCATTTTCCAGCAGTGTAGAAGCTACAAAAACGGGGGATTGCCCAAATTTCTTCTCCAATTTCATCTGATTTACGTCAGCTGGTTTCTCCTTAATTGCTTCTGCTGCAATATGGCATATTTGTATGCTCATTATGTTTACTTAAAATGTCATGAGAACTAATAATGTCAAAACAGTTCATTAAATGAGAAATCTCTTTACCTTCTACTCCTCCTTCAATATTTTCAAGCGCATGTATCTGCTTAGATGCTTCCCTGTTCTTTGTTTTCTTGCTCTTCTCCTTCTTTGCCTTGCCTTTCTTCTTTCTGGATCCACAGCAGAAACAGCACCACTTTGGCCAACAGTTGCAGGTCTTGCTAGGAGGCTTCTTCTTGGCAGGAGCATCAGTTCCATAAAGTGCCTGCCTTCTGAAAACACACCCAGTACCAACATAGATAGGCCCTTGAAGACCATCTAACCCCTTCATGTTGATCTGTTTTGATTTGAGGAGTTAATTTTTGGGGTAATAAAGAGAAGGGGATGGGACGAAGAAAATCTCTAGAATGAGGACTTATACTTACATCAAAGAAGACAACATTCCGATTTGAATATCTATCATGACGATCAATCCCATCAAATCTTTGAGGAAATTGAACGTAGCATACTTTCTTCCCTGACTGCGGGTCCATCATGAAACACATAGCTTCTCTAAGTGCTTTGCTATTGTTGATATAGTGATCACAGTCCACGTTCAAAATATAAGGGGCATTGGAGATTACTGCTGAGACACGAATCTTGAGATTTGCAAGAGAAGATGATCAATCATCAATACATCACTTCAAATAGAAGTGCTCAAATTTAGGTAATAAAAATGAAAATCAATTATCAGTTAAGACAATGAGACCCTACCAAGGCATTCATGGCACCAGCCTTTTTGTGATGATCAAATCCAGGTCTCTTTTCACGGGAAACATAGACTAGACGAGGCAATTTATTTTTTTCAACATCACGGGCACCAGTATGACCAAGGAACACCTGCAGCAGCAAAAACCCTTGAGTAAATAAAACAAATTAAGATGGCTATTTGCGACCTCTGCAATGTACGTAAAGAAAACACGCTTATTGTATTAAGCATCCTTGACAGCCATCATGCAGACCTCACTACCGTCCAAGTAAATTAGTATGGGAGTTGATGATAATTATCCATGAGCAATCTTAATAGAGAAATGGTGTTGAAAGACACAGAAGACCACCTTGTGAAGAATAATTGTTGAAAGACACTGAGACCACCTTATACATCATAAAACATGCTACAATAAAATATTTACATCTAGACAAGCAAAAAGATGGGTATATCTCTGAGTTGGTATCCCTATAAAGGAACATACAGTTAACTTTAACCAAACAAAAAGCATGTAAGATAATTCTAAATGCCTGTGTACTCAGCTGTGGCACTGCTCAATCTAAAAGCAACCTACCTGAATCATGCCAGGATGATCACGCACATTGTTTCCAGGCCATGGGGTCCCATCCTGCATTGTCCAACCTTCTTCAGGAACCTTCTGTGCCATTGCAACCAATGAGTTTATCCTAACCTTGAATTCCTCATACTCTCTCTGCACATTAACAGAGTCATGATAAGTCAAACAAGAACGATGCCCATATAGAATAACGCCAGCATGTTTCAAGGAATAAGAGAAAATGGCATTGAGTCTCTTAAATCCAGGAGAAAAAGTCTCTGAAGTCCTCAATACCTTCATGGCACGCCTCTCCCTCACAAATGCAGGATCAACTTTGTTCTTCAAATAGTCCATCTTTTGCGAGAAATACCACTCTGGGGCCCGAGGCTCAATATTGAACTTTTTACAGAATGGAACCCACTTTGTAGCAAACTCAGATGTCTCAGAAAGAGCTTCAAATGTGAGCATAGCAGCACCATCATCGGAGACATAACATGAGACTTTGTCAACTGGGTAATCAACAGCAAGGATTGAAAGAACAGTGTTTGCAGTGATAAGTGGAGGCTCTTTCATGGGATCCACTGTACTCACAAATATATCAACAGCAGCTAATTCAGATGGTTTCCCTTCTCTTTCATACCTGCAGTTTTACATTCCCATGTAAGGTAAATTTGGACATCACAATTATCCAAAAAAAAAAAATTCGGACATCACAGCAGCAAAGAAAATAATGGATGTTATTTTTAGGCAGGTGCATGGTATCATAGGCAAACATAAAGCATTCATATGGACAAAAGAAAACACAAAATAAGTATAATGAGATAACAACCATTGACCAGTCACATACCTAAGAGATAGACGATCAAGGTATGTTTCTCTGACTATTGGGTACCATTTGGGGAACTGATCCAAAATCCAAGACACAGCAAACCATACTTCGCATATAACTGAGGTCAACCACAAGCCATATGCATCAGGAACTGGATGGAGGACTCTATAATGGAAAAAGAGGCCAAGAATCACAAGTCGGAGAATAATTATCAATCTGTATGGATTGATCTTGCTAGAAGGAATAGATAGCTTCCTCGAAAGCGGTTGCCTGCCTTCATCCATCCTGATAAGTCAGAACAAACCAAACCAATAAGCAAATGAAAGGAGGAGCAAAAGGGAGATGGAATAGAATCATGCATTTCGTACAAAATTTGTAGGAGAGACAGCACAAAACACAACAAAGTTTACAAGGCAACCAACTCACATTGGCAAATCAGGATCATCAAAATCATCTCCATCAAAGTTTCCACCATCATTTCCTCCTTGATGTTTAACCACCTGAAGTTTATCATTCTGCTTTCTCTTCCACTCCTCCATTCTATTCTTCCATGCCACACTTCCATAGCCATAAAGTGCAACATTTTTCTCAGGAGCCATGGGCCTAGCTTGCACTATGATATCCAAAAACTCCAGTCAATTTCAGAGGACATTAATCATCAAAAACAACAATGCAGATTTCATCACTAAAATCGTCAAATTAATAACAAACATTTCACAGAAGAGACTCACAAGGATTAGATGAATCAGGAAAAGGCATTGGATGAACTCTGTTTCCATGACCAGAGACAGGTGGAACAATAAGAGCATGCTGATCAGGTGAAATCTCCGGATACTGAAAAGGTGCATTCACAGGATTATGCATATAAGTTTACAGGAAAATGAGAAATACAGAAAATAAGCAAAAGAAATACCTCCTCGCCATATGTCAAGAGAGGAATCTGAGAACTGAGAGGAGAAGCATCCAACTCCGAAGGGACTCCAGCTGCATTGGCATGTCGACCGGTATTAAGATGTTGAGAGAGCATCTTTTCTGCAACTTGCTGTGAACCCATAGGGTCGAAGTTTGCATAGTCAAACTCTTTGTCCAAATCATCAACATCATCTTCATCTTCATCACCTTCAACCCTGGGACTGCCTGAAAATAGAATTTTTCAGTGAGAAAAAAATTTAGGAAAATCATCATAGCATGGTGCATTTATAATGAGGATTTCACATCGAAGAATGCATAAAGAAATGTCACCTTTCAGGCGCTTGTATCTTGTTTTGCATTGAGGACAGGCCTGATTTCCTTCCCTTCTCTCATACTCGTAGCAAGGCCTACAAACAGGGAAAGCACATTCATTGCAAGCAACAAAGAGCTCTCCATCTGCTGTTAACTCAACTTCATCTCCACAAATCTGGCATATTTGACCGCTCAATTCCTTTACCGACTTGATCTGAATAACAAAAAGGGACAAAAAATTAGAATTTTGTTAGACCACACAGATAAAAACTACTAACTTCCGAAGTTAATGGCTACCCTGTCATAATATTGCCAAGAAAAATAATCAACTATGAAAAAACTCATGAAAGAACATCGTTCTACCCAATCCAACGTGCATCAGCCAGTGAATGCTAGCAATAGAAATTTCCGGTACCGTCAACTAGAAAAGTACATTGAAGATGACGACATAGCAGTATCAACTACAGTTCACAAAACATTTACAACTGATCAGATCGACAAGAACCACCCGCATTATAGTTGATTATTCCAGGGCCTTATTCTAATGCATCAAATAGGACTTTATCATCTTCACTAGACGGAAAGTTTCCACTTCACACTATATTTACCCTGAATCCTAATTACAACGAGCAGATCGACTGAACAAACAACCATCTACCTAAAGGGCAACGCCTTGCAACAATGTCCCCACTAAAGTACAGTCCAAAATCCTATCCACTTCATACCAAATACAAAAACCTAGCGCAATCAAAATTTACAAATTCTCCAATTATCATTCCCAAAAAACCGACTGAATATTTATTTGAAGTTTAAATCACATATCATTGTCCTAAATGTTAGCTAATTAAGCTTAAGATTAGTCTAACAACCTCTGAAACTAAAAAAAAAAAAAAAAGGAAATAAAAAGAAGAGGAAAAACTCATGACCTCTTGTCGTACACCAAAACAGTACTAAAAAACATAAAATAAAATTTAATTCGAGTTTTAAAAAAATGACATACATCTGATGCCTAAAATCAAGTGAATCCAAAACAATGCAAACCCCAGATTTACGAATCCAAAAGTAAAACCAGAAACTTTTGCCCTAATTTCCCCCATGCTAAACGTATATCATTAAAAGCAATTGTACTAAAAAAAATTCAAAACAGGAAAGGAAAGAACGACTTGACTTACTCTTGAACTTTCCTCTGCATTGATAAGAACAAACTCATTCCTATTGTGAGACCCGGCAATGAGTCGACCCCCAGTATTCATAGTGAACTCGAAGCCCCACACTCACTGAGTCAACTCACCTCAACTCGAAACTCAAAAATGACAACTAAAATCCTCAGACCAATCTCCAAAAACCCTGATCTTGCATTGCCATAAAACCCACGAAAACCCTACACTCGTTCAGTGTAACAAAGCGATCTAACGACAAAAGATGATGAAAAAAAAACCGAACTTTATGTTAGAGTGATGCTAATTTTCACATGTAACGTGTGGATATTTATGGGTTTTGGAATTTGGGTGATGGGTTTTGGTCCTTTCCGTGAAAAACAAGTGCAATGGGTAAATAGGTCTGTCTTTGAAAAGACTCTCTCTCCTCTCTTCCTCTTCTTCTTCTTCTTCTTCCGTGAAATGGGTTTTGTTCCTGGATCTAAATCTAGTTCAGTGTGCAGTGCAATGAAGACTCCTTTTTGGAGAGAGAGTGAGAGAGAAACGTGGACGGGTCGCGTAACAGGGAAGATGGAGAGAGAAAGAGATATTGTGCGTGAGTGTCCGTGTGTGTGAGAGAGAGAGAGTGTGTATGTGTGTTTGTATAAAGTGTTATGTGAATGTGAATCAGAAGAGAGAGAGTTAAAAGTCAGAGAGAGAGAGGGAGAGGTAGAGGTGGGGACCACACGATGTGGTGGTGGCTCCTGGTTGTTTTTTGTGTCCCCCCACCGGAGTTGGTGAAGCGTTCGTACTCTCACTCTCTCTCTCTCTCTCTTTTTCCTTTTTTTTTATGGTTCTTTGTTATTCTATTGGATTTGTTAGGGTTTTTCCTTCTTCTATTGAAATGGAAATTGAAAAGATAATTCTTTTTTTTTTTTTGGGATTTACGGTTTGATGAAAATAAATAAGAGAGAGAGAGAGAGAAGGAAGCGGTGGTGGAATGGAATCTGATAGTGTACTGAAAGACCTGAAAGATCTACTTACCGTGTGGATACAGAGAGAGGGGGAGGTGGGAAATAAAATTTTCAATGAGGACAGAGAGGGTTTCTTTTTTTTTTATTCGGGTCTTGCAAATATAATGGTTTTCCAGTTTGAGGCGCCAGTCCTCATGTCCTGCTGTGTTATAGAATATTAAGTATAGCTGTCGGTGGCTACCAAAGTCATGTGTGTTGTCTCAATTTTTACTATAATGTCCATACCATACTATAATAATTATTAAAAAAAAAAAGAAGAAGAAAACATCACACTTTGCCCATTTCTTGGTTTTTCTTTCTGATCTATGTTTTTTATGGGTTTTTTTTTTTCACAAAATGACACCAAAAAAGGGATTATACTCATGATTATTAAAAGGTTTTGGTTTATTATATTCTTTTAGATATATATTTTATAAAACAATTTGGAAGTGAGTGTTGAAATGCTGACTGTTTTCTCAAGCACAAATTTTATTTAATAGAAGGTTAAAAAAAAAAATTAAGCTTTTTTATAAGATGGAATTAAATAGTTATTTTTTAATTTATAAATCTATCATTATAATTGATAAATAGTTTTTTCCATGAAACTTCAATTGTTTACAAATAAAAAAGTTACAATTCTTTCATCATTGGATAATTATTTCTTATTTTCTTATATATTTTCATACTCTACTAGTGAAACCTTAGTACCAAAGCAAAGTTATTAATCAGAATAAGGGTATGGAGTATATCTAAATATGTTTTTAATCTATTATTTTGTTTAGATTATTATAAATAACTCATAATTTAAGAGTATCCATCTTAATAATTGAGGTATTGATTAGGGTCATTTAAATAATCAAATGATCCTCATTAAAAAGAGATGAAAGAAAAAGGTTTTTAACTGGTTGAAACAATAAATTACCCATTAAAAAGAAAAACAATAAGCCATGTATTTTATTTTATAACCCCTTAAGTGTTCGGATTGCTTTATTGGGGATTTCCCTAATTGTGGGTTTCTGTTAAAAGGGTTAATGGTTGGCTTTTTTCTGTGTAATAGGGTGTTGGTGGAATTGTTTTAATCGATGTGATTGAATCCTTTGATTAGATTAAATTATTGGAGGGGACTTTTGGCCTCACTCACAATCACAAAAAGTCACTGAAAAAAGTCACGGTTTTGATCGGGAAGCAAAGCAAAGAATCCAGAACAGCTTAGCAAGTGGGATTTTATCATTACAAAAGAAAAAGAGAGAGAGAGAGAGAGAATAAAATAAAATAAAAAGTACAGTAAAAGTGAAATCAAAGTAATGAAAAACAGCTAATGACATAACATAACGATACCAAAGAAAACAAAACGCGTAAATTGATTATAATAATAATAATAATAATAATAAAGCATTAGATAGAGAAATTAGAAAGAAGACAACACACATGAACATGATGTGTTGTCCTGAACCCGCGTGAGCAGATCCTAATTCCTAGGTCTTTGTATCGCCATATATATATATATTACTCTTCGAGTCTGGGCGTTTCGTGTACGTGCGGGCTGTCGCAGTTTTGAGTTTTGACTGTTAAGTTTCTTCATTGACTATTTGCCTGCTGTAAGCTTTTTTAGGGTAAATTGTTGAAATATATACTCACCCAACGCTTATGTAATATATATTTGATAAAAAAATAAAATAATTGTCGAAATACCTACATCGAACCCTAAAAAAATTATGAATAAATTTGTATGAAAATAACTAAACTAATATGGCCATTGTAATACTTAAAATCATAATTGTTAAAATCGCCATTTTACCTGAAATTGAATAGTATAAAATCGGTAGAATCAGTAACTTATAAAATCATATATCTAAACTCATAATTATATCAAAAAATTATATTTAAATAATTTTTCTTCCATTTTGATTATGAAAAACTTGATAAAATTACAAACTCGTAAAATCGTATAATTAACTCGTGATTTTAACAACCATACTTGAAATATGGAATTAATGGGAATTTGAATTTAATTATTGACTCAATTAAATTTTCATCTTGAGCAAAACTTAAATTGGAAACTATATTAATATAGACTCATAAAAAAAATTTACATTAATGAATTAATATAAACAAGGAAACCAAATAAGTCAAAAAGAAAAAAATGTTAAAAAGATTTTATAATATAGAACTCACATAAACCCATTTTATATATAGGACAATCCACTCCAATACAATGAGAAAGAAAAAAAAAAAAAAACTCTTGCTATGCTTACCATAGTAAAAAAGATTAATTAATTGATATACGCTATATGTTAAATACACACAATATGTAAATACCAATAAAATTTTGATGTGTGTAATAATAAAATGGGTAATTTACGTAACAATTACCATCGTATTTTGCATAATTTATGTATATATATATATATATATATAATATATATCAAAATCTTATTGATATTTATATACTATATGTATATAACATGTAATATATATTAACCATTGAGTATTTTCTCTTATAATCTCCAAAACCACTCTACTTAAGTAAGTTAGGGTTCAAAGGTGTAAAAACTATTTCAATTTATCATTACTAGGCTTTATGTGGCAAATCAAGATAATTCAATGAAATCAAACTTTAGGAGTAACATATAAAAAAACTTTTACTTTAGAGATAAAAACTTATTGGGATAGGAACAATGAAGATAATAGAATTCATACAAAAGTTAGAGATTCAAATCATAGATGTAATGATGAGATAATGAAACCTATTGGTAATATGAGATCTTACTAAAAGGTTAGTTTCTCTATAATTTCAATCAATAAAAATAATTAATAATAAAATATAAAATTTAATTAAGTGATAAAAACGCCTTATGAGATCATAAATCAAGGCTATAATATTTAAACTCATAAAAGATTCACAAGTAATTAAAACAAATTAGAAAGCACACTAATTGGTAAAACGCGATTGGCTTGTCGGGCATTTTGATCTTGTTAACAACCAGGTCAACCACAAAACAAACCTACTTGGCTTAAAGTGTCACTTTGTCGACCATGTGCTTAATTAGGCTAACATAGCTTGTGGAAATCTATAATTTATTAGTTAAAATAAGTTCTAATTTAATTTTTTTTTTTTAAAAAAAAAAAGCTTTTAGCTGGAAATATAATGTATAATGTGGGATGATTGTGTTTGGTGTCATTTTCTAGTCATGGGTAGGTGGAACTTATGTTGTGAAACTTTGAATCAATAAGACCCACATTTTTCAAAAGTAACTCTAGGGACATGCTTTATATTTTCTAAAAATGATATTTAAAATTTGCTCTGAACTTTTAAAATAATTCATAGGATTCACTCAATACTCTTAGAACTGACTCTATGGATCACTCTTAGAACTAACTCTAAGGATTAAATGGATACATTTTTTTAAAAGCTAATTTTAAGATTTTAAAGCTCTAGAAGTTAAGTCTACACTTTTAAAACCAACTATAAAGAGTTCATGGGTTCACACTTTCAAACTAACTTTATGTAATTGATAGATTTACATTTTTTAAATGGTTTTAATGGTTCGATTTCATGTGCTTTTTATAGTGAATTTCAAAGATAATTATTTGAACCTAAGTGCATGTTGATTAGTACTAGTTCTTTCATGTAGAAATTTTAATCATGTGTGGTTTGGTACATGTATGCATTTGCAAACAATATAGACTTCTTGATAGGCATTTGCTCATCCCTTTCGTAGGACGTATTTTAAGGTGGATAAGTATTTGAACTTGAAGATTTAAAATTGCGAGACTGAGCCTTGTATGGCCTTATTGAGCGGCGAGCACCTTACCAAGCAACAGAACAAATAAGGGACCGGCCATGCACTTTAATTTAGGAGGTGGCAATTTAAAAGGAAAAAGCTAACGAGCTTTATAAGATATTTGTCAAGATATTATTTTTTTTTAAAAAAAAAAAGAACTCCTTGCCATTTAATTCAACTTTTGTTTTTTAACTATATAATCAATGCTAAAAAGTGAGAATAATTCCCTTTTTAAATTATTAACAAATATCTTAGAGAAAATATTAACAATAGCCATTATAAATACATTGCATTAACTCCTTTATTTCTAATCTTATATTTATTTATTTTCTATTTTATGCAATTGTATTTTTTTTCATCAATTTTATTGAGGGCAAGATAATTCATGCAAGGGTTTTATTTTTTTCGACCACATTTTTTGAGATTTTGGGTATAAGTGCTAAAAAATAAAGGAGTTAATTGCACATGAAAAAAACATATATATATATAAGAAGTTACATTTGTATTTTATCCATGTTTTTTTTATGTAATTTACAAATATAAATGTAACTTACGGCCAAAAGAAATACAAAGGTAACTGTATAACATTTACAATTTATTTTATTAAGATCTGAGATCCAAATTATTATTTAGTTATATAATAGGTTAGTTTTAGTTGATAGTTGATGATGGTTTACCTTAGTATTAGATATGCTGAAGCATGACCATACCCAACTGTTGTATTTTAATGGATGCATTTATTGTAGTTGAATTGTTGTTTTTCTTTCTCTTTCTCTCTCTCTCTTTTTTTTTTTTTTCTATTTTATTGATCAAATATTAAGTGCAGGTGCAATGTTGTCTACATGACAGCAACAATTATACTAGCATTTATAATTCTAAGTTGTTAGCAAGTCTTTTCACCCTCTTAAATTCCATGCATAATATAACAATTCAACTTAAACCTAGATTCCATTCCTAAAAGCTCCTGTGATTGATATTTTTTTATGGAATAAGTGCATTATATCATACGTTTTTCATATATTTTTTCGATTTAATTCCTTTTTTGTTTTTATTTTGAGATTACATTTAGAATTGCTTGAAGTAGATTTTACCTCTGATTTAATGTTCCCTTTAAGAAACAAGAGGAAACAACTTGCTTCAAGTTAGGCATGTATGAATAGTAATTTTTTTCTAGAGATGAATGAATAATGGGAAGATTCCAACAATATTTGAAATTATATTTTGAAGATTTAATAAAAGAATCACATGAGCTCTTCTTTTTCACTATATTCTTTTTCATGTGAAAGTTGTCTAAAATGAATTAAATCATTTTCTAAAAAAATCTAGATTTTAAATGTCTTAAAAAGTTTATTGAAAACAATTTTTTTTTCCCTTAAGAAAGGATCTGATATTATATTAGCAATATTACAAGATCCTTACAATAGCTGAGTCCTAAAAAGATATTCCTCTCTGCCTTAACAAAATAAGCATCTTGCAAAACATAAATTAACATACAAATTTAGGACTTATTCTTTTCCATTTTCTCTATGAAATAATTAATAGCTGCTTTGAGAGGAACAAATGACAAGAAGAGTTACTTTATTTGTTTAATTAACGAGGGTTTTCTACCTCTTCAATCAATTAATTACATGGGCAATAAAATGCGAATATGGGCAGCACTTAGTTTGACAAAGTTAATATGAATACCTTTTAGCAAAATATTTCGAAAAAGAAAAAAAAAAAAAACAGTTATAGATATCATTGAACTAACATTATATATATAGGCCAATTTCCGTTTTGCCTGTTTTTGTTTTTATCTTTTTTTTTTTCCAATCTATTATATATTTATTTCATATCTATTTTACATTTATTATGTATATTTATTTATTTTTATTTTTAATATTTTATTATCTAAACATCTATTTCCAAATTAATACCAAAAAGATGGTAAAAAAAAAAGCCCATCAAATATCTCTATTAATTTAATAAATCTAATCAATTTCATCTTCACCATCGAAGTTTCCAGGAATGGCAAAAGATGCATGAAGCAACCCTATTGAAGGGGCCTCCATTGTTGAAACCATCCATTGACTAACCTTTCAACATTCATAAGTCCTCTTTTTCCTAAAAATAGGTCTAGAAAGATTGGGCAGACAAGTTTAGGTGCACACAGATTTACCACAACATCCTGATATCATGTATTTGCCCTTCCCCCTTTTTTAACTCTATCTCATATTTAGGTGAAGGGTAGGTGCCGCCCCCCCAGGGCTCATGTGCCCCCCAAAAACTGTCGGTGGCATAAATTGAATACCCCAAAAGATAGTCCATACAATATATATATATATATATATATTCCCATTGCTCATTGCTCATTGCTTATTGAGCTAAGGAAAACTTCTAAACCATGCTTTTATTTTATAATTATAAAAATTTATCTTTTTCATACATTTATTTTTGTTATAAACATAATCAGTGTTATCAAGTGTTTTATATGCACCCGATGATGAAACCCCCCCTTTTTTTTATTAATAATTAACGATGAGGAAAGATATGTGAGATGTATCTTTTTTTTTTTTTTTTTAATTGGCTGATGTGCCCTACTTCTCTTCTAAACAGCACACTTGACTTCGATTATTGTTATTTTAGAATGACGATCACGACACCCGAGCTTGTCATCTTAAAATAAACCATTAAACAAACTTAAGTTGACGAAAACAGATGGAAAGAAGACATTTAGGAGGGAAAGTTTCGGTGGCAAGAATACAAGATAATAAGAGTTTGTCTTCTTTACAAGAACAAGTCTTCTATATTCTGAATATATTGTATGTTTAGCCAAACAACGAATCCATTCAGTTTAAAAACAATTTAAAAAATTATAAAAATCTCATCAATGCATGTTCTAGTTTGAATTATATACGTGTAATTTATTTCATGGTTCCAAAATTAATCTCAATAATACATGTCATGATTTTTATGTTTATTATTATATCATTCAAGAAGGCATTGATAATTGTTGGTTGAAATATGATAAGAGATACCATTAATATTTGTTAAGATTAAAAAAAAAAATTATACTTTATGTATTTGTTTTTTTTTTTTTTAAATGGTAAGAGATGCCATATGTTTTTACGTAACACTAAAAAGAATATTATTCGATTCAATATACTGATTTTTTTTCCCATAAAAAATTGTTCAAATTAATTAAAATCGAATATTAAAATGGATCAAAAGAAAATAGCTAAAAGAAAATGAAACAAAAATGTAAAGCCATTGATGAATAAAACACGTGGGCAAAAAGCATGGGCTTTTAGAAACATGATTTCCTCGAAGCATCGACGTTAAGCAAAGGTGAGAACGCATACAATGAAAAAACAATTCGACCAATGACACAACGCCACGTAGCAAAAGCTCCTGTGAAAAGCCACCTTAAACCTTTTATTTCCTTCGAAGTCGAGGATGATGATCATGTCATTATCCCCTAACTAGGGCTAGGGCATAACAATCACGGCCTAAGATATTTCTTCGAATGGAAACAAGCCACGTGGCGAGATACATGTGATGTAGGGTCAAAGAAACAACGAGCAGTGATCGGGTACGTGTAGGACCTTTTAGGACGCCGTATGATTAATGTTGGTTTTAAGTAGTGGGACCCACTAGGGGTGGGCAATAAGTGGTAAGACCGAGTGGAGGAGGATACTGGATACAGCTGGCTAAAGCTAAGCTTTTGCTTTGCTTGGATGGGAAGTGAACTGTGAACCACAAGAATCAAAGAACCCACCGAGTGAGATGAGATGAGACTCGGGAAGCATCTTCGGGCAGACAGTTGTAGTGTAGATTATATAGTACTGTTAGTCTAGATTTCTTTTACTTTTTCTTTATAAATAAAAAAAAAAATCGAATTAAAACCTGTAAATCTATATTGGTTTAAATAATGCATAAGTAAACAATACCATGGTATAGTTAAAATAGACTTGCAATTATTTTTTCTTTTTTCTTTCTTTTTTTTTTTTCTGATTTATAATTTCTTCATAATAGATTTAGATGATGAAGAGGAGGAGAGGAGGAGTCGGAAACAGCTAGCGCCAGCTCGTGTAATTGGAACATATCCTATCCTATTCTATTTACGTATAACGCCTGTTCACGTCATTCATTTCCCTGGCATGCTAGCTAGCATGGCAGATAGCTTTTTCTTCTTTTCTTTTTTATTTTATTTTTATCCTTTTAAGTAAAAATACTAGGGATTTTGGGGGGGGGGCAAATTAATATATGCCATGCTAGGTTAAATGAATACGGGGGATGTTCATCGAATCCTAGTTGTAATATGGTTTCATTACAGAATGATAGGGATATGGTTTCAACTTTGAGAATTGCTTTTTTTACATTTTCATATACAAAATGATATTGTCGTCCAATAAATTACAACCTTTTGTACACTTGTGGTTTGTGAATACGTGGTAGGTTAATCCATGTCATTCGCCATGCAAAGAATCGGTGAATCAAACTGGCTTGACAAGGGATCTTAGGATTTTCAGGAAAATTAATTTTGAGTAGCGATGTAATTTCAAGAATTTATGAAGAATGCTAACATAATTGCCCATAGTATGAAGTTAATTATTTATTTTGTTTTGGTGATTTTATTCGATTTGATTCCTTCGGTTTGTAATGAGTAGTTGACGAGACTTTTAGACAAGGGATGAGCACAAGATGAATGTAGAGACACGGCGGTATTGAAACAAGCAGCCAGATTTCAAACACACTTAAATGGGTAGTGCTAAGTAAAAAACTTGATTCAACCATAAATCAAATTGAATTGAGTTATAATTAGGTTTGAATATTTTTTTTAGATTTTAAAAAATTACAAACCAGATTGAATTGTTTTTTTTTTTTTTTTTTCTGAGGTTAAAAAAGATTATAAATCAAACTCAACCATTTCAAATAGAATCAAATAATGAGAAGTTAAAAAAATTGCGGTGAAAGTCTAGAGAGTATATGACAAAAAAGAGTATTCTATATTATTTATTCAATTCCTAATCTTATGTGATTTTTATCAAATAACTCACTTTTTTTTTATTTCGTATTTTTGCTTATTAATGTAAAAAATCAAAATTACTTATAGTAAAATAATAAAATCTCATTAAATGTAAATTCTTACAAATGGATAGTAGCTAGTAGTCATTGTAATTTAAGTAGAATAAGTTATCTTGTTTCTCCTTGTAATAATGGTTCGAATCTTGTATCAAACCGTATTGAATTATTGTTTTTTATTTTTTTTTGTTTTAAAATATTATGAACTAATTGTATAGTTAAGTTTGATTTAAAAAAAAAGAAGTCAATTCGATTCAGTTTGAAGGGGAAATTGTACCATACTAAACTATGCCCACCCCTATTGGAGAGTATTGTTTTTCACCTTTGACTCTTTGACCTCTTCTTTTCTGACTTTCTTATTCTTTTTCTTCCTCTTCTTCTTCTTAACTGGGAGAACATTGTTCATTATAAGACGAAGGTAGTAATTTTATTGATTGATGAAGTATGGGATGGTTGATGTTAAAAGTAATGTGATTTTATTATTATTATGATTTATTATCTTATTGAATTCTTTTAATTAAAATTTGTACTAAGTGAATTGTTGTAAGAAAACCTTATTTGCATAAACATATCTTAATCGTTTAGATTCTCATAAAAAAACAACTTTTTAATAAAAAATTTCAATTTCACACTTAATTATTACTTGACTATGAAATGAACATTTAACACTAGACTACAGTATATATGGTTACAATTTGTATTGACTTCAATTCATGTTACTTAAATTTTAATTCTAAGATTTAGTATGACGCCTTAGGTCAAAAAGTAGTCAATAATCAAGCTAATAAACATTAATTGGCTTTTTCAACCACTTAGCTTAAAAGTTTTTAATTAGTATTAATATATTATTTACTATTTTGCCTTATATACTACTACTTAACATTTTCTATAATCTATATGAAATTTAATCACACAGGTATCACATCTTGAGTTAGGGTAATGTCAAAGCTAGTAACTTGCACCTATTTTCTTACTTGGATATGCACTCACTTTTAAAAGTTTCTAATAGCAAAATAACATGGAGTAAATGAATAGAGAAGATTTTTTGCTTAAGATTTTTCCTATCAAATAAATGATGTTGGGGACTAAAAAAGAGACATTTATACAAAATTTACTAGTGCATTTAGATGCCATTGCATCCTGAAGGTAGCTTCTCTTAAGATGTTCTAACTAGTACCGATCACAATTTCATCATTATCAATAACTTGCTTATCCACATAAGATATGCTCATTTGGTCTAAAGAAAGGAGTGGTCTCTGCTTAATGAAATCATGCTATCATGATCACCTTGATAGAATTGTAGATCGTTATGCTAGTTCCTTTTCCTCATTTTTTGTGGATAAAAGGGTTTGGAAAATGTTATGGAGTATAGATTGCACCCTAAAGCAGAAACATTATTTGTGTAAACTTTGTAATAATATTTTGGCTACCAACTTAAATCTCTTTTACAAGAAACTTAGGCTAAATGCGTGTCATTTTAGTTGTGGCAAGGATGAATTAGTGAAACACCTATCTCTCTATTGTAAATAGGTTTACCTAATGTGTTTTGAACATTTTAATTTGAGAGTGGATGAATTCAACACATCAAGAATAGATTTGTGGTTATCGAACATCGTCGATAGTAAGACACTTTCAATCGAAGTGATTAAGGACCTATTGGTTTGAATCATAGTTAATCTCTAGTTTATCTATAAGAGAAATGAGTGTATCTTCAATAGAGTTCAAGTAAATCTATCATCGGTGATTAAACAAATAATTATGGAGATAAAACATCTAAAACTAGCATATCAAAGGAAAAAAAAAATACATGTTCGTCAGTTCCCAATAGTAGCGGCAATCATTGAGTTCTCCTACAAAAGAATATATAAAGATTAATTGTGATGGCTCTCTAAATCTAAGATCTCAAAAAGGGGTGCTAATTTTGTGTGTTGAGATGAACATGGGAATCTAATCCAAGCAATTATCTCTATGTTGATAGTGATGTTGGTGAGGAGGAAGTGATTACAACCAAAGGTTTGTTAGCAGCAAGAAATAGGCAATGTTGTCAAGTTGTAATTAAAACAAACTAAAAAAGTGGTCATAAAGTGATATTCACTAGGAAAGTTAACTCATTGATGATTAAAGATTTTGTATTTTTCTTTAATACCAAGAGAAGATAATATTAGTGTTGAAGTTGTTGCCTAAGGAAAAATTGGTATGAGTTGTATTTTTAGGGTTAGTAAGGCCTATCTTAGTTAGATCATTTGCTTTTTGTAGACTAGAACTCTTGTCCTTTGATAGTTTTTTTTAAATGAAGACCCCTGTTTCCAAAAAAAAAAAAAACGGAAAAAAATGTAACTTTAGGTAATTCTTAGGTTTTAGGTTGATTAACAATGGTTTACAATCAAAGATATACATGTTGAATTGGATACTCTAGACTTAGCCAAAAAAAAAAAGAAAAAGAATTGAATACTCTAGACAAATAACGAATAAATAAGGTGATACTAAGTCACCTTATCTTAGCCTCCTTAAAGGTTGAAATCATTGTAAACAAGATCCATAATGCAGTACCTCTATGGACATTACTCTTTAGACAATGAAGATACACAAGACACCATGAGAGTAACCCATCAATTTAGAAAGTTCATAATTTACAAAGATCCTCTAATAAAACCCTATTTAACTTATCGGATGCTTTCTTTAAGCAATTTCAATTGCCTTTTACCTTTCTTCCTATGAAGCTATGTAAGATTTTAACAATGAAGAGGATGTCATTCGCCTCTTTCCTGTTGGGATAAAGCTTGCTTAGCTTGGATGGATTAACCTATCAAGCACATACTAGAGGCTACTCACTAGGATCATGTTAATCACTTTATAGATATTACTACAAAGAGTGATGGGTTCAAATTGTGATAGCTAATTTACATAAAGACTGTTTTGGAATTAAGACTAGTGGAGCTTGCTTCAATGCTTTAGGAACAATTAGATTATGAACAACTTAAGCAATTAATTGTTGTATAGACTGCTTAACAATTAACTAACATTCCCTAAAGAAATTAGAGTGGAGTCGACACTTCTTTGGTGCTTTATTCAAACTAATAGAACAAAGAGCTTAGTATACTTCCATATTCGGTAAATGCTTGACTAAATGAGCCTTTTGTTCTTCCAATAGACCCCTTCTTAGTTCATTTAAACTAAAGGAATATAACATGCTCAAGATTTTTTTGGATGTGGATAAGCTTCTGAAATGTCTATTTATCAACGATTTAGCTCATCAAAATCAGAATTATCCTAATCTCCCATGTTATGTTTTAGGTGCAAGTTTTCATTTTTAGTTCTCCTTACAAAGGCCAAGGAGTGGTAGTATTTAGTTTTCCTTTCTCCATCTCAAATTTACTTAATTTGAAATTTCATCTTCTAAATCATTTCCACCTTAAATAAAATAGGAAGCTATTATTTTTTAGATCTCATTCTAAGTTTATGAGGAAGTGATTGAGGCTTTAGAAAGTTTAGTTTGCTTTATTTTAGAAAAATATCAATTTTGAATTTTTGATTATTTTGGAAAAAAAGGTTTAAGTGACAAAACGTTATTTTTGCTAAAACATAGTAAAAAGGAAAACACTTTATTTATGATTGAACATAAAAACCACATTAGCAATAAAAGACCGAAGGTCTCTATAGAATAAAAAACATATTAGTAAACTAAAAAAAAATAAATGCAACAATATATACATTAGTTTTTGTCAATTTTTATCATTTCTTTTTCGCTTTAGAAAAAAGGCATAAAGAACATAATTATTGTCAACTAGATAAAAGATACACTAAAAAATTATTATTATTATATTTTATTTAATAATGCAAGATGATGAAAAGTAAAAAGTGGAAAATACTCACTATACACTTGTCTAGCCATTCTTTTGGAAAAAGCACACCTTATACAAAGGAAATGGTCATAAGATAGGTTGGTTGATTAGGGTTGCTTTGGAAATGAGTGGTGCTTGGGATGTGATTGGATCGCTTCGTCTTGATATGGTTGATTGGAACACTAATCTTGAGGATTGGATAGTTATAAATGCCCCAAATTGATTTGAACAATTTAAACAAGAATAAGAACCCTAAGTTTTGAAGATTCAATTTGTTGTTCTTACGAAGTGAAATCTTGCAATTGGTATAAGGATTTTGTTGATTGGTTGTCACTAAAGCTATTTTATGTTTCAATTTCATTCAATTTGGTCGAAATTGAAATGAATTCTAGAGGGAAGTTAGCTTAAGGTTCTTGTGTCTAAGATAGAGAAACACGAAATTGAAAGTGTTATTGAGTGAAATGCTTGAAGCTTGGTGATCTAAAGCTAATGCTCGACTCTTATTTATACTCATGTAAGCTTAGCTACAACCAAGGAAGCTTCAAATTAGTCAAAATTAAAGTTTTTCTTCAAAAACAAGTAAGCTCAAATATTGGTTAATTTGATGGTCAAAATTGACCATGATTTTGATGAAATTGATAGTAATTGTTGGTTAAATTAGATTTCCTACAATCTAAATCCCATGCTAATGTGATTTAATTAGAGAAAAAAGTAATGAAGACAGGCTTAAGTTGTGCAAATACGAATTGCCTTTATTAACATATTTCCATTTTCCAAGATTTTAATCTTAAATTCAATCTACTTTTTGTTTTTGATTTATGTGGTTAATGAGTGGATTTGATTATAGGCCAAGTGTATTATTCATTTTCATCATTAATTTGATGAAAAATGAATAAAATTAGGATAAAAATTGAGTAGAAACTTGATGGTGGTGGCTATTATATTAGTTTCCTAAACTGTGTATTTTGAAGAGGGATTATGTGAGGACAAAGATGGATTAGGTCAAAATGTTAACCTAAGCACCTCATGCTACCATGTGTATCTCATGCATACATAAGAAAAATCTGCTTTGGATTTGAAATATTATAGCGTCTTACTCTTTGAGTTGGCAAGCTTGGTTCCATTATCTCATTGATTTAAATTCTATTTGTCCATTCTAAGCTTGCTTAAGCCATTATGCCCAAGAGCATATTTGGCCTAATAATTGGCTTAAGCCTCTTGCTTTTAGAAAATTAATTTTATGCCCCTTACAATTACTATGGATATGTGAAAAATAATTTTCAAAATTACTATAGTATTGAAGTTTGACGATATACAAGCTCGAGCGTACTCGTGGATTGGCTTATACTAAACTTTATTTTTCATTAATGAGGAATTAAAGTTTAATTAAGGCATTTTTTGAAGTTACAATTCACTTAAGTTAATTTATTAGTGCTTTTTTTTTTTTGGCTAAAAACTTGAATTATGTCAAGTTGTATATGTGTGTATTGACTCTAAAAGTTGCTTTCTCTCTTGAAAAATAATTTTCACTTGAGTGAATTATTTGACCTTGAAAAGACCAATTTTTCAAATTTGGGTTTTTTCACATTTTATTTTACAATTTTAACAACTTTCTTTCTTTCTTTCTTTTCTTTATTCTTTCGCCTTTTCTCTTTGTTTATTATATATATATATATATATATATGTTGGATTAAAACTTTATGGAGGCAAAAATGGTCTATCTACAACCATCAATATCACCCCCACTTCATCATTACCACCACCATCATCGCCCCCATTGCTGTTGATCTTACAGTTGCTACCGTTGTCACCATCACTACTAAGCACTATCATTAATATATAGTATTAATACCAAGTTATCACCACTATCATTACATTATTACTGTTGTGCTACCACCAATACTCATTCTGCCACTACTGTACTACCTTTACCACCATCATTACACCCCAAAGACTTTGTACACTATCTCTACTGCTTTACTACATCACCATTACTATTGTTGCAACTTCACCACTATCATTACTACGATTGTTCGCAACCACTATAATCGTTGCATTAGTATCACCTCCACCATATCACACCATCAACATCACTGTTGTCTTTACATAGTAACTATCCTTATCATCGGCACTATTAGTACTAATGCACTAATGGATGCCACTGCCCCCATGGTGCTTTGCTGTTACTAAGTATTCAACACTGGTGGTGGTACAATGGTGATGGCGACTATGGCAATGGTGAGATGGTGATGGAATGGAAAAATGTAGTTAAATAAATATAAAGTAACATAAAAAGTATAATTGTCCAAATTGCTACACTAATATAGCACTTTTACAAAATAATAATATATATGAAAATTTTGTTTTCTAATTAAATACATAATACAAAAAACTTATACTATACTATTTTCCTTAAGCTATGCTATATTGTTCTGCTAATCTTATATTGTATTAAAAATTAAATGCTATCTTATAATTTCAAATCTTAATATTTGTTCTTTGTTTTTTCCCTTTTTTTATTTGCCACCAAATTGCGGCTAAACCCTAGCTACCCATGACTTCCATTAACGATGGACTGTCAACAAATTATGAACCACCTATAAACCACAAAAACTGATGGACACCAAACCATCAATGAACCTAAACTCGTTAATTCAAGTGGTTACAATTATGACCACCACTAACTACTGTTGGATCTACTTGAGGGTGTCCTTACATGATTGCTTTGTGGTGACCTTAATTGTATCATTGTCTTACACCAATGGGTGCCAGCTAGATCCATTTGGTGGTGGTGTAGTCTAAATTGCTTGATCCATTAGATGGTGGTGTGATTATGACTATTGAAGAGAAGGGGGTTAGCCATCAAAGGAGTAGAAGATAGTGATGGGTTGCTTGCTATCTGTTTATAAGGCTTTATTTTAGAAAAAATACATATGACAAATAAAAAATAAAGATATAGTTACATTTTGAAAGTTTTTCTTTCCTTGGAATTATAGGATTATTTTGAAAATGTTTATCACACATGCTCTTTATCATACTCTTTGGATCTACTAAGTTTGTATATATATCAAATGGTAACAATAATAGCTCAACTTAGAGATGGATAGATTTCGAGTCCATTTTTTAGGAACCATTATAAATAAAATATTAAAAAATAAAAATAAAATAATGTTTTAAAGGGAAGGGCATTAAAGTAATTACATGTTTAAGAAGAGGGTAGTTTGGTTTCTTTAACCTTAGGCTATATAAACCTTTGCAAAACTTAGTTTACTCTTTTCTTTTCTTCTACCTAACCAGTCTCTCATCTCACCCCATAGGAAAACCTATCTCTGTAGACTTTCACCAATTTGCTATTTCGCAACACACAATCATTCTTTTCATCATGTATTTTGTAAAGGTAAGCTATATTTTTCTTTTAATCCATGTACATTCTTTGGTAATAGTGATAGAGTAGTAAAAGTATAAAATACTGAGAAATAAAAATAAAATAATGTTTTAAAAAGGAGGAGGATTAAGGTAATTATGAGTTTTAAAAAAGATGATAGTTTGGTCTTTTTGACCTCAAATTATATAAACCCTCGTGTAACCCTCAGTGTAGTTGGCCTGAGGGAGCTTGCTTCTCTTGTGACAAGATAGGGCACTCTAGTAGAAACTATATAAAGAAAGCCATTCCCCAGACTCTACTACAATTGAAAGCAAAGGGGTTACAAGGCCTTTAAGTGCGGAATCACAGGTGGCTAAGTAGCTACAACACCTCAACTAATACAAATACCACAAGTAATACAAACCCCGAGCATAGGTGGGTAGACCCTATAGTACTTGTCCTAAATAGAGAGCTTTAGCATGTGTATTTTCCCTTTAACAACAGTAAAACTAGGACCCTTTGGACCAAGACAGTTGTAGCTATGCTCTTGGTACATAATACTAGTGCATATGTGTTATTGGACACTAGTGCGACACATTCTTATATATTCGAGGCATTTATACATATGTGTGGACTAATACCTAAAACTTTGAAGGATCCCTTGAACGTAAGCACTCCATTAGGAGTAGGAAGAGAATTAGGGCAACTATGTAGAAATGTTAAGATTGAGATCTAAGGGCAAGTGATGTTCATTGATTTGTTTCTTTTAGATGTGCTAGATTTTGATGTTATTTTGGGAGCAAACTATTTGTTAAAATTTCATGCCTCCATAGATTGTCATAATTTGATAGTCTATTTCACTCCTCTTGATGAAGACCCAATTAGTTTTAAACTAGAAGTACAAAGACTTATGGGTTTACCAACATATGAATTATGCGGCAGGAGTAGATTAGCTACTATAACAACATGAGCTAGTAGTGAGGCAAAGCTTGAAGGGATGCCAATAGTAAACATGTATGTTGATATGTTTCCTGATGACTTACCAGGGTTACCATTAGATAGAGAAATTGAGTTTTGCATAGATTTATTACTATGCACAACTCCTATATTTAAGGCTCCATATAAGTTGGCGCCTATAAAACTACCAGAATTAAAGATTTAGATATAGGAGTTGTTAGATATGAAATTTATCAAGTCCAGTGTGTTACCTTGGGGAGCCTCAGTTTTATTTGTGAAGAAGAAGGATTGTAGCATGAGAATGTGCATTGATTATAAAGAGTTGAATGAGGTTACTATAAAAAACAAATACCAACTCCCTAGGATAGATGGCCCCTTTAATCAATTGCAAGGGACTTAGGTATTTTCAAAGATTGACTTGAGGTCGGGTTACCACCGATTAAAGATAAAGGAAGGGGATATCCAAAAGACTACGTTTAGAACCTGATATAGGCATTATGAATTTCTAGTAATGCTTTTTGATCTAACGAATGCTCCAGTTGCCTTCATAGACTTAATGAATAGGGTGTTTAGGGCTTTTTTAGATCAATTCATGGTGGTATTTATTGATGACATCCTAATATATTCAAAAAGTAAATAAGAATATGAAGAATACCTGAGTGCTATATTGGAGAGAGTATAGGCCAAGGAGCTATATGCAAAATTTAAGAGATGTGAATTTTAGTTATAGAGGGTTTCTTTTCTAGGGTACATAGTAAACAAGGATGGTACTGTAGTAGATCCGAGAAAGTAAAGGTAATAGTAATTGGACAAGACCTAAGATAGTGAATGAAACCATGAGCTTTTTGAGATTAGCAAGTTACTATTGACATTTTGTGAAGGGGTTTTCTAACATAGCTGCACTATTGACTAAATTAACTTAGAAGAGAATGAGATTTGAATGAGATGATTAGTGTGAAGATAGTTTTATGAAGTTGAAAGAAAAACTAATCTCAGCACCTGTCTTGGCTCTATTAGAAAGTGGAATGGAGTATACAATATTCAACGATACTTTTAAGCAAGATTTAGGGTGTGTTCTTATGTAGAATGGAGGGATTATTACTTATGCTTCTCATCAACTGAAGTGTTATGAAAATAATTATCTTACCCATGATCTAGAGTTAGCAGCAGTAGTCTTAGCATTGAAATTTTGGAGACACTATCTATATGGAGAAAAATGCAAGGTACTCACAAATCACAAAAGCTTAAAATACCTCTTCACTAAAAAATATTTAGATATGAGGTAAGGGAGATGACTAGAATTAACTAAGGACTATGACTTAGAAATATAGTATCATTTAGGATAAGCAAATTTAGTAATAGATGCTCTCAGTTGAAAGAGGCAGGGTAACTTAGCCACATTGCTTACTTCACAGAAGACATTACTTGAAGAAATGTAAGGTTGGAATTAGAAGTTGTTAATTATGAGGTAGGAGTAAAACTCGCTAGTTTATGCATCTAGCCAACCATAGTTGTTAGAATTAAAGCAGCTCAACTAAAAGATAAAGGTATGTTAGAAAAGCATAAGATGGAACAAAGGAAGGCACTTGAAATTAGGATTGATCAAGATGAAGTTTTGTGGTATGGAACCAAGTTAAGTGTACTAGAGTTAACAGAGTTAAAGAATGAGATTTTGAGAAAAAGACATAATGATGGGAATCTTTCCGGCAACTTAGATAGATATGGAACTTGATTTGGATGATGATCCAAATCACTCATATTTATACTTGTTTTTCTTTATCTAATAAATATTTGGATGATAATCTTACAGGTACAATGATATTTCTTTATGGGATGCCAGATGAATCTCATTGTTGATCAATTAAGCACATCATCAGATTTTCATCCAATGGCTCGTTGTGATCAACATCGCCTCGATGCATTGGCTCTTTAAGGATTCTTATTATGTTGTACTTGTAATTATTTTCTTTGTACTATTTATGTTGTAAGTTTTTTGGGGCACTTTATTTGGTTGTAATTGTTGCTTTTAGGATTGGCCACCCTAAAGTGGCATAGTTGTAATTTTATGGACATTTTAACCATAAAGGAAGCAAGTATAAATACTTGCTTGAGTAGGGTTTAGGGGAATAGACTTGAAATTTGTAGCAAACACTTTTTTCATGTGGAGATTAGGGTTCTTCCTAACTTCATTGGCTCTTATCAATTTCAATAAAAAAATTGGAATTGTGGTGAGTTGCAACATAGAGAATTGTGAATAATATCAATTCCTTACGTTATGTTTTCCTTTTCATCTCTAGTGAGTCATGTCTACGGTTGATTAGGTTGGTTCTTTGATCTGAATTTGGCGTCTTTTTTCTCCTCTTTTGTAATGATATATGATTGATTGGTTTTAGCACTTGTTATTGCCATCAATTTTACTATACATTGTATTGCGTAGATTGGCCTTGTTGTGAGGTTTTTGAGGAGGGGTTTACGGTTTTATTGTTGATGTTTTTTATTGGGATTCTATTGGAATTTGAGTTGAGTTCTTGAGTCAATTGAGAAATATCATCATTGTGATTTTAATCTCATTGAATTTTATCATTTGGATCACATTCCATCAATTAGGGTTCACACAATTTTGCTATAATTTGAACTGATTTTGATCTTATCCTTTAGGGGTTGTAAATTGGTTCATTTGCATGTGCTTAAACTCCCTTTTAAGCACATCATCTTTTGGTATCAGAGCTAATCACATTTGAACATTTAAGATTGAACACGTCAATATTTGAAGAATTGGTTCATAAACATTGAGGATTAGCGCAATTGTTGAATTAGTTGATTGACATTGTCTAATTGTCTTTCAATCTTGGTTTTTGTGTGCATAAACTTGGTTTTAATCATATTATCTTTTGGTATCAGTGCCAGGTTTTGAGAAGGGTTGATTGAATTTAGAATTCGGAAATTAGGGGTTGTTGAGTAGCACATTGATTCGAATTTGTTGACGTGAAGCTTGATCTATTTCAATTGTGTTGTTGAAGTGCTATCTTATGTTTAGTTGTTGTACACTTGGAGAATTGTAACATTCTTGGCTTCCTTTGACCATTTGTCATGAGTGTGTAGTGTATTGGAAGTGGACCGTGAGGAGTAAGAGTGTTGATCAATTGGAGAAGTGTAAATTTTGTCGTGTATTTTCGGAAGTGAGGAGTAGTAAATTATGATTTCAAATTTGAATTTTTAGAATTGAAGTGTGAGTTAAGAAGCAATTTGAATTTCAAAAACACACATTAAGTGATTATTTAATTGTATGTCATATGAATTTGAAATAGCTCCTTACCATTTATGGAATCTTGCACTTATTGAACTCATTTTGAATTTGAAAGTTGAGCTGCCTTTGTTGTTGAAGTTGCGGTTTGTTATAGTGTGTAGAAGTGGGGAAGTGTATCGTGGCTTGAAGAGGTGTGTGTGTAGAGTTGTGTTTTTGTAAATTTAGTGAAGGGTGTGTGCATTTGGCATTGGTTGTTGTATGTGTTGTATAGATACTTGTTGTTGGTGGTGTGAACATTGTGGAACCATGAGCAAAATGGGAGTTGTGTGGCGGTGAGTTGTGCATTTGTGATTGTGTTTGAGTGCTGCCTATTGTGAAATTAATTAGTGTGAAGCCAAGACAAGAAAAGAAAGGTTGAGTAGTAGAATGTAAATTCAAACAAGTCATTAAAGTGTGAAAGTAATTGAACTCATTACTTAAACACTTGTAATTGAATTTAATTCTATCTACTTGAAGGTAGTTGTGTGTATTTCATTTATTTAACTTTACTTGAAGTACTAAGAATTATTTCCTTGTGCTTTAAAGTTCTTACAACGTAGGCTTATTATATTATTGTGGTTGTTAAATGTGTGGGTTGGTGTTGTTGAAGGAGTGTGTTGTAATTTGTGGAATTACTTCATCAAATCACAAACATGTCCAATGACAGTGTGAATGGGGGAATTGGCAATGAGGCCAATAGCTAAGTTAGTGGAGGTTAGGGTTATAACACTGTAGGTAGGAGGACGTTGGAAGAACAACTCCAGGATCTTACTACCATTGTTGTTACTTTGGCAACCAGGATTGATAGGATGACATTACCACAACCACCGATGGTAAACCCTCAGTGATGGGTGTCCAATCCAACAAAAATAAAAACCTACTCCTAGACAATTATATGATTTGCGTATAGTAGTGAGTAGGGTCGTATCCAAAGGGATCGGTTAAATATATTTCTATTCAAAGAGAATAAAGAGGAAAAGAAAAATGGGGGGTTTTGTTTGTGAATCAAAATAATATTGAAACAAGATAATAAAATCGAATATTGATAAAAGCCTAGCCAAAGGAATCAAGACAGTTTAATTCTAGGAATTGATCATCGATGCAAATATTTTCTATCCTTTATCCAAGATAAACTGGTTATGGTTATTAACAAGCTCTAATAACCTATCCCTCCTTATTTTCTTGATAATCAAAACAAGCTCTTTGATTATTTCTCTTATCGATTAGACAACCCGAAACAAACTCGTAGGATTTAATCTATCAATAGCATTAAAAACAAGAGAGACCACCAATTCATGCTAGTAGATTATAAGATAACCTATTTAAACAAGATCATACATCTCCATAACATGAATTCGATCATCTATTTTATAATCAAACATGTTATTGTGTCACCGAGACTAGAACTATCAAACAATTACGGATTTGACGTGCTAGTTGACAATATATTAACTTGCTAATTGAGTAGAAGAGCTCTAATTCATACCAATCAACAAAGATAATATTGACAAAACTTCCATAAGATATATAAATATCTAAAAACAAAAAATAGATTAAAGACAACTCAGTTAGATCTCACAATTCGTAAAGAATTAAACTTCAATGATCCTTTGGCTAGAAAATCTGCTTAGCTACACATGTTCATCATCAAAACGAAAATTAAAAGTAAAAACATAATAAGCCTCTGTTCCCGGTTTCCTTGCTCTGCCTCCTTCTTTCCTTCTTGTCTCCCGGATCATCCAAACTCCTCTAGGGTTAGTTCTATTTATATTGTTAAGGGAATGGTAGAGGATCTTTAGCTAGCAAGACATGAAAATATCTTTCCTTTTTGATGTAAATCTCGAGAAGTGAATAATCGTCCGCCTGGCACGCCCAACAACACGGCAAGATTTCAAGCCGTGTCTTCCTCTGTGGATAATCTACAATTCTTCATCCGTGTCCAGTGTGTGCTACGTCTTCCACCACGGCCAGATGTCAAGCCGTGCCTTCTTCTGATGATTCTTCAAGACAGATACACGGTCGTGTACTTCAACCGTGTATATTTCTGTTGATTCTTTAAGACAGATACACGGTCGTGTACTTCAACCGTGTATTTTCCTGTGGCTTTAAAACTAAGTACATGGCCGTGTACTTCAACTACACGCCCATGTACTTTCCTCCGGCGGTGTAAATCCTTGCCTTTGATCCAAATTGTAGATGACTTCTCTAATTTACTTGAATTAGCACTCTTAACTCCATTTAACCTGATTTATCACCATAATAAAATTAAGTACCATTTCCTTATGATTTCTATAAAATCAATAATAAATTAACACAATTCATACTATAAAGATTGAGTATAAAATGGCTCTATCACTCAGGCACCACTTCGGGTAGCTTCACAGAACCTCCAAAGGGAAGGAGTAGTGGGAGGAGGAAATTTAGGTAGAAGGATGGAGGGAGATCATCACCCCTATAAGGAAGAGAGGGATCAACAACTTTGGGGCTAATCCTTATCTAAATAGGGATTTCAAGCTACCCGGGGATTGGAATATGTGAAGCTGCGGATGCCTTCTTTTGATGGTAGGGGTTCAGCTGATGATTATTTGGACTGGGAAGATAAAGTTAAGGGTCTCTTTGAATGTTATGAGATTGATGACAATACCTAAGTCTGATTGGCTACTGTTGAGTTTACAGGGTATGCTGCTTTATGGTGGAAAAATCTGATTATCAGTAGGTGCAGGGATGGGGAGGTTGAGATACAAACATGGAGGGATATGAGGAAAAGATTTATTCCTGAGCACTATAAGTAGGAACTGTTCATGTGTCTTCAGACCTTGAGTTAGGGAAGTAAGATAGTTGATGACTATACGTAGGAGTTTAAAACCCTCATGATTAAATGTGGGTCCATTGAGCCTCCAGAGCAAACCCTAGTACACTTTGTCTCAGGGCTACAATATGAGATAGCGTGTGTCGTTGAGCTGCAGAGATATAGTACACTTGATGAGGCTATTCAGCTAGCCTTGAAAATGGAGAGACAGGGGCAATCCAACTTATTCAGGGTTTCGAATAGCAGGCCTAGTACTACTACTAGGCTTGTGGGATCTGATGGTTGATTAAGAGGACCAAAGATAGTAGGTGAGATAGTGAGGGTAGTGGACATAGTTACCCCTAGCACAAATAGGGAGAACATGACCTCTAGCAAGGGTAAAGAGGTAATAGCACTAGAGTTAGGCAGACTGTTCCAGGAACTACTAATGGCAAAGTACACTAAATTAAATGCTTTAAATGCATGGGATTTAGGCATATGGCGGCACAGTGTCTTAACAAAAGAGTTATGACTGTTATAGAGGGTACTTGAGAGGAGGTTGAGGATGAGAAGGAACAGGCTGAGCCTACAGATCTGTCTATAGCACTGCAGGAACACTATGATGATCAGACTGCAGAAACACATGAGGAGGGTACAGGTGAACAGTATTTACCCATTAATGTATTATGCAAGACTCTAACTTTATCTCCTGATGCTAGAGACAAACAGAGGGAGAACATGTTCTACACTTCTTGCAGGATTAGAGGTAACCTTTGTGTACTTATCATAGATAGTGGTAGTCGCATGAATGTTATATCTACTGCACTGGTAGACAAATTACAATTATCTACTAATCCACATCCCAGCTCTTATAACTTGCATTGGTTAGATAATCAAGGTAGCATGCTTGTTACACTAAAGGCAACGGTGCCTGTGAGTGTTGGGCAGAAATATCATGATGAGATCTTGTGTGATGTGATCCCCATGTGTGCATTCCACTTACTATTGGGTAGGCCTGGATGTTTGATTGAAAGGTGTTATATGATGGCTTCAGAAACACCCACATGTTTAGTATGGGAGGGTCTCGAATAGTACTATTACTTATGTTTCCATCTGAGGTGCACAAATTCCAAGAGCAGATCGGGACTACTTTAGTTTCATCTAGTAATCGGGAAAACAGGCCAACAGAGATGTTCGGGTTCAGTCCAAGAAATGATCTTTTAGATTTGAGGGCAAATCTTTTAGAAGCTCGAGGAGATAATGAGAATCTTTCCAGCACCTAGATGGATATGGAACTTTATTTGGATGATGATCCAAACTACTCATATTTATACTTGTTTTTCTTTATCTAATAAATATCTGGATGATAATTTTACAGGTATAATGATATTTCTTTACGGGATGCTAGATGAATCTCATTATTGATCAATTAGGGACATCATCAGATTCTCATCCAATGGCCCACTGTGATCAACATCACCTCGATGCATTGACTCTTTAAGGATTCTTATTATGTTGTACTTGTAATTATTTTCTTTAGACTATTTATGTTGTAAGTTTTTTGGGACACTTTATTTGGTTGTAATTGTTGCTTTTAAGACTGGCTACCCTAAAGTGCCATAGTTGTAATTTTGTGGACATTTTAACCCTGAAGGAAGTAAGTATAACTTACTTAAGTAGGGTTTAGGGGGATAGACTTGAAATTTGCAGCAAACACTTTTTGTGTGTGGAGATTAGGGTTCTTTCTAATTTCATTAGCTCTTATCAATTTCAATCAAAAAATTGGAATTGTGGCGAGTTGCAACATAGAGAATTGTGAGTAATATCAATTCCCTACGTTGTGTTTTCCTTTTCATTACTAGTGAGTCATATTTAGGGTTGATTAGGTTAGTTCTTTGATTTGAATTTGGTGTCTTTTGTATCCTCTTTTGTAATGATATATGATTGATTGGTTTTAGTACTTGTTATTGCCATCAGTTTTACTATACATTGTGTTGCGTGGATTGGCCTTGTTGTGAGGTTTTTGAGGAGGGGTTTATGGTTTTATTGTTGATGTTTTTGATTGGGATTCTATTGGAATTTGAGTTGAGTTCTTGAGTTGATTGAGAAATATCATCATTGTGATTTTAATCTCATTGAATTTTATCATTCGGATCACATTCCATTAATTAGGGTTCACGTAATTTTGCTCCAATTTGAACCGATTTTGATCTTGTCCTTTAGGGGTTGTAAATTGGTTCATTTGCATGTGCTTAAACTCCCTTTTAGGCACATCATCTTTTGGTATCATAGCTAATCACATTTGGACATTTAAGATTGAACACGTCAACATTTGAAGAATTGGTTCATAAACATTGAGGATTAGTGCAATTGTTGAACTAGTTGATTGACATTGTCTAATTGTCTTTCAATCTTGGTTTTTGTGTACTTAAACTTGGTTTTAAGCATATCACATAATTATAGGTATTCAATCTACCATAGGAGTGCTAAAATGCACAGAGACTTAAAGACCCATTAGTGGTGGAAGAACATGAAATGAGCGATAGTTAAATTTATCTCCAAGTGTCTAAGGTGCTAATAGGTAAAAATAAAACATCAGAGACTGATAGGTGAATTACAACATTTACCTATAATAGAATGGAAGTGGGAACAAGTGACTATAGATTTCATCACAGCACTTCCTATAACTAAAAAGAAACACGATACTATACGGGTAATAATAGACAGACTAACTAAGTTAGCACAATTTATACTTGTCAACTTCAATTTTACTTTGGGTAAGTTAGCACATTTGTATATTAGGAAGATTGTAAGACTACATGGAGTTCAGTGAATATTTTGTCTGATAAGGATATCGGGTTTGTAGGGAGATTTTGAAGGAGCCTACATAGAGCTTTAGGAACCTAGCTAATGTTTAGTATAACGTTTCATCCTCAGACAAATGACTAATCTGAGAGGACTATATAGATTCTAGAGGATATATTGAGAGCCTATGTACTAGATTTTAGAGGAAGTTAGGAAGAACACTTACCTTTAGTGGAGTTCGCTTATAACAACAGCTATCAGGCTACGATTTAGATGGTCCCATATGAAGCCTCGTATGGAAGAAAATGTAGGTTACCCTTACATTAGGATGAAGATGGCAAAAGGTAGATTTTGGGACCTAAACTGGTTCAAGAAGCAGCAGATAAGGTAAAGTTAATTAAATAGAGAGTATAATAAGCCTAGAGTTGATGGGAAAAGCTATGCTAATAAATGGCAAAAACCTTTGCAACTTAAAGTTGGAGATCACGTGTTGTTGAAAATAGCTCCAATTAAAGGTGTTATCGGATTTGGTTTGAGAGGAAAATTAAATCCATAGTATGTTGGTCCTTTTGAGATTTTGGAGAAAATTGGTAGTGTGGCTTATAGGTTAGCCTTACCGCTTTATTTGGCTAGAGTGCATGATGTTTTTCATGTGTTCATGTTATGAAAGTTTATACCTAACTCAAACTAAGTCACAATGCTTGAACTTTTGGATGTTTAACCAAATCTCATGATAGTGGAAAGACCTATTCACATTGTAGACACTAAAGAGTAGATATTGAGACGAAGAGTGATCCCTTACATCAAGGTACAGTGGAGTAACAAGATAGAATGGCAAACAACTTAGAAACTGGAAGAGGAGATGAGAAAAAAAAATAATCTAGAACTCTTTTCAAATATAGGTAACTTTTGAAGACGAAAGTTGTTGTAAGGTGGGAGGATGTAAAGTACTGATAAATAAAAATAAATTAATGTTTTAAAAGAAGGGGCATTAAGGTAATTATAAGTTTTAAGAAGAGAGTAGTTTGATATTTTTGACTTCAGACTATATAAACCTTTGCGTAATCCTAATGCTATTCTTTTTCTTTTTCTAAAATGTTGGTTTCTCTATATCCTTTAGGAAACCCTAACTACCCTAATCCACAATTCAACAAAGAAGAACTTCTAATTTGATGTACGATCGTGAAGGTACGTAACTCTAACCAATTTAATGTTTTGTATGCTGTCTTTCTTAATGGAAATTGATTAAGGCGTAGCGTTGTGTAGATTAAGGGCTTTTTTATATCACCAATTTAATGCAAAGTTGCTGGATCAAACGTGTTATGGGTTATTGATTTAATCAGAGATAAGTAAATACTCTAATTATGCTTGAAAATTATGAATTTGGGTAGTTTTGTGGAGGATTGTAAGTATTGAATTGATTTGTGAGTGTTCAAATGGAGATAGGGTCAAATAGTGAAGAAATTAGAAGAAATCATAAGTTTCAAAGGGATACACGGTTAAGGTATATGATTAAGGTACACGGACGTATATCTAACCATAATGAGAGTGAAGAGAATTTTGTGAGATTGGCTGTACATAGCTTGTATATTTGAGCATGTTAAGAGGGTTTTTTGTACAGTAAGGTATATGCCCATGTATATGGCTATGTTCCTATAGGTCTTAATGTACTTGATAGTTGTAGGCAAGTATAATATGAAACTATTCTTCCAAGTACGTGTTTACCATTATTACTAGTTGCACTTGTTAGTTATAGTAGATGAATGAACTAAATGTAAATCTGGTAACTTACTTACTTATTGTTTGTGTGTGGCTTAACTTAGGGGTCGAAGGTGGCAAATCCTTAAGGAGTACCTATTGATCGGTATGTGGTGTTGTCCCATGTAAAGTTGTGTATTGACATGATTTGAATAAATTTTAGGGGTATTGAGGTCGAAGGTGTCAATTCTTGATACTAGTAGAAAGTTAGGGCCAAAGGTGACAGTTCCCAATTTAAGTTTAAAATACCTAAAAATATATAATAAATAGTGTGGAGAGATCATGAGTGCCTATGTGTTTCTTAGTGATTAACGAAAAGATAATTAAGTAAATGCTTATTAATTATTTATTGCATTATGTATGTGTATAACTTGTATTTGTTGTGGCATGCACATGTGTTTTGGTATTCATGTACTAGGGTTAGACTCAACTCTCTTCTTTTCTAGTTGCAGGTGGGTATGACGAGTATGTGGAATATGATGAGGCTAGGGACATATATTATTATTATCAAGATGATGATAGTGGAGGATACTATTACTATTATGATGAATAATAGCTAAGGAGGAATAGAAATTAGAAGATTATTATGTGACAACTTGTTGGAGTCTTCTTGTATTACTTTACTTTAACTATTCTGGATCTAGTAGTGATTTAGTTATCTTGTTTATGGTGGTAGTCACATTGAGGTGAAATAATGTGGTTTAACTTTAGTTATAATGTGGTTGTAATGGCTTGCATGTGAGTCATTTATTTAAATAATTAGAGTTAAAGTTCTTTTAATATGAAGTGAAGTGGAACAAATTGAAGTATAGGTGTAAGATGAGCTTTTGCATGTTGTTATCGAGTAGTGACACGTGTACGGGTTGTGACGTCTTAGGTTTTGGGAGGTTATATAAAGTGTGGAGTATTATTCCAATTTAGGGTTTTGGGCATCACAAATTTGATGACAAAGTTGGATTAAATGAGTTTTGGCTTTTGAGTCGATTCAAGACAAGTAAGTTGCTCTTCCTATGTTGAATGTTACAAATTGGATAACTTTTTGTAGTGGATTTGAGGTATGGAAGGGATTGGTGAGTGTTGGGATAGAAAAAAGGTTGACTAGTGAAGGAATTGGAGGAGTGTGTGAATTCTCAAAGGGTACACAATCAAGTTATACAACTGTGTATTTACCTATAATGAGAGTGCAGAGAAATTATGAGTTGAATTGTACATGGCTAGGAGGATGAGTGTGTACCTGCCCATATTAAAGTATATGTCAAAGTATATAACCATGTATTTGGGCGTGCGAAGAGGGTCTTTTGTACAATAAGGTACATTATCATGCTCTTGATTGTGTTTTTTTACACGACCATATACATGGCTGCATTATTCTAAAACACTTCTATCTTCCATTTGTTTTGCTTTTTCTTTAATTTAAATCAATTTTACTTATAATACAGCAATGGGGAAGGGAAATAAATAAAATCCTAGTTGAACCCCCTTAGTGAACTTAGTCCACGATGTAGGCTACTACTAAGTTTAGTCTTTTGCTATGTGATAGGTATTGATATAATTGATAGTTGTAGACCAGTTGAAATTGAAATTGTTTCATTGGGTACGTGTTTACCATGTTTGTTAGTTGTGAATGTTAGTAATAGAAATTGAATTAACTAATAGGAATTGTTTGCTAGTTATGTGTGGCTTGGCCTAAAGGCTGAAGGTGGCAAATCCCTAGTGGTACCCGTTGATTGTTATGTAGCTTTGTTTCCTTGTGGAGTTTCATATTAATATGATTTGGGTAGATTTTAGAGGTATTATGGTTGGAGGTGACGGTTTCCAACCTAGGGCTAATATATATATATAATATACATTGTGATTGAGTCATGAGTGTCCCTATGTTATTTGTTGACTAAATGAAAGATAATTAATTAAACGCTTGTGATTTATTTGCTACATTATAAGTGTGCGTATATAGTGCTTGTTGTGGCATGCACATGTGTTTAGGGATTCTTGTACTAAACTTAGGTTCAATTCTCTTCTTTTTTAGTTACATGTGAGTATGACGAGTATGTTAGGTATAATGAGTCTGTGGACGTATATTACTACCAAGATGACACTACTGGAGACTACTATTATTATGATGATGAGTAGTTAAGGAGAAATAGTAATGAGATGATCATTTTATGACACCTAGTGGATACTTTATGTGTTAATTGATTTAGTTATCATGAACCGAGTTAATGTTGTAGTGGACTTGCTCACAAAGATAGTGACATTGAAGTGAAGTATTGTTGTTTAACTTTAAATATAGTAAGGTTGAAATGGTTCATTTGTGAGTTATTTAGTCAATTAGTAGGAATTTACATTTATTTAAATCTGAAGTAAAGTTGAACAGGTTTAAAGTATATGTATAGTATGAAACTTTGTGTGTTACTATTTAGTAGTGACACGTGGAGGATTATAACATCTTAAATTTCAAAATGTTATATAATTGATCTATCCTATGGTAGAACTGGGGTAGGTCCTAAGGTTTCATAAATTTGTAATTTTTGTCGTTGATTTCCCTCTAACATCAAGGGTTTATATATATATTTTTATTATTTAATCTTTTAATAGTAAGAATGAGTCGCCGGGTCTGAGAGCCTCCCATGTGGGTTGCGAGGCCTAATCTCCACGAGGTCGAGGACTAGTCTAGACCTGTGTTGTCATAGGTTCAGCCGTTTAGGTGGAAACAAGGACCCGACGAATTGATTCTAGAAGTATAGTACAGTGAAAGTTTCTTAATAAATGGGTCAAACTTACTTAAGTCTTATCACTTAGCTAAATAACAAATAATTAATAAACTTAATTCATATATTAATATAATAATTTTATCCCTTTATGATGTAAAAATTAACTCAATCTCACTATGAATTTGCAACTTTCATACGTCTCGAATTCTTAGCAAGGTTAGTAAACATAAAAGTTTGAACAAGCATAAAAGTAGCACTACTAGAAAGAAGCACTGAAGGGCAATATTTGCATACTTTGTTGACGTTATTTTTGGTTCTTTCTTAATTATGCTTTACAGGTGAAAGGAATTTTCTTTTTCTTTTCCCAATCCACATTACCATGCGTACCCAAAAGAAGAAATTCATAAAAAAAAAGCATGAATCGATTTTGCCCACATGAAATCATAAAAGCAAAAAGCTGCCTAGCCCAACTTCTGAACAATCCAAACAATACAATTTCAAGTTTTAATCCCAATAGGCCATGGGCCCCAAGCAGAAGGAAATCCTTTTTGTTTCCATTTTCTTTTGTTTTTATAACTTTGTAAGAAAGGAAATGATTTTCATGTAGAAAAAATAAATGTTTCATTTATTGAAGCTTCAAGATCCAATCCTACTAAAGAATTCAAAAAAATGTGGAACCGTTTTTATCTAGTTCGAGTAATGTCATATTTAACATTTAGGCAACAATTGTGCATATGTTATTAAGTGTATAGCTTTATAAAATTAAATACAATCAAATAACATCTCCAATTATCATGTTTACAAACTGGCAAGAGACTAAGAGCCCCAAAAGTTTTCATGTTGAATGGATGTGGCTTCAATTTGACAGTTGTAAGAAGGTAATTGAAGATGCATGTTTTAATCAGCGAATGGAGGCAACTCTTGCCTGTTTAGTTGGAAGATTGTAGGATTGTAGATTAACCTTGCTTAAATGGAAAAAGGCAAATGTTGCGAACAACTTGTTAGTCATTTCAGATTTTGAGAAAAGTTTAGCAGAAGAGCAAGCTAACTGCCTTGGTTTATTTGATATGTTAGAAGAGAAGACGATTGCATAGGCAAGAACTCTATTGTCACCAAAGAGGTAGACAAAACTGGATATCTTGTGGGGAGAAGAATACAAGATTTTTCCATTAAACAACCATGACAAGTAGGGTGAAGAACAAGATTTTAAGAACTAAAGATAGGGGAGGAAATTGGATAGAAAAAGAGGAAGACGTTGCTGCAGAATTTGTCATGCTTCTTTGAGAATTTGTATTCATCATAATAGTGCCAATATTCATATGCATTTATCATTCTTTCATGCTCCAAATTTAATTTGTTTATACTCTAGTAAGTAACCAAGTGCAAATTACTCAATTTCGTAACTATTTGACCAAGGTAGGATGAAGGGAATAGTTATTTTTTATTTTTATTTTTATTTTTTTCAACATAGTTTTATATCTATTAATGAGATTTCAAAGGATTTATAAAGAATAAGTATTTTTTTTATTCTATTTTTTAAGAATTGCAATTCTATTTATATCTTATTCCATTTTACAAATCAATTGTGACCTAAAGGAAGGGAATAAATATATTATTATTATTGCCTTGAGTTTCATGTTCCTCTTGCTTCGTACAGGTGATAGGGCTTTGCACTAGGAAGATTTCTGATAGAGATCGAGAGGCATCCAACACTCAGGAGCTAGTCAAAGTTAATGACCCTTTACAAGGTATCGGGGGTCCTATGACACGATCACGGACCAAGCGAATGAAGGAGGCATTATAAGGGTTGATTGTGGAACTTCAGGAGCAAGAGGTGATTCGAATTCGACACAAATCTAACACAAGTCCTAAGCTCATGAACATCGTATATCAAAGTGGGGACAAAGTGAAGGACATCGGAATTGCATTGACAACCACTAGCGAAGGAAAGGCCGCCAACCTATCACCTAGGTCTTGGCCGGCCTTTAAAAGGCAAGGTACATCGGCTATGAAAGCTGCCGGCCTACTGGCCAGCCTAACCCATTCGTTGTTTTTTTTTTTTTTTTTTTATTTCAAAGCTGGCCCTAGATGTATTTAGGCCGCTAGCTTTTAATTAATGATGAATATAAACTCCTTTGTACGACATTTGAAAGATCATTATCAGATTTATCATATTGTGAATGAGATTTTTGAGAGAGTTCTCTCTTCCTTTAGTTCTTGTGAATAGAACTAATCTTGATTTCTTCATCCTAAACGCTTGGGGAAATTGATCCGTGATAGCTTAGGTTCCATTCAGCGTGTTTGATTGGGGTCGGGTTACGTTTAATTCATTCGATTCAATTTCGATTCTAGGGTTTGAATCCTTATTGATCGTTGGGTCTTAGATCGATATCTAGGGTTCGCGTCATTTGGTATCAGAGCCGAGGCTCATTGAATCGGGTAATTTCTATCCTTGTTTATATTTTATTTGTTCACTGATTGTGTGAATTTTCTGTCGTAGTCTATTAAAAAAAAAAATCGTTCGTAGGAATTTGGCTCGTTAATCCCATTGTTTATTGCTGTCGTCGTTTGGTCGCACAATTGCTTCTTGTGATTTCCCATTGTTCTAGATTCCATTGGCATATAATATATATATTTATACATTCCGCTGCCGATTTCATTAAAGGACTTAGAATCCTTTTTCATTGTCTCCTTCGGCCAATAGATCCACTTGCTCGTTGTTTATTCTAGTAGAGGAATATCACATTCTAAATAGCAATTCTTGGCGTGAAAAAAAGGGGGGGGGGGGGGGGGGGGTGGGGGGGTGTGTTGTTGAATGTTGATTGAATTCCCATTGATATTTTATTTCGTTGGTTAAACTGCTCGAGTTCATTGTTTTCCTGTCAAGTCGTTCATATTCCATTTCGGTCATTGAGTTTGTCATCTTTATTCGTTGCTTAATTTTTTTTTTTGAGTTGTTACATTAATTTATCCTAGTCGTTTATTTGAAGAAATTTCGTTGAGTTAGTTCTAGAACAAGGACTTGTAAAGGAAAAATAGAGTGTGAGATTAATGTCGTGAGAAGTCCCAAAATTTGTGTTACACACGAGTGAATTTTCATCTTTGAGTGTAAACACGTGAGGGAGTGAATTGTGAGGCCTTGATATATTTTTATTACTAATGTTCTTTGTTGCAGCAAACATGTCTGGCCAAAGTTCACTTAAAAGGGAGAAGGGAGTAGGAGATAATAAGTTGATGTTTGATGTGTTGTTGAGTGAGATGAGAAAAATGGTGAGGGTTGAGTTGGAGCCAGTCCAACAAAGGATAGATAGGATGGAGCAGAGTAGGGAGCCCACGGGTAGCACTACAGTGGGTCGAAGATTTAAGAGGCTTTCGAGGAGGGGAGTGAGAATGGAATTAGAAGAAGATACTGAAGTGGGAGAGTATAATTTTGTGATGGGGAGAGACAATACCTAAAGGAGAGATAATAATGTGGGTAGCATAAAGATGAAAATACCACCCTTTCAAGGGAAGAATGACCCTGAATTATACTTGGAGTGGGAGCGAAAGGTTGATCACATATTTGAGTGCCATAATTATTCAGAGGATAAGAAGATTAAACTTGCAGTAGTCGAATTCACTGATTATGCGAGTGTATGGTGGGATCAACTGGTTAGAAATAGAAGACGATATGGGGAGAGACCTGTCAGCACATGGGATGAGATGAAAACAATTATGCAGAAGAGGTACATTCTTACTAATTATTTTAGGGATTTACATAGGAAACTACAAAGCTTGACACAAGAGTCCAAAAGTGTAGAGGATTACTTCAAAGAAATGGAAATAGCCATGATTAGAGCTAAAGTAGAAGAGGATGATGAATCTACAATGGCTAGGTTCATTACTGGCTTGAATAGGGAGATCGCTGATATCGTTGATCTACAACATTTTGTAGATATTGAGGAATTGTTGCATAAGGCGATCAAGATTGAGAAGCAATTGAAGGTAAAGAGTACTTCAAGGTATAATCCAGCTTCAAGTTCTTCCAGGTATAATTCAACATCTAGTTCATCATGGAAGTCGAATTGGAAGAATAATAAATCATCACTAAAAGCTAAGAAGGAAGAGAAGGCTAAGGCACCAGCATCTTATTCGAAAGGTAACACTGAAACCAAATCTACTTCTAGATTACGTGACATTAAGTGTTTCAGGTGCTAGGGATATGGGCATATTGCATCGCAGTGTCCAAACACTAAGGCGATGATCCTTTTGGAGAGTGGTGATGTGGAAAGTGTGAGTTCAGGGGATGATGATGACATGCCCCCACTGGAAGATTATAGTGATGTAGATATGGAAGGTCCTATAAAGGGAGAATTTCTTGTTACCAGGCGGATTCTCAATACTCAACCTAAGAATGAGGGTGATGAAGTACAACGAGAGCATATCTTCCATACTAGATGCCATGTGAATAACAAGGTGTGTAGTTTGATTATTGATAGTGGTAGCTGTACAAATGTTGCTAGCACGTTATTGGTTGATAAATTGAGCCTGAAAACTGTGAAGCATGATTAACCTTATAAGTTGCAGTGGTTGAGTGAATGTGGGGAGGTTAAAGTGACCAAGAGGGTACTGGTTTCTTTCTCTATAGGGAAATACCGTGATGAGGTATTGTGTGATGTGGTACCTATGCAGGCTTGCCACATCTTATTGGGACGACCTTGGCAGTTTGATAAAAAGGTCACCTATGATGAGTATCATAATAGGTATTCCTTTATTCTGAACAAAAGACAGGTGGTCTTGACACCCCTTAATCCTTGGGAGGCTAGTAAGGATTAGTTGAGGATTGCTAGAGAGTTCAGAGAGAGAGGGAAACACAAGATTGAACAAGAAAAGAAGAGCGAGATTGTGAAAGCGAGTGGTAAAAATACACTTGTTATCCATGAGAGAAAAGAATTAGAGGGAAACACGAGTGAAATTGGCGAGGCAAGTGAGATTGAAGGTGCCTTAAAGGCAAAACGGCACTTACTTGTACTGATGTACAATGATGTTTATTTTTCCACTAACCATCTTAATCCTTCGTTGCCTGTAGTTGTTGTTTCTCTTTTGCAGGAGTTTGCTGACTTGTTCCCTGAGGAGATACCTAGTGGATTACCTCCGTTGAGAGGTATTGAGCATCAAATCGACTTTGTTCCAGGTGCCTCAATTCCAAATAGACCAGCCTATAGAGCAAATCCAGAGGAGACAAAGGAGATTCAAAGGCAAGTGGATGAACTAGTAGAAAGGGGTTTTGTGAAAGAGAGCCTTAGCCCATGTTCGGTTCCTGTTATTCTGGTTCCAAAGAAGGATGGATCATGGCGCATGTGTGTAGATTTTCGAGCCATCAACAAAATCATAGTTAAGTACCGACATCCCATACCTAGGCTTGATGATATGTTAGATGAACTACATGGTGCGTGTTTGTTTTCAAAGGTTGATTTAAAGAATGGTTATTACCAAATACGCATGAAAGAAGGAGATGAATGGAAAATCGCTTTTAAAACCAAATATGGTCTCTATGAGTGGTTGGTAATGCCTTTCGGTTTAACAAATGCACCAAGTACGTTTATGAGATTAATGAATCATGTTCTTCGTACTTTCATAGGAAAATTTGTTGTAGTCTATTTTGATGACATTTTATTCTACAGTAAAAGTCTAGAAGAACATGTTTAGCATTTGCAAATGGTTTTCACTGTTTTAAGAGAAAATAAGTTATTTGCAAATTTAAAGAAATTTACCTTTTGCATGGAGTCTGTGGTGTTTTTTGGTTTTATTGTAGGTGCACAGGGGATTTCTGTTGATGAGGAGAAGGTAAAAGTAATCAAGGAATGGCTAACACCTAAGAATGCTAATGAGGTAAGAAGCTTTCATGGCTTAGCAAGCTTTTATAGGAGATTTGTGAGGGATTTTAGTTCTATAGCTGCTCCTTTAAATGACCTTGTTAAAAAGAATGCTGAGTTTAGGTGGACTGAAATACATGAGAAAGCTTTCAATACTTTGAAAGAAAAGCTGACCAATGCACCTTTGCTTGTTCTACCTAATTTTGAAAAGTCTTTGAAATTGAATGTGATGCTTCTGGAAAAGGTATTGGTGGTGTTTTGATGCAGGATTCCAAGCCAATTGCTTACTTTAGTGAAAAGCTTAATGGGGCGGCATTGAATTATCTTACCTATGATAAGGAGCTATACGCATTAGTGAGGACTTTATAAACTTGGCAGCACTATCTATGGCCCAAGGAGTTCATTATCCACTCAGATCATGAAAGCTTGAAGTTCTTGAAGACTTAGGGTAAGTTGAACAAAAGGCATGCTAGGTGGCTAGAATTTATTGAAACTTTTCCGTATGTTATCAAATACAAGCAAGGGAAAGAAAATGTAGTGGTTGATGCACTATCTAGGAGGTATTTACTTCTGACCTCTTTACAAACAAAATTGCTTAGATTTGAGTTTATCAATAATTTGTATGAGAATGATGCTGATTTTGGTCAAGTGTGGAGTGCTGTTTCTGAGCATGCATATGCTGATTTTATAAGCATGAGGGGTTTTTGTTTAAGAAAGACAAACTTTATGTTCCTGAATGTTCCTTGCGTGAATTGCTTGTTAGAGAAACACATGGGGGTGAACTAATGGGGCACTTTGGTATACAGAAAACTTTGGACATTTTGCATGAGCATTTTTACTAGCCTAGGATGAAACATTATGTGCAAGCTATGTGTGAAAAATGCATTGTGTGTAAACAGGCTAAATCCAAAGTAATGCCACATGGAGAATACATCCCATTACCTGTACCTCATCAGCCTTGGACTGACATTTCTATGGACTTTGTTCTAGGTTTGCCACGATCTAGTAATGGCAAGGATAACATATTTGTTGTTGTTGATAGGTTTAGCAAAATTGCTCACTTTATTGCCTGTTCTAAAACTAATGATGCAACACATATTGCTGATTTATTCTTTAAAGAAATTGTGCGTTTGCATGGTTTGCCAAGGTCTATAGTAAGTGATAGGGATGTTAAGTTTCTCAGCCATTTCTGGCGCACTTTGTGGAACCGATTGGGAACTAAATTGTTATTTTCTACTGTTGCACATCTTCAGACGAATGGTCAAATAGAAGTAGTTAATATGACCCTTTCACAATTGTTGCGTGCTATTTTGAAAAAGAACTTAAAACAATGGGAAAATTGTTTGCCTCATGTTGAATTCGCATACAATAGAGCTGTGCATTCTACTACATCATACTCACCATTTGAGATTGTGTATGGATTTAATCCTTTGACTCCCTTGGATATTTTACCTTTGCCTCCTAACGAATTTGTTGATGTTGATGGAACGAGAAAAGCAGAGTTAGTCAGGGAATTGCATGCCAAGGCCTGAGCTAACATTGAGAAGAAGAATGAGCACTATGCTCGACAAGTAAACAAGGGTCGTGTCAAGCTTACCTTTCAACTTGGAGACTGGGTTTGGTTACCTTTGAGAAAAGAAAGGTTTGCTACATAGCGGAAGTCCAAATTGCATCCTAGGGGAGATGGACCTTTTCAAGTGTTGGAGCGCGTCAACGACAATGCTTACAAACTTGATTTGCCAAGTCAATACGGTAATGTAAGCGTTACTTTTAATATTTCTGATCTTTCATTATATGATACAGGTGATTCAAGGACGAATCCTTTCGAGGAAGGGGGGAATGATAGAGATCGGGAAGCATCCAACACTCAGGAGCTAGTTAGAGCTAATGACCCTTTACAAGGTATCGGGGGTCCTATGACACGATCATGGACCAAGCGAATGAAGGAAGCATTGCAAGGGTTGATTGTGGAACTTCAGGAGCAAGAGGTGATTCGAATTCGGCACAACTCTAACACAAGTCCTAAGCTCATGAACATCATATATCAAAGTGGGGACGAAGTGGAGGACATCAGAATTGCATTGATGACCACCAGCGAAGGAAAGGTTGCCAACCTATCACCTAGGCCACCGGCCTAGAATTGGCCGGCCTTTAAAAGGCAAGGTACGCCGGCTATGAAGGCTGCCGACCTTGGAATTTACACCGCCGACCTAACCCATTCGTTGTTTTTTTTTTTTTTTTATTTCAAAGCCGGCCCTGGATGTATTTAGACTGCTAGCTTTTAATTAATGACGGATATAAGCTCCTTTGTACGACATTTGAAAGATCATTATCAGATTTATCATATTGTGAATGAGATTTTTGAGAGAGTTCTCTCTTCTTTTAGTTCTTGCGAATAGAACTAATCTTGATTTCTTTATCCTAAACGCTTGGGGAAATCGATCCGTGATAGCTTAGGTTCCATTCGGCGTGTTCGATTGGGGTCGGGTTACATTTAATTCATTTGATTTAATTTCGATTCTAGGATTTGAATCCTTATTAATCGTTGGGTCTTAGATCGATATCTAGGGTTCGCATCAATTTTACATGACAATAATAAACTCCCACCTTGGCGTTCGACAACAGAAGCCAGTGTAACATAATACCGGCTATTTACTGTTATCCGTGGCTTCTCGCTTATATTATTTCTAGGAACAAACTCACAAATACTCAAAAGTATCAATATAAAAGAAAAAACAAGTTTCTTTCCATGCATGCAATCTTCCTGTACGTCGGATCCATTCATGAACTCGCCCCCTATTTTTTTCTTTTTCTTTTATTTTTTTTAATTCAATATTCTTTATTGATGAATGGCAAGTAGTGACATAAGCGAGCAAATCATCAGACCTCCTTCGTGGGATATGCACAAGCATATTTTGTAAAGCGACTTTCTTCTTGAATTCATCCCTTACACTATGGAATGTATGCGCGCGGGTTGCTTCTGTTCTGTCAACACTGTCCTTCGTCTCACTTTTGTAGTTGCTCTGTGTACAAAGAGATATAAATTGGAGTGCATCATTCATGTTCTTACTCATGAATGCGAACAAGTGAATTTTTTTCTTTTTTAACCATAGACTACCAAGGCCACTTTATTGATTTCACGTACAACTTCCTGCTCTTTCTTTGCATCTCTCATTGCCGTTATGATGTATATATTTTCTTCAGTTTTGTTCACGGATAATATCGGGCAGTGGCATGGTGAATCATGTTACTCATGGAATGTTCCTCCACATATACTGTTATATTATATTATATACACGTAGACCTTTTTTTTTTTTTTTTTTGTTGAACGTGTGACCTGGTTTCTCGGCTTGAGAACTCTGAGTCTTGCATTGAAATTCATCTTAGAAACTGACGATAGATTGTAATTGATAGTGCATGTCTTCAAGCATTGAAAAGGCTCAAATATGTAACACTCCAACTAAAGCCTTGTTTCGGAAGCTCCTCAATGTATCGATGAAATTTACCAATTGTGCCCTCGTCGAAATTGCTCTAGTCCAAAGCAAAGGCATTGTCTTGAGTGGGAGCCTGGCCTTTTTCGTTTGGGTTCTTCGAAAAAGAAAGAAATCACGCCATCATATACCTTCACACATATGTGCATATATAAATCCATATGTCTTGAAAGTCGATCCCACACCATGTTTTCAATAATTTATTTCATCCATGCCACTACACGCTTTCAGAATGTGGAAACATATTTTCTTATATGCTTTGTATCAGCGTAGCACTCAATTCATGAAAAAAAAATAAAAAAATCACATTGTATAATCTGTGTTATCCATGTGCTCTCTAACTAGTCAATAATTTATGCTTGCCACACAAGATTCATCTTAATAATTTGATTCTTCTTTAACAGATATATTATCTTAGAATTCCACTTAGCCCATAAAACGGAGTCACACAACGAAAATGAAAGAATCAAAGAATAGCCAAGCTCAAAGTATAGAAGTGATCAAGTAGAGAAATTTGTTGGTGCATTCAAATGGATGTTCTCCACCAATCTTGAATCCTTGGGAAAAATGATTGGACGACAATATCTTTGAAGACATGTTTTGGGACGAGATGAAGTGCTGTGAACTTTGTGCAATACCCTCTGCTGATGGTGAGCTTTGGTTTATTGAGCAAAAACCTCTTGTTAATTCCAAGGATACCATCAAAGGAGATTCAATGTTGCGCATTAGAAATGAGAGGAGAGAGTTAGCACTCTCTAACACCCAATTTGCATTTCTCAAAGAGCCACCTTTTGGATGGGATGCTTGGGTGAAACACATCACCATGAAGTTAGAGCATTTGAATCTTTTGAAGAAGGCTAGGGTTTTGAGTGCCATCACCACCTCCACTTAGCTATGGTTCCAATAAATGAGTGAGATGGAGGTATGGTAGGTCCTCACCCATCGTTGGAATATTTAAACCCACATATTTATCACTTCGTGGGAGGAGATAACTCCAACATTGGAAGACATGGTCATGCTCTTGAACCTTCATGGCTTTGGGTGGACCAACATTGTTGTAGTTGTAATTTCTCATAAGGAACATAGTTTTCAAACGTCCTTATTAGGTGCTTTGAAAGCCACTTGTATTGAAAAAAAGAAGCCATGTTTCTCATCTTGGTTTGCATACTTCTTTGAAGAGTGAAGAGTAGAAAAGTCTCGAGTTTCAAGCCTAGGTGGTAGGCAAGAGTAAGTGTTCCATACAATTCTATATATAAACCTAATATTTGTGTTTATTACCTTTAAGCCCTCTTCTTCATGTTGTAGGTATGAGCTTGTGGCTTTTGTCGCGTTTTGGCTTTCCTTTTTCATGTTTCCCTAGAAAGCTAGAGGATAGTGTAAGTCTATGCCTCTTCCTATTAGCTATATGAACTGCCTAGGGCGAATGCTTTGCATTAGCCCCATTTTACTTGGGGTCATTATATAAATGCTTGGATTTGTATCATCGGGCTTCCTTATGCTTGAAGGGTTGCTATGTGAATGTACCGAATGTGGACCTAATATTCCTACAACTCTTCTTCTATGGGCAGTTTTGAAAGCACTTTACACCCTCCATTACTGATGAAAGATTTGACCTTTCCCCCCTTAGGGCATGGACATGGGCATGGGTTAGAGGGATGATCAAGTGGCCACTCCTGCAACTTATAGATATTGAGAACGAGTTTACATTTCATCCTTATGTGGAACAGATGCTAGGTTGTGAATACAATAGCATGTACTACCTTATAAGCTTAAAGGGAGAAGTAACCTTGATTGGAAATTATATGGGTTTACACAATTCTGAGCTAAGGTTCCTTTTGTGGTGCATTCGAGGAGGCTTGCCCTCTTTACTTAACAATAGGGACTTGGCTAGACACTTCTTGGAGTGAAGAGTCATGGTGTACTCACCTCACTAGGTGGTATGCCAATTTAGGTTTAACCAAGGGGTACCTTGTCTCATTATCGTGACTCAGAGTTTCAACTCATTTTGTCAGTCACTTTTACCAAGTAACTTTAAAAGTATTCATCTAAGAATGCGACAATTGTTATTTCCTTCTACAAAACGTTAAGGGATTACTTCTATTGGTTGGCTAACATACTAGTCAAGTTGTATAGATGGATTTTGAGCTTATGCCTTTGCTTCAGTAGATGATGTGCTTCTTGTTCTAGTCATATATTGTTATGAGTTCTATCTCAAGTTGCCAAGACCTAGGTTTGAACTTAGTGGTGATGTATAGAAAGTTGTAGAATGAGCATTTGAAAAGCTAGGCCCTCTTAGTGATGTTCAAGTTATGAGACCTTCATTAAAGCCTAGGGATCATCACCTATCCCCTCCATTTGCAAACTCCAGATAAGCTAAGAGTGCATCTATTTAAGAGGTGACAACTTTAGATTTGTCTTGTTGTCATTACTTTTCTTCTTCATTTAATTATGTTTCTTTCTTTCTTTCTTTCTTTCCTTGCCCCCCCCCCCCTAGATTGAGACAAGCTCTCCTCCAACACATAGTATGAGGGAAAGTGTTGTTGCTGAGAGTTCTAGGCCTCACTCGAGCACCGTATGATGCGTGAAACCCTAGGTATATTAAACTTAGAACCTTAACGATGTTATTTGAATCGATTACCCCGAGGATCATCTCAAACAAGTATTACGTAACTAGACCCCAATCACACCTGTTGACCGAAACCTAAGTTATCAAAAGGGTTTCCAAGCAATTTGGTTAAAAATTCCTATGGAAGAGTTCTTTTGCAAAAGAACAAAAAAGAGAGGGTTTCATATCTAACGAAATTATGTGTTTTAATTCAATAATAAGATGTCTCTGCCGGCCTCCCTTAGCAAGGTTTATATAGCATACAACAACAATATGGAAAAACCCTAAGTTGCCCAATCTATCCTTATCCACATGTAACTAAGTAGGGAACTAAATAACATAAGTTATAAAACTAACAAATAAAATAAAAAATAAAAACGAACGAACAAATAAACTAAATATGGCTCTAACTTTGTCTGTTCAAAAAATATTCTAATGTCTCTAAATATCACATCCTTCCATGGTTACGTGAATCAAGTTAACACATGTTGGTTCTCCTTTAGTGTAGCTTGATTCCTTGGCTTGTAAGTCCATGATTAATCCTTGTAGAGCTTCGTTCGTCCTCTTAGCTCTAACTCGAGTCATTGGGCCTCTAATACCATGTAATAGATCATGGGATTTTGGCCCCTTCCTTTTTGATGCTAGTTGATCCTCATCATTCCCTCCTTCTTCGAAAAGATTCGTCCTTGAATCATTTGCATCATAAGGAGTAAGATCAGAAACGTTAAAGATAACACTTATATTATCATAGTGGCTTGATAAGTCTATCTTGTAGGCGTTGTCATTTATGCGCTCTACCACTTGGAAAGGTCCATCATCCCTTGGATGCAACTTGGATTTGCGTTGCTCAGCAAAACGGTCCTTCCTTAAATGTACTTAAACCCAATCACCTGGATGGAATATAGCTTTGATGCGTCCTTTGTTGGCCTGTCAGGCGTAATGTTCATTATTCTTTTCAATGTTAGCCTGTACCTGAGTATGTAAATTCTTAACAAATTCTACCTTCTTTGTGCCATCAAGATCAATAAACTCATTAGTAGGTAAAGGCAATATATCCAATAGAGTTAAGGGATTAAAACCATACATAACCTCAAATGGAGAGTAAGATGTAGTAGAATGTATAGTCCTATTATATGCAAACTCTACATGAGACAAACATATTTCCCATTGTTTCAAATTTTTATCAGGCACAACACGTAGCAATGTGGAAAGTGTCCTATTAACCACTTTTGTTTGTTCATTTGTTTGGGGATGAGCTATAGTGAAAAATAGTAGTTTAGTGCCTAGCTTATTCCATAAAGTGCACCAAAAGTGGCTCAAAAATTTCATATCTTTATCACTCACGATAGAGTTAGGTAAATCATGTAATCGAACGATCTTCCTAAAGAATAAATCAGCTATATGTCATACATCATTAGTTTTAGAATAGGCAATAAAATGAGCCATTTTACTAAACCTATCGATGACAACAAATATGCTATCTTTGCCATTTTGGGACCTAGGTAAACTTAATATGAAATCCATGGAAATGTCAGTCTAAGGCTGACTAGGCACAAGTAATGGGAGATACTCCCCATAGGGTATGACTTTGGATTTAGCCTTCCTACATGTAATGCATTTGTTACACACAATTTGTACATCATGTCTCATCCTAGGCCAATAGAAATGCTTATGCAAAATATCCAAAGTTTTCTTTACTCCAAAATGTCCCATGAGATCGCCCCCATGCGTTTCTCTCACTAATAATTCTCGTATGGCACTCTTAGGCACACACAATATATCATTTTTAAATAAATATCCCTCATGCCTATAGTAGTCCGCATACCTACTTTTAGAATAAGTAACCCAAATCTGATTAAAATCAGCATCATGTTCATATAATTCTTTTATACTTTCAAACCCAAGCAATTCAGTATGTAAAGAGGTTAATAGAGAATACCTCCTCGAAAGGGCATCAGCCATTACATTTTCCTTGCCTTGCTTGTATTTGATGACGTATGGAAAGGTTTCGATAAACTCCAACCACTTGGCATGCCTTTTGTTTAGCTTTCCCTGCATCTTTAGGTACTTCAAACTCTCATGATCAGAATGGATGATGAACTCCTTGGGCCATAGATAATGCTGCCATGTCTGCAATGTTCTCACCTGAGCATATAACTCTTTGTCATATACTGAATAGTTCAGAGCAGCACCATGTAGTTTCTCACTAAAGTAGGTTATTGGTTTGGAATCCTGCATTAACACACCACTAATACCCTTCCCGGAAGCATCACATTCGATCTCAAAAACTTTATCAAAATTAGGTAATACTAATAAAGGAGCATTAGTTAACTTACCCTTCAAAGTTTGGAATGCCTACTCATGTATTTCAGTCTACTTGAATTCGACATTCTTCTTCACAAGATCATTTAGTGGATTAGCAATAGAGCTGAAGTCTCTCACAAATCACCTATAGAAGCTGGTTAGACCGTGGAAGCTCCTGACATCATTGGCGCTCTGTGGTGTTGGCCAATCTCGGATTGCCTTCACCTTCTCCTCATTTACAACTATTCCATTTGCTCATACAACAAACCTAAGAAAAACCGTAGATTCTATACAAAACATGCACTTCTTCAAGTTGGCATACAATTGGTTTTCCTTTAAAATAGTAAAAACACTTTGCAGGAGTTGTGCATGATCATCCAATGTTCTGCTATATATCAGGATATCATCAAAATAGACTACAACAAACTTTCCTAAGAATTGACGCAATACATGATTCATTAATCTCATGAAGGTACTAGGTGCATTTGTCAACCCAAAAGGCATTACCATCCATTCAAATAAGCTATGTTTGGTTTTAAAAGCAGTTTTTCACTCATCACCCTCTTTCATACAAATTTGGTAATATCCATTTTTAAGGTCAATTTTCAAAAATAAACATGCACCATGTAACTCATCAAGCATGTCATCTAATCTAGGAATGTGATGTCTGTACTTAACTGTAATTTTGTTGATGCCCTGCAATCCACGCATATACACCACGTCCCATCCTTTTTGGGGACTAATATTACTGGAACTGAGCATGTGCTTAAACTCTCACACATGAACCCTTTCTCCATCAGCCCATCCACTTGTTTTTGAATTTCCTTGGTCTCCTAGGGATTGGTTCTATATGCAAGCCGGTTTGGAATGGAAGCAACTGACATGAAGTCAATCCGGTGCTCTATCCCTTGTAGAGGGGGTAATCCTTGCGGCACTTCTTCAGAGAATAAGTCTTCGAATTCCTGCAATAAAGATACAATAACATTAGGCACAACAGAGTTAAGGTCAATATTATAAAAATATATATCCTTGTACATAAGTACGAGTAACTGTTATTTTGCCAGCATTGCACTCTTAACCTCACTCTTTCTCGCCAGACTCTCTACTCTCGGTGTTTGAGTGTATTTTCCCTCTTTGCTCACCAGTGTTTGTTTTTCACTCGTTTTCTTTTTCTTTTCACTTTTCTCTCGTGCACTCGAGTGTTTTTCTTTAAACTCCTTTGCAATCCTCATTTGATCTTCACTAGCTTCCCATGGTTTCTGTGGCGTGAGAACCACTTTCCTTTTATTTAATACAAAGGAATATTGATTTTTGTACTCGTCATACATAATATTCCTGTCTAATTGCCAGGGTCGCCCTAATAGTATGTGGCTTGCCTACATAGGTACCACGTCACACATAACCTCATCTTTGTAGTTCCCTATGGAAAAGGTTATAAGAACCTGCTTGGTCACCTTAACCTCCCCACATTCATTTAGCTACTATAATCGATATGGTCTCGAATGCTTCACAACTTTCAACTGCATCTTTTCTATTAACAATGTACTAGCAACATTAGTGTAGCTGTCACTATTGATTATCAAGCTACAAACTTTACCCTACACATGACACCGCATATGAAAAATATGTTCACGCTGGATCCCCTTGCCATCCTCTTGGGGTTACACACTAAGTACTCTCTTTGTGACATACAACTCGCCACTCACGGGTCCCTCTAAGTTTACATCCTCATACTCCTGCAATGGTGACTCCTCCTCCTCCTCTTCAGAGCTCACACTCTCTACATTCCCACTATCATTGATAATCATAGCTCTTTGATTTGGACATTGGGATGCAATATGCCTAAATCCCTAACACCTAAAACATTTGATATCTCTAGTCTTGGAAGGGGTTTTAGTGTCAGTGTTTCCCTTAGGTGTAGCAACTGGATTCTTAGCCTTCACGTCCTCCTTAGGCTTTGAATTGGTGGAGTTTCTCTTTCAAGTAGACTTCCATAGAGATTTGGAAGTCGAATCAGTCCTTTGCTTACTCCTATATTTTAATTGCCACTCTACTTTAATAGCTTTGTGCAACAGTTCTTCCATATCTAAATAATCGTGTAGATCTACTACATCAACTATTTCCCTATTCAACCCGTTGATGAATCTAGCCATAGTGGCTTTATCATCCTCCTCAACTCTAGCCCTAATCAAGGCTATCTCTAACTCCTTATAATAATCTTCTACACTTTTGGTTCCTTATGTCAATCCCCAGACTTTCTTAAGTAAGTCCCTATGGTAGTGACTAGGAATGAAATGCTTCTGCATAATAGTTTTCATCTCTTCCCAAGTGTTAACAGGTCGCTCCCCATACCTGCGCCTATTACGCACCAACTGATCCCACCATACACTGGTGTAATATGAAAACTCTACTGCAGTCAGTTTTATCTTTTTCTCCTCAGTGTAGTTATGACATTTAAACACATGATCCATTTTTCTCTCCCACTCTAAATACAACTCTGGATCATTCTTTCCCTGAAATGCTGGGATTTTCAATTTAATACTCCCCAAATTACTATCATGCCTCTGGATACTCCCCTTATCCCTAACATGTTGGTAATCTCCAAAATCAGAATCCTCACCTTCTTCTTTCTGAACTCCTCCCCTATTTGGTCTACCTACTCCTTGCATGACAATGGTACTACTAGATGGTTCCCTACTCCTCTCCATCCTATCCATTCTTTCATGGATCTGTTCAAGTTCACTCGTTAAGATCCTCTTCATCTCCCCCATCAACTTCTCAAACATCACTCTACTTTCTCCTCCATTGGTGTTCTGTCCTGACATAATTATAAAATTTTCAACAAAGTAAGATCACAAGTAAAACAAAAATATTTATGCATGTTCCTCACCCCCACTTGTATTTTGCTCACAAATAATATGCTCACAATTCTACTCGTATATATCTCTCACAAAATATGATCTCACAACCCACTTTTTATAATTCTTTTGCTAGGAACTCAAATTGAACTCCTAAACACAAATCACTAAGTCAACATCTAATGATCACTAATTAGTTCCAAGTCATAGTGTAAGGAAGATCAAGTGTGAATTTCTAAGAGATATAAACAAATTATCTACTACTAATTTCGAAACCAACAAACAAGTCCCTACCACATAATTAAATGGAAACAAAGAAATTACACGGAATATAGATCAAGGATATTAGTATAATTCGAATGCTCAATTAGGAAGAACAAGATGCAATGTACTGCTAGAATTGGAAATTGAATTGGTACTTGCCAAAACAAGATTCTCTCTCTCTTTTTTTTTTTTTTTGAATTTCGGTTCTTGATTCTTTCCTTTGCAACTGAATTGATTTTTTTTTTATATGTATGCCTCTCAATATGAACTTTGAATTGAACTACAATTGAATATCCAAATATTGTCTAAACCTAGATGCCATTGATCTACAAGGGATTTATGGACCGAACAAATTTTTTTTTTATATGAATTTTCAGATATGAGTACGAAAAATAATAACAGATGAATAACGAAAAGGATAAAAATTACTTGATTCAAGAAGATGAAGCTCTGATACTAAATGATGCGTGAAACCCTAGGTATATTAAACCTAGAACCTCGATGACACTATTTGAATCGATTACCCCAAGGATTGTCTCGAACAAGTATTGCGTAACTAGACCCTAATCACATTTGTTGACTAACACCTAAGTTATTAAAAAGGTTTCTAAGTAATTCGGTTAAGAATTCTTATGGAAGAGTTCTTTTGTAAAAGAAAAAAAAAGAGAGGGTTTCGTATCTCACAAAATTGTGTGTTTTAATTCAATAATAAGATGTCTTCGCTGGCCTCCCTTAACAAGACTTATATAGCATATAACAACAATATGGAAAAATCTTAAGTTGCCTAATTTATCCTTATCAACATGTAACTAAGTAGGTAACTAAATAACATAAGTTATAAACCAACAAATAAAAAAAAAACACTGAATATGTCTCTAACTTTGTCGGTTAAAAAATATTCTAATGTATCTAAAAATCACATCCTTCCATGGTCACGTGAATCAAGTTAACACATGTTGGTTCTCCTTTAGTGTAGCTTGATTCCTTGGCTTGCAAGTCCTTGACTAATTCTTGTAGAGCTTCATTCATCCTCTTAGCTCTAGCTCGGGTTATCAGGCCTCTAATACCATATAATGGATCATGGGATTTTGGCTCCTTCTTTTTTGATGCTAGCTGATCCTCATCACCATAACTTTATCAGTGGTGATTCTAGATGAGGAGAGTGGTGATCAAGACGTAATAGATTATGAGAAATCCCCAGCTCATTTTGATGATGATGGGGATAATGATGATTACATTAATGAATACAATGCCCCATTTAAAATAGGCAAGATCACTCTTGATGGTAATTTACCCATCTTGGAGGGAGGTGAAGAGGATAGTCATGTCGATGCACTACTTTGTTCAGGTACCCATGGAGGTGAGCTATATGTAGCATCTACAGATATCTATCCTCCCCCAATTGCTAAATTGTCTTGACTAGATAAGGTAGCAACTTTAGCGACTGATGTTGAATTGGAGAAGACGGTTTTTTTTTTAGGCTTTGTTTTGCCTTCTCATCTTCTAGCACCATTGGAGAGTCTTGATGCTATAGATAGGGATTTATGGGCTAAGTCTCCTATGCTCGAGACGGAGCTAGCTTATACCATGGTGAAAATGTTAGAAGAGGTGATGATATTGATGGATAGGCCTTGGAAGTCCTTATTAGAGAATGAATTAAAGTAGCTAGTCAAGAATGTTGAGGGAGCTCACTTGTTAAAGTTCAAGGTTGATAGCTCGAGGCCTGTTGTTGCCAAGGCCAAGAAATTATTAAGCTATTATGCTCCCATAAGACATTAAGATGAGTTTGTGGCAATAGTATAGAAGCTACAAAAGTTAATTGAAGTAGTAGATATTGAAATGAAGACAACATTAGAAGACACAAACTTAGAGTCTAATGTAGGCATAAATTGTTAGCCTTAGTTTAGAATAGTTGCTTCTTTTGCACATACTCTTATTTCCTTTTTTTTTTTTTTTGTTTTTTGAAATCATTGTATTAAAAAGATCTTTGACTTAATGAAATAATCTTTCTTGCTTTCTCAGTTTTCTTCTTGCATTTGTTATTATTGCATATTTATGTGTTTGTGCCACGTAATGATGCAACGCTAGTTGGACTATCATTGGCTTGATTTGCTTAGATTCCTTGTAGATAGGAAGTAACGTTTTACTATAACAACAATGAGGTAACAATGTGATCGCTACCTCATATGACTTATTAAACCCAATAAACATATTTTGCACATCAGAGCAAGGCTCTCACTTGTTAGCATGAGTGGTTAAGAGGGTATTTCCTAATACTTAACCATTTTATCGTCATTTTTGTTTTCATATTTCTTTTATTCACTATGTGTGTGAGGAAACTATTCTCTTGTTTAGGTGTAATATCTCAACATCATGTGCTTGGGAGACCATGAACTTACCAGTCAGCATTTTGTAGGTTGAGTTTATCATTGTGCACTTAGGAGATTTGCTTTTTCTAGGCAGCAACAATGTGAGAGATTATTAATTATTCTTTGTTGCACTAAGGAGATGAATCTCTAACTTTGTAGTAACAAAATAAGAAAAGAAAAACTAAAGAGAAGAGAAACATAGAGAGAGAAAGAGAGAACATTAAAAAGGCTTTGATGATGCAAGCTATACATCTTATTCATGACATATCGTAAACACATAATTGCATTTACATATGAAATTTCATAATATACTAGAAATTTATAAGTGTAATGACTTTATTGTTTATTAGATTTAATAGGTTATAGTAGTTGCTATCATGAACTTTGTGAATTGTAAAAGGGCCTTCCTTTGGCATTGAAATACCTTGCTGCACATGTTCTGCTATGCGAAGAACAATGTCATCTTGTTGAAAGGATCGCTTCCTAACCAAACGATCATAAGCTACATTGAGTCGGTGTTGGTAGTTGGCAAAGTTGCATTTGGTAGCATCTCATTCCTCTTCTAAGGCTTCAAGATTTAGCAAGCACAAAGTATTTGGTTTTAGTTCAACATTGATAGCCAATCGTGCGAAAGGAACCAAAACCTCTATAGGCATCATTGCTTCGAACCCATATACCAAATATAAGGGTATTGCCTATGTGGGACCTCGCTTGGATGTCCTCTAAGCCTATAATGCTAGTAGTAGTTTCTCGTACCAATCATAGTGATTTTCATGAACCATCTGATTGAGCACCTTCAAGAGAGTCTTGTTAATTACCTCTGCTTGGTCATTTCCTTTAGGGTAATATTGTGTGGACTTTACATGATCAATGTTATAGAAGGCTAGCAACTGTTGTAAATGTGAGTTGATGAAGAGTGTGGCATTATCTGAGAGAATGTGCTATTATTTGAGAGAATGTGCTTTGGGATTACAAAGAGACAAATAATATACTCCTTTATGAAGCATACTATTGTGGATCTTGTTGCTTTCGTTAGGGAGATTGCCTCTATTCACTTGGTGAAGTATTCTATTACCACTAGGGTTTAAATGCATCCTTTGGATGGTAGATGTATTGGCCTGATCAAATCAAGTGCTTAGGTATGGAATGGCTATAGAGTAATCAAGCCATGCAATCTAATAACAAGAGCATGGATTACGTCATTATTTTGCTAGCATGCAACACACTTCTTGGCAAAATTAAGCATGTCATTTTCTATAATGAGCTAGTAGTACCCTATATTGAGCAAATGGTAGTACATCTTCCTCCCCCCTTAGTGTTCACCACAATCTCTAGAGTGTGCTTGAGCCAAGATAGTTTTTGTTTCAAGGGGTGCTATGCATCTAAGAAGCTTTCCCTTGTAAGATACCTTGTACAACTCATCTTCGTACATAATATACTTTTTTGCTTTATGTTTTACTAATCTGGCATCTATTTTATTTGCCAACAAGACATTATTTTTTAAGTAATCGATGTATAAGCATCTTTAATTGCCTAAACTTGCCACAAAGTTGCATTCTTCTTGGTTGGAGAGTTTAAAGAACATTGGGCAATTCATTTATGATTGTGATGCATCCTTAGACATTATGACCAGTAATACTCCATATATTGAATGCGACAATACATGGGTGGCTTTTCTTCTTCACACCAGATCTTGTGATATTTGTTTAACTTTAGATGGCCTTGCTTTGCGCAAATGGAGTGAGATAGAATGCCTTTTGGTCCTTTAAAGTATAAGATGCCATTAATGTGGGTGAAGTTCTTTAATGTTACAGAAGTTGTATTAGGGTGCACTGCCTATACCTTGATAAGAGTGCACTAGTCATCTTGCACTTCCTCTTCTTTATCTTGTAGTTGTAGGGCTGTACATGGAATAGTCATTTTGATGACTTAAATATTTAAATTGTTTTCTTCAACTTGGATAGGGACTTTGGAGACTAATGTAGCTAGTGCATCTACATAAAGGTTAGTAGATCATTTGGTGTGGTCATATCTCACTAAATTGAATTTGCTGACCAATGATTGCACTATAGCCCTGTAAGGTGTTAGCATTGGTTCTTTAAGAGCAAATTCACCATTAGCTTGCTTGATGATTAGGTTTGAATCATCACGAATGCATAAGTGAGATGCTTTAGCATTTTGTGTGGAAATGAGTCCAAGTAGGAGAGCCTCGTACTCGCCTTCATTGTTGGTACAATGGAAGTCTAACTTGAACACTAAAGTATCTCTTGGCCCTTAGGAAATATTAGTACTATCTCGACTCCTGTTTTAGTGTTAGTAGAGGAGCTATCAAATTGCAACTACCACTCTCCATTTGATTCTACCCTCATGGAGTGCTCATGGAACTTTGCTGGTATCATATTTATGGTGTGAATCCCATGAGTTACAGAAAAATAGGTTAAGAGGTTGATGGGTGTCGAATCCAACAAAAATAAAACCTACTCCTAGACAATTATATGATTTGCATATAGTGGTGAGTAGGGTCGAATCCATAGAGATTGGTTAAATTTATTTCTATCCAAGGAGAATAAAAAGGAAAAGGAAAATGGGGGGTTTGGTTTGTGAATCGAATAAAGTTAAAACAAGATATGAAAGTTGTATATTGATAAAAAGCCTAGCCAAAGGAATCAAGATAGTTTAATTCAAGGAAATGATCATCGATGCAAATGTTCTCTATTCTTGTTCCTAGATAAACTGGTTATGGTTATTAACAAGCTCTAACAACCTATCTCTTCTTACTTCATCGATAACCTCAGACAAGCGCTTTGAATTATTTCTCTTATTGATTAAACAACCCTAGACAAGCGCTTAGGATTTAATCTATCAATAACATTAAGATCTAGAGAGACCACCAATTCATGCCAGTAGATTATAAGATAACCTATTTAAACATGATCACACACCTCCATAACATGAATTCGATCATCTCTTTTATAACCAAACATGTTATTGCGTTACTAAGACTAGAACAATCAAACAATTACGGATTTGACGTGCTAGTTGACAATATATTAACTTGCTAATTGAGTAGAAGAGCTCTATTCATACCAATCAACAAGGATAATAATTACAAAATGATCAGAAGATATATGAATACCCGAAAGCAAAGAATAGAATAAATACAAGTCAATTAGACCTCACAATTCATGGAGAATTAAACATCTATGACCCTTTGGCTAGAAAAGTAGCTTAGCTACTCATGTTCATCAATAAAACGAAAAATAAAAATAAAAACATAATGAACCCGGTTGCCTGCTCTGCCTCCGCGTTTCCATCTTGTCTCCAAGGTGATTCCAGATTCAAAGATTCAAAAGTTGTCCTAACCCTCTAGGGTTGGCTCTATTTATATTATTAGATGGATAGTATGTGATCTTTTGTTAGCAAGATACGAAAATATCTTTCCTTTTCCAAGTAGATTTCGAGAAGTGAAGATTCGTCTGCCTGGCACGCCCCACCACACGGCCGTGGGTCAAGCCGTGCCATCTTCTGTGCATATTCTTCAAGTCTTCAACCGCGCCTAGTGTGAACCACGGTTACACACACGGCCAGATTTAAAACCGTGCTTTCATCTGTGCATAATCTTCAAGTCTTCATTCATGTCCAGTGTGTACTACGGTTACACCCACGGCTAGATTTCAAGCCGTGCCTTCATCTGGTTGATGTTCCACACTTTCTTCTCCTTGGCACGTCTATCTTCCACCACGGCTCCAAGCACGGTTGCTCCCACGGCTTCCACCACGGCCGTGCCCTATGCCGTGTCTCTCTCTGTTGAAAGTCCTCATTTTCGCCTTCTTGTCCAGTGTGTAACACGGTTTGAACCTTGGTCGTGCTTCAAACAGTGTTTCCTCCGGTGGTGTAATTCCTTGTCTTGATCCAAGTTGTAGATGACTTCTCTAAAATACTTGAATTAGCATCCTTGACTCCATTTAACCTGATTTATCACGATGATAGAATTAAAGTACCATTTCCTTATGATTTCTATAAAATCAATAATAATTTAACACAATTTATACTATAAAAGATTGAGTATAAAATGGCTCTATCAAATTCCCCCACACTTAAACTCTTGCTTGTCCTCAAGCAATTGCATCAAATCAATTGAGAAATCTGTCATAGATTATACAAACTTTCTTTTCATCATTCTAAGCATCTATTCATTTGTAATTCATGACTTGTAATTTAACGTCTACTACTTCAACCCAATTGGTTTCCTGTGATCAAATTACTATGGACAAAATTCAATAGCTAATCTAAACAAAACAAACTTTTATCCTCATGTTTAGCAAAAGAATTTTTATTCCAAAAGTAAATACTTAATCCACTAAGGAAAAACACCCAATTAAACTTCATTGGATATTATCAAGCATATAATCCTTGCAGTATAAAGTAAAAGCATATGGTATAAGCTCTTTGCTAGATATTCTCCCTTTTATACATCTTTGTTTTATTCAATGAATGTTCACATTCATGTTCTTTTGATTTATTCAAGCATCTATTTTGACGGGTTTTTGCCCGCTTCTTTTCATGAACTTTTGCCTTTTTCGCCCTTATCGTTATAGTGAGTTCATTGAGATGGCAACATCCCGAGCTCATCACTCAAGTGACCGGGTTTTGAGATACCCCTACGGACTCTTCCTCACTCTAACATTCAAGTTTGAATACTCTTAACTCAATTAGTTGAATCATTGGAGTAATGGCTATGCTTGATTCTTTTTTTTTTTTTTTAAGTGTTATGATTGCTTTACAAACAACTTCAAAGAGTATACAGTAGCTAATATAACCTAGAAGTAAACTTGTTTATTTTTCACTTAAGGACTCGACTTACTCTTAAACTTCCAATTCTAAAGCTAAATATAAGGTAAATTTGTTTCTTAAAGATTTCACTACTTAATTTTAACCATGTATTCTAATCACAGCAGTGGGTGAGTAAAGCATTTGAACAAGTCAATTTCACATTTTGTAGATGCTTATTACAACATTTAGTACAATCTCTAGATTTCATGATAATTTTGAAAAACTTTGGCTTAAAATTGCTTAAGGACAAACATTCAAAGTATGGATCAATTCTCTATTCTCTATAATTTATTATCCTCTCCCCCACACTTAGCTTGAACAGTGTCCTCACTGTTCCTAATTTAGCACAATTGAAAAGGAATTAACAACTCAAGGAACATTAGAGAATAAGAGAAAGGAAATGCTGGTACTTCCCTGGTATTGGAGTTCTCCCCTTAAGCTCTGGAAAGTGTCATTTGATTATGTGTCCTTGCTGCAGCCGATCCAAAGAGTTCAAAACTACACTAAAATCAAAACAAACTAAACTAAAACAAAACAAAACTAAAACAAACCAAAACTAATGCAAAACAAAACTTTTTTTTTTTTTTTACATGGGTTGCCTCCCATGAAGCGCCTTTCTTTAACGTCTTTGGCTAGACGTTCCTGGCTAAATATTCGGATAAGGATTTTGATTCCAGCCTTGGTGCCTGTGGTGATGGGTTAATAGCATCCGTAACAAAAACAGGAGAGATATCGTTAGGATGTTTCATGGCATCATAAATGTTAAATTTAATCACTTCACCATCAAATTCCATAGTGAGGGTGCCATCATTTACATTGATTTTCGTTTTAGAAGTCTTAAGGAATGGTCGCCCTAATAATATCAGTGATGAAGTATGAGAATCACTATCGTCCATGTCAAGCACATAAAAATCAGCAGGAAAAACCAACCCATTGACTTGAACTAAAACATCCTCTAGAACTCCCTCAGGATAAACATTGGACCTATCAGCAAGTTGAACAATAATACCCGTTTCCTTTAAAGGACCAACATTTAAACGTTGATAAACAGACAAAGGCATGACATTGATAGAAGCTCCTAGATCACACATGGCTTTAACGATTCCAAGATTACCTATTTTGCAAGGAATGGTGAACATACCTGGATCCTTACATTTGGGAGGAAGCTTCTTCTGAATAATAGCTGAAACATTTTCACTCACACTAATCTTTTCATTACCTTTCAGCTTTCTTTTGTTAGTACACAAGTCTTTGAGAAATCTAGCATAGCACGGTATTTGCTTAATTACATTAAGCAAAGGAATATTTACTTCGACTTTGCGAAAAGTTTCCAGAGTCTCTTTTTCTTCTGCTTCATTCTTGGATTTCGCTAATCTGGAGGGGTAAGGAGGTGGTATCAATGTGACCTTTGATGGCTCAACTGGAGGCCTTCTAATCTGGTTGTCCTGTTGGCTCGGAATCGAAATCTCTTTCTTGGTCTCTTCCTCAAGATTAGACGGGTGTCCTTTCTTATTTGATCCCTGCAATTCTGTTCCACTTCTCAAGGTAATTGCATTAACGCTTTGCTTCGGGTTTGTAATAGTTTGAGAAGGTAACTTACCTTGAGTTTCTAACCTATTTACGACTGAAGCAAGTTGGCTTACCTGATTCTCCAAGTTTTGAATGCTTTGCTTTGTTTCCTCTTGAAATTGTTTTGTATTAACGGTAAGTGATTTAACAATTTCCTCAAGGGACATACCTGAAGTGGAAGGAGCCTGTGATACTTGGTTTGATGGCTTGGGTTGGAATTGTTGGAAGTTTTGTGGTTTATTGCCATATCTGAAGTTAGGGTGATCCCTCCATCCGGGATTGTAAGTATTTGAATAGGGATCATACTTCCTCTGCGGTTGTCCTGGAAATCCGCCTACAGCATTGGCGTGTTCATGATTGTCATCTTGCAATGTGGGGCACATGTCGGTCGGATGACTAGGAGCAGCACAAATTCCACAAGCCTTCACCTGCTGCGTTTTTCCAAGAGCTAGCTGCTGCACAAGGGAGGTAAGATTAGAAATTTGATGTTCAAGGTTAGACACACTTACCTCATTTACCTTCCTTGAAGATGCATCATGCCTATACCCAAATTGTTGCGAATTGGCAGCCATAATGGAGATCAATTCCCTAGCTTGACCAGGGGTTTTGTTTACTATGGTGCCTCCACTTGCAGCATCCATCATCTTTCTTTCCATCGGAAGTAGGCCTTCGTAGAGATATTGGATGAGGAGTTGTTCAGATATCCCATGTTGTGGGCAGCTTGCACACAGTTGCTTGAACCTCTCCCAATACTCATGAAGAGTCTCGGTGTCCCTTTGTTTTATACCACAAATTTCTCTTCTTATACCAGCGGCTCTGGATGCGGGGAAGAATTTGTCCAAGAAGAGTCTTACCATATCTGTCCAAGTGGTGATAGAACCTGGAGGCAAATAAAACAACCAATCTTTAGCTTTAGTACTTAAAGAAAATGGAAAAGTACGTAGCTTGATTTGATCGTCGGTTATTCCTTGCGGCCTCATACTAGAACACACTATATAAAACTCTTTCAAATGCTTATGTGGATCTTCATTCTCAAGACCATGAAATGTAGGTAGCAAATGTATCAACCCAGATTTCAATTCGAAGTCCACAGCTAGTTCGGGATAGTGAATACAAAGTGGTTGTTGATTCACATCCGGTGCAGCCAACTCCCTTAAGGTTCTCTCGAGATTTGCCATGTCGTCCTCTTTTTCAGAATCAGACAAGTCCGATGCTAAGTTCAGTCTAGTGGATGATCTAGCTTCTTGTCGTAGTCTCTTTAGAGTCTTCTCAATCTCCGGATTATAAATTAGTTCACCTGTTTGAGAAGAACGAGTCATACAAGAATAGAAATAAATTTGACACCAATCCCCGGCAACGGCGCCAAAATTTGATGGGTGTCGAATCCAATAAAAATAAAATCTACTCCTAGACAATTATATGATTTGCATATAGTGGTGAGTAGGGTCGAATCCACAGAGATTGGTTAAATTTTTTTCTATCCAAGGAGAATAAAAAGGAAAAGGAAAATGGGGGGTTTGGTTTGTGAATCGAATAAAGTTAAAACAAGATAAGAAAGTTGTATATTGATAAAAAGCCTAGCCAAAGGAATCAAGATAGTTTAATTCAAGGAAATGATCATCGATGCAAATGTTCTCTATTCTTGTTCCTAGATAAACTGGTTATGGTTATTAACAAGCTCTAACAACCTATCTCTCCTTACTTCCTCGATAACCTCAGACAAGCGCTTTGAATTATTTCTCTTATTGATTAAACAACCCTAGACAAGCGCTTAGGATTTAATCTATCAATAGCATTAAGATCTAGAGAGACCACCAATTCATGCCAGTAGATTATAAGATAACCTATTTAAACATGATCACACACCTCCATAACATGAATTCGATCATCTCTTTTATAACCAAACATGTTATTGCGTCACTAAGACTAGAACAATCAAACAATTACGGATTTGACGTGCTAGTTGACAATATATTAAATTGCTAATTGAGTAGAAGAGCTCTATTAATACCAATCAACAAAGATAATAATGACAAAACGATCAAAAGATATATGAATACCCGAAAGCAAAGAATAGAATAAATACAAGTCAATTAGACCTCACAATTCGTGGAGAATTAAACATCTATGACCCTTTGGCTAGAAAAGTAGCTTAGCTACTCATGTTCATCAATAAAACGAAAAATAAAAATAAAAACATAATGAACCCGGTTGCCTGCTCTGCCTCCGCGTTTCCTTCTTGTCTCCAAGGTGATTCCAGATTCAAAGATTCAAAAGTTGTCCTAACCCTCTAGGGTTGGCTCTATTTATATTATTAGATGGATAGCATGTGATCTTTTGCTAGCAAGATACGAAAATATCTTTTCTTTTCCAAGTAGATTTCGAGAAGTGAAGATTCGTCTGCTTGGCACGCCTCACCACACGGCCGTGGGTCAAGCCGTGCCATCCTCTGTGCATATTCTTCAAGTCTTCAACCACGCCCAGTGTGAACCACGGTTACACACACGACCAGATTTAAAACCGTGCCTTCATCTGTGCATAATCTTCAAGTCTTCATCCGTGTCCAGTGTGTACCACGGTTACACCCACGGCTAGATTTCAAGCCGTGCCTTCATCTGGTTGATGTTCCACACTTTCTTCTCCTTGGCACGTCTATCTTCCACCACGGCTCCAAGCACGGTTGCTCCCACGGCTTCCACCACGGCCGTGCCCTATGCCGTGTCTCTCTCTGTTGAAAGTCCTCATTTTCGCCTTCTTGTCCAGTGTGTAACACGGTTTGAACCTTGGCCGTGCCTCAAACCGTGCTTCCTCCGGTGGTGTAATTCCTTGTCTTGATCCAAGTTGTAGATGACTTCTCTAAAATACTTGAATTAGCATCCTTGACTCCATTTAACCTGATTTATCACGATGATAGAATTAAAGTACCATTTCCTTATGATTTCTATAAAATCAATAATAATTTAACACAATTTATAGTATAAAAGATTGAGTATAAAATGGCTCTATCAGAGGTCTGCTAGTGCCTAAGACATAATAGCCTTAGGTGGCATGACCGTAATGTCGATCTCTAAGAGGAGAAGCAACCATTTTGCAATCCATTTTGATAAAGCTAGCCATGACAACAAGTACTTGATTAGATTGGGTGAGTGATAAGATTGACCTAGTGCACCAAGAAGTAGTGGTGTAGTTTTTGTGTAATGTTTAATCAATGCACCACTAAGGGAAGGTCTAATCTTGGCATTTCATTATATGTCCAAGCAAACAGATCTTTATACTCTTTCAGTAACTCTATTAAGTGGACCTTAATCTTATATAAGAGACTCTTGCTAATGAAAATGGGTCACGAAGACTCCCCTGGTCCTACTAAGATTAGTTCCTCAACCTTTAGCTTGTAGCTTCATTTGGTCTTGCGTTTGTGAGGGGACGGGTTAGGTTTCTTGCATTAATATGAGATCTAAAGAAGATAGTTGTTCTGAAGAAGACAAAAATGTTGCCTCGGATCTCGAAGACTATCACAAGTAGTATACCCATCACCTATCATCCCTAATTATGCTATCTATTTCCTCAACTCTTTTTTGCTTTTTCTTACCCCCATGGGGGCTTTGCATTCTCCTCTTTTTCTTTTGCTTCTCTTGGGTCTCTCCTCAGGTAGGTAGTGGTGTGACAAAGAGTTTTAGAATAATAGTCTCTCCCTATTTAGCATACTTATCGAAGAAAGCAGTTTCAACAAAATATAAAGATGGCATGTGATGGGATGAATTAGAGAGAGTGATAGGGAGGAGGAGCAAGGATTATTAGTGTCTTAGATATACAAGTGATAGATAAGAGAACCTAAGGGAACCTTAGGTGTCATCCTTGCAACTTGTGCAATCGAGATTTATGATTGCTTGAGTTGTTTGCTTGATATTTGAAAGTAGAGATAATGCATTAGAATGCCATTTCTTTGATCTCTTCTCAAAGTGTTAAATGAGGGGGAGTAACTAAGTATTTATAAGCTCTTAAGTTTAATGATATCTATTCAATGATTTTAGTGATTGATAGATGAGATCAAGCTTGCTCAATTCATAGTTATCTTGGATAAGTTTACTGATGGGCCAAAGCCAATAGTCATCCTCATGAATGTATAAGCCTGCTTGAGAAAGGTTGAATGTGGATGGACTAGTCCAATAATCTCTATTCTGAGTCCACAAAGTCAATTCTCTTTGAATTATCCAAAGTATTAATTGTACTCCTTAAACCTTGTCACCTAGCCTAAGGAGTTAAGTCTTAATAAATAATAGGTTTAGCCTAATAATTAATATAGCCAATTTTAGCCTCTATAGAATTAAAAAATAATAAAAAGATTACAAAACTTTAAGCAACACTATAAAATAAAGAATGTACTTATCAAATACAAAGGTCATTTAACATAATAGTAAATTTAAATAATGACAATTGCAATGCATGGGAGTTTGCAAAATGTAGAAGATACTTGCGATCTATATGGACTATTATGGAAAATAAAAGAGAGATATAAAAAATATAAGAATTATGAAATAAGAGATTAATATAAGAAAAGATTAAACAAATTACAAAATTTTTCCTCTAACCATTTTCTCTCCTTTTTTTCTTCTTTTGAAAATCCACTATTTCAGAAATATAAAATATTTAGACCAGGCTATGTGAAGAATAGACGATTTTCAACTATGTAATTTTGAATTAAAATGACATTTTTCAAGTAGCTCATAACTTGAGCTTTTTAATGATATCTCAATTATAGTGATACAATGTTCAATTTGCAAGTTATGGGACTGTGAAGTTATATAAGTTAGTATATGGAAACTATTGGAAAATAAAGAAATATTATAATACATAGAGCCGTATTATTTGGTAAGTCTGAGAATTCATGTTGTAAGGACAAATGATACCTAATTTACAAGTTATGGCCATTTAAGAATTTTACTTGGTCTTTATAGTCCTAGAATGCATAGTAGATCATATTTTCAAATAATAGTAGATGTTAAGAGCTTTCTAATAACATAATTTTTTTTTTTAAATCTGGTATTACATGCAAAAGTTATGCATGGTTAAAATTATTAGGCATAAATAGTTTTCTTTTAATTTTTAAATAATATATCGATTAAGGAAAATAATTTTTTTATTTGATAAATTAATCAATGAAGAAACATTAAAGTGCATCAAAATTGGAGTACATACACTATAGTATAATCAAAACTAAAATACAAACATCAAAATGCAATAGCTATTAACTTCCCCATTAATTGTGACATCAAATTGAAATGAAGCATTCAACTACAAAAAAAGATAAAAAAAAAAATAGTTTGGATACTAAATTACCAAAACTTGAAAATACAATCACTTTTTGTACCTTTATCCTTATATTATACCATTATACCATAAGGATCTAAAAAAATTGGAAATTCGCAAAAAAAAAAATAAAAATCAAGAATATTAAGATTATGTTTTCATTGAGTTAATTAGTGTTTTCATAACATGTTTCATGTTCATACCGATCTTTTGATGATTTTAATGCACTAATACTTGCACTTTAATATTTTTTAATACATAAAAAATCCATAAATATATATCAAAAATCCAAAAATGAAAAAAAAAAAGTTTTCATATGTATTCTTAGTGTTTTGATTATTTGATTGGACAAACATGTTTGTTTTGTTATTTTAGGTTTTTTTTTTTTATTTGTTTGGCACTATTTCTTGTTACTAGCATGTGCTCTATATTTTCTTATTAAAATGTTTTTTTACCACTTAGGATGGTTTTTCTTAAATAAAAAATATATATATATTTTTCAAACTTAGGTCATTTCTTAGATATTTCCTAAAAGTTTATATATATATACATATACACACATACATACATATATATATATATATATATATAATAAAACTATAATAAGCTTAAAATAAAATTGTTTTTTTTTTCTCCATAAATAAAAGAAATCAACAAATTATTTTTTTTTGGAAAAAGAAAGAAGGGTGGCCTAATTTTGGCTAGTAGGTACACAAACATGCTATAGAGCAGCCACTAAAAAGAAAAATCTTTCTCCTTAAAAAAATAAAATATACAAAATGTGTCCTTTTACTTGTTTTCATTTTATTTTTCAATGTACATCTTTTATATATTCATTATTTTTTCCTTCAAAAGGGAACACTTTTAATAAGAGGGAAATGGAATTTAATAAACGTCCTTTTATTTTTAAAGTAAATTCTTATATGGAAATTTGATAAGTTAGCCTCTTGACTTGTTTTCTCTAGTTTCAATTTTTTTTCATTTTCTTCTTTTATTTATTTATTTTTAATTTTCATAAACTAGTGGTTAAAGTTAGAGTTATTTCACCCATTAGGCAATAACTTTTGCTATTTCCAATTTGGTTAATGATGACTTATTTGTAAAAGGAGATTTTTTTCTTAATGGCTTGTTTTGAATGGATAGGGTGTTATATAAGTCAAAATTAAGCGGGGAAAAAAAGAAGAGGAAGGCTTGACTTGACATATAAGAACAAATGAGAAAACTTAATTGAGGATTCTTTTAAATTTATGGGTTTCTAACGTCTGGAGTCTATTTCGCTTTTGATAAGGCAACTTAGCCTTTCCACACCCAAAAGTAAATAGGCATGGAGAAATTTGGTCGCACAGTATGGCTTTCTTTATTTCACCTTTACGTTGAACTGGAGCGTGTGGATGTGAATTGCAGACTCTATTAAATATGATTTCTCGATAGGGATTGAAATTATACTCTTAAGAGCTGCATTAACATCACAATGTGAAAGCTGACTATCTTACTATCATGTAATGATTAGTGGATGGATTATTGAATGGTGCCCATTATGCTTTTTTTTATTTTTTTTTTTAAATTTTGATATATATAAAGTATAGAATGTTGTATTAATTGTTTGATAAATTATCTATTCTATTATTATACATATAAAAGTTTTATTGATACTTATATATTATGTATAGTATGTAATATCATCGAATCTTTTTGTTTTCAATGGGAGACTACATTTTGTGGCTGTCCTTGTGTTGAGTGTAAACACATAATTTTGAAAACAACGAGAAGTGCCAGCCCTACCATCTTGCTTCCAACTTCAAGACCCCACCAACGTAAATTCTTACTTTTGCTTTATCAACATCATGGATGACATTAAGTCTAATGCACTGATCACACTCATTTTGAAAGTAGAACTCGATTACTTAGTATAACATAGGTTATTACCATAAATGTTGTGGAAGTGTAAAAAATTATCACCCATCGTATCAAAATGATATTAATATTTATCTATTATATATATATATATATAGTGTATATTATTTAATAAATGTTTTCTAAAACGACAGTCCTAGAATGCATACATCCGAAGCCCCTTGGCAATGACCCCCATATCCTTTAAATTGCCATACACCGACGAATAACTGTGTCCTTAAGTTCAAGTTTAAAATAACAGTAAAACAACCCCCACCCCCAAATGACTATGTTGTATGGATTTTTTCTTTTTTCTGTCTTGTTTTTTCTTCTTTTTTTGATTGAAGTTGAAAAGGTACAACCTATTATTGAACATTTGAATATTTGATATAGTTAGTTGCTTCGAATTCATAAGTTCAACGGTAGGGGATTTCTCTATTCAGAAGCATATTGGTGTTCTTTCTGTAGCTTTTTCAGTAGTTGGCTAAGGGAATCTCTAAGCACGAGGAATTTCCTATATAGTTCAATCTAACTACAAGACGTGAAGAACATGTATTCTTGAGATTCTATTTACAGACTCGGACAAAAAAGAAAAGGGAGAAAACAAAAAAGGATTCTAATATAGATGCCATGACTTTATTCAAGCTTTAGGAATGCCAATTAAGTTATACTTAGTATAACCTTCGACGTGACAATTTTTTTTTATTTAGAGTATTGGATTTTTGGACCTTAGCAAGACTACCTAAGCGATTGGAAAGATAATGAAGGTGGAAAAGATTCAAAAAATCTCATTGGAGATTCTTTGCTAGATTTGTCGCTATTCCACATGAAAAAACTCAGTTTGATAAGACGTAAAGGCATAGAGCACGTTTAACTCTAAGACTTGATTTGAATGATGGCAGATGCTGTCTATTATTTCTGGAGAGGTGTCGAGATTTGAATTTTTGCAATATTGACTATTAGAATAAATGCATACAAGGAAACAATTAGAAAATTGCAAAAAAAATAAAAAATCATTTAGACCTAAGAAAACTAGCCAAACTAGCCTGGAATCGGGCCAAAAATTGTCGGGTCATGGTTTCAAAAATCTCTAGCATCGACATCATTGCCGTCTTGAGCATTATTGTAATGCTCCAAATCATCTATATCATTTTCAAGGTTTGAATCCTGCTGTTGATCCATACTTACGAGATTGAACATGCTTATGAAATCTCAGCCCATCCATTTTGTACCCGACGTAGGATTTGGTGAAGCTTACCGAAGGGAAAAGGCTGATGTGTTGTAAACGGTTTTCTAAGAGAAAGGAGGCAGTAACAAAAGAAAAAAGGGGACGATTTTATTAAGACTTGCTTAGTAAAGAAAGGTTACCCGCTGGGGTATAGGGTTACGTATGATGGGATTTTCTCCCTTGAGGTTGGGCATACTTTCATCAGGGTGGTTTGCTATTTGTAAATTAGGGGGTCATGGAGTCGGAGCAAATGGATGTGAAAGACTTGTTGAGCTGAAAGACTTGTTGAGTCAGTGGTATAAGTAGCTCAAGGTTGATGATCTGGATTGGCTAAATGCCATTAAGTATAATTATCGCGTCCATGTGAGAAGCCTTGAGGATGGCTCACATTTTTATTTTTTTCCTCTATTGTTGATGACATGCTAATATTTGCAAAGAGAATCAATAAGGTTAATAAATTAAAGCAGTAGTTGAAGAAAGGGTTTACCTTGAATGTTTTTGGCACGGCCATAAATATCATTACGATGGAGATTCATATGGATTGGGGAACCATGTAGTTACAATTTTTGCATGGTGAATATATTGAGAAGGTGTTGAAATAGTTTAACATTAGAAGTTGCAAAAGCAGTGGGTACACCTTACTTAAGTGAGTTATTTCGGTTTGTCTACCATTCATTGCTAAAAGTCTCTATCTGAAGTTGAAGACATATCTAGTGTTCCATATTCTATTGTAGAAGGTTGTTTGATTTATGCCATGCTTTGCAGAAGACCGGATCTAGTGTAGCTTATCAATATAGCGAGTAAGTATATGGGATATCCAGGTAGCTAGCATTGGAATTCAGTTAAGTCAATTTTCAAATTGTTGTGTTTTAAAGATAGCAGAAAAATAATAGATACAATACTGCAGAAGGAGATATGATTTTATTGATGATAAGCTTTGATTTAAAAACATATGAAAGATATTAGATGAAAGTATCATATCCCCAAATTCTAGCTAACAACATAATCTACTATTTAAATAAGATAACTATTGTAGCAACAAATTCCACTTCAGTAGTAGATTGAACTACAATTTCTTGTTTTTTTCGAGCTCCATGAGAAGATACTTGAACCAAGTGAGAAACAGCAACCTGAAGTGCTCCTCATATCATCAATGAAACCTTCCTAATCACTGTCTAAAAACCCAATCAACTTGAACTCTTGCTTCTTGCGAATTTGATACCAAGGTCTCATGTGCCTTTGACATATTGCAACACCCTCTTTGCTGCCTTGAGATGCCATTCACTAGCACAATGCATAAATAGAGACAAAATACTTACAGCACTAAGAATGTCAGGCCAAGTTGCTATGAGATACATCAAGTAACCAATCATACTTCTAAAATATGCCTGGTCTATTTTCTTAGCTCCATCTTCTGCATAGAGCTTTTCTTTTTGGATCATAGGAGTGCTCATTTCTTTGCATTCATTAAATTTAAATTTCTTCGAAGTCTCCTTGGCATACTTCTTTTGATAGATGAAAACTTCATGTTCAGCTTGTTTGACTTCTATTCCAAGAAAGAAAGTCATCAAACTAAGGTCCATCGTCTTGAAAAACTCTATCATTTCTTGCTTGAACTTCTCCACAAGGTTTATGTTGCTTCTTGTCACGAGCAGATCATCTACATAGAGTGAGATGACTAGAATACTAGCTTCATCTTGCTTGACATACAATGTTGATTCTAATAGATTTTTGGCAAATCCCAAGTTCAATAAGTGTTCATCAATTTTGCTGTACTAAGCTCTTAGAGCTTATTTTAGACCATAAAGGGCTTTCTTGAGAAGATAAACCTGATCTTCTTCTCCTTCCTTCACAAAGCCTTTAGGTTGCTCAACATAGATTTCTTCCTACAAGAACCCATTTAAAAAAAGTTGATTTAACATCTAATTGATATACTCTCTAATTTTTCTGAGCAGCTACAACAAGTAACAATCTTATGGTGTCCAATTGAGCAACCGGTGCAAATGTATCTAAGTAGTCCACATAAAAAATCTGAGCATAACCTTTCACCACGAGTCTTGCTTTGTGCTTGTTAATAGAACCATCAGCATTAAGCTTAGTTCTATATACCCACTTAACTCTAATCACTTTCCTTCATTGAGGTCTTTCTACCATCATCTAGGTTTTGTTTGTCTAAATCATTGATAGCTCCTCCTTCATTGCATCTATCGAACCTTAATCTTGCTTTGCTTCTTCAAAGCATGCAAGTTCACACATAGCTATGTTACATCTTCCATAAGCATCAGAGAGTAATTTGGTACCTCTAATTGGAACATCATCCACTTTCTCATTATCCCAATTTTCATCATCATGTTCTTCTGTGGTTAAAACAAGAATCTTAAGCCTTAAATCATTTGAGGCTTGGTTCATCTTCTTTGTATCATCCTTGTTCCATTCTTCATCTTCCAAGAAGTGTATATCTTTGCTAACAACGATGTTTCCAATTTGTGGCTGGAAGACTTTATAGGCTTTGTTGACTACACTGTAGCCTATAAAAATTCCTGGGGATGCTCTTCTATCCAACTTATCTCGCTTGCTTTGTGAAATGTGAGTGAAACACAAACAACTAAATACTTTGAGAAATTTTAGAGATGGTTTATAATCATACTAGGTCTCAAATGGTGTTTTATCCTTTACTACTTTTGTGGGAAGCCTATTTTGAAGAAAAACAGCAATATTTGCTGCCTTTGCCCAGAATTTCTTTGGCAAATTCTTCTCATGTAGCATGCATCTTGTCATATCCAAGATATATCAAGCTACTTTCATTCTCTACCCTTACTTTAAACTTCTAGAAGACTTGAGCTACCTTTGATTTGTACTTCAAGAAGAAAATCTAACACATTCTAGTAAAATCATCAATAAATATAATATAATAAAGATTAACATTCAAGGAAGGTGTCCTTTGAGAACCTGAGACATCAATGTGAACCAACTACAACTTCTTTGATGCTCTCCACGTCACCTTTGGAAATGGTTTTCTATTCTACTTACCGTACTGACATGCTTTAAAACCTGACATTTGATCAGCAAGCTCAGGAACATCAAGTGCTAACTATTTCTCTTTCAATTGTAGCAATCCTTGATGATGATAATGTTCGAGCCTCTTGTGCTAGATCTCTGTAATATTTTCTTTGAGTGGGAAAGTAGCTTGCTCTTCCTCCAATGGGTATAGTGTAAAACTTTTTCCTTTCATTTTCACTTTGAAAATATCTTGACTAGCTGCATCTTTAATTAAGCAATTTTTGTCTTCGAAAGCAACTTTGAAACCTCTTTCAATTAGTTGACCAACACTTAATAGATTTTGATCAATTTCAGGAACAAAAAGAACATTAGGAATTAACTCTGTACCTGAACAACTTTTTATTGCAACTATCCCTTTTCCTTTGACCAAAATGTAATCACCATTACCAATTCTGACTCTAGTGATATTTATTAGCCTCAGATCTCTAAAAAGTTTCTTGTCATTGGTCATATGATTGGTATAGCCACTATCAATAAACCAACTTTCACTTGACTTGGTACCTATGAAGCAAGTGGCCGCAAATAGTTAATCCTCCTCCTCTTGATTAGTAATATGAGCCTCTTCAGTATGTTGATTTTTGATATTAGAAATCACAGCTTCATGCCCCATGTGGTTGCATTTGGTGCACTTGGCATCTGGTCTCTTCTAGCAATCATAACGTGGATGTGACTTTCTTCTACAAAATTGGTAGGGAGGATGAGGACCCTTCTTGTATCCAGCTTTGCTCTTATTATTGTAGGTTGTAGGTCCTCTAGTTGAGCTTTGATTCTTGTTAAACTTCTTCTGGTTGTTTCTTGCATTCTCATGATGCTTGATAGGTAAAGCTCCCTCGACAACACCTTCTTGTCTCATAGCTCTTCTCTGTTCTTATGCCTATAAAGAATTTAATAATTTTTCCAAACTAATCTTTGATAGATAGTATTTTCCAGCGAGGAAATGGTTACTTTAAACCTTTTAGGGACTGTTACAAGAATTTTATGAACCAATCTAAAATCATCAAATTCAGAGCCAAGTAATCTTACTCTGTTGGCAATGTTGAGTAATTTGTTAGAATACTCTTTTATTGTCTCTGAATCCTTCATCTTTTGAAGTTCAAATTCTCTTATCAGGTTGAGAACTTGCATTCCTTTAATTCTTTCATCTCCTTCATATTCTTTCTTCTAGAAATTCCAAACCTCAAATGTTGATTTCATTATCATAGTCCCGATGAAGATTTCTGGTGAGATTGTTGCAAATACTGTAGCTTTAGCCTTTGACTTTCTTGTTTTCTTCTCCTTGTGATTCTTTATCTATGCTATGGTTAGATTTGAAGGCAAGGGAGAAATTTCATAGTCTTCCTCAACAATTTCCTAGAGATGATTGGCCTGTGCTTCCATCCTTACTGCCCAGATATGATAGCCTTAATCATTGACGACAAGTGATGCAACTGCTATGAAAGGAATTTTTGAATCTATAAAAGAAAGAAAAAAAATGAAAGTATGTTTTCTCTCCATCATAGGTCTCCCAAGAAGAAAGCTTTGATACCAATTGTTATGTTTTAAAGATAGTAGAAAAATAATAGATACAAAATTGTAGAAGGAGATGATTTTATTGATGATAAGCTTTGATTTAAATACAACTAAAAGATACTAGATGAAAGTACCATATTCCCAAATTCTAGCTAATAACATAATCTACTACTTAAATAAGATAACATCTTGTAGTAGAAAAATAGGAACTAACAACCACTAAAAGATAAGAATTCTAACAGGTTCCTAAGGCATGTTTATCAACACAAATACTAGTAGGCTCCTAAAGATTAAGTATAGTGTTTGGTAGACAGTAGGGTCAAGTCATTTCTGGTGTACGTTGATGTAGACTATATGTTGGGGACTTAGATGGTATGAGATTAATGCTTGCTTATGTGTTTACCTTTATAGGTAGGCCTATTTGTTGGAGGTACATGATTATGTTTTTAGTTGCTTTATCTACAATTGAGACCTAGTATATAGTGGTGGTAGAGGCTGCTTAAGAAGTGATAAGATTAATAGAGTTGGTCAAGGAACTAGGTTTATAGTAAAGTAGAGTTGAGTTGTATTGTGATATATAGATGCCATCTAAATGGTCATCAATTAGGTATATTGCATATGAACAAGGCATAATGGTGTGAGGTTTGATCAAGGAATCGATTTCAAGGAGTGAAATATTACTTAATAAAGTCAATGGAGAGGAGAATGTAGCCGATATGTTGACTAAGTCAATTACTTTAGGAAAGTTCAAGCTTTTCTTGGACATCACTAATGTCTCCATGTGCTCTTTTAAGGATAGCCCATCTTGTCAATGTTGGGTAGAATTTCGGATGGTGTTTGAAATGTTTTAACAAGTAGATCTTTTCCAAAATGAAGCTAATTATAGCATAGAAAGGGGACTCTTGAGGGTTTTCATGTAACGCTGTTCTATGTTGCTTTGCTCTTTCTTAATCTCTTTGCATTTTAATGATTTATTTATCTAAGTTTTTGCTTAGTGCACAAAACAACAATCGTATATGAGATATTAGTCAACGAAGAAAGTAGACAAGCGAAAAGATTCTAATGTATTTGTTGAGTTTTTTTTTTTTGGTCTTAAGATTGTTCAAATTGTCCTAAAAATTGAACCATTTTGCCATATATATCTTCATAGTTATGGCTTAATGAAGTAACTCATGATAAACAAATAGTCTTAGGGGGCTCGAGTGCAGAAGCATCACATGAAGAAATTATAAGGCATGAGCTCCACTATTCTTTGAGGAAAAGTTGCTTATCCTTTGCTCTAAGCATTGCCTAATCTTTTAGAGTAGTAGGAAAGCATGCCACCGTTTCATTGATTTTTGAATCGTGTTGAACTGGGATAAACTCTTAAGTATTTGTAGAGTTTGGTTGTAGACGATGTTTGTCAAATGACATCTATAGTTAATGACTAAGATAAATACATTTCTTAATGGATCACTCCATAGGTTTCTCTTGAATCTAAGCTCATAGAGAGTTTCTTTCAGTATATGAATTTGCTTGAGAAAGATTGAGAGTAGATGGGTCAATCAAATGGTCTTTATTCCAAATGCATCATTCTAAATCACTCTAAGTCATCTTACACCATAGACTTGATTCCATGGACTCTATTACCGGCTTAAGGAATCAAACCCATGTTACTGTTAGACTTATAGCTTGAAATTATGAAAATTCATTTTAGTCCTCTATAATAGATTACATAGAAAGAAATAACACTAAGCTCCAACCTGACCTCTAGATCTATTAATGCGATAAGTTCATCTTAACTTATCAGGATACTCTCTAAGCTACATGTCATATATACCAAATAGACATGTGAAAGGCTCGGTAGAATCGACGACTCGACTTAGACTGGCTTAGTTGGTTTGAATTGGCATTGGACCCCATCAATTAAGCAAGTCAAGGTAAGGTTAGCCTTGCCTACCTATTGAACCTACAATTCAATTAGGACCAGGTTGTAACTTGGTCGAACTAGCATGTTAACTTGCTTTTTTTTTTTTTTAAAAAAAAGGGAAAAAGCAACCACAAGACAAACTCTACAAAGTTTGAAGCAAAAATCAACACAAGAAGTAGGAAGTAGGAAGTAAGCTTGCAGCCTTTGACAAATTCGCGTGTGAAAAATTTTTGAATTTAGCTTTAGTAGTCTTTAGAAAACACAATGGAGAGAGTGGTGAATTTTGTAGATAGTAAACTTGTAGCCTTTGCCAAAGTTACATGTGAAAAAAATTTTAAATTTGAATGTTGTGAGGTAGGAAAAAATTTTGAATGTTAAGAAAAATTTGAACATTTGTGAGGAGGTTGTATATATATTGTTTGTGCATTCATTGAGTTCTCTACGCGATGAAAAAAAAAGTCATTCTCTTCTCTACTCACTTTATTTTTGTGCTCTGATTTGCTCAACTCTCCACTTAGTTCCTTTATGTACTTTCATTTTCTTCAATTTGTTTAGCTTGCGAGTTTTTCTGTTATCTAATTTTTTTTTACCTACATATAATTATCTTCCATCAAGTGTGTTTTTTTTTTCTAGTAACCACATAATCAAATTGCAGTTTTTTCATATTAGTATTTGTTTTTATATTTATCGAAAAAATGGCAAGTTTCTTCCGTGGTTCATCTTCTAGTAAGAAAGGGGGTACTAGAAAAGATGACAAGGGAAAATCTGTTTAACGTGAACTTGAGCAATTTTTTGACGTAGAAGATTATGACCTCAACAACTTCACCAATGAGCATTTGGAGGATTTAATGATATCTCCCCTAGGATTTAAGCACATGACCTTTGGTGGACAAAGTGAACCACTGCCATAAGATGGTAGTAAGGAGGAGTTGGAAAAGGAAGAGAAAGAGAATGTCTAAGAATTGCTAGAGGAAGAAGTATTAGGCCACACATGTGGTAAAGTTAGCTCCAACAGTAATTCACCTATACTACTCAAATATGAAATTTTTACTAAACATTTTTGTAAAATTACAAGGGAAGATAAGAGTACCCATGCGTATTGCAACTATTGTTAGTCAAGTTATGCATGGAAGAAGGGGGAAGGCTATGTGACATTGAACAGGCACATGCAATTGAAGCACCTAATGGAGTTAATCATAGATAAGTCATAGCAACAAATATTCCAGCATAGTGGTTAGCCGTTGTCAGGCCTATTTTAGTATTTTGCTAAGAGGCAAAAAATTACCCTGATAGAATACTTAATCAAATGTCATCTATTATGGAGCCATGCATCTTTTATTCATCACTTGGAATACAAACATGAAGCTCTCAATCTAAGCTCACAAAGGTACGTGCTGAAAACTATGCAACAAACCATTGTGAAACTTTATCACATCGGTAAGCATGAGTTAACTGCTACATTTAATTCTCTTGATACACAAGTTTCTATTTGTGCAAACACATGAATTGATCAATGGTAGGATAATTCTTATATGGGAATTATATATTATTAGATAGATGATGCATGGAAAATACAAAAAAGACTAATAACTTTTTAGGATTTTTAATGAACTCCATATGACACAAAATATTTTATGTATAATAAGTATTATTTTAGGTGAATACTTGTTGACAAAAATATATTTTCAATTAGTTTTGATAATGCGGCCACAAATACTGCATTCGTTGATGAACTTGAAGTATTATGCCAACTTATGTTAGGTGGGACCTTTTTCTACATACGATGTGCTTACTATTTTTTAAATCTTTGTGTTAAAGATAGTTTAAATTGTTTAGATTTTAACATGTACCCTATAAGACAAGTAGTTACCTTTTTAATTGACCATTCATCTGTAAATAAGACATTGAGAAAATTTTGCATTGAGAATGGAATACAACCAAAAAAATTTGGAAAAGACATTAAGCATAGGTGGAATTCAACTTATCAACTTTTGCAAAGTACAATTCCCTATAAAGATGCATTGTTTTCTTTCACTACGATAATCATTCTACACATTCCATTGCACCCTAGCAATTGGGATGTATGCACTAGAATGTTAATTGCACTTAGAGTTTTCCATAAGTGTACTTTAACATTTTGTCAAGTATACAAGATTACTATTCACTTTTTCCCAATGAATGATGTAAACATATTATTAGTGCATCTTGAAGCTTGAAACGACCCATTTATTTAGGCAACTGTTAATGAAATGATTGTAAGTGGTTGCTATATTATAGGTAAATTCATGCCATTTATCTTGTTACTTCTATTTTAGATTTGCGTTGTAAGAAATACATGCTTTTAGAATATCTCAATCTATATTATTAAATTGTTAACACATTTTTTGACACATAAGACACCTATGCCATTACTGTGGCACAAGAATTATGACGGGTGATCTAGAAGATAGAAGATTTATTTTCGAACTTTTTGATTACATATGGTGGTCAAGTTCCTACTACTACCTCATCGTCCTTTGCATTACATAGTGCCATGTATGGTCATACTCTTTTTGTGCAACTAATGATGGTATAAAGGTTAAAGCAGCACTGCACCGATTTCAGTGAGTACACGGAGCTTGATAGCTATTTCAACACTAATTTTGAATTTGGTGACAGTAGTATTACTGACTTTGATATCTTAGACTAGTAGAGGAGGCATATAAAGACTTATTCAATTCTCTTTTGAATGGCTTGCCAAGTTTTTGTTGCTTTTACATCGATAGTAGTGATTGAACAAGTGTTCAGTAACGTGGGCCTTATCCTAGCACAAAGACAAGCAAGACTATCGCCTTTTAATGTTGAGGCATTGGCCAACATGCGGGATTAGTTCAAGGTAAGAAGTAGGACACAAGAGTCATATAGGACATATAGTGAAGAAGATAAATACTTTAGCGGCTTTGTCTTGTTGGGGGGAAGCTCTACTGGCTTAACTTCAGATCTCATGTAAGATAAAACAATTTGAATAATATTTATTTTCATTATGTAATTGTAGTGTAAATAAAATTAATTTGTAAGGGTAGTAGTATTACTTTATTTATTTTTTTGTAGTAGGATAGAAATAATTTGTAAGGGAAGTATTACTCCTTTATTTATTTTTATTATTTACTTGTAAGGTTTAAGAATCCTGTATAAGAGGTAAGGCCAAATGTCTCCTTTTTTTTGGTTGTAATCTCTTTAATTAATCAATAAAATTTAAGTCTAGCATTACCCTTAGTGTATAGGGTTTGCCACTAATTAATAAAACAAATATTATTTTTTCACACATGATAAAATTGGATAACAATTCATTGTTACTACTTTCACAAATAGAAATTGTCCCAAAAATGGTGGATTAATATTTTACGTGGAAAAAATTCCAAAGGAAAAAAGTAGAAAAAAAGGGAAAAAAATTACATACAGAGAAGGGGAAAAAAAAAGAAAAAAGCAAAAGAAAAAGAAAAAAAGGAGAAGGGCCAGTTCAATGGCCCTTTAACTTGTGAACCGATGGATTAGGATTGGGTTAGGCCTTTTCTTATGTTTAATACCAAACTTATTATATGCAATCTTCAACAAAGACTACATATAATAATGTTAAATTACGAGAGTTCATGTACATAAATAAAGTTTTCTAGTTTATAGATTATGTTGATTTATATAGAGGGCTAAATCTAATTCATGGGCTTTTAGGCCGTTACTTTAATAGATTTAATTCTTTAGGCTGAGGTGATAAGGTCTGGAGAGTAAAGTCCATGTTTTGGGATGAATAGGAGAGATTTGGCATGGTAGGCTTGGAGTAGGGTCCGTTAGGTTGGCTCGTTTGATGGAACCTTTCTCAATAAAGCTCACACACATACTAAAAGGCTATTAATGGGTCTAGACCCATAAAAAGCCTATATAAGGGCTCATTTACCTAGAACCATTGATCGTCATTACCATCCGATGGACGAGATTTATGGCTAGATACTATAAATACCCCATACCTCCTCATTGAATAGGGGACTTTTTTGGAAAAATGTGGTTACTTTGCTAGATTTTTCTTAAAAAGATCCAAACCAAAATCTACCCACACACATACATTTGTTACAAAAGCATTGAGCCTTATTTGGAATCACCTACTCTTCCTCCCCATCTTACTTAACCCTAATTATCCTCATATGTGTCACTTTCTTTATTAATCCACGTGTAACGCGTTCCTTCGCAACACGCATGTGACCTTTGCACTCAAATCCACACACTTACATTTTGTCAACTCTGTTAGGGAGGGAAGTTGATGACCTTGCGATGGCACCCTTGAGGAGAAGGATCCTTGATCCCAGTGATAACATTAATCAAGGCCATGAAATGAACCCTAAAGTTACGAACAGCTACCTCCACCTGAAAACACCGATATTATCAATACTACTCAGGAGTCTCATCTAGATAATGCCTAGGTGGTATGTGCCATCCAGGAAAACACTAGGATGATGAATCGGTTCATGATGATGCTTGCCTAGTGTATGCTTAGCATGGCGAGCTTTGCTACTACATAACAAGGAGTAGCTTTGCCGAATCCTACTATTGCCGCACAGCAAGCTGCCCCCCAAGTACCCCTATCCTCTAACCTAGCTCTTATCAATCAAGAAGCTACCCCCTAAGATTGGGATAAGCCTCCTATACTAGAGTCCATAACTGTACACCATCTCACACTTTAGGCAAGGGGCCAAGGAATCCATATCGATGGTCCTTCATCCTCACACGTTGTGCCCTTATCCCAAGGAGTTATTGGAGGATCTAAAATTCATCCCAATCTTACTCCTATTACTCCTATAAAGGCTATAGTGCCTATCCCTAGAAGCACATTTGTCACTAAAGAGGATTTGGACATGTATTTGAAGGAAATACAAACAAAGTCCACTGTGGGGGTACAAGATCTCAAGCTTCCTTACAACCAACGCATCGTAGCAAAACCATACCCTAAGGATTACGTGAGTCCTAAGTTCATGCTTTTCAATGGGAAGAAAGGGAGCGCTAAGGAACACCTGTTGAAATTTATTGAAACACTAGAGGTTTATGGGTTACATGATGATTTGAAACTTAAAGAATTTTCTAAGTCTCTCACGGAGAAGGTATACACGTGGTATGTCAATCTTCCACTAGGCTTAATAGATTCATGGGATAGTATATGCAAGATGTTCTTAGAAAAGTTTTTCTCTACTCAAGAGAGAGTTACTTTAACTTACATGGGGCGAACTCGATAGCAGCCTAAGGAAGACTTAATGGAGTATATTAAACATTTTAGAGAATGCTCTCTAGACATTCAAGACATTTGTAACGAAAAAGAGTTGGTGAAGATTTGTATTTAAGGAATGTTCATTGAATATGCAATACATTTAGAGAATTTGTCTTTGGTTTCGTTCGTAGCATTGGTTGAAAATGCGCAACGAACTAATAACTTGGTCGCGAGACAAAGAGGTGAACATACGAGGTTCAATAAATGAGGGCCATCTGTAAATTCCATTTAAAGAGAAGATTCCAAGGCAGGGAAGAAGCTTAGAGTGGAGAAATCCAAGTTTGGAAGTTTAATGTACTTGTGCCCAATGGGTAAGGTGTATGCGATGCTTGACATATGGCTGTAGGAGGGAAATGTTAAGCTCCTGAGAGTTAAGCACCTCCTTACTCTTGAAGAAAAGGGTGATCTTAACTATTATAGGTTTCATAGAATGATTGGCCATTCTACTAAGGATTGTTGGACATTAAAGAAGACATTCAATGAAAGAGTGCAAAGTAGGGAGCTTATTATTGAAGATAAAAATATTCGCAATAATCCTCTTCTAGCTCATAACAATCAATGTAGGGTGGTGAATACCATCACTCATGACCCCACTATTATGGAAACAAATGATGAGCCACTTGTTGAGATAGGTAAGGAAAAAGGAGAGTAGGTTCAAGTTAAGGAGGATAGGTGTCCTCATGTTGTTGTCATGCATATGAAAACATCAAGTTTTAAAAATTTCTTCAACCTTCTTGGGTTTGATGAGAAGGCCAGGCTTGCAATAGTTATTGCATTTACACAGATCTCAGAAAGTTAATGTGCAGAGTGTAGTGTGGCGCAACTTGTGAAAAGGATGACTCATGCGCATGATAATGCAATTTTATTCGCTAACGTTGACATATGTGTCAAAGGTTTGAATCATAATCGTTCTCTATATGTCAAAGGTATACTTAATGGCTATTCGGTGAAGAGAACATTCATTGATGCTGGTTCTTCCTTAAATATCGTGCCAATGTCTACCTTCCAAACCATTGGAGTTAATATTCGATGACTTGTGAAGCAACCTATTATGGTGAGTAGCTTTTATGAGTCTTCTATAAAGACAATAGGATGTGTCAAAGTAGACTTCAAGATTGGGCCTATTCTTAGCTCTACGTAGTTTCATGTGATTGATGCACTTGTATCCTATCATCTTCTCATAGGAAGAACATGGTTGCATGATCACAATTTGATACCTTCGACATGACATTAATTTATGAAAGGTTATTGGAATAAGGAAAATATCTTTATTCCTACTATAAAGAATCTATTCATGCTTAATGAATTTCACTTCACTGAAGTAGCTTTCTTTGATGAACACATAAATGAAGGTGATATGCCTATAGTGGAACCCCTTAGAGCATGGCTACCCAAAGGGGAAGAAATTCATATTTAAGAACTTAGGAAAAGAAAGATGCACGATTGTTATGGAGGTGCAAAGAAATTCAAGAGAACCAATAGTATAGCGAAATGCAAAATTCCATGTATGCTTGATGATACAAGGATTATTCATAGTGAAATGCATCTTTGTTACTTTTCTCTTATTCCCTTGTCTTGTACAAACAAAGTGATAGGTGCTTCATGTCAATAAAATAATTTTCTCACTCTAGTGAGAGTTTATATCACAAAGATATAATAGCATGTTTATTTATTTGCCCTTTATTGCTATTGTTGCTGCAAAGAAAGAGATAAGCTCCTTAGTGTGCATAGCAATTTTCATCTAATTGGGGGCAATTAAAACTCCTGATTGATTTTTTTTTAAACTATAATATAGATGTTGTTGCTGACTGATAAGAGCTTTGGCTCCTAGGCGCACAATGATGAGTCTAGCTTGTATTTTGCAGATCGGTGAGTGTGCTATCTCCTAGGCGCACGGCAAGTTATGGCAGCTAAGTAAGAGTGTAGTCTCCTTTGGTGCCAAAGAAAAAAACACATGACATCCAAAGACGAGGCTCAATTCTGAGTAATATCCTAGTTAAGTTATGTTAAGCAGTCAAGTAGTGGGACATATCCCCTTGACTAACGAAAAAGAATTTTATATTCCAAGTAATGACTATTACATCATTGCCTAAGTGCGATAGAACACTTTTGCAGAAGGAATCATTCGAATGTTATCGTTGGTAAGCAAAAATTTTGCTCCAATGCATCAAATAATAGAAGAGACCCTTTGAATCATCGAATCTAAGTATGTCTCGTGTTTGTGATATTTTTAGAAGAAACTTATATTCATTTAGAACTAATGCAACTACGTCGAGTTGTTGCTCTTAGTCATATGATGTTGAGGGATTTTGACAGCATGCTACTAAGTGAGAATTATGGTTCCTAAGTGCATGAATGAATCTCATCATCACTATCAACTTTACATATTTCATTACAACTCGTATTACAAATGATAAAAAAAAAATTACAATGGTGTGATCAAGAAGATTACAATGAAGTGACTAGCATGAAGTTAAGTTGATGTGCTCCTTCAGGGTATTGTGATTTGCATCAACAAGGCATTTGTAGTGTGATATTTATATGTGATACTTGTAATGTGCATGCGCTTGATGCTCGATGCATGTGCGAGCTTGACACTCAAGTAACCCATACGCACAATGCTTATGCACAATACCCCTCCTGTGTAATGTAGAGGAACACCAATGTTATGGCTCTTCACTACATGACTCTGCCTTTGCTTGACATTGTGCAACCTTCTCATATGGTGCTTGCCGCATGTGATACCTTGGCACACCTCATTGTAGGATAATTGCTTCATATGGTGCCTTTAAGTGATCTCTTGCCATGATATTTATGTCTTAGTACTAGGTCTGTATAGGAAGCTCAAGTATGATGAAATGGGATCATAGCTGATTGTTGATAACTAAAACAATTGCTGGCCTTTAAAAGTGATAGCAGATGCTAAATGCGATTACTCCCACTTGGGGGAGGAGAGGAGAAAGAGAGATCCTAATGGCCTCACTACCTATAAAGACAAGTGAAGATAGGGGAGTGCAACAATATACATGAGAGTTAGTTCAAGTATAAGAGTATTGACTATATTAATAACACGTTACAACTACGAAGAAGAATATAGTGATTTGGATATGAGAGGGTAAGCAATAGTCACCAACAAGATACACACACATTATTATCTATAGTATACATTGAATCTATGAATATAATAGATTATAAACAATAGTACACAATGTATAGTTTAGGTGCATATTAGGTGAAGATCATAGAAATCACAACAGCTGTCTCTGAACATTGATTTGTTGAAGCTGTAAGGTATACCCCAAATTCCACAGCACATCCGCTATGGTTGGCTTATCTTCATCTTCTTCTTGAAGTACTACGAGGTCTGCGATGACTTTTAGCCTTCTATTTGCTTTTATTGGAAGGCCTAATAACTACCTCCAAGTCACATATCAGCATCTGCAGCTTAGGGTCCCTAGAGAAAACACCAGCACCAATTTTAACCGAGGATTGCCTTAAACTAACTTTTATTTCTCCAACAGAAACAGATTCAATTGGACCCTTCTTGAACTTGATCACCATATCCCGCAAAGCACTAGTGTTAAAGATTACTGTATTAAGAATACCAGTTGCATCAGAACCACGAAGTCGCAGGAGTCTCTTCACATCAAAATTGAGGACTGCAAAGACAGCAAGTTGATATATTCGTCCACATTGTCTTCGTTATGAAATCTATAGCCCTTCCTACTGCAGGCCTTTTCATCAATCCAATGTGTGGTGGTTCTGTAGCCAATGCTAATGCACCAAGAGTATCCATAATCATGTTCACCCATAGTAATTGTACAGCTGTAAGAGGGGCAAATCCTGAGATGCATACAGAAACGAAATTTAGAACGAGGGCTACAACATTAACTGTCAGCTGGAACTGCACGAACTTCTGAATGTTTTTATACACACAGCGACCTCATTTGGCTACATTTACGATAGTTGTAAAGTTGTCATTCAATATTATGACATCAGCACTTTCTTTGGCAACCTCTATCCTTGCAATGCCCATAGCAAGTCCAATGTCAGCCTCATGCAAAGCAGGAGCGTCATTAGTCCCATCACCAATTACAGCCAAACCTCCTTAAACTCCTTTTGTAGATGGGTAACCAAGGTGTGCTTTTCCAAAGGTAATGATCGAGCCATTACCTGAATTTTTGGTATTATTTCCCTCATCTCCTCAAGAAGCTTCCTTAATCAGGGAATGAAGATGGAAAGGTCTCATTTCAAATGGGAATTTCCCATCATCTTTTGATGATATATCCATCACATCATTGATCAAAGTCAACAAAACTTGGGTGATCTCGCCACTAACGTCGGAGCTCACTAAGAATCTTATGACAACTAAACTAATACCAGGATGCTCTGTCACGTGCTTTCCATATGCCAAGGCTTCACGATCATCTCAACCCCCGAAAAATAAGACTGCTATAGTGGAAGAAACATTGCTAGCCGATACATGGGAGCCTCCACCAAATCCACGGTCAGCCAGTATACCAACTGAGTATCGTGCATGCTCCAAGAACCTCTTGTTTACCCAGCGAAACTTATTACGAGTGGTCTCCAATGCTTGCTTATACCTTTCAAAGTAGCCAAAGTTGGGATGCTGGTGAACCTAACATTATCAAAACAATTGTTGACAAGCTCATCCTCTACCGTGACAGCACAAACAAGCGGCAGAAAAGCTGGATTTGGTCAGGTTTTTGGCCAGTTTGCTTCTAGAGACCAAATTCAAGTTTTGAAAGCATTACTTTCTGCCAGGGAAATACTTCTCGAAGAACTGCAAAATCTGAGCAAGGCTATTGATCGCAATATTGATATAATCTGACATTTCATCAGACTTGGATGATAAAGAATTATCGAGTTCGGGGGCCGAATTGGGTATCGTGGATGTTCAAATTTCAGAACAAAGCAGAGCCTAGTTGATCTCTTTATTCCGTTGCTGGTATTGCTAATTAACATCGGTTTTGCCCCTGGATTGGAAGCCGTACATCATCTCATCGCGTCTGCACTTGCTCATCGGCCAGTGTTTGGATGGACTCCTGGACTCTTTCACTTTCTTCTTGCTAGCGTTTGCTAGGATTCCAAGGGGAGAGATTTCGGGTATTCCTCCGATTAGGGTATATCAAAGGAGGAGGGGAGGATGATGAGGATGTTAGTAAGAGGAGCATGATATTAGTATATAATATAGTATATAGTACAGTAGATGGGGTGGAATATAAGGGTAGTGTATTGTAGTATTGTGTTAGGGAATATTGGTGGTGTATTGGTAAATAATTCCTAAGTAGGAGATATCATAAGTAGGGATGAAATGGGCTGACGTGGAAGAGAGAAGGGTTGTACAATTAAGTGGCGTGAGCTGATGATGTGGCATTTGGGTGACGTGGAAGAGGAGCTGACCTATACCAATATAAGAAGCTTTTGAGAGGGAAAAGCGGTTAGGCATTTGTTATTTTAGAAACAAAGTTTGTTGCGGAGAGAATTGAACTCCGATTAAGCTTTAGCTCAGGTAGGCTTTTAGGGATTTCTCTTTCTTTCATTTGTATCATACGGTGGCACTACTTTGGTGTCTACCAAATTGGTTTCGTTGCCGGGAAAATCGCCGGAATTGACGGACGTGGTTAGAAGTCATCGGATAATAGGAAGACGCTCGAAATTGTGCATTGGAATTGATTACGAAAAGTGGAATTGTGACGAGAATGGAAGCACGCATTGATGCGTTGGAAAAGAATGTTGAAGATGTCCTTAATGAGGTGGCAAAAATCCAACATCAATTGGTTTCCTTCAATGGAGAGTAGAAGGCGATGTTCAGAGAAGTCATGGATATCTAAGGAAAGATTGATAAAATAAAAAAATTATTAGAAGATATCTGGTTGAATAAGGAGATGGGAGGTACTTCAGGGGAAGGATCTTCAATGGTGAAGGATCGGGGTAAACAGAAGGAAGGAATTTGCTACACAGAGGATGGAATTGATTTTCCTTGTGGAGATGCACGAGAGGCAGAAATGGATGATGAACTTCGATTGAATGTAGCTAGGTTAATTTTATCGGTGTTCGACGGAGTGGAGCCATCCAATTAGATCTTAATGGCTGAGCAATATTTTGCTGCTCAACAGACGAGGGAAGAGAGGAAGGTGATGTTAGCTGCAATGTGCATGCGGGGGTGATGCAATCATTGGTTTTGAATGTTGTAACGTAGGGAGGTTGAGTTGACTTGGACATGTCTGAAGATAGAAGTTATGAAACGTTATGGTGGATTATTGGCTTCAAATCTTTTCAAGAGCTTATCCCAACTTCAACAACATGGAATCGTATACCAGTATATTGAGGAATTTAAGTCCTTAACCTCACATGCTCAAACAATGCCAGAGATGCAATTACTCGGGTATTTTATGGGAGGCCTTCATGAAAACATCCAAACGCATGTGGATACATTTTCGCTAACGACATTGGACTGTGCTATGGGTATGGTCGTAAAGATCGAGTGTGAATTTGATTATGGAATATTCCTTGCAACTGAGCAAGGACATAGAGGCCAAGGTGACATCCGACAATCTCCAATTCATTCTTCATTTGTCAATAGATCAGGTCATTATAGTCCTGGAATAGTTCCAGCTACAGTAGGACAAATGATGTATCGAAATGCTCGATTTCATAATGGAGATGACAGCCGTGCGATGGAGGGTGATAATGCGTCGAAGGGAAGAAAGGCAGACTTTGTTGTTGGAGGGGGTTCTCAAGTGGCTTCTAGTTTAGGGGTATCCAAGGAGGGTGGCAGGCGTTCTCATGGTCAGAAACAACTTTCCCATGCGGAGTTTCTTGATAAAAAGGCAAGAGGACTATGTTTCAAGTGTGACTAACCCTTTAATTGAAACCATCGCTGCTCAAACAAATTTCTTCAGTTGTTAGTGTTAGAGGAAGAATCTGTAGGGGAGGATGAATGGGACAATATTAATACTGCAATTGGAGAAGCCTTGCTGTCATTATCTTTGATGGCGATACAAGGTTTCAATGAACCAAGTACCTTAAAAATGCAATGTACTATCGCCTCTACTCCTATTGTAATTCTTGTGGATAGTGGAGCTAGTCATAACTTTATGTCACTTAACTTGATGAAACACATTGGACTTCCTAGTACGGATAACCGTAGTTTTACTGTGACATTGGGGGATGGACGTATTAAAGAGTCCTGTAGGTATTAGATTGATTTACCTCTAAGGATGGGAATGTATAAAACTTCCTTGGATTGTTATATGATGGAATTGAGAGGAGTGGATGTGATAGTAGGAGAGTGGCATGGCTGAAAACGTTGGGAGAAGTAAGAATAGATTGGGCTAAGATGACGATTAAGGTGGAGCAAAGGGGAAAAGAAATTGTGTTGTGCGGGGATCCCACGTTATGCTGATTCCCAATCTCTTTTAAGTCTTTGCAGAAGTTAGAGGATATGGATGAGTGTAGGATGTTATGGGTGTTGGAGACCATACCACATGAGTAGAGGACTGATCACAATACACAATTGGAAGTGTTATTATTAGAATTTGCAGACATCTTTTCATCTCCTTCAAGACTTCCTCTAACTCGATCAATGGAACATCATATTCCATTACTTGAGGGAAAAAGGGCCAATATCAGTACGACCATATAGGTATGCTTATGTATAAAAGAATGAGATTGAATAGTTAGTCCGTGATATGCTGGACATAGAGATTATACGGCTTAGCACAAGTCCATTCTCGAGTTCGGTGATTTTGGTTAAGAAGAAGGATGGCTCATGGCGGTTTTGCGTTGATTATTGTGCTTTTAATGAGGCTACTATCCCTGAAAAATTTCCCATTCCCGTGATAGATGAGTTATTAGATGAATTGTTTGGAGCGAGTGTGTTTTTGAAGATTGATTTAAGGTCAGGATATCATCAGATTAGAATGGCTGATGAAGACATACACAAGATTGCATTTTGGACTCATCAAAGTCATTATGAGTTTTTGGTGATGTCTTTTGGGTTGACTAATGCTCCGGCTACGTTTCAATCAACAATGAATGAAATCTTCCATGCATATCTATGGCATTTCGTATTGGTACTTTTTTTTTTATGATATCTTGGTTTACAGTGAAGATATGCCGACTCACTTACGGCATTTGAAGCAAGTTTTTACTATTTTGCATCAGCAACAATTCTATGATAATAGGAAGAAGTGTCTTTTCGGTTAGTCATCCTTAGAATATTTGGGACATATTATCTCGAAGGAAGGAGTAGCAATGGATCCCAATAAGGTACAAGCAGTGCTTGATTGGCCCCGTTTGTAAACCCTTAAAGGCTTATGAGGATTCTTGGGTTTGTCTGGTTATTATCGAAATTTTATCAAGGATTATGGGAAGTTAGCCAAGCCATTGATTGACTTGTTAAAAAAGAATAATTTTGGTTGGTTTAAGCAATCAGAGGATGCTTTTAATAGACTGAAGCAAGCCCTCATCATAGCTCCGGTCTTGGCAATGCCAGACTTCACCCAGCCCTTTACTATTGAGTGTGATGCTTAAGGCAGGGGACTAGGTGCGGTGCTACAACAATGTCATCAACTCATTGCATATTTTAGTAAAGCATTAGTTGATCGCACATTGGATAAGTCCACTTATGAGAAGGAGTTGATGGCTATAGTGTTGGCCATACAACATTGGCGATCGTATTTGTTGGGCAAAAAGTTTATTGTCAAGATTGACTAAAAGAGTTTAAAGCATCTACTTCAACAGTGAGTTATCACCCCTAACCAGCAGAATTGGTTGCTTAAGCTGTTGGGTTACGATTTTGAGGTGCAATATCTAAAAGGGTGAGATAACACAGTAGCAGATGCTTTATCTCGAGGGTTTGATGAAGTTCAGCTGACGTAAATATCAGGACCAGTTTGGATAGACTTGGTGACTATTAAGAGCATGGTGGAAGGAGATCTTATTCCTCGCTAGAAAGTTGTAGACATTGCGGAAGGGGGAATTTACTAGCCAAGGATTTCATCTTGCTCATGATACTTTGTTTTATCGTGGCAGATTGGTGGTACCAGCAGCTTCTAAATGGCCCAAAGTATTCATGCATGAATTCCACTCTTCTCATATGGGAGGACATGCAGGTTTTTTGCGCACCTATCGAAGGTTAGCAGCTAATATGTATTGGATAGGGATGAAAAAAGATATGGTAGATTTTGTGGCTACTTGTGCTGTGTGTCAACGATAGAAGTACAAGACTGCTGGCCTCTTGTGTCCTTTACCAATTCTGGAGGCAATATGGGAAGACATATCAATGGACTTCATAGGAGGACTTCCCATATCTAAAGGGTTTGATGTGGTGTTGGTAGTCGTCGATAGACTTTCAATGTATGGGCATTTTATACCCACTAAACATCCGTATACGGCTAAGAGTGTGGCTAAATTGTTTGTTAAAGAGGTGGTACGTCTTCATGGAATTCCGAAGACCATCGTTAGTGATTGGGACCTAACATTTGTAAGCAACTTTTGGGTCTAATTGTTTCGTTTACAAGGAACTCTTCTACATTTCAACACGGTATACCACCCTGAGATAGATGGATAGATAGGGGTCTTGAATCATTGCTTGGAGTGTTATCTTTGCTGTTTCATGGGTGAACATCCTACTCAATGGGGAGCTTGGCTTCCGTGGGTGGAATATCACTATAACACTACCTACCATACAACTTCCAAACTAACTCCTTTTGAGATTGTCTGCGACCGCCCTCTCTCCACTTTAAGATCATTTGTTGACAAAGAAGTGCGGCATCTAGAGCTACGATCAGCATTAAGAACCCGTGAGGCTATCCTGCTTCAACTACAACGGAATTTACTTCATGCACAGTCCTTGTATTATTGCAATGCTAACAAACATCGACGACATGTGGAGTTTAAGGTGGGTGATTAGGTATTTTTAAAGCTTAGACCTTCCTTACAGCATCAGATCAAAACTACATATACATCCAAGTTGTCTCCATGCTTCTTCGGACCATTCCAGATTAGGGAACGAATTGGCAAGGTGGCGTATAAGTTGCTTCTTTCCCCTCATTGCCACATACACCCAATCTTTCATGTCTCTCTTCTTAAGAAGGTAGTGGGCTCTTTTTCATCTATCTTCAATCTACTGACTGATTTTTATGAGGAACCTAAGACCTTGGCTCATCTTTTAGTGGCAATTTTGGGATGTCGATTTCGACATGAAGATCAACTAGAAATTCCTCAAGTGCTAGTGTAATGGCAGGGTTAGGCTTCGGAGGATGCTTCTTGGGTGAATACTTCTATTTTTATCTCCAACTTTCCAGACTTTATCCTTGAGGACAAGGACAATTTATTGGGGGGAGGCAATTGATAGGATTCCAAGGGGAGAGATTTCGGGTATTCCTTTGATTAGGGTATATCAAAGGAGGAGGGGAGGATGATGACGATGTTAGTAAGAGGAGCATGATATTAGTATATAATATAGTATATAGTATAGTAGATGGGGTGGAATATAAGGGTGGTGTATTGTAGTATTGTGTTAGGGAATATTGGTGCTGTATTGGTAAATAATTCCTAGGTAGGAGATATCAGAAGTGGGGATCAAATGGGCTGACGTGGAAGAGAGAAGGGTTGCACAATTAAGTGGCGTGAGCTGATGATGTGGCATTTGGTTAACGTGGAAGAGGAGCTGACCTATACCAATATAAGAAGCTTTTGAGAAGGAAAAGCGGTTAGGCATTTGTTATTTTAGAAACAAAGTTTGTTGCAGAGAGAATTGAACTTTGGCTGAGCTCTAGCTCAGGTAGGCTTCTAGGGATTTCTCTTTCTTTCATTTGTATCGTCTGGTGGTACTACTCCGGTGTCTACCTGAAAAAATAATCAACAATGGAATCAGAAGACTCTTTTTTCTCTCCTTAATCTTTTCCATAACTCATGTCTAAATATATACATCAGGGGGATATCTTTCCATATCTTTTTCCAAGCAACTAAATCTTACAAACTAGGAAAACAAAACCAAATCCTACAAACTAGGAAAACAAATCTTCCTCTACCAAAAAATAAAATACAAAATATACATGCCATATTTACAAAATAAATCACAGAACAAATATCTCAATATTTACGGCCGTGTAACACGGCCGTGCCTTTTAAGCGTGTATCAGGCCGTGTATGTTTCTGGGAGCTACCTGACACAACACACGACCGTGCCTTCTGGCCATGTATCAGGCCGTGTATGTTTCTAGGAGCTTCCTGACACAACACACGGCCGTGCCTTTTAGTAGTATATCAGGCCGTGTATGTTTCTGGAAGCTACCTGACACAATACACGGCTGTGCCTTCTGGCCGTGTATCCGGCTGTGTATGTTTCTGAGCTTCCAGACACAATACCCCCCCTCAAGTTGGAGCATGGAGATCACAAATGTCCAACTTGCATAAGAGTATATCATACCCGCGTTTCCTTAATGCTTTGGTAAAAATATCAGCAAGTTGTCTCGTTGTAGGAACAAAAGTAGGATAAATCGTCCCATCAAGTAATGCATCGCGAGTGAAGTGACAATCCACTTTGATGTGTTTGGTGCGCTCATGAAATACGAGATTTTGAGATATATGAAGAGCAGCCTGACTATCACAAAATAGCGTTGATGGCTGCGGATGAATAACGCCAAGATCAGATAAAACACTCTTCAACCACCTGACTTCACAAGTGGTCATGGCCATTGAACGGTATTCTGCTTCGGCAGATGATTGGGACACAATATGTTGTTTCTTTTTCTTCCATGAGATGGGAGAAAAACCTAAAAACACCAACCATCCAGTAAGAGAACGACGAGTTAATGGACATCCTGCCCAATCTGCGTCACACCAACCCGTCAAAGTGAGATCGCCCGTACTACGCAATAAAATACCCTGACCTGGTTTGGATTTGAGATACCGAACAATGCGTAATGCTGCATCCTAGTGATCTTTCCGTGGCTGTTGCATAAATTGAGACAAGACATGTACACAATAAGACAATTCGGGCCTGGTAAAACATAGATAAATCAATCGGCCAATAAGACGTCAATAAAGCTTTGGATTATCTAACAAAGGGCTGGTTGACAACGCCAGTCGATGGTGTTGCTCTATCGGAACTCCCACGGGCTTTGCCCCTATCAAACCTGCTTCTGAAATAATATCTAGGACATATTTGCGCTGACACAAGAAGAACCCTTCGGGACTATGAGCCACTTCCACTCCAAGAAAATATTTAAGAACACCTAGATCTTTCATGGAAAAACAGGTGCTTAAGTAATCCTTAAACTTCTGAATTGCTGCACTATCATTCCTAGAAACAATCAAGTCATCAACATAAACCAAGATGTTTAGTCGTACCTCGCCTTGTTGCAGAGTAAATAAAGAGTAGTCCGCATAGGATTGTGTGAAACCATAGATTTTTAAAGCAGCAGACAGTTTTGTGAACCAACACCGAGGGGCTTGTTTAAGCCCGTACAAGGACTTCTGCAATTTGCACACCTTATCTCGTCTTGCAACTCGAAAACCAGGGGGTAACTACATATACACATCCTCCTGTAGATCTCCATGGAGAAATGCATTGTGGACATCCATCTGGTGAACTTCCTAATTCTTAATTGCAGCAACGGCCAAGAAAACACGAACAGTAACCATCTTTGCAACAGGGGCAAATGTCTCTATATAGTCTACTCCTTCCTTATGGTGATTTCCAAGTATAACTAAACGTGCTTTATAGCGTTCCACTGTACCATCAGATCGATATTTGACTTTGTATACCCATTTACACCCCAATGCCTTCTTATTAGGTGGTAGATTAGTGATATGCCATGTTGCATTGTTTTCAAAGGCATCAATTTCTTGCTGCATCGCAATCCTCCATTTTTCATCTTGAACTGCTTGAGAATAACTAGTAGGTTCCTGTTCATCATGTAGAGCTGCAAGAAAATCTTTGTACTGCACAGAAAATCTATCACAATTCACATAGTGTGCAATGGGATAGGGGTTACCTGAGGCATGCTGTGTTGCGGGATCCGGTAGGGATGGACTCAATTTGCGAACCGTATGAGTAACAAAGTCTCGTAGCAATACTGAAGTCTTATGATTCCGGTGGCCACGTCCCAACAAGTCTTCATCACTAGGGACATTGTTTTCCTTACTTCCATCGTCAGTTGTGGAAGAGAGAGATGTTAATACTGCTGTCCTATCACTTTGCTCAACTAGCACAGTTTCAACATTGGAAGAAATGGTTGCAGTTTCTTGATCATGGGGTCTAGAAGGAGAGTTGTCTACAATCTCTCTTCTTTCGGTCAGACCCTCTTGGATACCAAAGGCATCATTAGTGAGGTCTACATCCCATGTAAACTTAGATTCTATTGGGTTTTGTGATGAAGACAACGTTTGAAAAGGAAACTTGTTCTCAAAAAATTTTACATCTTTAGACACAAAAAAACATGTTTTTCAAGATCATATAATCGCCATCCTTTCTGTCCATATGGATAACCCATGAAAACACATTTTCGACTTTTACTTTCAAATTTATCTCCTAATCGTCCTTGCTTGTGGGCATAGCACAAAGACCCAAAAACTTTCAGGTGATCATAATTTGGAGTTTGTCCATACAACACATGATAAGGCGTCTTTCCTTCTAAAACACTAGAAGGTGTTCTATTAATCAAATATCCTGCGGTTAGCACACATTCTCCCCAAAACTCAATGGGCAAGTGTCATTGAAAATGCAAGGCTCTAGCCACATTGAGAATGTGTTGGTGTTTTCTTTCGACCCGTCCATTTTGTTGAGGGGTACCAACGCATGAAGTTTGAAAAATAACACCCTTTTCACATAAATAATTTTTTAATTTTTGAAACTCCGTTTCATTATCACTCCTCACGATTTTAACTCTTTTGTTAAATTGTGTTTCCACCATAGAAAAGAAGTTCCTTAGAGTTTGAGCTACCTCAATTTCGTCAATCAGGAGAAATATCCAAACAGCACAGGAAAAATCATCTACTACGGTAAAAAAATATGAAGCACCGCATGAGGACAAAATCCGGTAAGGACCCCACAAATCGCAGTGTGCAAGTTCAAATATATCAGAAGCACGATGATGACTAATAGGAAATGGATCTCTAGATTGTTTTGCTCGTAGACAAATATCGCAACATTTATTCTTGCTATCACTATCTTTATTATGACTCACACTAGACGCTAACTTGGTCACTTTTAATGACGGATGTCCCAACTGCTGATGCCATATCTCCAAACTCCCTTCACTTTCAATCTTCATTGCTTGAGCTCATGGCACGCCCTTGTAGTAGTAGAGTCCATCCCGTCTTTCACCCGCACCAATCAGCATCCTCGAAGTGGGGTCCTGCATTACACACATGGAATTGGTGAAATAAACAATACATTTAGATGAATCAACAAGTTGTGATACCGAAATCAAATTGCATTCTAGTCTAGGAACAAAGAGAACATTCGTGATACACAAATCTCCATCAAGGACAAGTTGTCCTTCCTTCGTTGCCACAGTCTTGCTCCCATCTGGAAGTCCAACAGAAAATGGATCGATATTTTGCACTTTCTTCATTTCGTGCATACTTCCCGTCATGTGATGCGAAGCCCCTGTATCAATTATCCAATTGGAGAGCTTACCACTCAGTGTTTCAGTAGTGTTTTTCTAACTATTGATTAGCTTCATCAACGAGGTCCACTGCTCCTGATCGAGACCGAGACTTGTCTTTATATCATTCCCAGTTGTTGCTGTTGCTGCAGGTCCTTTGTCCTTCACGCAAGTGCTATTGTTGGACACGTTATTTGCCTTTGCTGTTTCACGCCCTCGTCTAAAGCTTGCTTGATTTTGGCGCTGTTGAGTGCTGTTGAAGCCTCGTCCTCGTCCTATACTCTTTCCATTTCCCTTTGGTCGATCACCCCACCACTTAGGATATCCGAGGAGAGCAAAGCAACTATCGGCTTTGTGTCCTGTATGTTTGCAGTGGGTACAATATAACCCATTTTTTTTCTTGTTTCTCCTTTTCCTCTTATTGCAAACGCCATGACATCTTGCCTCTCCTCTTTAGTTCGGGTTATGGTCCTAACCCTTTCCTCAGCAATCAGCATGGAATATGCCCGATTAACATTAGGAAGTGGATCTTGGGCTAAGCTATTACTCCTCACTGTGCCATAGATATTTCCGTCCAACCCCATGAGCAGAGCATGAACTCGTTCTTCCTCTCTTTTCTTTTCAAATTCTGCTGTGAGATTGCACGTACACATACTGCACTTACATGACGGAATCTGATCATAGTTTGCTAGTTCATCCCATATTTGCTTCAATTTTCCAAAATAATTCACCAAAGTCATCCCCCTTTGTTTGCATTCTGCCAATTCACTTCGCAGTTGTTGAATGCGTGGACCATTAGCTATTGGGAACCTGTCCCTAATGTCGTTCCATAAATGTTCAGCTATTTCTTCGTGAGAAATAGTAGACCGAAGTGGGGATTCGATTGTATTACGAATCCATGATATCAATAGAGAATTAATCATCCACCAATCTTCAAGATCAGATGAATTATCACCAGGTTTTTTGATTGTACCATCAAGAAAACCATATTTTTTCCGAGCTCATAGAGCCGTTCTCACAAACCGTGCCCATTCATCATAGTTTTCTCCTCTCAATTGTACTTGAGTAATCACCAATCCTGGATTATCTAATGAGGTAATATCGTAAGGAGAGATCATTTTTCTTTGAGGAAGGATTTCTTCCTTGACCTCACTTGTTTGTGATCCAACCATTGTTTTGTGTTTACAATGGCTCTGATACCATGAAAAAATAATCAACAATGGAATCAGAAGACTCTTTTTCTCTCCTTAATCTTTTCCATAACTCATGTTTAAATATATACATCAGGGGGATATCTTTCCATATCTTTTTCCAAGCAACTAAATCTTACAAACTAGGAAAACAAAACCAAATCCTACAAAATAGGAAAACAAATCTTCCTCTACAAAAAAATAAAATACAAAATATACATGCCATATTTACAAAATAAATCATAGAACAAATATCTCAATATTTACGGCCATGTAACACGGCCGTGCCTTTTAGGCGTATATGAGGCTGTGTATGTTTCTAGGAGCTACCTGACACAACACACGGCTGTGCCTTCTGGCCGTGTATCAGGCCGCGTATGTTTCTGGGAGCTTCCTGACACAACACACGGCCGTGCCTTCTGGCCGTGTATGTTTCTAGAAGCTACCTGACACAATACACGGCCGTTGCTTCTGGCTGTGTATCCGACTGTATATATTTCTGAGCTTCTAGACACAATACTACCAAAGCCACATCACAGCTGGCCTTGGGTCTAAAAGAGACATGCAGTTCATTTTGCTTGTTGATTGGTTTGTTCCTTGAGGAGGGTGTCTGGTTTTGGAAGAAAAGAATGCTTATACTGCATAAACTCAGAATGTTGGCTGTGGGGACTTTGTCGTTTGAAACTGTTGGTTCTGAGGAATAGAAGAAGTTCGTTGATTAAGCAATGGTGGCCTTGCTTGTGTATCCGACTGTATATATTTCTGAGCTTCTAGACACAATACTACCAAAGCCACATCACAGCTGGCCTTGGGTCTAAAAGAGACATGCAGTTCATTTTGCTTGTTGATTGGTTTGTTCCTTGAGGAGGGTATCTGGTTTTGGAAGAAAAGAATGCTTATACTGAGTAAACTCAGAATGTTGGCTGTGGGGACTTTGTCGTTTGAAACTGTTGGTTCTGAGGAATAGAAGAAGTTCGCTGATTAAGCAATGGTGGCCTTGCTGGTCAAGCAGGCACTTGACATGCTGATGCCTCCGTTACCACGGCGGTTACCTCTTAATGGGGATACTCGCATGCCGATTTGGATAAGATACATGAAGAAAATTCTGGTTGAGGAAGGCCATTCAATTCCTAACTTAATTCATATATTCCAACTCAGTGTTCGCCATTCGGATCTTTTCTATAGCTTTAGAGCACAAGTTGTGCCTCAGATGGTAAACTCTCTTAGCCGTCTTGGATTGCCATATAATACAATTGCAGAAAACAGGTGACTTGCAATTGAGCTTGCAGGGTTGGTAGTTGGTTGGTAGAGGCAAAGGCAAAATGAGAAGGCAATGGCTGATAATGATGTCCCTAGCCAAAACAATGATGGATTTAGCACCAGCTCTGCTAGGGCTGATCCAAAACGTCTGGTAGAGGGACACCTTTTACTTCATTCCTTCCAAGTTTCGCATCTTAAATGATCCTATTTGTACTAAAAAGACCAACGTTGTGAAATTCTTGATCTGCCCATGTGCTTTGACGATGAAAGTAACATGAGTACGTGTTGATTCCTACAATCTACTAAAATTACTAACCAATGTTCCAAAATTTTTTTATATTTTCTATTTCCTTGCAAATCACTCACCCCATGTTACGGGGATCAAAGGGGACCGAATTAAAACAACCTCCAATATACAAACACAAGATTTCCTCATAAAAATGCAGCCAATCAAACACACATGTGGTACCAACGAGGGAGGCCTGACTTTTTCCTAAATAAAAAAATACATCTGTGCGTGAGAATAGGAAATCCAATCAACTAGCAACAATCTTTAGGAAGCTGAAATGTCCTGGGATGAAGAACGAACTCAAATTGCATGGTTCAATTCAACTAGTACAGTCATCCTATATCGTTACGTGAGCAAGAATGTCCTGCAAAGAAGAACGAACACAAGCTACATGACTTGATGCGACTATTGCAGTCATTCCATGCTTCCATCAAAGATAGAGTTGATAGAGAAAATGTCCATGTGGCCAAACCTCAGTTATGGAATTGTCCGCTCATGCTTGCTGCATTATGGTTATGAATATATCTTAAATTCATTTGATTTGACTAGTAAAAGCACTGTTCCTCCAGTTTCTATAGAACAAGAAAATGGCTTTGATGAGCAATTCATCGTCTATGCTTTAAATCAGAGGACTCTTTGGCAGTTAATCGGGCCAGGAGATATTGATGGCACATTTAAAAAAAAAAAAAACGAAAATTTGACAAGGCGCAGGTATCTGTTATTTATTGTAATAACTTCTGGTAGTTTTTCCTCCCACGGGAAGATAAAAAAAAATTACTCTGAAAAAGAAAAAATCGTAGCCAAACCCGATCGTGTATTCCCCTAAGGATAAATGCATCTATTTCAACACCTGGTTGATGCAGCGTTTAGGCCGAGAGATGTGGGAATGAGGAAATTTGCCCAGAATTGGCCTAGGGGCAGTAGCTAATATCGTCCGTCAACATGCTCGACGATGGAACAAAGGCGTGTGTCTCTTGATAGGAATAGGATATATATATTGATCCGAAAGTCGGATGCGTGAACACCACTAGTAATAGGAACGGAAAATGGACAATGTAACCCCCAAAATGTGCTGATCCGAAAGTTGAGGGAACTTTCGCAAAAAAAAAAAAGAAGAATCGGAGAAGGTGCAGAAGAGAAAGAGAGTAAGTGAATGAACGGTTGAATAGATTGAATGAATTGAAACGGTGACACGAAAAAGAGGGAGGGACTTACGTCTTTCTTAACAGATCATGAGTCAAGGAGTTACTCAAATCTTTATTTTAAACATTGACTTCAAGTCAAGTGGAGCAATCTTACAGCTGGCTGAAATTATATGAATCTAAATTATAAAACATATATAGTTTTTTTTTTCAATAAACATTCGCAATAAATGCTGCAAAACATGGAGATTAAAAAAAAAAAAATTCACTTAACATTATTTATGTCAGAAATTCTTCAAAGATTTGAATACAACTCTGAGTGTCTCTCATTACCTATATGATTTCCATTCGAGGTATAGGTACTAGCTTTCCTTAAACTCCTACAACGGCATTGATAGGCGTTGCACCTTTTGTGCTCTTTGTATTGGCATTCATTGCAATAATTTTAGATGCTTGTGAGTCCCTAGAATGATCTTGCTCAATAGCAAATAGCAAAATAAATTCTTTTGCAACTTTGGTAGTTCCATTCTCAAATCTCTAACGTCGAGTGCAAGGAGCTATGGATCCCCCAAGCAAATGATATTGGTCTTAAATTCATCTTTTTCATGATTCTTGGGGAAAAGGAGTTGCAGTTGTTTAATGTAATCTTTTTTTAGATAGGTACTTATATAGGTATTATTTGTCTCAAGCCGGCTATGTGCACTAGTGATAGAAAAATTGTAGATACCCTTATAATGATGGTTAGATCTAGATATTGAAAATTTTGTATATGCAGAACATTCGTTGATTAGTCTTCACTACTTGATTGTGATCTTCAAACTGTCATTTTTAAATTGAGGTAAGAAGAAAGACATACTATTAAAAGAAAAGAAGCAACGAAAATTGGATTAAAAAAAAAAATCAAGTACAAAGAACTTTTCACCATCATTGGAAGAGCAAAGAAGGCAAGCTTTTGTGGACCTCTATCATTGACTTCGCTTTGAGAACTTGAATATAACAGTACTCTATTTTACCATTCAAGGTCAATGATGAATAATTTAGGTGAAAGAAATGTCTACACAAATCCAAAATAGAAAGCAAATCACTTCAGGTCAAATTTATTGATTGTAAAAAAAAATGACTATCATTGAAATGCCCACTCTATGCTCTATGGTATCTAGGGATCATGCTATCTTAGTTAGCCAAACCGATGCGTGCGATAAAATGGTGTTGCATATTTGCGCACTAAGAAAACTTAAATTACTTCACAAGCGTTGGCATTAGGCTTCTATACTATGTAAGTGTATACAGTAGTAGTGTAGCTATTCCACAAGGGCACATGCGTTAAGTAATTTTATAACCATTATGAAGGCTTATCTAATGCCCAAACCTATTTGACCTCGTTCAAAAGACTTTGGTTAGGAGGCAAAATGTAGATAACTAAATCTAATTCATGGGCTTTTGGTGTAAATCCCAAAAAATTTCAATTTAAGAATTAATGTGAAGAACAAATCTCAAGAAATACTTTGGAAAACGAATACGAAAGCCTAAATGTGAAATTGGATTTGCCTTGTGATATGCAAACCAACTAGCATATTTAAATCCAAGGAATTCAAAACCTAACCAAACCTCGATGACAGAACATCACCTTAGGAAAGCTAAACTTGAATTTGGATGTTTGAAGAGCCTAAATTCAATTCCCAAAATCATAGAACCAACTGTTGACATTAAGATTTCCTTTCGACTTAAGAAAAACTAATGTCGAGCTCGAAAAAACTCAAGATTCGATCTCAATGAAACCAAAACTTAAACAACGACAAACTACCCTATAATTAGTTTAAAGAAACCCCAAAATTTAATTAAATCCAACTCTACAAAACAATCAAATTGGGCAAAACAAAAATTGAGAACATATAACCCCTAATAATTCCTATAAGTGGCATGACAAGGGAAGGAAACAAGGCTCTATTTGAACCATCCAATGACTTGATCCTAAGCCCAAAATTGATATAGAATTTCTCCCATAAAAGCCTTAATTAAAGCCCATTTAACCACAAGAAAAAAAGCAATTAACTAGCCCAAGACAAGCCCTAAACTAGCCCTTCTACGTGAACTCCTAACCAGCCAATTGCAACCAAGTAATAATTAGGAAAAGTAATAGGATTAATCTAACTAAATGTAAGGGTAACTAGAAGCAAACTAAATGGCAACCAAGAGGGACAAATTTGAAGATAATCTCCCCTAGTTTGCAAGTATGTCCCCCTAAGACAAGACCCTTTACCCATTGGACAAAGTTATTACCCAATTAACCAAAGCCGAAGACCAATGGACATTCCCCTCAAGCTTGCTACCCAAACCTCTGATCTTTCACTCCCCATTTTCCCCATATGAAATCAATCTTTCTTATGGAAAAACTCCACACCAAAATCTCTCAAAAATTTTCCAAAGAACTCCTAAGAACAACCTTCCAAAAATTGATCAAACACACCGGTAGCAACTACTATCAGCCCTCTTCTTCTTCCAAGCTTTTAGTTTGAATTTCACGACCTTCTGATCTCCACATAAAACCCCCATCATTCTAGGACATTATTACAAGGAAAATATTCGTAATTACTCTTCAAATACTCACAAAAATTCAACCAAAAATCGGATAAAAAAGGAGTTCCCCAAGCTGTCCCCTGTTTTCCCCTGTTGTGCACCTCCAAGTTCAACCATCTGACCATGCCTTTAAGCACCTCCATTCAAGCCCAATTTTTGGTATCATCAACACCACTCAAGAGGCTATTAGGGGAGCTAAGGATCTAAAGAAAAATCAAAGCTTAAAGCTACCCCAAGAGGAAGTAAAAGGAGGTGGATCCCAGCACCCCAAGCTGCAACGTGTACGAACTTTACACTTCCTTGTTCATATTATTATTCTTTCTTTTTTTTTTTTGTAATATCTTGATTCCACAGCTTAGAATAGGGTTATATTTCTCTAGTTTTTTTAACTTTCCATGTGTATTGAAGTATATTTATCTTAGGAAAAGATTGGAAATGTAATCCCCTTTCTTTTGATGTAAAATCGTGAAGCTTTGCCTTTTCTTGAGCCTTGTATGTTGAAGCTTTTAGGAAGATCAATTAAGATCAGAATTTGGACAAATTTTGTTCTTATGGACGTCAAGATTAGAGGGCTACTTGAGTACATGTTTTGATTTAATTCATACACTTTTCAGTGGTGGAAATTTGGATGACTAAATGAACCATTTAGGTGTAGAAAAATCGGAAAGATGAGCAAGGTGTAACCAAGAATTTCCAAGTTGTGACCAAGTCAATAAGATCTGGAAATTTCTTTATTTCCAGCACCTAAAAATGGAAAGAGATCATTAGGAAAATTATAAAAATTAAAGATCTTAAAGGGAAAACACAAAACTAGCACCAACTAAGCAAGAAAGGTATGGTTGAAGCATTGAAAAAGACGCACAAAATCTTTACACTAAATTCTGGAATTTCTAGAAAGAAACAGAAGATAAATGCGCCAATTGGAAGTCCCAAGCATGTTCCAAAGGGTTAGAATTAATCCCTTTAGGTTAGTGGAACAATTTAGACAAAAAGAAGCCTTAAACTAAACATATACTAGACACACCCGATCTGTTCGGTCCCTAGCACCATGCTCTGAAGTCCAAACAATCAAAACAACTTCGGAAATAGAAAGAACATTCAAAGCCCTTTAAAATAGCTATAAATATGCAAAAAAAGGATTTAAAATGAAAAAAAATTTATGAAGAAAATACTAAGACCTTCCAAAACCTAGACACTACTAAAATTAACAAAACTAATGTAGGCTAGTTTTTGACCTAAACTTATAAGAATATTTTGTCTTGTCAGGTGATGTGTTATTCGAGGATGATCTACTGCCTGACTACTATGACTAGAGACCATATGGCCGGGTGAGTGAAAATCCGATGATTACTGTTTCTTACTTGTGTTTGTAGTTAATGCACTTGCATGTGTATAAATATTAAACATATGAATTGGAATTGCATGCGGGGGTAATTTTAGGTACTGTATGTGCTTAAATGCCATGATTGAGTGCAAATTTATTATAATTGTACCCAGCTAATTGATAATTGCTTCTCTCTGCATTTAGACTATAGAAATTGCGAGTGTCTGTATAGATTTATTGTGAAGCCTAATAACTTGACTTAAGATTATTTAGCTATAAATAAAATGAATTATGCATCATGATAGTTGCATGTAAGAAGGTTGTTGGCATCGTGCGGTGGTATGGAAAAGCCCCATGGAGGCCACACTCCATGGGCACACCTTGTCTCGACCTTTGGGAACTAAGTAGAACTTGGGAAATGCCGCCCTTTGATTGAGACCTAGGATTTCCTAATGTGAGGGATTCATTGCTTAGGGGTGTTTAACTTGCAAGCCATTCACAATCTATACCCCATGAAGGGCTTAGTACATATCTATTGAAGTATATTACAAAAATATATATAGACTTTATGAATTATCTCAAAAGACAGCCCGGGGTCACTAGAGCTTGGAGTCGGCATGTAGTTTGTGATTTCCCAATCCTTGGCAATGGAGGGCGTTAAATCCGTACTATATGTGGTGTCCGGTTAACTATATATATTTTTGCATTCATGTGATTGCTCATGCATGGCATATGTGTGATTAAATAACTTGCTTACTATTTGCTTGTTGGTTTGGTAAGAGGATCTAGCTCACTAAGCTTTATAGATTATTCCCTCACAAACTTCCCTTATTGTAGGCACCCATCTAGATAGAGCCTAATAGATAGATGCTAGAGGTTAGTTTGGGATGCAAGGGAACCATGAAGGACTGGAGTGGAGAGATCACTTATATATGTGTTTAGTTTAAGCTCTTATTTTAATTTCATATACGTAGCGTAGACTAATATGTACTAGGACTGTTAATCCTTGAACTTATAATCATGCACCTGTGGACTATATAAAATGATACTACTTTGAATTATTATGTATATATCTCTGTATTTCTTAAAAAATGTTAAACCTTGATTAGGGAATTTTGGATGTGAGTATGCCTTATATGTTATAGGGTAAATTTTTAGATAATAGAGGGGTTATCCTTAGGTTTCCATGTGGCATATGGTGGAAACTATATGTCCTAAGGGCCCATAAGGCTTTACATTTGGCCTGTTAGTTTAATGGATTTAACTCTTTAGGCTAAGGTGACAAGGCCCAAAGAGTGAAATCCATGTTTTGGGATGATCATGAGAGATTTAGCATGGTAGGCTTAGAATAGGGTCCGTTTGGTCATCCCATTTGATGTTACCTTTCTCAATAAGGCTCACACACATACTAAAAGGTCTCTAATGGGTCTAAAGCTATATAAAGCCCATATAAGGGCTCATTTGCTTAAAACCATTGATCATCATTGCCATTTGACGTACGAGATTTATGGCTAGATACTATAAATACCCCATATCTCCTCATTGAAAAGGGGGCTTTTTTGGAAAAACGTGGTTACTCTATCAGATTTTCCTCACAAAGATCAAAACCAAAATCTACCAACATACGCACATCTATTACCAAAGTGTTGAGCCTTATTTGGGATCGCCTACTTTTCCTTCCCATTTTATTCAATCTTGATTATCCTCATACATGTCACTTCCCTTATTAGGCCACTTGTAGCGTGTTCCCATGACCCTTGCACTCGAATCCACAAATCTACAATTTATATGAAAGAGAAATCAATGATGCTAAACTCTTGGTATCCTCATCTCTTAATTTGGTCATGTGACTTGGGTACTCATCTCTCAATCTTGTGAGAATGATAAGCATATGTTGGTTTAATTGTCCTCACCTCTAGGTATGTCTTTGATAAAATGACATTTCATGATAAACATGAAATCTCCTCATATAACAATTCACTTTAATGCCATCCTAGACATACTTTAATTAGTTTGTTAAACTTTATTATAAATTGTAGGCATTTACAAAATTCTATATGAACAATGGCTACGTCCATTTATGAATGATTAAAGTTCATACATACATGAAGTGTCTTACCACATCATGCCCACATTAACACGCAACAATAAGCATAACAGAACGAGCATAAAATAATGATTTGATAGAAATATCAAGTCATTAAAGTGAAGTGTCTATAATTGGATGGTACAAAAATTGGTCAGTTATATTTTGGAACTTCTACTCCCTCAGACCAAACCATAGAATCCATATTCATACTAATAATTATTTTAGATAATATCTATTTTCAAACTATATTGTTCCTGATGAGATAGAGGCATTAGCAAATAGGTACATAGCGAAATGGGACAAAATTGGGTCGGTTATGATTTCTTGATCTCTAGACTTTATTTTGAAGGAAACGAGCTAACTCGAAGAAGTCAGAACCTTTGGTGCTGAGCTATGTCATTTTTATGGCAAATTCCTTTGTTTAGTCCCTTAAACAATCAAATTTGCTATTTTTGGTAAATTTTTATATTAGCTATAACTTTTCATAGACACTTTTTTTTAAGTGTCGTTTGTGGCGTTGTATTTGTTTTCTAGTTTTCTTTGTGTCTTTAAGTTTTAGGCATTTCTATTTTTGGAAACTTCTTTTGTTCTATTTTTGGCAGCTTCATGCCGACTGTTATTTATATGCCCTAGGGCATTAGGTAGACATTATCATTGAGTATTATTGAAATATTGTGGCGTCATTGCTCTATTTTTCTCATAAATTTTAGAATTTAAAGAAATATTGAATTTAGATGCCAAATATCAAGGAATTCATATAATCAATTAATATTTGAAGATCACATACCGGGTATTTACAGAATCAATGGTTTGTGATAAAGTTCCTATTAATTTCATGTATTTACTCTACGTTAGTTGGTATTAGAGCTACGATCGCTCTTAGTAACAATGGCACCCTATAGACAAGCTAATCAATGTCGTGTTACAATGGACGAGATGTATGATCGCGATGATCTAGATCAAAGAATCAAGCAGATGATTGACAAACAATTGGATGCAGTGTTGGAATGTCAGTTGGATGGGGTTGTGGATCGATTGGCGGAAAGGATAGGTGCGTTAATGGGTAATCAGAATCAAAACATTAACCTTAGATGTGTGAGAAACCTTAACCCAACGTTAGATGCTGATGTGGTAGAGGATGACTCCTCTTTTATTGAAGAGGATGAGCAATATGATGTAGTACTGCGTAGACGTGGTAGGCCACGTGTAGAGGAGGACCAGAGGCATTAGGAACTAGGTATGAGGATGGAGATACTAGAGTTTCATGGAAGCCTATAACCAGAGGAATTCTTGGATTAGCTGACCATAGTTGAGGAGATAATGGATTTCAAAGGAGTTCTTGAAGACAAATGGGTGCAATTGATAGCTACCAGATTATGTGGTAGAGCTACAACATGGTGGTAGCAATTAAAATTGACTCAAAACAAGCTGGGAAAATAAAAAATCTCATCTTGGGAAAAGACGAAGAAACACCTGTGAGCAATCTTTTTGCCCTATAATTTCCAGCATATTATGTATTAGAGGCTGCAAAATCTTAAACAAGATACCGAGTCAGTGGATGATTACACTTTTGAATTTTACCAATTGATAGTTAGGGATGAACTTCAAGAAATGGATGATTAGTTGGTTGCTAGATATATTAGGGGTTTGAGAGTGTGGATTCAAGATACGGTCAATTTATTTGACCTTATTAATGTATTAGCTGTGCACCAAAGGGTGTTGATTGTTAAGAAATAGCAGAGGTGGTCTAGGAATCATGCATTTAGTAGTGGTGTAATGAGCAATAGTAGTAGCGGTGTGAATTATACAGGAAGTGGAACTTCAAGTAATAGCGCTACTGGGCGTTTTAATAAATCGAGCACTAGTGGCCCTAGCATTAGTGGAGTGAAGTGCTTCAAGTGTGGTGAGATTGGTCATTGATAGTTTGAATGTAGGAAGATGGAGAAGAAGACACTCTTTGTTGAAAATGAAGAGGAGGAGGATGATGAATTTGCATTTGAAGTTGTGGGCGATGAAGGACCTATCTTCGATACCGAATACACCAAGGAGGAGCTTGTGATGGGGGATGGTAAAGAAAATTTAGTAGTTAGGAGATCCTATATAACCCTAAGGGCAATGGAGGAAGAGTGGCCTAGAAACAATATTTTTCAATCTACTTGTATTATTTTGGGTAAAGTATGTTGATTCATGATCGACTCGGGAAGCTATGAGAACATTGTGTCCACAAAAGCTGTGCAAAAGCTAGGAATTAAACCTGAACAACACCCGAAACCTTTTAGGTTAGCTTGGCTAAAGAAAGGCGGCGAGTTAAGTGTCTCTAAATGAGCACTGGTTACATTTTCCATTGGTTATAAATATAAGGACTCTATCTCGTGTAGTGTTGTGATAATGGATGCTTGCCATTTGCTGTTGGGGAGGTTGTGGCAATTTGACAGGGGTGTGACTCATGATGGGAGAGCTAACACTTATAGCTTTGTATGTAAGGGAGTAAAAAATGTGTCAGTTCCTAATAGTGACACTACTGAGTCTATATTTGTCAAGCAGAGTAATGCCTCTAACAATCTGTATTTAGCTAAGTTAGAGGAAGAGTTGTAGGATTCCAAAGTTATCTTTGCTCTAGTGGGTAGGGAGATTGAGAAAGAAGTTGAAGTGCTTAAAGTAGCAGTTTCAGTTATAGAGGAATTTTGGGACATATTTCCTAATGAGTTATCGGATGGGTTACTACCATTATGTGACATCCAACACTAGATTGATCTTGAGCCCGGTGCAGCCTTGCCTAATAGACCACATTATCGAATGAAACCTTCAAAACATGAGGAATTGAGGAGGTAGGTTGAAGAATTTCTTGTGAAGGGTTTTATTCAGGAGAGTTTGAGTCCGTGCGCAGTTTCGGGTCTTTTGACTCCTAAAAAGGATGGCACCTGGCGTATGTGTATGGATAGCTAGGCCATCAATAAAATTATTGTAAGGTATCGTTTTCCTATTCCACTCTTAATTGATTTACTTGATTAGTTAAGTGGTGTTAAGGTATTTTCGAAGCTGGATTTAAAGAATGGATATCACCAGATTCGTATTTGAGTTGGTGATGAGTGGAAGATAGCTTTCAAGACAAGAGAGGGGTTATATGAGTGGCTGATTATGCCGTTTAGACTATTTAATGCACCTAGCACATTCATGGGGGTGATGAATCAAGTTCTAAGGCCATTCATTGGCAAGTGTGTTGTCGTATACTTTGACGACATACTAATTTATATTGTTGATCTAGAGCAACATCTCAAACATTTGCGGGATGTTCTTAATGTGTTGTGTAGGGAAAATTTGTATGCTGCCTTGAAAAAGTGCATTTTCATGACCACTAAGGTACTTTTCCTTAGCTATATAATTTCCGCTGATGGTTTACAAGTAGATAAGTCTAAAGTGGAAGCAATTAGGTAGTGGCCTAGACCTACTACATTGACTGAAGTTCGAAGCTTCCATGGCTTGACATCATTTTATAGGCAATTTATACCCCATTTCAACAGTATCATGGCTCCTATCACTGATTGTATGAAGGGTGGGAAATTTTTGTGGATTGATGAAGCTGAGAAGGCTTTTGAGTAGATTAAAGTGCGTCTTACTATAGCCTCGATTTTACTGTTGCTAGATTTCCATTAGCCTTTTGAGTTACATGCAGATGCCTCTAAAGTGGGGATTGGAGCTGTTTTGAGCTAGAACAATAAACCAATCGCTTATTTTAATGAGAAGTTAATAGGGGCCAAGTTGAGATATAGTACATATGATGTGGAATTCTATGCTGTGGTGCAAGCTGTGAAGCACTGATGTCATTGTTTGTTTCACAAAGAATTCATCTTATATACTGACCATGAAGCTTTGAAACACTTACATAGTTAGGATAAAGTGTCATCTCGTCATGCTTCATGGGTGGCCTATTTGGAATGTTTCACCTTTGTCGTGAAGCACAAGAGTGGTGTCACAAACCAGGTTGCTGATGCACTGTGTAGACATAGGAGTCTTTTAAGCAAAATGTAAGTGGAGGTACCTAGTTTTAATTCATTTGTTGAGTTGCTTGAAGGTGACCCCTATTTTTCTATTATCTTAGCAAGAATTAGAGTTGGTGATAAAACAAAACATTTACTGCAAGATGGTTTTTTATTTAGGGGTAATCAGCTATGTATTCCAAACTATAGTTTGAGAGATCAAATTATTCAAGAGCTGCATAGTGTGGGTCATGTGGGATGAGATAAGACTTTGTAATTGGTGCATGCATCATATTTTTAGTTAATTATTCGTGAAGAAGTGGAGAAGTATGTACAAAGGTGTAGAGTCTGTCAAGTGTCCAAAGGAGTAGCCATGAATGCAGGATTATATATGCCACTTCCAATTCCTTTGCAACCTTGGATTGATGTGAGCATGGATTTCACTTTAGGCTTGCCATGAACCTAGTGAGGTAATGACTCCATCTTTATAGTAGTTGACGGATTTTCTAAAATGGTGCATTTTATTCCCTGTAAGAAGACCACAAATGCTGTCTGCGTTGCACAGTTGTACTTTAGGGAAGTATATAGATTGCATAGGTTGCTTGGAACCATTGTATTTGATAGAGATACAAGGTTTCTCAGCCATTTTTAGTGAAGTTTATGGAAGATGGTCAACATTCAGCTAGTGCTTATCACCCACAAACAGATGGGCAAACTGAGGTAGTAAATAGGTCCTTAAGAAATTTATTAAGGAGTTTAGTGGGTGAGCATGTGAAGAGTTGGGATCAAAAGCTGAGTCAGGCAAAGTTTGCACATAATCATGTAGTCAATCACAGTATAGGGTTTAGTCTATTCTAAGTGGTTTACTTTGTCGTTTCTAGAAGTCCACTGGATTTGCAACCATTGCCAGATCGAATTAGGATTCATGGCAAGGCAGAAGATTTTGTCCATAACCTGTAGGATCTTCACAAGATTGTTTAGCACAACTTACAAAAGGCTACAGGTAAATATAAAGAAGCTGCTGATAGAAAAAAACGACATGTGGAGTTTGATGTGGGAGATTATGTCTGAGTTGTCCTTACTAAGGATAGGTTTTCTGTTGGTGAGTATAACAAACTATCGGCTAAAAAGATTGGGTTAGTGGAGATCATAAAGAAGATCAACTCGAGTGCATACAAATTGATGCTGCCTAGCTACATTCGAACTGCAAATGTATTCAATGTGAAGCATCTTATTCACTGCACTAGAAATAGTTCAGTTGAAGACAATTCAAGGGCGAATTATGTCCACCCTAGGGAGGATGATGAGGTGGAGGCATTAACAAATAGGTACATGGTGAAATGGGACTGTCGAGTCTAATTTTTGAATTCCCATTCCTAATTCGATCTAGACTAGACCCTATGCTCATCTAATGTAGATCCTCGACTTGAGTTAGGAATTTCGTTTGATTTTTGGAGTCGCCACCCAACTATTGTTGGGAAAAAAGTGAATTAAGACTAAAGGAGAGGATTAGTCTTAATTTGGACTACTAGTCGTCGTTATTCCTTCTTCTCGTTTTTATGAGAAGAGAGAAAAAGGGAAAACAAGAGTTTCTAAGTCTGGAGGCTAACCTATTAAAACTTATACGGTTACCACCTAATCTCCTAAAATTGTTCATCTTTAGAAATGTGTTTCATTGTGTTTCTATTAATTTTTGTTATGTCTTTGAATTTATTTCAGAAAAAGGATTTTTTTTTCATTTATTTTATGGGTTGACCCGAATGGGTGCCTACGTACCTGCTACTCAGGATCAAACAAGCCGTAGTTCGCTTTTCTGAAAATCTTTAGTGCATTGGTGAATTTTAATTTTGAAATTTCTTTCGATTTATGTTCTTACCATTTTTGGGATTTTTCCTAAAACTCTAAGCCTAAGCTTGATTTCATTTTTGAAAAATGATTTTGTAGGGAAAACATCAATTTTGATTTATTTGATGAAAATGATTTCTCTAAGTGCTAAAACTTATTTATTTATCTTTTTATGATTTTTTATGACTTTTTATGATTTTTTTGTTATTTTTGTGAATTTTGAGAATTTTTGGGGATTTTTGTGGTTTTGGGGAATTTTTGTTGATTTTCGTGATTTTTGGGAATTTTTGTGATTTTTGTGATTTTTTTGGGAATTTTTGTTTATTATCTATCCTATTTGACATCTAAAATGTTATGATTTATTTTTCCTAATTTTTTATTATTTTTCTATATATATATTTATTATTTTTTATTATTTTTTATTTATCTATTTATTATTTTTTTATTATTTTTCTACATTATTAAATTCTAGAAAAATCTAATTTCTACATTTTCCTATTTATTAAAAATAACACATAAATAAATAAATAAATAACTAAATAACAAATAATAAATTAATTAATTCAGAATAAATAAATAAACAAAATTAATTAAATAAAAATAAAAAAAATCCGAAAAATCCGACTTACCTGGATCCGGGTCGATGCGCGGGTCGGGTCGGATCGGTCGGACACGGCGGCGGGGTTGGCTCGTTCACGGCGTTCCGACGGTCTTTTGCGGCGGGTGAAGTGTCGAATCCTAGCTTCTTGAGGGTGCTGAATCCGATGGTGGTGGCGATTTACTCTCAGAACGTCTCCTTGCGGTGGCTCAACTCCGATCGGTGGTCGCAACTTTGGGTTTCCTCCGATCTACACTCTTTTCTCTCTCTCTCACAATTCTGATATGTGATCTTGCTTCCTCATCTCCTCCTCTATTTATAGGCGCTTGAAATCGAGCTGGATAAGCTCGGATTTCCTCCGATTGAAGCTGATCGGATTTTCGGTTGAAAAACCAACTCCGATTCGTGCCCATCCAACGATTTGTTGCGATTTGATTTTAATTAGATAATGTTTATCTTATTTTTGTTGAAGATTTGTTGGATTTGTGCAAAAAAAATTGAATAAAAACGGTTGAAATATGAATTTTTTCTTCGCCGGCGATCTCGGGCTCGAGGTAAGAGACGATCACGCGCCCGGCGCGTGCGTTTCTTCTAGCCAATCAGATGCTGCCACGTGTCCTGGATAAGTCGAAAAATTGCAAAACGCGGAAACTGCTTCCTCCGCGATTCGAACGTTTGACCGAGCCCCCCCCGCGCGCGCGCCTAGCCATGGTCCGGACCAGCTGGGCTAGCCTACTTTCGCGATTTTATTTATTTCGCAAATTGCATATATGCAATGCAATTTTTCTATTTTTTTGTATTTTTTGAAATTTCAAAAATTTGTAAAAATTGTTTATTATTCATTATTGCTATTTCCGAAATCATTTTTCAAAATTGAAGTGTTTTCCTATTTATTTTTATTTTTTTGAACATTTTTATTATTTTATGCTAAATTAGGAAAAATTGGGAAAAATTAGGAAAAATTGAAAATTGATTATTATTGAAAATTATTGACTCCTAGGGCAAAAATGGGGTGTTTATAGCTGCCCCTCTTTGTGGTAAAGTTTGAAAAACTTAACTACAAAGACAAACAAAAGACGCCATTTTTGACCTCTTGAATTAGGTTTTAGTAGGAAAATGCCCCAAGAGCTGATAATCCTACGGTTGAAGATGTTCCTAACAATTCAAGGTAATGTTCTCTCTTCAAAAAGTGCTTTATGGGCTAACTAATTGGTGACAGGACACATCTCAAGCGTTGAGTAGGAATGTATGAGAAATGATGATAGGAAGCGTCTTATCAGACTTGCAACCTTGGAAAGAAAATTTACTTAGGAAGCGCCCTTATGAGCTGGCTACCTGTCGATAGAAGCGTCTTGTTAGACTAGCAACTGTTTGGGAAGGATGTTTCCGAAAAGTGCCCCAAGAGCTGACTAATCAGGAGAATCTAGGAAAGTGCCCATATTGGGCTGACTAACCTTAAAATAGATTTTAGGAAAGTGCCCATCTTGGGCTGACTAACCTGTGGTAGTGTCTCAAAAGGTGCCCTTATGAGCTGACCTTGAGAACGGATTTTTAGGAAAGTGCCCATATTGGGCTGACTAACCTTTGATAAAATTATTAGGAAAGTGCCCATCTTGGGCTGACTAACCTTAGATAGAACTGTCTCAAAAGGTTCCCTTATGAGCTGACCCTGAGAATAGGTTTTTTCGGGAAAGTGCCCATATTGGGCTGACTAACCCTTGGATTAATTTTTAGGAAAGTGCCTCAAGAGCTGACTAACCTAAAATAGAACTGTCTCAAAAGGTGCCCTTATGAGCTGACCCTGAGAACGGATTTTTAGGAAAGTGCCCATATTGGGCTGACTAACCTTTGATAAATTCTTAGGAAAGTGCTCATCTTGGGCTGACTAACCTTAGATAGGACTGTCTCAAAAGGTGCCCTTATGAGCTGACCTTGAGAATAGGTTTTTTTCGGGAAAGTGCCCATATTGGGCTGACTAACCCTAGGATTGATTTTTAGGAAAGTGCCCCAAGAGCTGACTAACCTAAAATAGAACTGTCTCAAAAGGTGCCCTTATGAGCTGACCATTGAGGACAGGTTTTTTCGGGAAAGTGCCCATATTGGGCTGACTAACCCTTGGATTGATTTTTAGGAAAGTGCTCCAAGAGCTGACTAACCTAAAATAGAACTATCTCAAAAGGTGCCCTCATGAGCTGACCCTGAGAACAGGTTTTTTTCGGGAAAGTGCCCATATTGGGCTGACTAACCCTTGGATTGATTTTTAGGAAAGTGCCCCAAGAGCTGACTAACCTAAAATAGAACTGTCTCAAAAGGTTCCCCCATGAGCTGATCCTGAGAACAGGTTTTTTCGGGAAAGTGCCCATATTGGGCTGACTAACCCTATTAAAGGAAATGTCTAGACACGTACTTCATTATGAGCTGACTCATCTGGTACTCTTGAACATGCTTCTTACTAAGCTAGATGATGTGATGCCTTTCATGATGTGATGATAGTTACCTATTTTAATATGCTTGCCAGTTTATCTCGGATAGCAACCAAACAACTGAACCTTCGTGTTGGTTTGCTCCTGCTTCTTTTCTTCTTATCTTGACACTGGATTGAAAATCTTTGTGTGCCTCTTTTCTTTATGCACAAAGCTCTTTCGACGGTAATGTTATCCTAATAATGCGCTCATTTTTAATGCTTAGGAGTAGACAAAATTATATTACAAATTACATTAAGATTCATTATCATTTTAGTGTTTATCTTTCATTGACAAAGTGGTGGGTAATGTGTTTAGGTGTATTTATTATGATGAGAATTGATTGGGATTGTTGACCATTCAGGGATATTAGCTTTGCTTGTAGAAAAGTAAAAACTCGACTCAACGAACTTTGTATCGAATATTGGCTTTCATAAACATTGGCAAAATTTCAATTCCCTTGCCTAAGGATAGTACATCTTTACAGCATCTGTGTTGACGGGGTCTCTCAATTCTGGACCATCCATCTGAGTTAATATTAGAGTACCACCTGACAGAACCTTTTTCACCACATACGGGCCTTCATAATTTGGAGTGAATTTTCCTCTAGTGTCTTGGGCGTTCGGGAGAACTTTTCTTAGTACTAGATCGCCCTCTTTGAAGTACCAAGGTCTCATCTTCTTGTTGAATGCTCGAGCTATCCTCTATTGGTAACACTGACCATGACATAGCGCGGTAAGTCTTCTTTCGCGGTAAGTCTTCTTTCATCAATCAGATTCAGCTGATCAAGCCTTTTCTTTACCCAATCCGATTCTGTTAATTGAGTTTCTGACAAGATTCTGAATGATGGTATCTCGACTTCCATTGGTAGCACTGCTTCTGTACCATATACCAATGAGTAAGGGGTAGCTCCCGTAGATGTTTTTATTGAAGTCCTATAAGCCATGAGAGCAAATGGTAACATTTCGTGCCAATCTTTGTAAGTTGTTGTCATTTTCTCGATGATCTTCTTGATATTTTTGTTAGCTGCTTCTACTGCCCCGTTCATTTGAGGTCGGTAGGGGGTTGAATTTCTGTGGTTTATGTGGAATTGTTGACATAAACCTGTCATCGATTTATTGTTGAGATTGGTACCATTGTCGGTGATGATCGACTTAGGAACTCCATATCGGGCTATTATGTCCCTTTTTAAGAAGCGGACTATTACCCCTTTTGTGACATTGGTATATGATGACGCTTCTACCCATTTGGTGAAGTAATCAATCGCTACCAGTATAAATCTGTGGCCATTGGATGTTGTTGGAGTGATTGGGCCGATTATGTCGATTCCCCACATGGAGAAAGGCCACGGCGCTGATAACAAATGTAGCTCGTTGGGTGGAGCATTGATCCGGTTTGCGTATACTTGGCACAAATGGCAGTGCTTAACATACTTTATGCAATCCGACTCCATGGTTAACCAGTAATACCCTAACCTCATGATTTTTCGGGCCAACATGTAGCCGTTCATATGAGGTCCACATACCCCTTCATGTATTTCCTTCATGAGTTCGCATGCTTCATTTTTGTCCACGCATCTCAACAGGGTGGTATCATATGATCTCTTGTAGAGTATAGACCCACTTAATAAGAAATGACTTGCCAACCTTCTGAGCGTTCTTTGGTCATTCTTGCTAGCCATTTCAGGGTATTTACCTTCTTGGAGGAAGGTCTTGATGTCGTGATACCAGGGCTTATCATCTTGTATCTTTTCAATTGTCAAACAATAAGCGGGCCGACTTTCGATGTCTATTTTCATCGGTTGAACTTCGGCTCCTCCTGTTATTTGAATCACGGACGCTAGTGTGGCTAGGGCATCTGCGAACTGGTTCTGAATTCTTGGGATGTACGTGAAGGTGATTGCCTTGAACTCCTCAATCAGCTCTATCAAGTGTTGATGGTACGGTACCAGTTTGGGGTCTTTAGTTTTGTATTCCCCTCTTGTTTGTAGTATGATGAGCGACGAGTCCCCGTACACCTCTAATTCGCGGATTCCCATTTGGCAGGCCATTTTGAGGCCAAGAATACATGCTTCATATTCCGCGATATTATTGGTATAGTAAAAATGTAAGTCTTGTCGCTGCAGGGAATTGAGTGCCGTCTGGGGATATCAATACTGCCCCAATCCCATAACCGAATACATTGGCAGCCCCGTCGAAGAACAGTTTCCACCCACCATTCTGCTCTCTCCCAGAGTTTTCTACCGGCATATCTTCTACTGTTAATATGTTCTCGTCCGGAAATTGGACTTGTATTTCTTGGGTATCTGTCTCGACAGGGTGTTCGGTCAACTGATCAGCTAAGGCTTGCCCCTTTATCGAGTTTTGATTTACATACGTGATGTCAAACTCGGATAGAAGCATCTGCCATTTAGAGATTCTACCCATCAATGCTGGCTTCTCTGCCAAGTATTTCAAGGGATCATGTCTTGTCAACAGCTCAATATGATAGTAAAGGGTGTATTGCCTTAGTCGATGCATGACCCAAATTAACGCACAACACGTCTTCTCCACCTCTGAGTACCTTTGTTCCCCATCTGTGAACTTCTTGCTCAAATAATATATGGGACGTTCTCTTCCCTCTTCATCTTTCTGCCCCAACACACATCCCATGGATTCGGGGAGTATGGTGAGGTATAAGAATAAGGGTTTTCCTTGTTTCGGGACTATCAAGACCGGGGGTTTTATAAGGTAGTCTTTGATTGTCCTGAACACTTCTTCACATTCGTCGTCCCATTCTATTGCGACGTTTTTCTTCAACAGACGGAATAGCGACCGGCATTTGTCGGTGAGTTGTGAGATAAACCGAGCTATATAATTTAGTCTCCCCAGCAAGCTTCTTACTTCTTTAACGGAGCGTGGGGAAGGTAACTCTAATATGGACTTTACCTTGTCAGGGTCAATCTTAATGCCCTCCTGGCTGATGACGAACCCTAACAATTTCCCCGTTGTAACCCCGAAAGTACATTTTTCCGGGTTTAACTTAAGCTGGAACTTCCTCAGTCGTTTGAACAATTTCCTCAGGATATCTATATGGCTTTCTCCTTCTTTGGATTTGGCTATCATGTCGTCGACATATACCTCAACCTCACGATGCATCATGTCGTGAAGTATGGCGACCATGGCTCTCTAATACGTTGCCCCGGCGTTTTTCAGACCGAAGGGCATGACTTTGTAACAGAAAGTTCCCCATGTCGTGATGAAGGTTGTTTTGGTCTTGTCTTCCTCGGCCATTTTTATTTGATTGTATCCTGAGAAACCGTCCATGAATGAGAAGAGATGGTTTCCCGCGGTGTTATCCACTAGAACATCAATATGAGGTAGGGGGAAGTTATCCTTTGGCGTGGCTTGGTTTAAGTCCCGAAAGTCCACGCATACGCGCACTTTTCCGTTCTTTTTTATAACGGGGACTACATTTGCCACCCATTCTGGGTAGTCGGATACTTCGATGAACCCTACTTCTAGTAGTTTCTTGACTTCTTCTTTGATTTTTAGCAAGATGTCGGGCCTAAATCTTCTTAGTTTTTGTTTTTTAGGTTTGACATCTTCCCTTGTGGGAAGCCTGTGAACTACTATCGACTGGTCTAGCCCTGGCATGTCACCATATGACCAGGCGAACACATCTGCATATTCGATTAATAGCTCGGGTATCTCACATTTTTGCTCGGCACTCAAACTGGTCTCGATTTTGAGGTTCTTAGGGTTTTCCATGCTTCCTAGATTTACCGTCTCCACAGGCTCGTCAATCGAGATTCCGCTTTGTTCATGTTTTAGCCAATTTTCTTGTATTATTTCGTGGTCTAAGATATCATCTTCAACAATTGACCCAGCAGCGTTGGGAACGATATCAACGTTTTTACATTCTACTTGCGCGAAATATCCCTGATGTTCGATGGTGGGAGATCTGAGTGACATAAAAAATGAAATCATATATAATAATAAAAGAAACAAACTGTAATGGAATTCGATAAATAGTCTCAATAAAATTTGTTCAATGATTCTTTTCTACTCTTGAGCTAACCTAGCGCTATTGATAGGACAACAAAACCAGTTGTTTAGAGCTGGATGTTGGTTGGACATGCGGGAGATTGATTCCCCTTTGTTGTTGTCTTCTTTGTTTATTCGAAGCTCTTGAATGGTATTTGCCCTTTAGAAAGATTGTTGGAGAGGTGGGATGCACATCTGGGTGTCAATCAGCTTCCCTTTCACTCTGCCTTTAACACCCCTTACTTGTGCTTCTTCCGCGGCCGTAGGAACATACCCTAGTCCGAAGATCCCGTGCTGCCCCTCTTTAAACTGATGGCCCTCCTTGCTGGTCATCATATTCACTTTGTTGAAAATCTGCAACCCCAGGTCTTCTGAACCTTCATCCCCGATGTAAGGTATGGCAGTCTCTTTGTATATGGCGTAATCCTGCTCGCCCAGTATTGTAACTATCTGCCCATTTGTGATGAATTTGACCTTTTGGTGGAGACTAGAGGGAATGGCACCAGCAGCATGTATCCAGGGTCGTCTCAGGAGCAGGTTAAAAGACCTTGGGATGTCGAGGACCTGGAAGGAGATGTGGAATACTTGTGGACTGATTTCCACTGGTAGGTTCACTTCCCCCACAATGTTTCTCTTTGACCCGTCGAAGGCTCTGACCACTGTGGAGCTAGGTTTTATGTTGCTTGGATCGACCCCCAATAAGTCGAGTGTTGCCAATGGGCAGACGTTGAGGGATGATCCGTTGTCGATAAGTACTCGGGAGACGATGGTGTCACTGCACCGGACCACTATGAATAGTGGCTTGGTATGTTGGTCTCCCTCTTCTCCTAGCTTTTCTGGAGAGAAAGATATTTGATCCATGGTAAAGATAGAGTTTGCCACGTGACCCATCTTGTTTGTAGCAATACCTTTCGGGACTTGAATCTGTTTTAGCACTTTAAAGAGTGCTTCCCTGTGGGGCTCAGATGTAGTAAGAAGGCCCATGAGAGATATCTGCGCCGGAACTTTATTCAATTGTTCCATGATCTTGTATTCGCTGGCCTTTACTATCTTCGTAAATGCAGCAAGACCCTCTTCCTCTTCCTCTGTTTTCTCCGTATTGGGTTCTTCGGTCGGGCTATTATACTTCGGATCGTATAATCTCCCAGAGCGGGTGATACCTCCCACTATAGGAGGTCGCTCTTGTTCGAGGGCCCGGTAGTCGAATGGTGCAGCCTTGTAATTCTCTGCTGGTACGGGAACATTGAATACATACCTTTTCCTCGGGATTTGCACCTCGACTGATTGTCCCTCATAGCATCGTATAACCCGGGGCTTCCGAGAATTGGTCATGTTGATGGTCTTTCCCTCTTCCTTTGCTAGGTTGTCTTGCTTCTCAAATTCCGGCCCCCACCCATTAGGCGGCCCTTGCTCAGTCGGGGTGTAAGAATAGTTTACCAGGTACTGAAACTTCCCGTGTGATTCTCCCAAAGTGCCAACCGGGGTCCCCGGATAACCATCTTCTTTTAATGTGTGCCTTTGGAGTCTCTCTCGAAGCGGGTTGCTCAGCCGGATTTTGTTTAAGGGCTTCTTTGGGAGCTGACTCTTCTGACGTGATCATGTTGATGGTAGGCCTGTGATTGGGCAACGGGTTGGTGTTGACATTGGGTGCTGGGGTGTTCACAAAATCCAATTGTATGATCCCTGCGTCAATCAAGTCTTGGATTTTGTGCCGGAGCCTCCAGCACCTATCTGTGGAGTGCCCCTCTTGACCCATGTGATAGTCACACTTGAGGTTGGAGTCTAAGTTCTTGGGCCTGTATCGGTCGTTGGGGAGTTCGAAACTAATCAAGTTGTCTGCCCTCAACCAGGCGAAGACCTGACTGAGCGGTATGGGGATTGGAGTGAATTGCCTTGGGGGCCTGGCGACCTGTGTATGACCCGTCATAGGTTGCTGGGCTGGGGTATTCGTGGTTTGGAAAGTTACCCGAGTCCCAGGTTTTTCTGCCTTACTAGGATGCACTGTACTGACTGTGGGCTCTTTAACTCTGTTTCCTCCTAAGGGCCTTTGGGTTGGTGTGACCCTAGGAGGTTCCATTGATTGGAGCCTGCCAGTGGTGATGGCATTCTCGATCCTGCAACCTGCAGCCACTACTTCTGCAAAACTGGAAGAGGTCTGGCCTACCAAATGTGAAAAGTAAGTTTTGTCCAAGGTATTGACAAATATGGATGTCAATTCCTTTTTAGACATCGGAGTGGCTACCCTGGCGGCTTGGGCCCTCCAGCGCTGAGCATATTCCTTGAACGGCTCAGTAAGTCTTTTTCGGAGACTCCCCAGATCGATTATAGATGGGGCAACTTCGATGTTAAACTTGTATTGATCATAAAAGGCCCGGGCTAGCTTTTCCCAGGTGTTGACAATGTTGAAGTCGAGGTGGGCATACCAGACCAATGCGGGGCCTGTGAGGCTGTCCTGGAAGGTTTGGAGCATGAGTTGATCGTATTGAGCATACTTGCTCATTTTCCGGGCATATAGCCTGGTATGCATCTTGGGACAGCCGGTCCCATCATACTTTTCAAAATCTGGGGTCTTGAACTTGTCAGGGTATGCCTCTTCCCTGTATGCTGGCAGGTTAGTGATTCCGGCCTGTTCAAAACCATCAGGGCCTTCAATAGTTTTCATCTTGTCATTGAGCTGCTGGAAGAGTCGCTTCTCCATCTCTTTTTGTCTCTCTTCCATTTCCTTTTTCAGATCATCAGAGGTCGGCCCCTGGCTGACCTTCGGCTCATACTCGAAGGCTGGGTTAAGGTGGGAATTGATTTCTTCGTATTCCGGAGGTTGTCCCTCCACTACTTTTCCCTTCCTGGCCCCTGAATACTCTTCTTGAGCCGGTTGGGTATTGCGCAGGAGGCCGATGCTTTCAGTCAAGAGGTGAACCTGGGCAGCCAGCTGTTGGACCGTTTTCTCTAGGGATATGATCCTAGAGTCCGAGGCAGCTTCACCGTTGGTGTTGTGGCGGTTGTCACTACTGTTGGCGATTTTTGCTCTTGAGCGCGTAAGGACTGGGCTTTTGGGTGGGTTCGGTTGCTTGGAAGCTATTTTGATACCTGGCGCGCATTTTTTCTTTTTTTAGTATGATGGATGCAAGAATGATATGCATGTGTCACGCGGATGCTAAAAGATAAAAAGGGTTGACAACTGATTGATAATGTATTATTAGAACTTCACTTTTATTAATAATTCTGGAGTTCAATAAAAATGAAAGATTACAAATAATGCTCTATTTCCTAGCTCTTTTGGTCTTCTGTAGTGGAGGCTCAGGCTTCCCACTGATGATAGCTTCTAGTTCCTTGACCCTAGCTTGGCACTTCTCTAATTGTGCTTCCAGGGCCTTGTTTCTTTGGTCAGATTCCTTGAAGCGTCCCTTCCAGATGTTTTTCTTATAGTCTGCAGCTTCGAAGTATACTTCCATCCGGGCCTTGACCTGCTCCAGGTAGATCTCTGTCTCTGGATTGATCTTATCTGGTCTTGGCTGGGTGACGTCTGGAACCCGGTATGCTCTTTCCCCTGTCTGGTATAGCTGACGGATTACAAACTCTCTAGTGGCTCGGTGTTTTCCCACTTTGCCATCTAGCTCGCCGAAGTCCACATTCGGGCTTTCGATTCTGGCTTCCCAAAGTGCTTTGACCTCTTCCAGCTTAGCAAATTTCTCAGCTACCAACAGGTTCGGATCCTGGTACTCAAAGGTGACTGCTTCGAGTGAAGGCCGATAAACTATGTCTTGGACGGTACCGAATTGGCGGACTACGGAGCTGGGGTGATATCCAATACATCCGTTGATCCCGATTAATGGCACTGCTTGGAAATTACTGCAGGTTAAGATGATTTTATTGCAGCAACTCCACCTGGCTGTCCATAGAATATCTTCGGCGCTAAGGCTTCTAAGCAGATCTACCCAACTGTGGCTGGTAATGTCGTCGGGTAACTTCACCTTTTCTATACAGGAATCCACCAGATCCACCTGTTGGGCTAGGGTTTTCTTGACCATGTTCAGCCCGAAGCACTTGAGGAGGCTTACGAACCATATTAGCAGAAGGTTGATGCTGGAGCGGAGGATCCCATGGCCCTTCTTCTTAAGGAAATTCAAATTCCGGATCCGTTCAGCCAGTAGATCCGGGATGTAAGATCTTCCCTCCAAGAATTGGGTTACCAGCTCTGCAACCCGGTAGTGAATATAGAAGGTCCCGGTGGGGAACAGTATGGTGGCGAAGGCTGTCAAGATGAAAGCGTTCACCCTTCTCTGTTTGTAAGTCTTAGGGTCTCCACACAGGATGTCCTTTCTGTCCCCATTGTCTTCTCGGGCAATAAACCAGGCTTCTAAGTCATCCATTCGTATGCAATACCCATTACAGTCTGCCAGGGCTTTATTGACCGCTGTTTTGCGGATGCCTAGCAGTCTACTGAAGGTGCCGGCTGGCTCGGCCTCGAGGTCTGGCGTGTAAATCTGATCAGTCAGTGCTGGAGCCTGTAGTAACTGGGTGTACTCCTCCAGGGTAGGGGTGATCTCATGCGGTCCGATGAAGAAAGCTGCGGGCTCGATCTCCCATAACTGGAGCATGGCCCGGACCATAGGTAAATTCGCCTCTAACTTAGTCAGTGAGAGGATGGGGCCGATCTTCTGCTGGATGAAGGCCTGCTCCTCTGGGTTGTACAAGGTAAACCAGTGGTCCAGTACCAATTTTGGGTCCAAAGGTTTGTACACCCGAATCTCTTTACGGAGGAGGCGGTCGACTGCACTGCTAGCCATCTATTACAATAGGAAAAAGCCTAGTTACAAACAGAACTATGAAAATGTTACAGGGAAATAGTCCTGAACTCCAAGGGAAAAATAACAAACCATTACATTGTCATCCAATTGTCAACCCCTCGTACGATGTTATGTATGCAAGTAGGTTGGTTTTAACTGGTTCCCGAGCTCTATGGCCTCCCGCATTCTCGAAGAAATGGATCTCAGGCCATATCGAAGCATAGGGTGGGGTAGCCTAATCGGTCCTCGAACGGTGAATCAACTCACTTCGCCCGAAACCTACACAATGGCTCCCCGTCTCAAGTTTCTAGGACGGCCCGGGTTCGGCCGTATCTACTCACACACACATATGCATGCAAAACTCCCACGGTAAAGAAACTAAAATCTAACTAAATCCTGCAAAGTTAGTAACAAAGTAATGATTGAAACACATTTTTCTTAAAGAGAACAGCTTGGAGAGATTCAGGTGGCTAGCCTGCTGGTATGGGTCCCCAGTGGAGTCGCCATCCTGTCGAGTCTAATTTTTGAATTCCCATTCCTAATCCGATCTAGACTAGACCCTATGCTCATCTAATGTAGATCCTCGCCTTGAGTTAGGAATTTCGTTTGATTTTTGGAGTCGCCACCCAACTGTTGTTGGGAAAAAGTGAATTAAGACTAAAGGAGCGGATTAGTCTTAATTTGGATTACTAGTCGTCGTTATTCCTTCTTCTCGTTTTTATGAGAAGAGAGAAAAAGGGAAAACCAGAGTTACTAAGTCCGGAGGCTAACCTATTAAAACCTATACGGTTACCACCTAATCTCCTAAAATTGTTCATCTTTAGAAATGTGTTTCATTGTGTTTCTGTTAATTTTTGTTATGTCTTTGAATTTATTTCAGAAAAAGGATTTTTTTTTTCATTTATTTTATGGGTTGACCCGAATGGGTGCTTACGTACCTGCTACTCAGGATCAAACAAGCCGTAGTTCGCTTTTCTGAAAATCTTTAGTGCATTGGTGAATTTTAATTTTGAAATTTCTTTCGATTTATGCTCTTACCATTTTTGGGATTTTTCCTAAAACTCTAAGCCTAAGCTTGATTTCATTTTTGAAAAATGATTTTGTAGGGAAAACATCAATTTTGATTTATTTGATGAAAATGATTTCTCTAAGTGCTAAAACTTATTTATTTATCTTTTTATGATTTTTTATGACTTTTTATGATTTTTTTGTTATTTTTGTGATTTCTGAGAATTTTTGGGGATTTTTGTGGTTTTGGGAAATTTTTGTTGATTTTCGTGATTTTTGGGAATTTTTGTGATTTTTGTGATTTTTTAGGAATTTTTGTTTATTATCTATCCTATTTGACATCTAAAATGTTATGATTTATTTTTCCTAATTTTTTATTATTTTTCTATATATATATTTTTATTATTTTTTATTATTTTTTTATTTATCTATTTATTATTTTTTTTATTTTTCTACATTATTAAATTCTAGAAAAATCTAATTTCTACATTTTCCTATTTATTAAAAATAACACATAAATAAATAAATAACTAATTAACAAATAATAAATTAATTAATTCAGAATAAATAAATAAACAAAATTAATTAAATAAAAATAATAAAATTCGAAAAATCCGACTTACCTGGATCCGGGTCGGGTCGGGTCGGATCGGTCGGACACGGCGGCAGGGTTGGCTCGTTCACGGCATTGCGGCGGTCTTTTGCGGTGGGTGAAGTGTCGAATCCTAGCTTCTTGAGGGTGCTGAATCCGATGGTGGTGGCGGTTTACTCCCAGAACGTCTCCTTGCGGTGACTCAACTCCGATCGGTGGTCGCAACTTTGAGTTTCCTCCGATCTACACTCTTTTCTCTCTCTCTCACAATTCTGATCTGTGATCTTGCTTCCTCATCTCCTCCTCTATTTATAGGCGCTTGAAATCGAGCTGGATAAGCTCGGATTTCCTCCGATTGAAGCTGATCGGATTTTCGGTTGAAAAACCAACTCCGATTCGTGCCCATCCAACGATTTGTTGCGATTTGATTTTAATTAGATAATGTTTATCTTATTTTTATTGAAGATCTGTTGGATTTGTGCAAAACAATCAAATCAAAACGGCTGAAATACGAATTTTTTCTTCGCCGGGGATCTCGGGCTCGAGGTAGGAGACGATCATGCGCCCGGAGCGTGCGTTTCTTCCAGCTAATCAGATGCTACCACGTGTCCTGGATTAGTCAAAAAATTGCAAAACGCGGAAACTGCTTCCTCCGCGATTCGAACGTCTGACCGAGCCCCCCCGCACGCGCGCCTAGCCATGGTCCGGACCAGCTGGGCTAGCCCACTTTCGCAATTTTATTTATTTCGCAAATTGCATATATGCAATGCAATTTTTCTATTTTTTTGTAATTTTTGAAATTTCAAAAATTTGTAAAAATTGTTTATTATTCATTATTGCTATTTCCGAAATCATTTTTCAAAATTGAAGTGTTTTCCTATTTATTTTTATTTTTTTGAACATTTTTATTATTTTATGCTAAATTAGGAAAAATTGGGAAAAATTAGGAAAAATTGAAAATTGATTATTATTGACTCCTAGGGCAAAAATGGGGTGTTTACAGGGACAAAATTGAGTCGGTCGTGATTTCTTGATCTCTAGACCTTATTTCGAAGGAAACAAGCTAACCCGAAAAAGTCAGAACCTTTGGTGCTGAGGTATGCCATCTTTATGGCCAATTCCTTCGTTTAATTCCTTAAACAATTGGATTTGCTATTTTTGGTAAATTTTTATATTAGTTATAACTTTTCATAGATACTTCTATTTTAAGTGTCGTTTATGACATTATATTTATTTTCTAGTTTTTTACGTATCCTTCAGTTTTAGGCATTTCTATTTTTAGTAAATTTTATACTTTCTATTTTTGGAAACTTCTTTCATTCTATTTTTGGTAGCTTTATGCTGGCTATTATTTATGCGCCCTAGGGCATTGGGCAGACATTATCATTGAGTATTATTGAAATATCGAGCCATCATTGCTCTATTTTTCTCTCAAATTTCGGAATTAAAAAAATATCGAATTTGGATGCTAAATATCAAGAAATTCATAGAATCAATTGAAATTTGAAGGTTGCATACCAAGTATTCACATAATCAACGGTTTGTAATAAAGTTCCTATTAATGTCACGTGTTTACGCTGCATTAGTTCCCAATACAAGTCCTATGTTATATAAATATTTTATCTATAAAACATTTAGACAATCAATGGTTCTCATGGCGAGTGATGGTTTATTATTGCCATTTTTTCAAGGAGAAATAGGAAGATGTAAGTAATTGCACCTTTTCTCAAGTGTAATTTTACATTAATTATTATCACATAATATATTTAAATCCATATATACATTGAAAATTGAATCATGTGTAATTCTCCTTATTCCCCCCCCCCCCCCCCCCCCCCCCCCCCCCTCTCTCTCTCTCTCTATATATATATATATATATATAATTATATCTATTTTGACATGTAACTTATCTAAGACCTAAGCTTTGTGGAATGAGAATCGAAAACTATAATACGGGTACAAAAATGAACTAAAAGATGGAAGGCAAAGAGGGTCAAATTTATAGTTGACATGCTTTAATATGATATATTCTAGGTTAGTAAAAGTGATGTCTTGTATGTGAATCCGTAGAGTACATGCTCTAATCTAGCTATAGCTAGTGGCATCTTTTTCATAGCAAAAACAAAAGTGCCACAAATACTCCTCAGATTGGGCAATTTGACTTACTCTAGCCTAAGGGCCATTCATGCGCTTAATAGTAGATGTGGCATTTTTTTCATAGTAAAAAGACAAAAAGTGCCACAAATGCTCACTAAATTGGGCAATTTGACTTACTTTGGTCTAGGGACCATTCATGCGCTTAATAGTAGAGACATCAAAGCAACCATTGAACTGTAAGGCAATACATTACTTGATCATACTTTGAAATATATAGGCACATATTAGAGTTACATCCAGAGTTGTTATACTAAATAGCTTTAGCTTTATTTAGAGAAAGGGTCAATCACACGTGTTTTAGAACCTTGATTCTCTTCCAATGGGATTCCATGTAATAGGAACTATTATCTTATGCATAAACTCCAAACTTAAAATACTGCGAAGTTCCATCATAGTCTAGTGCTTCAAACTTGAGCTCTCCATCAATATAGACCTTTAGCTTGGAGGTATCCACATCATGAATTACGTGTAGGTGGAACCATCTATCGTAGATGTTAGGAACCAAAAGTGTGTTCCTATAATAGTATAGTGAGCCATTATAAACTAGAAAAATAAGGGTCGTAGCATGTGGGCTAGCACCAAATACTTGCATGATGTACACTCAAGATGTATTATAAGGCACATAACCAAATCCTTTGAATCACCAAACTCCAAAAGAGTAGTCATAACCTTGAAAATTTGAAAGTAAAATCTAAGGAAAGAAATGTCAAATTGAAAAATCAATGAATATTACAAGAGCAAAGCATTTTGCATTTGAAAACCATATGCAACATATTCCTTATCTTTAGGTAGCCTACCAGGATAACTTGGACCAAATTGGTTGATGGGTTTGGTATGCTAATACTTTATTATGTGTTTAGAGATAAACTGATATGAAAAACGATAAATAAGTCTCTAGAACTCTTATGTTGCTCAAATGAGTTATTTACGAATATTATTTTTTACTTACCAACTTATATTAATATTTAAATATTGAAAATTATGCTAGAAATTACTAGATAGTCAAATTTTACTCGTAAAAGTAACAGTAATAGTAAATTAATCATAAATGGGTAAGCAAAGTACATGGATTAAACGAATTTTAGCTAAATTAACTCATTTAAATGATATCTTTTGGTGTCAACAAATTATATTGGGTTAGTCTATAGTTAGGATTAGGGAAATCTAGACCAACATAGATGAGCATTCAATTAGCTGATAGGTTTATTAAGAACCCTATAGGCATCATTGAAGATGTGCTGGTTAAGGTAGGAACATTTATCTTCTTAGAGGAATTTGTAATTTTAGATGTAAACGAAGATATAATGGCAGCACTGATTTTAGGATGCCCTTTCTTAGCTACTACTAGGGTAGTCATAGATGTAGGCAATTACACATTAACTTTGAAAATAAGGGATGAAAACAAACTTTCGAAACACCTGACATAATCCTACAACCCTAAAAAAGTAACAATACTTGCTATTTCGTGAATACATCTAACTTATGTAATTATTCTAATGTACAAGATGGTATTTACAAAGAACAAATGCAACAGTATTCCATTCATGGAAATCAACAGGGCTTAAGAAAATTCAAAAAACTTGACCATCCTCCCGCCCCCAACTAAGCATAAATGAGGTAACAACGTCGAGCCAACGATGCTAAACAATAATGCTTGTTGGGAGATAACCCAAGTACTAACTTAGTTTTATAATTAATTAATTAATTAATTTTTTAGTTAGTTACACTTGGTTATATATAAAAAGAAAAAAAAATTACACTTGATCTTTGTACTATAAAGGATAATTGCAGGACTCGAGAAATAATGAAGAAGATACATGGAAGTCTATGCTTTCATGTTTGTCAACCGTGTTAGGAACCTTCTCCCGTAGAAAGCAGGAATTGCACTTCAAGTGTTATTTAGCATTTTTAGGGAAGTCTTCTATTATTTTTTTCCCCATTAATTATTTTTGCTGTTTTATTTTTTACATTGAGAATAATGTACCATTTAAGTGTGGAGGGAAGTAACATAATATACTACTTTCATTAAAATTTTAAATTACATTCATAATTGGTAGATTATCGAAAATTTTTTTTCCTTGATATATATATTTTTTCCTTTAGTGAACTTAGAATACTTAATTAGAGTTAAATTGTGAAATCTTAGTAAATCAAAGTTACATGTTAAGTAGACTTAGAATTTAGAAACTCTAAATTAGAAGGATAGTACTAATAAAGAATTAGGAATTTGAGTTTTTAAACTTATTTTGATATATAGCTATTTCTTAGAAGTCTTTATAAGTACTATGATATTAAATAATTGAACTAACAAAATTTATCTTTTTGAAGGCCTTTCTTATAAAATAAAAAGGAAAATAAATAAAGTTTAGTAGTAGGCCTTGTTGACTTGAGTAATTAAGCCTGCAGGGTGCTTTTCGGGGGATAACACTTGTTGACTTGAGTGAAGAATTTGAGATCATTGGCCTAAAGCTTGCTACATGGGTCATGAGAAAAATTTGAAAATATTGAACTAATTGAATTAAATAGTGGAGTTAATGGAGATTCAAAGGGGTATGTTAAAACCTAGTAGCTTAAGATCATTTGGTTTGGGACTTATTGACTAATAAAATTACTCCATAATATTGAAAAAAAAAATAGGAAGGATTTTCAAAGGATGGATGGAGAAAAACTTTTGTTGGACGTCATAATACTTAAGGGGATGAAAAAGGAGAAGTATATACTTTAATCAAGTGAACAAAATTATGGAAACTTTCTTCTCTATTAAGTAATGTTTAGTACAATTTTGGGTTTGTAAATTTTTGTTAAAATAGCATGATAGATTTTGGTATTATATAGATTAACTTTTGAACTCTAATATTAGTATTTATAGTACATTAAATATGATTAAGTGAAAAAGGATATTAAGGATAAATAACTTTATCATTAGAATATGAAAGTAATAATTGATATTTAAGAAATTTATTATTGATCTTTAAAGTTTATTTTTGCTTAAGGATAAATAAGGCTCAAGTGTGGAGGAATTTGATAAGGGTTATAAAGTAATTATTATTTATATAAATTATAATAACCTTTTATTTAATTTTTTTATATTTTATATTGATATTATACTTAATCACTTTATATTTTGATTTTCAGAGTCTTAAAATGTGATTTACAATTTAATACAAAAATTATATGAAAGTTGAAGAAGAAAATATAATTTTTAGAAAATAAAAAGTCTAACATGTGAATCAATATGGATGTATCCAACAATGGAAAACAAACCGTGTGCAAACCACCAAATCAGCCGCGCCAAGAAGGAGAACGTGTAACAACCCCTGCAGCAGCTCGACACGAGAGACGACACGCCCGTGCTGGTGGGTGTGTCGGAAGCTAAAAACGCACAGCTTGCAGCACGCAAGAAGATACGCTCGTGTTGAAGTCCAAGATTTGCCTGTGCTGAACAACACGTCCATATATAAAGACGAGAAAGAGCAGAATCCGAGATCAGTTAGATGACGATCAGATTAAGGAGGAGATTAGTTTAGACGATCAGAGTTACGATGATCAGAATTAGACAAAGAATATAGATTAGTTTTAGAGATGAGTAGAATAAAAGATTAGATAGAGAAGATAGATTAAAGTGGATTAGAGATTTTTATATTTAAATGCTTTAATTTATGCATTCTTTTTACATTATTGCTTTTAGATTCAATATATTTATAGCTTAAATTCTCCTTTATACTTAGGGGTGATGAATCCTAAAATGAATTTGAGAATTTTCTGATTTATTATTCAATATGTTATTTATCATTCTTATGATTCAATTATATGTTCTTTATTGCTTTCAATTTAATATTTCTGACATATCAGTTGAAGTTTGATTTCTTATATAAAGATCAAGAGATTTTATACTAGAATAGATCTAGCATAATTAGAAGAAGTTGTATGTAATCTTAGAGATAGGATAATGTAAATCTTCTGGATTAGGGTCAAACATAATAGTGGAATCCATAGATCGGATGTAATGCTATTCTAGGAGTTTTAATTAGGAATAGATTCCAATTAATCAACTTGGAATTATAAATTAGTATGACTCGAGATAGCTATTAATTCAATTTAGAAATTCCTATAGTAAAAAAATATAATAAAGAATTTGAATAGTAATCGATTAATTACATTAATAATTTTAGGAGGATTCAATATCTGAGTATATTTTTAATGATTATTGCTTTCTTTAGTTTATTTGTTATTAATATTATTCACTTAATTTTGCCAATTAGATAATAAGAAAAAGAGCAATTACTAGTACTCGTAATTCCTATAGAATCTATACTTGATATCTTTATCCACTATATTATAGAATCGATAGGTGCACTTACCTATAGATTTAAGGTAGTAAAGTAGACCGATATCTATGTTATTTATTTTTTTGCAGTAAGATAGAAATAATTTGTGAAGAAGTATTACTTTCTTATTTATTTTTGTTATTTACTCATAGGGTTTAAGAATCATGTATAAGAGGTAAGATAGAAATTTGGGATGAGCATCTCCCCCCTCCTACGGTGTACGGGATTTGCTACTAATTAATAAAACAAACATTATTTTTTTGTACATGATAAAATTGGATAATAGTTCATTGTTACTGCTCTCACAAATAAAAATTGTCCCAAAATGGTGGATTAAAATTTCACGTGAAAAAAAAAATTCAAAGGAAAAAAGTAGAAAAAAAATTACAGACGGAGAAGGAAAAAAAAGAGCAAAAAGCCAAAAAAATAAAGGAGAAGGACTGGCCTCGGTTCAATGGTCCCTTGACCAGTAAATTGGCGAATTAGGATCGGGTTAGGTCCTTTCTTGTGTCTAATATCAAACTCATTACATGCAATCTTCAACAACAATGCTTATCCTCACCTCTAGGTATATCTTTGACAAAATGACATTTCATGATAAATATAAAAATCTCCTCGTATAACAATTCACTTTATTGCCATCTAGACATACTTTAATTAGTTTGTTAAACTTTATTATAAATTTCGGGCATTTATGAAATTCTATATGAACAATGGCTACATCTATTTATGAATGATTAAAGTTCATACATACATGAAGTCTCTTACCACATCATGCTCATATTAACATATTTTTGTAGCAATAAGCATAACAAAACAGCACAAAATAATGATTTGATAGAAATATCAGGTCATTAAAGTGAAGAGTCTATAGTTGGACGGCATAAAAATTGGTCATAGTTATATTTTGGAACTTCTACTCCCTCAGACCCAACCATAGAATCCATAATCATAGTAATAATTATTTATATAATATCTATTTTCAAATTATATTGTTCCCAATACAAGTCTCATGTTACATAAATATTTTATTTATAAAATCTTTAAACAATCAATGGTTCTCATGGCGTGTGATGGCTTATTATTACCATTTTTTGAAGGAGAAATGGGTAGATGTAGGTAATTGCACCTTTTCCTGAGTGTAATTTTACATTAATTATTAGCACATAATATATTTAAATCCATATATACTTTGAAAATTGAATCGCGTGTAGTTCTCCTTATTCATATATATATACAAAATGAACTAAAAGATGGAAGGCAAAGAGGGTCAAATTTATAGTTGACATGCTTTAATATGATATATTTTGGATTAGTAAAAGTGACGTCTTGTGTGCAAATCCGTAGAGTATATGCTCTAGTCCAGCTACAACTAGTGGCATCTTTTTCATGTGACACAAATACTCCTCAGATTAGGCAATTTGACTTACTCTAGCCTAGGGGCCATTCATGTGCTTAATAGTAGACGTGGCATCTTTTTCATAGCAAAAAGATAAAAAGTGCCACAAATGCTCCCCAAATTGGGCAATTTGACTTACTTTGGTCTAGAGACCATTCATGCGCTTAATAGTAGAGACATCAAAGCAACCATTGAACTGTAAGGCAATACATTACTTGATCATACTTTGAAATATATAGGCAAATATTAAAGCTACATCTAGAGTTAGTATACTAAATAGCTTTGGATTTATTTAGAGAAAGGGTCAATCACATGTGTTTTAGAACCTTGATTCTCTTCCAATGGGATTCCATGTAATAGGAACTATTATCTTGTGCATAAACTCCAAACTTAAAAAAGTGTGAAATTCCGCCATGACCTGGTGCCTCAAACTTAAGCTCTCCATCAATATAGACCTTTAGCTTAGAGGTATCCACATCATGGATTACGTTTAGGCGGAACCATCTATCGTAGATGTTAGGAACCAAAAGTGTGCTCCTATAATAGTATAGTGAGCCATTATAAACCCATAACATAAGGGTTGTGGCATGTGTGATAGCACCAAATACTTGCATGATGCACACTCCGGATGTATTATAAGGCACGTAACCATATCCTTCGAATTGCCAAACCCCAGAAGAGTAGTCATAACCCTGAAAATTTGAAAGTAAAATCTAAGGAAACAAATGTCAAATTGAAAAATCAATGAATATTACAAGAGCAAAGCATTTTGCATTTGAAAACCATATGCAACATGAATCTTATCTTTAGGTTTCCTACTAGGATAACTTGGACCAAATTGGCTCATGGGTATGGTATGCTAATACTTTGTTATGTGTTTAGAGATAAATTGATATAAAAAACAGTAAATAAGTTTCTAGAGCTCTTATGTTGCTCATATGAGTTATTTACGGATACTATTTTTTACCTATCAACTTATATTAATATTTAAGTATTGAAAATTATGCTAGAAATTGCTAAATAGTCAAATTTTACTCGTAGAAGTAATAGTAATAGTAAATTAATCATAAATGGGTAAGCAAAGTACATGGTATAAACGAATTTCAATTAGATTAATTCTTCTAAATGATATCTTTTGGTGTCAACAAATTATATTTGGTTAGTCTATAGTTTTATACGGATCGTTCAGGAGTGTAAAAGTCTAAATCTATCTGAATTTCCAAATAATTTTTGTCAAAAAGTTGAAATTGTGCAACTTAACAACAGATTGATCAACAAAACTTGGAAAATTCGAAGCACAACTCTTCAACCGTGCGTGTATCTTGAAGAATAATCCGTGATTAAACAAGAGATAAGGGAGGAAAAATAAAAAAAAAAGAGGGAAAAACATTTTAATTTAATGATAATCACGGTTTGAGGGTTTGTGGGACTGCCTTTGGATAGAGGATTGTCCGTGGAGTAAACCCACAGCTTGTGGATCTCATTAATGAAGCTGTAACGCGGACTCACGGGCAAATCATAGGGCTTTTGGACGTGGAAGTAGGTCTCGTTTATTGAAAGGTCAACAAAACCGTGTGTTGGATCCACTGGCCATCCGCTTGCTAAAAATATGAATAATAGGCATAGGCATACAAACGAGAGGGAGGAATTCACGCTCATACTCACTCTTCGACCTAAAGTACGACTTGGAAATTCACCTTCGAGTGATAAGTTATGTCTTCTCTTCTTCCAACTTATAGGATCGAGTTCATCAATTGATTATTGCTTTTCTTCTTAACAAGTAATTATTAACAAATTATGACGTTGACATGGCCTTTTTTACCCCTTAATTGGCAATGTAATTCTTATATTAGCTATGTAAACTCGTTGTATTTGCTATTTGGAATTATCTGCTTGGAAGACTATTATCCTTGCGTTGTCAATTATGTTACAATTTTTTTCAAGTATGATTTTCCAATTTAGAATTGGGTGCAAAGTGCCAACAACTGTAACTAATGGTAAATTAACTTCGAATTTGACATATTCGAAAAGGGAAACTACAAGAGAACAAGAAATTAATTGGCAATTGTTTGAAATTTCAACATGGTGAAAACTATAAGAGTATATTTCGCACATAATATCTTGTTAGACCTCAAATGGACTTGAAATTCAGCGTATGTATTGGATTTTTTATCATGCAAATTATTTCAGATACAAGAATGTATATATGATTATATGTTCTCAAATCGAGTAATGTACTTACCTTGATGCGAATTTCAGTGCGAGGCCTGGTCTTGCTTGTAGGGGTGTGAGGTTTATCGGTCGAGAAGACCCACAGCTTGTGGATTCCATGAAGGTAGCGATATCGGTCACTTAATGGCAAATCGTAGGGCCATTGCACCACCAAATTTGACTGGTTCAATGGTACTGCTGCAAAGCCTCGGGTTGGATCCTTGAGTCCCCATGCACTGGCAAACCTAGAGAACAATCCGACATACGCCAAGCCTAGAAGCAAAGGAGTCCACATTAGCAGAGGATAAGCTTTTGTTGCCATGGTGATGTTGGTTTTTCTTGCCAAAATGTTGGACTAAAAGCTTGGACTCCACGGAGGTTTGAAAGAAAATGGAAGGCTTTTCTTTAATGAGGATGTTGATTGTTTTGGTCATATTCCATTAACGAAGTGGGTGTCTATGCTTGCAATGATGATGTTCGGAGGCCGGCTTTATGAATAGTAAACGAGCATTTTTTTTTTAAAAAAAAGTTTATCTATCGTGCCATGAATGTGTCTGTACATTCAAGCTTAGGAGTTAGTAATGCCTGACTTAAGATATTCTAGAAAATATTTGCTCATGGATAAGAAGAGAAGAAAGAAAAAAGAAATGTTTTTTTTTTTATTTCTAGAAAATATTCAAAAAATATAGTCGTAGAACTAATTTCTAGAAAGCAGTACTTAAAATCTTGTGTTTCAAATTGCTCTAAAATTCTATGTTTGAGCTTGGGCCTGGGGTCTTCAACACTTGATATCATTGGGGTTAAAACAGCTGCTAGGCCTCTTCTTCCTCACTTTCTCGCTCTCTCTATAAAACTAGAAATCCTAATTTCCTTGGTCTCGATTGAGTGATTTTCTGTCTTCTAGCCTAATCACAACCCAAGTCCTACTTCTAACTGTGCATTTATTGATTTAGCTTCCTTTATCATACAAATTTATTTTAATTTCACCGTTTTACTATTTTTAATAGTAGTTGTTAGCAGTTTTGTGTTTGTACGATGGTGCATTGTAGTTGTGCTACATATTTTTATTTTCTTGCAACTATATGCTCATGCGTCCTTATTTATTTAATTTTTTTAGGGCATAATTCGTGATTTTTTTTTTCATTCAATGTTTTGCTTGTATTTGCTTAATTTCTCATCTTTTTTTTTTTGCTATTAAACTAGGTAGTTACTATGTCTTAGTACATCCCATGATATGGATAAGGGAATGCGATTATATTATGCTTGTATGCTATGGTTCAAAGAACAATGGGTAAATTTATTGCACGAGAAATGAAGTTATATTTATTCTTTCGCTTTATATGAAGCGTGGTGCTACTAAGAGTAAAGAAGCATTGATAGTTGGTACTTATTAACAAATATGATATTGGCAATATCAGCACTATACAGAAACTAAAAAACACGAAGCAATTTGTAAAGTTTTACATCAATTTCAGAACTTGCATGTCTATACCACTACTATGCATTATTACCACTCAACATTTCCCATACTAATATCATTGAGTGCACTTTATTCATGAAGTTAACCAAATTGCTTTGATGCATTTTCATATAGTAGTTTGCGTATGTTTAGATGCAAGAGGAAAAAGATCACGTAAGTACTAATACATATAGGACATGAATGTCACATGAACTGGCTTATAATTATTTTGGTATTGTGGGGTAACTATAAATTGTGTTTAGCAAAATGTTGAGTATTGACAGGTTAATATATCTAAGGTTACAGTGATTTGTTATGCTAATCGAAATATTGTGAAAAGAAATGATTGACTATTTTATGATAATATGCACTTAGCGACAGTGGTTGGGTTCCTAAAAATGTAAGGTATGAATAGTTGTTAGGTACCATATGTAGGTGTCTTAGAATTAATAAGATGACCATGAGTTGAATTGATCCAAAGGTGTCCCCTTGTATAAGCTACTTGGCAATATGTTTTTTTTTTTTTTTTTTTTTGCAGTTTTTGCGAATGATAATTATGATGTTTGATAGATGTTGATGTCATCAAAAAGATGAAGTGGCATTGGTGCTTTAGTGTAACTATTTGTGTAAATACATGAAATTGAGTTGCCTACACTTAAGGATGATTTAAGACATGAGCCTAATTATGCCGAACTAGTGGAATCCCATATGCATGATTCACAACCTATGCTTATGACTCAAGAAGTAATTAGCAGTTGTAGCAAGCCTAAAGCAAATATTTTTTGTCTAATCAAAGTCAATAAGGGGATAGATGGTGAGGCTAAAGTTTCTCTTGAAGATCCATCTAAGTATTATGATAATGAGACTTATGATGATGATGGTAAGGAAAGTCAAGGTTGGCTACATCCACTCCATGAGCTACATGGATCATAAAGGAAGAGTGATTAGCATAGGAGGTCTTCGATAGATGTATATGTTGTTGGGAGTTTAGAACTTGTGTCATTCTTTATACTAAGTATAGGTAGTAGACACGTATCATTTGAGGAGGATTGGTTCATGCATGATGGCAATTAGAGCTTTAATGATGAATTTAAGGTGGGTATGCTGTTTGAGGGGGAAAAAAACAATTGATAAATGTAGTGAAAATGCATCATATGTTGAACCACTATAACTATGTTGTCATTGAGTTAGAGAAGGAAGTTTGGTTTGTAAGATGTGCTAATAGGGATAAAGGTGGCAAGTGTAGAAATCGTGCATCTCTAAAGAAGCATGTTAGATATTTTTAGATCATTAAGTTTGAGGGCTCACAAACATGTGTGAATGCTATTATAAATCGAGATCAACTTCATTAGAATCAACCACTATGTTAAGATGTATTATAATGGAGATACAAAATTCCTTGAGTGTTGAGATAAAAGAATTCCAAGCAACTATTTATAAACAATTTGGTACACTAGTAAAAAGAGAGAGTTTGGGGGGGAAAGCGGAAGGTCGTTGAATAAGTATATGGCATATGGAAGGAATCACACGAAGCCTATTCTTTTAATCTCTGATCATCATGGTGGTTGATGGGGTGCTGAATCCAACAAAAATAAAACCTACTCCTAGACAATTATATGATTTGCATATAGTGGTGAGTAGGGTCGAATCCACAGGGATTGGTAAAGATATTTCTATTCAAAGAGAACAATAAGAAAAAGGAAAATGGGGGGGGGGGGGGGGGGTTTGTTTGTGAATCAAATAAAGTAAAACAAGGTAAGAAAATCAGATATTGGTAAAAGCCTAGCCAAAGGAATCAAGATGGTTTAATTCTAGGAATTGATCATCGATGCAAATGTTATCTATTCTTGTTCTAGATAAATTGGTTATGGTTATTAACAAGCTCTAACAACCTATCTCTCCTTACTTCCTCGATAACCTCGGACAAGCGCTTTGAATTATTTCTCTTATTGATTAAACAACCCTCAGACAAGCGCTTAGGATTTAATCTATCAATAGCATTAAGATCTAGAGAGACTACCAATTCATGCCAGTAGATTATAAGATAACCTATTTAAACATGATCACACACCTCCATAACATGAATTCGATCATCTCTTTTATAACCAAACATGTTATTGCATCACTAAGACTAGAACAATCAAACAATTACGGATTTGACGTGCTAGTTGACAATATATTAACTTGCTAATTGAGTAGAAGAGCTCTATTAATACCAATCAACAAAATAATAATGACAAAACGATCAGAAGATATATGAATACCCGAAAGCAAAGAATAGAATAAATACAAGTCAATTAGACCTCACAATTCGTGGAGAATTAAACATCTATGACCCTTTGGCTAGAAAAGTAGCTTAGCTACACATGTTCATCAATAAAACGAAAATAAAAAGTAAAAACATAATGAACCCGGTTGCTTGCTCTGCCTCCAAGATGATCCAAGGTTCTTCAAGATCCAAAGATTCAAAAGTTGTCCTAACCCTCTAGGGTTGGCTCTATTTATACTATTAGATGGATAGCATGTGATCTTTTGCTAGCAAGATACGAAAATATCTTTCCTTTTTCAAGTAGATTTCGAGAAGTGAAGATACGTCTGCCTGGCACGCCCCACCACACGGCCGTGGGTTAAGCCGTGCCATCCTCTGTGCATATTCTTCAAGTCTTCAACCGCGCCCAGTGTGAACCACAGTTACAAACACGGCCAGATTTCAAGCCGTGCCTTCGTCTGTGCATAATCTTCAAGTCTTCATCCGTGTCCAGTGTGTAGCACGGTTACACCCACGGCTAGATTTCAAGCCGTGTCTTCATCTGGTTGATGTTCCACACTTTCTTCTCCTTGGCACATCTATCTTCCACCACGGCTTCAAGCACGGTTTATCCCACGGGTTCCACCACGGCCGTGCCTTAAGCTGTGTCTCTCTCTGTTCAAAGACCTCGTTTTCGCCTTCTTGTCCAGTGTGTAACACGGTTTGAACCTTGGCCGTGCCTCAAACCGTGCTTCCTCCGGTGGTGTAATTTCTTGTCTTGATCCAAGTTGTAGATGACTTCTCTAAAATACTTGAATTAGCATCCTTGACTCCATTTAACCTGATTTATCACGATGATAGAATTAAAGTACCATTTCCTTATGATTTCTATAAAATCAATAATAATTTAACACAATTTATACTATAAAGATTGAGTATAAAATGGCTCTATCAGTGGTAATAAGGCCCTAATAGGGGGTTAGAATGCAACATAGCTAAAAGGTTAGCCATGGTGTTGGTGCATCTACCATGTTATAAGAAACTTTGACAAATGGACTAAGAGCATTCAATGTAAAAGGCTCTCAAGTGTAACTTAACAAGTTTCAAGAGTATTATGAAATGATTTTGTAGATAAGTAGGGAGACGATTAATTACTTTAGATGGCTATACTTGCAATAGTGGACCTTAGCTTACAATGGGGAGTTTGATTTAGGTATAGGACAATGAATATTGCATGGAGTTATAATAGTGTGTTGTTAAGAACTTGCTCGTTGCTAGATTAGTCAACAAGATAATGTATAATTGCAAAGGTTTTTTTTTTTTTTTGTTCGATAAACGAATGTTTAAGGCATCTATAACATTAGCCAATGTTTAGGTGTTAACTACTTTTGTAGCAAAGAAATTTGATAGGTGGTAGAAAGTAGTAAATTGTCACCATGTTGTAATTTTTAGCTACCAGGATTAAGCATTTGTGATCATAAGTGCACCTTGCCCTCTTGTATATAGCGAAAGAAGGGATAACAACTACATGGTAAAACTGAAGCCGCATAGATGCACTTGTCGAAAGAGGAAAATATACAAAATTCCATGCTCACATGTAATGGCAATGATAATATTGCATATAAATTATCCTGCTAATATTGGTTGCTGGTAAATATGAGAGCAAGGGTAGCATGTATACAAGCATTCTTTCGAGCTCTATGTTGATAAGGCTAGTTAAATCCCACTTGACTTTCGGTATGACATCCAAATACTCACTAAAGTTGAAAACACGAGAAGCCTTAGGAGAAATGTTTCAAAATGATAGCCTTCTTTATCTCCTTTCTTAAATTAAGAGTGTAGCAAACACTAATCCTTCTCTTTCTCTCTCTTAGTTAGGTTTCATCTCTAAACCCTAAAGGTGCTACTATTGTTTCTCTCTCCCTCGCTTCTTCTCTTTTGTTGATTAGAAACTTGCTATAATCAATGTAAGATAAATCTTGGGATGCCCCACGCCTTCGAGTTTTGATTTATTCCAAACTTTATGATATAGTAAAAAAAAAAAAGATAAAGTGATCTTGTAAAGTTTATTTTACAAAATAAAGAATATAAATGGTTTAATTTAATTAAGAATATGAAATAAAGGTGATGGTTTGTTATTTATTGGAAACTTGAATTTTGAGTTTCGGGATATAATGAAACTCTCGAGATAGTCTAATTACCTTATAAAATCAATATTTATAGATGAAAATATATTTTAGGAGTATGATAAATGGGAAAAAGTATTCATTTAATCTTTAATGTTTACTTAAAATTTTATTTAAGTTTTAAACCATTTTTTTTTCCTTTCATTGAAGTCTTCAATATTTTTAAAACCTTATAAAAATAAATTTTTTATCAAATTTGTTAATATTTTTCATCTATCCATAATATGTGTTAACTTCAAATTAGTCCAAATATAATTAATTTAATAAAATGATAATATTAAATATATTTAATCACATAATATAATAAAAAATAAAGTTAAATATATTTAATCATATAATATAATAGAATAAATAATAAATAAAAAATAATTAAAAGTGGGAAAAAAGGGGTTAAAATTTTTTTTGCAAACCTTAATCACTTAAATTAGCTATTCCAAGGCTAATAAGAAGTTTATACATACTCAAGATAGATAAAAAATTTAACGGTTTTAATAGAAGTTCTGTTTTGGTAAGTTTTTCTAAATGTTAAGGACTTAAATAAAAGAAAAAAGCGTCGAGATAGATAAAAAATTTAACGGTTTTAATAGAAGTTCTGTTTTGGTAAGTTTTTCTAAATGTTAAGGACTTAAATAAAAGAAAAAAGCGTCGAGTACTCAAATTAAAAAGTTGATAAACACTAAGAATTAAAAATAACTTGTCCAAAACTTGATTTTCTCTCCAACTTTCCACTACTACAACTCTCTCTTCTCTTTGAAACATCAACTATAGTAGGAAAACTTCAAGAAGCAATTAGAATTTTTCCTAAAGAATGCAAGGCAAAATCAAAATCAAAATATGAATATGTTAGGAAAAATATTTGAAATTTTAGTTGTGTAAGGTTGGAGTAGCAAACCATGAGCTACTTTTGAGGATGATGGATCACTGATAGAGCATCCCCACTAGAGCATTACCAATAAGGGCCCACTAGTTGTTGATGGTCAAAGCACCCTATTTCCACTTGTAAATTGCACAATTTCCTATAAATATTATATCTATGAAATTAATTATTCGAAAATTTCTTTTGTAGTTATTCTACATGTAGTTTATTGAAGTACTTTTTTTTTTCCTTTTTTTCATGAAATCACTATGAATTATATTACGTGCTTAAGAAATTTCTTTGATCAAATGGAAATTTAATTCTATTTTTTGTAATAGTAAATGATAGTCTCGAGCTAACCCTTGGTTTATGAACTTCTAATAGCTTATATTAATTTATATGAAAAAAATTATATAAATTTTACATTTAGTAATCATTAAATTTATTTTTATTAAATTGCCAATTTCTATGAATAATTGGAATGATTTGTTTTTGGTTAAATATTTTGATAAGTTTGATTTGTAGTGATTCCTAGAGCTTAAAATTGATAACACCGATGATTACTTTTGATATTGTAATTTAGTTTGATTACTTGTATAATAAGGGTAATTTTGACTAAATTAGAGGCTGAACTTGTAATTTTAGTATGTATGGCCAATGAGCTAATTTCATATTTCTAGGTGGTAGAATTAAAATTGTATATTTTTGTGAGTTTATAGTATTTTTCTTGGACTATTTAGGTTATTGTACTATTTGTTTCATAAATAAACCTTATTTAGGCAAATAATGGCTAAATTGTTAATATTGAGTTCAAACTAGTGAAATTTATATTAACAACATGTTTTGGAACTGGTACTTTGATAATGCATTGGAATTGGTCAGTAGTGACTTGAGGCGAGCTAATGATGATTGATTAGTTTTGGCTGTAATCCGAACTTAATATAAACTAATTACATGAAAAGTATTATAATTTAAGAGTAAACTAATGTCATAGAAAGGGAAATTTGGTAATTTTGTTAATTTAGGTAGTTCACGTATTTAAATAGTTCTTGAAATAATGAACAAGATGATATAAAGTGCATTAAAAATAGATTAGAAATGAGAAAGTTATGGTTAATTGAAGTCAATAGTGTAATAATCGAAAATGTGAATTATTAAATCATGCTTTGTGTGCTGTAGTTATTGTATACTAATTTATTGGAGTGTGTTTAGGATGCTTTGAGTATGTTAGCTAAAAAGGTTTCATAACCATGTGAATAACCCCTTGCTTTGCTGCTTTATGGTCTATTATAGTCAAACGATTATAGGCCACTTGCTTATTGTTTGCTGAACAATGTATAATCACTTACCATGGCAATCATAGGAGGATTTGATATTAGATTTATTATTGGAAGTTGGAATTGGCTACTAGATATGATATTGAGATTGTGATATGCTGTTTAGCAAAGCATACTAGTATTACTAGTATGTGAAGTAGGTGTAGAAATTTAGAATTGTGATTTAGGTATATTTTGATATATTCTATTGTTGAATAGTTGTTTAACTATTGTTGTACTCATTTGGATGCCTTAATTTTCACTTAGGTGAACTCTTGAATAAGGTTCTTATTCAATATATTAAACTATTGAGTATTTGATTGGTTAATATTATGCTATTTCTTAGCTATCTTAGATATGTGCTAGATAAATTATGCATAATTGCAGTCATGGCATGGCATGAGAGGACCAAAGGATCATGTTTTTGGAAGCCTGGTTCTTGGTAGATGAAAGATGTTTGGTTTAATCATCTTTCCTTTTAGCATATAGATTGCATGAATCTTCCGTGATTCTTTCGGTGTGAGTCTATCATGACCCTTTTAGTAAAAACTCACATTTGAGTCTTTTGTAGTTCTTTTTGGAAATGTTTATAATTGAATCATTCTTAACTCTTTTAGAATGTTGAGTCACTAAGCCCCACTCATTAACGATTTAGTATCAGCGCATTGCTACGTCCATTGGCATGGCATCCATGTATTGCATAAGCATTTTTAATGCACTTTGTTATCCATTGTGCTCTTGAATATGTGGATATATGTGGTCATTGTCACACTTGTTTATTGATTATTTAATTGGATATATGTATGTATTGTTACCATTATCTGTTTAGTTTATATTCACTTAAGTCTAAATTGAGCTAGGAGGTCAATTTTACCAACCTCAGGTACATGAGACACAACTTAGAGGACGAGGATTTTGGTCAGGATGAGGATGAGAGAGTTAGGAGTTAGCTTTTGGAGTTGTAGACATGGCTTCACCTATAGTTTCTTACATCATTAAGTAAAGGACAACCATGGGAATTTTTTTTAATTAGTGCAAACCTCAAGGGTTTAGCAAGATTTTTTTCTTCTTCATAAAAAATAAAAATTGTGGGATTTCCATGATACTTGGATGAAAATTTAATTAAAATACCTCTGAATTCATTGATTATAACCGAAACAAAGTGGAAAAACTTTTATTCAATTGTATATGAGAATAATCAACACTAATTGTAGAATTTGAAGAGGACAACAACACCTATATAGATGGTGGAGGTAAACTTATGCATGGGCCAGTTCTTGAACTAGAACTAACTTGGGACCTAATAGGAATCCAACCTTTAGACTACTCACATGAGCTAGGCTTCAAGGGCTGTAAAACCTAATGTGTTAGATCTTGAATAATTAGCTAATAGAGGATGAGGTGGCCTATATTCATTACTATAGCTTACATCACCTACTGAGTTACTATAACCTCCTTACTAGCATTGGAGTTGAAGAAACACTAAATAGTCCAACCTAAATTGATGTGATGGCCTACCAGTAGAACTTAAATAGCTTAATTTGACTTGCTTCGATGTCCACCCACCTATTTGGATCCCCACCAGACTACTCTCCAACCTATTCTCTTTAATGCCTCTACCTACCAGCTTAGCAAGAACCTTAATAAGCCTTTGTACAATCTATCTTCTTTTGCTAAAAAACACTACCAGTGTCCAGATGACATGTGTCCCTGATTCTTGACAACTGTATGTGTTTTAAGAAGCTTTCCTTTTTTGCTTCTTTACATTTTTATCCTTTTTGTAATAACCTAAGAAGAATATTTTAGAATGTACTATCTGGAATTTCTCCTCTTATTCTCTTAGCCTTAAGGGATATACTATAAATATTCCCTCATTTTATAAGTTGCATAAGACATTATCATTATTGAATATATTATTGTTGTTCTTGCAAGCTCTTACTCAAAGTTCAAAGTCCTACTCTTATCAATCCCTATAGTAAATGTCATGCCCCAAAAACTTGCTAGATAGTCTCACCACACTCGTTAACTAATTTTGAGGATTATTTTAGTGACAATCTTTACAATTAGTTAGTAGATGTAAGGCTTACAATTGAAAAGTAACAGTTACTTGAAAATAATGAAGTATCTAATATCAAACCAAGAGGAAACTAGTTAACTTATCTTTGCTTGGCCTCACTTGATCTCATTTACTTACCATGTTTATTTTTTGGCATCTTTGTTATTAACCTAGATTACCTATGAAGCAAATCTATAAGGTTGTGAGAAAAGATCACATCTTAATTGTGTTAAGGGATAAACGTTGTACATTTCAATCAAATAAGCAAGTACTTTAGAGTGAATGCAATAACTAATAGTGTCATCCACATAATGTTGATTGGTATGTTGTGAGACTAGAGACATTAACTCACTTTAGTCTAAGTTTTGAGGAGTTGACCTATATGTAAACACCATCTCACTAAACCTAAGCTTGTGCAATGGACCTTGATGAGGGCCCTCCTAAAGCCTATTAAGACCATCTATGTAATAGCTTTTGATTTATACAACGACCTCTTCTCCTGTTATTTAGTTCTATAGAAGTTTAAAGAAGGACATCAATCATATTTCTCCACTAATGGGTGGTATTTGTTGAGCCATAAATTCATGTAGGAGGATGCAATGCATGATTGGTTATAAAGCTAGATGTAATATTAATCCAATTTACAAGTCACACAAAGTAGGTAAGCTTAGTTACCACAAATAAAGCAATTACATACATTGCATGCACATAAGCAACTAACTACAATCACAAGTAAGTATATTGACTCATAGTCCCTTGTTAACAACATAAAGGATGCAGTGAAGTAGGCCACTTACTTGTTTGAAATTTACTCTTGACACCCTCCTCTTTTATTGGAAATTAATAAGTTCCTAAAAATAGTTAAATAAATAGTTGAGATAAATTGGAAAGGTATTATTAAATTTTGATTCAATATGTTTATGTTGTATGTTTTCTTAATGGTGAATCATTTTTCTTTAGGAAAAAGAAGATAAATGCTATGGCTTAATTAGTTAATATACTATATGGTTTCAGAGTTTGAAAAGTCGGGTATAGCAAGTATGTGATTTCCAAGATGGATATGAAGTAAAGGTGAACCATATTTGATCACAAAAATTTTAGTTATTGAGGTTAAGTTTAAAGTGAGTATATTTGGTTTCGAGAATCAGTAAGAGTTTACTATTAAGATAATAATTAAATTTTTTTCAAAAATGACCTTTTTGATATATTATATCATTATAGCATAGTGCAAATAACTCATATTTGAAGGAGAATAAAAACTAGAATTTTTCATAAAATGATGAAAATATTGCTATTTTAGACATTTTGTTTTGAAAATAGGCTTAAAATACTTGATAATTAGAAAATATTTTATCAAGTAATAACAAAGGTTCTAAAATAATTCAAATAATATAAAATATCTTTTGTAAAAGTACATAAGTTAGAATTAAGCCATAACTTAGTCATTTTTAATTTTATGCTAAACTAGCAAATTATCAAATATAGTATTAAAAACAACAAAAATTATAAAAAATACTAAACATGAGAGATTAAATCTAGAAAATTTACCATAATTAAGTGGGAGGATAAGGGACATATGAATGTGAGGACACGAAGAAAAAACACTGGAATAATAAAATAGAAAAATAAGATCAAAACCCAACCACCATCATAAAACACCACTAGAATCACCCCCTCTATCACCACTATGTTGTTAGCCTAGCTCAATGGGAAGGAAAAAGTCCTACTTGCTTACCCTTGTTATCAATTGAGGCCAACAACATAGGTTTGAAGAGTGCAGAAGGGGGGTAGTGATATTTATAGGGACTTAATTGCACTATAAAATTATCTTTTTAAGGTTCTAGTAGGTGAAAATTTTTGGTAATTTGCATACATATTTCATGAATTTTTACTAGTGAATTGTTATTTTTTCACAATTTGTGGACACTTCTATAATTTTTGGTGAATTATTTGAGGTGTTTTTGCAATTTTTTTTAAAATTTATTCCGAATTTCCCAAGCTTTTTTTTCCCACTTTGGAGATTTTTTTTGAAATTTTTACTGTTCATTTATATGAATTTTGATACCTAAAAAGGGTGTCATAGTTTTTTTTTTGGGTGATTTTATGCTATTTTTATAGGGCATTTTGTCATTTATGCATTATATTGTAATTTTTTTAATTATTTTCTTTAGTTTTCAAAATCAAAGTGTTGCCATTATGAGGAGACAATGTCACTTTTATCTCTTATATGTATGAGGTATAAGTCTTTATTGATGTTTTAACCTTACATTTTTACTATTTACTTATCTAAATTTACAATTTACTAGTTACTATTTTACTCTTTACAATGAATTTTTTTACTTTTAGGGCTTTTTGATCTTTTAGACTATTTTTCTTAATTTTGGTAGATTTTTTGGTTCTCTATCTTATATTTTCTAATTTTTGAAGGTTTATTTCCATTTAAGTTCTCTAATCATCTTAAGATAAGTTTTGAATTATATTTAACTTATTGAGTTGAGTCCAATTACTCTAATGGTGTGAATAATCCTTCCTCTAGGCTTAAATATTGGTCAATTATTAGATTGAAATATAGGATTTGGTCATTCCGTTACCACTTAGGGTTATCTAAGTTGTTTTCAAGGTAGGTTTTGAGCCAGGTTCTATATTGTGGGTTTTAATGAATTGAGGATCCTTACGGCAAGGGTTGTGCTGAGTAACCTCGATTATTACTTGTAAGTAATATCAAGTAGTGATTAGGTTGTGTAGTGTTTTGGTGATAAGTCATATCCATAGAAATAGCTCACCTTTGCTAAAACCTTCACTAAACTCTTCCCACTTTATTTCGGCATTTTGAAGAACTACCCCTTATGTTCTAATCACCTGTTAAGGTCCTAGTGATACTTAACTCCTAGGTGCATCAGGACCCATTGATTCCACGAATCCTAGTTAGGCCTACTTGGCTAGACCCATGGGGTTCCACCAATAAAATAATAACAAAATAATTATTAATTTACAAGAATTAAAAAAAAACCAAAGCATAAATATAAAATTTAGTGAAATTTTTGAACTATAACCATGTGAATTAGAAGAGAATCTTTCTCATTCCAATATTTAATGTGTTGCAAACAATAATACAAGAAATAAATACACTTTGAAAGCTTGTCTAGTTTAGTATATATAGATTTTCACTAAAAGGAGGTTCTCATTCTTAGTAATGTGGGGTTGGTTTTTGTCCTCTAATATATTTTTAGAATTTTATCCATAGTCTTACATTACCAATATTACAACTCAATTTGAATGTCATTCCATATAAATAAATGTAATTCTTATTCAACTTCATTAGAAAATAGGTAAAAAACTATATGGATTTTAGGCTCAAATATATTTTATGTTTAAAACATAAGTGTTTTTTTTTCTTAATTAGTTTAGGTTGGTTCATGGGTTTGAAACCCATGAACTAGTATTAGGGAGAATTGGTGGTATCTTAGAAATGACTTAGAAGTAGCCTTAGATGGCCTAATCTTGGTTCTCACATTTAGGAAATTGTGAACTAGCTATTTTAAGTTTGTTTGGCTTAGTTTTGGAACTATGCCTAAGTTTAGGTGGAGGTGGTTTGTGTGCTAAGGTAAGGTTTGTGTGTCACAGTTGGTGATCATGGAGTAAACATGGAGGGATCAACTTAGGCTTAAACGTTATGAGTGGAATCAATAGGGTAGTTTGTCGGGATACTTAGAAGATGGGTTTGGTCTCTCATGAGCAAATCAGGTTCTCTTGATGAGGCCATAATAGATTAAAACTAGTTAAGAAGGTTGGTTCCCATAAATATAAAGGGGATCATGACAATACCGAGATGGCTCTCCTATGAGAAGGATGTGCTTGGAATAGACTTTTGGAAAAAATAGGGGAGAAGGCTATCTCATCATCTAGAATTGAGCAAAGATGGAAATTTATAGATGCACGAGCACTACACGAGCATTGTAGGAGATGAGAACCTTCTGTTTTGTGTCAAGTGGTATTAGAGCCAACATTTTAGTCGTATTGAGCTACTAAAATGCTACCCAATGTATCTAATATGTGAGTAGTTTATATTGACAAATGGGCTCATATAGATAAGCTTGAAGTAGTCACTAGAGGAAGGACATCATTTTTATTGGAATCACTAGTGCATAGTAAAAAAAGGGACTCTAACTCCAATGGAAGGGGTTAGTAGAGCTCCACTCTTACTATTTTTTCATTTAGTTTTGTTACAACATCCGTTGCTATAGTTGATTGTCAAAGAGTTGAACAATGAAAATAGATGGCGAATGTCATAGAATTTATAGACTCTACAACAAGGATTTGAAAGATTAGCAATGATTCGAAAGAACAAGTGGTTTTTCCAACTTCAATAATGCTCATTGGACATATCATTTTAGCAATTGAAATCTTTGGGGCACAAGCTTTCTAGAAGGTGATGAAGGCATGCAAATATTTCCATTACATGTTTATGGACTTTTATTCTTCTTTGCGTCTATTATATTGGCCCCCCCCCCCCCCCCCCCCCCCCCCCCCCCCCTCCTTTTTTTTAGAATAGATGAAATAAATTAAAAAAAATATATGCATTTTTGTTCAAGAATGAAATCTTAGCCCTATAACTTTAGGAGAAAGGTTGCCTTCTCACATGGCTTTGTGTCACAAGTAAGATCATCATAAAAATCGACCATAATCTTTATAAATGTGCTTTGGTGGGCCACCCTACTATTAGGTAGCTAAGCAAGAGTTGATCCTGGACAGTGGTGTGAGGGGTGAGGGCTAGAGGGAGTCTATGGTAGTCTGAAGTCCTAGTGAAGAAGATTTTGACTGCAGTTTGACAACAAGTGGAGGAAGGTTGGTGATCTTTGGATCAAGGTATTGATAGTAGCTTGACCTTATGACAAGGGTGTCATGAATTTAAGTGAGGGAAAATGGCATGATTTATGACCTTGGAGCGGATATGGAGAGATCAAGTTGGACTTAAACATTGTAAGTGTCACTAGTAGGATAGTTTGTTGGAAGAGCGAGTTTACTTTGAAGGCGGAATGGCGCCTTTGATGAGCAAATTGGTTGGAAGTTGTAGCTATTGTTCTAATGAGGTAATGGTGGAATATTCTTGTAATTATTTTTTGAATTGATATATTTATGAAAATATTTTCAAAAATACTAATATTTATTTTCTTTTCCCTAGCAATATTTTCGTAGTGGGGTTGATAATCCTTTTAAAAAAGCATAAAGTTGCGGGTTTGATTCTTTTATATTGCTTTTGCCTTTCTTGTATTTATGTTACTATTTGTTTATTTATTTATTTATTTTAAATAGTGTGGATCGTGGGTTCTCTTAAGCATTTTTTTTATAGCTAATATTAAGTAGTTTATTAGGATACTAAAATCGATTGAAATTATTATATATATATATTCACATTATAAGAGTTAATACCATGGATCCATAGAAGGTTGAAGGGGCCCTAAACCTCTTCAAAATATTAGCTAGTTTACAGTTAAATTTATTAGGTTCATTTATTAAAAAGCACAAAATTTTCGAAATACTAATGATGGAAATATCTTATAAATTAATAAAATGGTGAGTTCATAGAGTAACCTATTCAGAGATTCCCTTTTTATATTTATAAGTTACTTTATGAAAATTTTTATTTTTAAAGGGTATTTTATGATATTATGCCCTTTAATTTTACATTTTCAAGAAAAATGAAGTGTCTTGCAAATGTAAATAATAATCATTGAATGTCTCGTAAAGATAATAATAGGATTGACAATTCGTATTAACCTATTGTGTCTTGTATTCTTATTTAAACAGTTTCGTGTTTTGACAACCTTAATCCATAATTCAATCTATTTAATAAATGTGTTTTGTATTTGAATTAGACCTATTTATCAATTAAATAATTGTTAATAAATCTATTATATAGTTATAGATGCTTAGGATAAGAGCAATCATAAAATTAATGTTTATAAATAAAAATAACATATTTTTAATAATTAAACATAAAAAGCCTAATAAAAGTTTAATAAAATTAAGTTTGTTCAAATATAAAAAATCTAAATATTGATTGGCTACAAAATATCATAGTACTAAATTTAACCATAACTCAATGAGATATTACTACTAGCTAAGGGTTGGTAAAGCGAGTTAAATGGCCTAAACTGCATTTTTTGCAAGTAAGTTGGCCAACATTAACTCGTGGGTTAACGCGCCTACTTGCATTTTTTCCCCACATTTTTAAAGTTAAATGGGCTAGGTCAATGTGGGGTAGCTTGCTTTATGTGAGAGCTAAAATTTTGCAACCCAAACTCGTATTTTTTTATTGATTAAATAGGCTAGCCCGCACAACCTATCCCACTTGCATAACTCTACTAGTGGTAATTTCCAAATTAATCTTGTTTTTTTGTTAGTTTTTAAGAGAGATAGTAAGAGAATTTGTATATAAAAAATTGTATTAATGAAAAATTAAATGATGCTAAAATAGTCTTAAAAATGAAATAGTTTATTACCTTCTTTTTAGATCCCATCCTTTGTATATGAAAGAGCTACAATTTTTTGTTTTAATGAACTGTGATACTAATCAAGGATTTAACTACTAATACTAAATATACGTAGATTTTGAAATTACTATACATATTAGTATGCTTAAGATATCATGTGCCATTCTTGCTATTTAAGAACATCGAAATTGATTAATTTTCTAATAAATCAATACATCCAATTTAGTAATCATATGTTGCTCTTATTCAAATGTAACTTTAATTTAGATTTATTGACAGCCTAAGTATTTCCATGCTTTTAAAATGTTAAAATTTCTAGATAAAATAAAAAATTATAAGTATCATATCAAATAAATTATTATAGTATAATACACTAATGTTTTCTGAATTAACATATAGGAAAACAAGAAAATCAAACAAAGATATGGAATAAAATATTAAAGTTACCTTACCTTTAATTTTGAAGATGAAATTGAGCCGTTGATGAAGGAGAAGGATCTTTTCATCAAAATCCAAAATGAACTCGTTAGATTTAACGAAATAATATATTAGAGAGAGAAAAATTAAAATCTAAAATAAATGAAATAAAATATTAAATATTAATTTATTGGACTTGCGGCATTGGTTAGAGAAAAGAGAGAAGGTTTAAAGTTTGAAATGACTGAAAAAGGAAAAGGTGACTAACCCTTGATAAAAAAAAGAAAAGAAATATATTAATATTATTAAGGGATATCTAAACCTAATTTATTTTATTGAAGGCGCAAAGTTCATACTATTAGATAATAGTAACTTTAAATAATTGAACAGAAAAAGTGATTAACTTTCAATAGAAAAAAAAAAGAATATATTCTTTTTTATTTAAATTCTAATGTTGTAGGATGATTAGCATATTTTACTCTCTATTTTGGAATTTCTATGGTCTAATTCCTTATTGGACAACTTTCGATCAACTTCCCGAACTACATTTTCTATGGTGAATGACTATATAAATCATAACCTTCCAACCAGTCCATATTTATTGTAAAATTCAAATCCTTTTATCAAATTGAAATCTATTTTAGTATATGATAGAGATTTGGCACCAAGTTGTTCTTCTATATTGTGCAAATATAATGGATGTCTTATTCTTGAACTAACACGAGAATATCTACCCACATAATGGGACATAAGAGATAAGGTCAGAAGTATATTCTCGGATTATTTTTCACTAAAGACACCAAACAGAAAGCTTGTCTTCCTATTATTTTGATGTTTCCTCCATTACTCTCTAAGGTTCAATTCACATAATTCATGAGAAAACGTTTTTATTGTTTGTTTGTTTGATCAACAAGGTGTTTTCTTTTAGTAGTTTTTTGCCTTCGTAAATTAACTAGATAACGTTTGAATATATCCATCCTAAAAAATTATAACTCCCCTTAAAAGCTCTTAAAAATAAGTAATTTTTTATTAATTTAGAAAATGCCTTAAATTTTTGTAAATCCTCTTCTATTTCATAAATCTATTCAAAAGCCTTTTAAAAGGATATAACTTCTTTAAATCTTATAAAGTTTGTAAAAGGATTTAGTAATTCGTAATTTAATTTCATAGTTTGTAGCTGTACGTAAACTTGTAATTAAACTTAATGTCTTCATATTTCATAATTTCACATAAAAGTTCATAATTTATCTTATGTTCACAAATTTACTTAAGCAACTTGTTCTTCTTCTTCTTCTTTTTTATTTTATTTAATGTAAAATTTCAATATATATCGTAAAAGCTCTTATAGTTCATAATTTCACTTATTTCATTTTCATTTTGCTCTAATATTTGTAACATCACTCAACGTTCATAATTTTATTTAATTTTGTAAAAACATTAAAGAAAATTGACTTAACTCAAATGTTAGTAACATTAAATTTGTTATGAACATTTAAGTAATTTTATAAACTTAAATGTTTATAAAATCATTATATATTTCATGAATTTAGTTAAAGCTGATTATTACTTTAAGTTTGTAAATCTACTCAAAGGTTCCTAAAAACTTAAAAATGTTCTTAAAATTATTCTCCATTCATAAAATTATACAAAATGTTTGTAATTTTACTCCCTGCACATGAAAAATCAAATGCCTTTTTAAAAGAGGTTAAGATAGGAGGGTTAATCTAAAGAGCTTTATTTTGGGAACAACCACATAAAACTCTAGACCGCTCCAAATTGGATTAATTATTTGGACCCTATCCCAAATTTTAACAATTAGAAAGGAACATGGTATATTTTCTATTGAGATTATCTTATTAATCTATGTAGGATGATATTTGGGTATATGCAATTTGCAATAAAAAAATGAATCCTTTTTCCCAATGTCTATAAAGCAGGATTCTCCTAAATAGACATACCTTAATCATTCAATATGAGTTTATTAAAAAAAAAAAAATTATTTGGCGTTTTTTTATCGTTATTTTATATAAAATGCATAATCAATCTTTTATGTGCTCCATCTCATCTATTTACTATTCAGTTAGCTTAAAAAGGCTACGAGATCTCAAGGCTTAAAAGGTAGGGAAGTAGGGATTGTACTTGAAGTTATTTCTTACTTTATTTACTTATTTGCATTGATTTAATATATGTGGATAGGTTTCCTTAATCTATGTCAAATCAATAACCGTGGTCTTGGAACTAGCCTTAAACTAGTTGGTCCCAATTTCTCCACTTAAGGAACCGTGAAGTAGCAATTCCAAGCTGGTTCCAGCCCAGTAAGGCCCTTGCCAAGGTTTATAGAGACCAAATCCTAAGTTAGGTCCATAAAAAGAAAGATGATTCATTAGAAGTGAAATGTCATGTATAATACTTCATTATAAGTAAGAGTAAGTAAAAGTTTCACACATCATTGAGCATATTAGAATGAATATAATAATGATTACAATAGGGAACAGGCTAGAAGAATGAGAAGAGATATAAGGTTTAGAAGGAACGATTCATTAGAAGTGAAATATTACGTGTAATATTTCATTGTAAGTAAGAGTCAATAAAAGTTTCACACATCACTTAGCATATTAAAATGAATATAATAATGATTACAATAGGGAACAAGTTAGAAGAATAAGAAGGGATATGAGGGTTAGAAGGATAGGAAGAGTGAAAATGATTAGAAAATTTAGCCTCATGCATCTAGACATGCTAAATAGCATGTATCAAAGAATTAGTCCTAGCAATTTGAACTTCTATACATAAAACAGACTTTAATCTCGAGACAAAACAATTAAGAAGAAATGACTATGATAAACCAACACGATTAGAAAGTTCCTCAAATGTTGTTTGATATTCATCAACAAATCATATGTAAGTCTAGAAAGAGAAACAAAGACATCCTCATATCCTAAGGACATGAATTATTAAGTTTCTAGAGCTTCAATAAAAGATTTCCATGAATTGTCTCTATGTATCCATCAAAACTATTATAGTGCTAGTCCTATCATTACTAATGATGCAATTTTCATCTATTGCTCATTCTCAATTTGATACAAGTTGAAAATTAAAATCCTTTAGATTTTTAAATCTAGTGGAGTAGTATATGATGAATCATGTTGAAAGTTGAAACTGATCCTCCATATAGAAGACTAATTCAATAAAATGGCACATTTCATTCTATACAATAAGATAAATAATGCTTCCTATATATCTAAACTCTTTTTGCAAGAAGTTGTCAGGTTACACAAAGTTCCTCGTAGCATAGTTTCAAATAGGGATGTCAAGTTTCTTTTAGAAGACATTGTGAAAAAATTGGGTATCAAGTTAATGTTTAGTACTATTTATCATTCTTAAATTGATGGACAAATAAAAGTTGCCAACCGTATGCTTGGAGCTTTACTTAAAGCAATTGTGGGCAAGAATTTAGTAGACTAGGATAAATGCTTATCTATTGTGAAATTGCTTATAACAGGTTCAACTCATAATTTTATAAGAAAGACATATTTTAAAATTGTATATGGGTATAATTCTACTATTCCGTTGGATATGATACCTATAGCAGCTTCTAGGGAGGAAAGTCTTATTGCTATTAAAAAGGCTAAAGAGACTTAGAAATTATACTAGAAAGTGGCTAAGAAGCTTAAGAAGATAGTAGCCAAATAGAAATAGTATGGAGATAGGGAAAGAAAGCATAAGAAGTTTCAACCTAGAGATTTAACATAGGTTCATCTTCGGAAGGAGAGGTTTTCAAATAAGAGGCAAAAGTGCCAATAGTAGATGGACCATTCAAAATTCTTAAGTAGATTAATGATAGTGCTTATTAGTTGGAGTAATAAGGTGGATTTAGAGGTGTTATTGCTACATTCAACGTTGTAGATATATCAACCTATGTTTTGGATTACGATGAAGACTTTATAGATGACTCATGAGATTTGAGGGTAAATCTTTATCAGTCCTAGGAAAATGATGGGAATCAAGTTTCAAACAGGGTTCCCATCCAAGGAAGAGCCATGAATTGAGCTAAGATAGAGGGTTTAAATCATTAGGTGGAAAGGATGTTATGAGGAACTATGATAAGTGATGAAAAAACTTATTCCAAAGGGTATTTAGTCTATAGAATCACTTTGTGAAGAATTTTTTTTTTTTTTTTTTTTTTTTTTGCTGTCAAAAGAAGAAGGAAAGACTAGTTCCAAAGAGAAGAATGCTTGCAATTCTATTTTAGTTTCCTAAAGGAAGCCATGATTTTGAACATGTTTCTAAAATCAATTCAAAGATCAATGTTTTTGAAAGTTGACGGTTTGCTAAAGGCCCTAGAGCTCGAGTTTGAACAAAGCATAAATCTTCAGATAGGTATGGAATTTTCCTTAATTTCATCAAGGAATCCAAAGGAATCACTTTAGTAGGATATTGGCTAATATTTTTTTTACTATATTACTTTCTTTTTTAGTTATTTTCTTAGTTGTAACTAGTTAAGTATAAGTAGTTTTATGTAACCCTATGAAAACAACAATTGAATGATACTATTTCATTTTACATATTGTGTGAGCTTTTCTCATTCAATATTTTTGTTCTTATCCATTTTCTTATATTATGGCAAGCAAACCATATAGCTTACTTGTGCATCATATCAGGTAGTTGTGTGTAGTTCGATCTTCCCTTAGTATGTTATATCTATTGGAGAAGTTGTTCATATCCTTGTTTATTATCTATTGATTCAATATTAAACAAACCCTTATACTCTTGAAGAGATCCTACCATGTTTGGATTCGATCTGTAGATTTACGTATATCAAAATGGTAAAAAACCCTATAGACCTTGGCCACACTAAGCATATTAATGCCGAATTTCATGCTATAAGGAAAGTTGAAAAGGAAGGTGAAGTGCAATTGACTCACTGTAGGATAGAAGAGCAACTTACCAATACAATGACAAAGGCATTATCAAAGGGAATATTTGAAGCTTCAAAGGCAACAGTGGGAATCTTGAAGAAAAATCTTAAGGAGGAATGTTAGGATTCAAGATTTTCTAAGAATACTCCAAAGTTATGGAGTAAGGTAAGGAGATATTTTGTAAACTTTTGATAGAAATGAATGATTGTCTCAAATTCATGTTTTGTACCTATCAAAAGTTGATGTATTTGGTAGAATGATTTGATGTATTAGGTTTGACTTCCATAACTTGTGGAAAGTTGTCATTTGTGAACTTTTATTTATATTTTCAATGAGAATGAACTTCTTAGCATAAGGGGAAGTTTTAAATAGAGTTTGTTCTATGAATTTCAAAAACCTAATGAGTACCAATATTTTGGGGTTGTAAAGTTCTCTGCTTTCTTGTTCGTTCTTTCTTTTTATATTACTATGAAGACAATTATCTAAGAAAAGTTACAAAAAAAGTTATAACTACTATTTTTCATGCTCATTTCTATTATAAAATGCGCTATTGGTTATATCCTATTATAAGTGGATGCATGTATAAAATGATAAAGTATTTCTAGGCTTTTGCGTTCTTGGACTATGTAATATGATTTGAATATCATGTTGGTACTCATTTGCCCTTTTCTCATTCGTAACAAGCTCTATACATGGCAAATCATTCCTATTGCATCCTTTTTCATCAAGATAGATAATTCTCTAGATGTTGGAATGAGGATTTTATGACTTGTAATTTATCTTTCCCAATCCTATTAGCTATATTTTTCGTCATAAAAGTCACTTTAATTTATTAAATATGGGAATTTCGAAAGAAGAAAAGAAAGAGTATAAGGAAGTCCAAAAACACAGTTAAAAAATTAAAATAAAATCAAGGATTGAAGATGGGGTAGATGGTTCAAAATCATAACACTCATGCTCACATCCTTCTTGCCTTTTGAGGCCAACAAGTAAGCATCATCGCTAGCTTTCCTATGGATATGATTAAAGGAGTTGAAGTTGAATTTACAATCCAATAATGACATTAACTATTCTCTAATGGCGTTGAATGCTGAGAAAAAGAGACATGATCACCATCTTCTTCAAGCAACTCCAAGGGTACGCTATCGATATATCAAACGGCTAGCATTCAACCCTCTTTTCAGATATATACTAATAAATAGGTTAGATGATTGTCAATCAATATTAGTAGGCGCAATGTAAGCGAGGATTACTGTAGACATAATTAGCTTAAAAGAAAAAAAAAATTCTTAATAAATGATTTAGATTCAAGGAACAAAATTTTAGATACAAACCTTAAAATTGAGTTTATTACAATAGCATTCAATAGATAATTTAATACAACATGAACAACTTGAGATCACCTTTGTTACTGTCAATTGTAAGCTTGTACATGATGAAAATCTAGTCCATTTTATTGTATGTCTTGTCCACTACCTCCAAATGAGAGTTTGAAATGCAGGGCAATTTGCCACAATCATATTTGACAGAATCAATAACTCTTGCTAGTAAAAACTTATAGAACAAATCTCTTAGGAATTTCATCCACCAGTTAGATCCATCTTGTTGAACCCATCCCGATAAGAACGACGCTGTTATAATCATGGCAGCCCGCCACCTCCTCTCCTTCACATATCCTTCTATAGCAGGGCCAATGAGTGTAGGAATAAGTGCTCCATTTTTAGTGATTGAATTTCCAATATGTCGCCCTAAGACCACTGCATCCTCTAGGGCCAAGCACCCCCCTTGGCCTAGTTCCGATGTCATCGGATGCATCGCATCTCCTACCACTGTAACATTTCCTACCCTTACATTTTTCAATATTAAGTCCCATGGATACCTTAGCATTAATGGCACACAAGTTAATTCCGAAAGATTTGCTTGTTTTACAATGTCAAGGTACTCTAGAGGGAAATCTTTAGCTAATTTTTCAATCACTTCTCTTTGGATTGATTCTGGCTCACTTGGCATGTCCTTGCCTAAAAATAAAAGAACATTTAAGCACTAAATTAGCACGAATGTCAGAATCAATATCAATTATAAGAATTGTTTGATTAGCATATTTCGATAGGGTAGTTTCATCTTTCTAGTGAAAAATGACTTAAATTTTTGTCATTAATGCTTGTTTTTATTCAGTCGATTATGTCACATCTTTAAAAAAAATATTTATATTTTAACCATAAATTGAATTAAATCAAACTAATCTTCTGTAGTTTAAAAAATCTTCAAACCAAATCATATGGTTTGATTCAGATTAATGAAAAAACTAAACCCTACTTTATGTTTTGTTTTGATTTGAAAAGGTAAATTGAACCAATAAAATCATATCCATCCTAATGCCATAGAAGGGGATATACAATTGATAGTAGGCACTGCAATTATTATTCCTAGCTTATAAAATGAAGGTTCAAGCATTTTTTCATCATTTACCTTCACCAGCAAACTTGAAAACCAAAAACCAGTAGACTTCTTTGTCATTGAGAGGAACAAAACCGCCCCTTTTTCCCTTACCAACAAACTGACGAATTTCACGGTTAAGTCCATGACCTTGTGGATAAAATGCCAATCCACGAATTCCATATCGACCCGAGCGGACTGGTGTAGCAAGCCCTAGCCATTGCGCGATCAGGGAATGCACCCCATCACATCCTATCACAACCTATATGCGTGAAAGAAAAAAAAAAAAAAGCTTACAGGATGATTGAACATCAATAAACTTGTTTTATAAGAGATACATGTCACAGAAGTTTTGTTCAAAGATGCTCCCATGCAATATTTAAGTATTCTAAAGGGTAATTGAGATTTGTTAAGTCAATATAACTGACAACATGCCCAAGAGATAAAGTAGAGAGAAATGTTTAGGGAGGATGTACTTTCACTTATACATAGTGAAGGAATTTTTCGATATACAGAAGGCTTTATCAAATGAATAACCAAGATTATTTCGTCTACAGATCAAATACACTTACCAACCAATATCATTAATATCTCTACCTACCCCAACATACTACAACTTCTATTGTACATCAAATCCTCGGTTTTGGACCACAATTGACTGGACCAATTTTATTGAGCCCCCAATTGATTGTAGTATGGTGTCCTACATAAATTTCCCATGCTGTTTGAACCTATTAAATGTGATCCAGTATAATTCCCTCCCAAGGCGATCTTAAGGGTGCACGTTCCAGATTAATAGGTGCATTAAAGGGACATAGTCTCTTGGGTCATGGGGCCAGGGATTGAATTTGGAGCGGTATATAGGACATGGTCTTGCTTTACCATCATGTTTATCCCTTGAAGTTACATTTCGCAATTTACCATGAAACAATTAGTATTGAATTACGACCATTTTATTATTAGTCACATCACTTGCGGTTACTTGGTACATCAACGAATTTTCTTAAGTTGCGTGGAAATTGCAGTACCTTAGCTTTGATGACAGCTCCATCTTCTAGTTCAAGAGCATAGTAGGTTGTGCCTTGCTCTTGTTCTTGTTCATGTCTAATGGATTTTAGTTTAGAAGAAAAACGAATGGAATTTGGAGGTAGTTCTTCTGCCAAGGCCTCCAATAGGGCCCTTGGATGTATTGTTCTTAACCCACCTTCATCTCTGCATTGTAATTACTTAGACAGTTCAATGAGAAAGCAAAAATATTAAAATGACAGTTTCAAGTGAGAAAAACTTGAGTGGTATAAACATATCACTTGTATCAATTAGTGGTAGATAAAGTATTAATATAATTTTAAGATGCGAAAAAAATGAATAACAGATTAAAAAAAAATATATATATATACTATCATTATTACATGTTTATTTATTATTTATATTTATTTATTAATGATTTAAGTACATGGTGTATTAGTACTAATAATTTTTTTTCCCATTTCAAGTAGCAAATAGTAGTAAAGGCTTTCTTCTTTGTTTCCGTCTACACAAACAATATTGATAAGTTTATGCAATGGAAAGTAAGGGCATTTTAACTTTTAATCGATCAAGAAATGTGGAATTCAAGGATGACACTCGAAAGGAAGAAAACGAGTAACGTACCTATTGCTATTGGCACCATAATTCACTTCTTGAACCGTTTTAGTCTTGACATCAGTTATGTATCCTCTGAAAAAATTAATACGACGATCATCAAATCTTTAATTAGGAAATAAGTTTTTGAAATTATTTGTATATCTGGAATTTGGCTTAAAAATGTCTTAATAACAATATTACTAAACTTTGTGAGAATATTCTATGGCAGCTACATAGATACGCTTGCCATAGTTTTAGTATTACGTTAAACCTATGTTAATATCCTCCAAATATAAATATCGAATCGATGTTGTTTATGCTTTCAACACTTCATAACAAAGTATATTGTTTAAGAATGGAGCTAATCCAAGACAAATAGTATATTAACAAAAAAAAAAAGAGAGAGTAGAAATTCAAAACATTACTCGGTAAATGGAGCACAAATAGGGTACAGCTTATGAGAAACACCAAGTTCATCAAGCGCAACCCATGCATTACTATATAGACCTAACGCTGCCCCAATAGTTCTCAGCTCACTCGATCTCTCCAACACCAATGCCCTCACCCCTACCTTCTTCAACGCCAGGGCGGTGGCCAAGCCAGCTATGCCGCCTCCTACTATGACAACTTCCACCATTTTAGGCGTTTCTTAGTACGTGTGTGTTTGTATGTCTGTTTGATGTCATATGCTAAGAGATGACGGATGTGCGTTGTATTATATATTAGGCAAAATAGTGTAGTAGCCAACATAGTTGATGAAAACATTCACCAAAATACGTGAATTCCTAACCACAACTGGTGCCAAACTTTATTTGTGAACACAATTGCAAGAATCGCCCAACGACAATGATTGGTGTCGAACATTATTTATGGACACAATTGCAAGACAACTTGCCTTGAGCTTGCGTGATAGAAGAAGTGGAGAACACGATGGTTTTTCCTTTTAGGTTGTATTTGAATTTCTTTTTCTAGTTTAATTTAAATTTGTAAATATACCTTTTCATAATTGTTCTATATTCAAAAACATTTTTACAGACTTCTACTTGATGATTTTTCCTTTGAAAAAAATAACAAAAAAAAATTAAATAAAAAAAAAATAACATTTGGTGTAAGTAGAATATTGGAAAACTAAAAAAAAAAAGAAGTAAAGAAATAAAAACATAACCTTTCTCTTTAATACGATTTTAAGCAATTATTACAATCTTAATATTTTTCCTCATTTATATCTTATATTTATCATATCATGTAGGAGATTAAAAGTTTTTTTTTTTTTTAAGAATATGAAGATCTAAATACTCAATTTAAAAAATAAAAAACATAAATACACATGAAACATATATATATATATATTTGAGTGTGTGTATGCATGTAAATTTTACCCTTTTTATCGGCAATGATATATGATTGCTATGAGTTGTATTTGGACGTCTCGACAAAAATTAGGCAACCATAGTCAACCAAAGTTGAAAATCAACCCAACTAGTTAGAGTGGTAGACTGGAGAATACTCCTTATGCCAATATGACCAGTAATAAAATGTTGCTTTTAAGTAATGATAATAAATATTAAAATAAACATAATTTTTTTTCGTGCTACATGCTATATTTATATGGTGAAAGATTAAACATGTTTCATCTTATCAAAAGACAGATTAGATGTGTTGTTAATCAGTATCGGTTGATAAAATGTAAGTGAGAATAATTATCAAGTATTAATATCAAATAGAAATAATTTAAAAGGCAAAATAACACTTGAGCCTATTGCTAGTATTTTATTTCTGTAGAAAGATCTTTAGATTATTCAAAACTAATGATTAAGCAAAACGCATAATTAAGAAACAAAGTTTTAGAAATGAAATTTTCAAAATTTAGCTTATTAAGTAGCAACCTATAAACAAATATAATTATTACAACATGAAAAAAAATTGAGATCTCCTGATAAAAATATAACACATGGACTATAGTTGGACAAATCTACATCTAACACGTGAACAAGATGATACAATACAATATACAAACTCTTCAATTATTACAAGAAGAAAAAAGATTGAGATCACTTGATTTAAACAAGTCTTGTCCAATGCAATAATCTTACACGAGTAAAATCTAGTCCCCTTAGTGTCTAATCTTGTCCAATGCATCATGCGAAATGCAGGGTAATTTGCCAGATTCATACTTGACTATAGCAACAGCTCTTGACAGCAAGAATTTATAAAACACAGAATCCCTCAAGAATTTCATCCACCAGCTAGATCCATCTTGTTGCACCCATCCTGACAAAAATGACGCCGTTATGATCATAGCAGTTCGCCACTTCCTCTCCTTCACATATCCTTCTATGGCAGGGCCAAGTAGTCCAGGAGTGAGTTCTCCATTTTGATTGATTAAAGGATATATTATTTTCCATGAAAAATTTCTAGTACATGATCTTAGATATGTATTAGACATTAACACGATCGGTATAACCATATTAGGATAGTAACATGAACAAAAGATCCCTTAACAAGACAAAATAGAGCTTAATCAGATCATCAACACTGCTTTTTGTTTTGTAGATGCACAAACTACTATCCCTAGGGAGATAGTGATGATAAATTAAAGGAGGAGCAAAAGCCTACCATTCATCCTCCTAAACATCATGCATGCTATTGGTAATTGCATTTGCTATTGAGTTAGTTTCCCTTGTTGAATATATGATCTTACAATCTTTAAAGAGGGAAAATGAGCACCTATGAGCAAAAGGAACATTAGCATAATCAAACTTAATTTTACCATGTGTAAAAAAAAAAAAATTTAACACACTCGAAGTTGAAGATGAATCTATGCAAAGCTCCACTTTATAGATGTTTATCAACTTAGCATACCACAACCCCCAATAGATTGCCCACATTCCTCTAAGACAGAGAAATTTTCAATTTTCTTGCCAAAGCTTGTCATGCCTCTAAACATCTAAGTGTAGATAGTCCACTATGTATCTTACTTAAGTAAGATATGCTAAGGCTTACGACCACTATTTAAGTGTGTTTCTATTCTAATTTTAGATTTTGAAATCACTATGTTTAATCTTTGAAAATATTTGGAAAGATTATGCCTTAGTGTAAAGTAAGTAGCAAAAACAAGTAATAAAACTATAGAGTGTAAACAAACAAGACCACATGCCCAAAATATCAATCATTTAGAAAATTCTTAAAGTCATCAACTATCTAGAAAATTCTTAAACTCTATTGAATTATCTATATCCAAAGTCCGAAAAAGTTCAAAATCAACCGTATTGAAAGTATCAACAAGTCTATCTTGTTCTACCTCACATCACTTAGAATTAGAAAAAAGGAATTATATGTCAGTAATAGAAGTAAACTACTTGTCACACCCATCAACCGAATAACCATCATTAGAACTGTAGCTAAGAAAATCATAGCACAAGTCATTAGAGTAAAGGTTATCATGACCTAAAAAAAGGTAAAAAAAAAAAGAAAAAAAATGAGCAACAATTACTTTGTATAAAATAGCTTAAACACATTCTCTTGTGTCATATATACCTAATTCTAATGCATTAGAATGAGTTCATTTGGTTACTTAAAATAAAGCGAGACAATTAGCATAAGGATACTTATAACTCCAAACACTTTGAGGACCAAAAGGGATCTGATCTTACTTAATAGGCATCAGAGGACTCTCGTGGCATATCCAACTGCTATGACTGAAACCATTTTGATACGAAACCGTCAACTGATATTAAGTAGTCTTATATAGGTGTTTGCTCTAAATGCTAAGCTTGACAATAAAGCCATGATCCATCTAACCACCTACATATGTCCCATAATATATATAGCTTCCAATTGACTTTACCTCATTTGTATAACTACTTCGCACAAGTATTACCCCTATTGACTACCTGTCACATGACCTCTATGGCCCAAGCACCTATAACCTTTACTTTTGCCACCCTCCATATAAAATGACCTCATACAATTAACATTATAGATACTTATATTGAGTTTAAGTATGAATTCATTTTAAGTATCCTAAATCTAACATGCAGCACTTAGCTATCTTATACCTGTATTTCATGAGTCATCGTCAAATGCCAATTAAAAAATTCCTCCAACTTGATTAAAAGTTCATATGCAATTAAGAACACAATTATTATTTATTAGTATTAATGTATATCAAATTAATTGAAGTATACTTATTGATTAAATTAGTGATTAACTACCATTTAGCCCCATTAGGTTTAACTTAATACTCAACTAAGTGTATGCCTTTTAGGCTAGTGTGCTTATTTAGTATCACTAAACAAGGCCCCTATCTTAGTCGAAACGTCAATCTTATTTATTAATTAATTAATGAGTTAACTTGTTAATTGAACCGGTTTAAAGGTTGTGAATCAATTAGGATAAAATTGAATTGATTAACAATAATTTAATTTAGTTCATCTTTAAGGGTTTAGTTTTAGTCTATTTTATTTTAATTTTATGTTTATTAATTAATTGTTTTTCTTAACTTTGAGGTTGGAAACCATTTTAGGTGAATTAGTTGGGAGGAGGTCGGTTTAGTTCAATTAAACTAGATTTTAGAATGGTTTTTTCCTTTCTTTAGGAATACCTTGCTCATTCTTCCTTTTTTCCATTTATTTACTTTATTATAAAGCCTAATTCGATAATTATTCAATTGTGGTTTTCAGGTCTGGTTGTTATTTATTAATATAAATTACAGGTTAACCCCACTAATTACCACTAACACATTTTAGCATTGGTAACCACTCTTATGAAGATTAAAGTCATTTAAAAAACAACTTTGATCTAAATCCTTAATCTCTTGTCAGAAGGAAATAGTTGTGATTTTGGCAAAATAGTTCACATAAATCAACTTTTGAAGTATATTTGTACGTGAAAACATAACTATCTCAATTCTCAAATGAAAACACTTTTTTGATGATTTTGGATGAACAATTTGGATCAAATTTGTATTTTACAAAGAATGATTTGAATCTTTATAAAGGACACATGAATACAGTCAAAGCATTCAACCTTAACTCAGCAAGTTAATTTTCCCTAACAACTACAATTAATAAAAGCATCATCATAATGAATCAAAACATACAAAAATATGAACAAAAAATAGCAAATTTATAGATTTAACATCTTCATTGAATAGCATTCAAACTCCATTTAAACCAACATAATTCATCACATACTTATTAATCTTTCATAAATTTGTTTTCTTGAACATACTTTACAAAATCATGCATAACTGTTTCATTTCAACTCCAAATCAAGTCAAATGATTTCTAACTCATTCCTCTGTCCAATTCATCATAAAATTTCCAAATTTAAAGCAAGTTTAGTATTCTAAAGAACACAAACTTTCTAGAAATGATTTTGAACTTCAAATCCCAATATCTTACTCATTTTATCTTCAAATCACTTCAAACCAAAACCAAATCTTTCCAAACTTTTTCCTATCTTCAAATCAACATTTTTACTTCACTTTAACATCAATTTGATACTCCAAATTTCTAGATTAACACCAAAAACGAACTGAAATTTCCAGATTACTCATTTATGCTCAAACATGTGCTAATTATCACCATTCTAATTTTATTCTTTGAATTATCCATCTAAACTACTTCCTATCAATTGCAAATCATTCAAACATATTAAAATATCATTCTTGAAAAATCCAAATTCCCGTTTAACTTCCAATATCTCAACCACATCAATCATTAATCCATTTCATCATCTTTTCCTATTAAACATATTCCAACTTGCTAAATTAACACATATTACATGGAAGTACACATTCCATATCATTAAATGAAAAAAATCAAATCAAGAGCATGTCTAAATCTCCATGGAAATCTTAGCCACCTTTAATTTTCCATTATTCCATAAATCAAAACTTCAAACATTTACACAAATCCTTTGAATTACCATCTAAGCAATGAATTAATCACTTATTCATCAAAATTCATCAAATCAACACTAATATTCAATTTCACAACCGACACACCACATATATACCCATAAATATCCATCACTTTGTCAAATTATCAGTAAAAGTACTCACAAACTCCAATTAAATAAGGATTAAACACTTACCTCACCTCATTATGTCCTAAAAACTCTAATCACTACTTGAATCTTCAAAGATTTCTACAAACACTAAAAAGACTTTCAAAACCCTAAATATACTACTAATATTTATACAAAACTTATAAATTGGAGCAAGCTTTACAATATATCTCAAAGTGAGATACATTTGCCTTGGTTGAAAAGGTCTTACATGCTAAAGTCTATGTTCCACCTATCAAAATAACAATCAAACACCTAAATTAATATTCCAACCTATACATGAGAAGATTATAAGTAACATATCTAAATTCTAAGCCCACATATCTAAAAGGTCTTACTATGATGTAGGTCATGGTTAGGCTTAGTGTAGAGCTCCACCACTTGACCTTGCAACTTCTTAATTTACTTTCTTGTGTAAAACCATAATTAACTCGATATTAGTTCATTTGAACTCTAATATCAAAACTAAACTTAATCTAAATTCATTTCTTACTCGGATTTGGTCCAATACTTTTGATTTGAACTTATTTTTCACTTATGGATGATATATGTATAATGTATGAATTTAATTGAAAGGAAAACAAGAGAAATTGAATGAGAATGGAAGAGGAAAAGAGGAGGACAAGAGATAGGAAGAACAAGTTGAGAGAGAGAGAGAGTTTTAGTGGAAGGAGAGGGAAAATGATAGAGTATTCTAGAATTATTTAGCCTCCACTCAACTTCAATACCAACTTAATTTGAATTCAATTCTAATCTTCCTAAAACGCCCTTTCTTAATAAAATATTCTAAGGGTATTCTTATAAAATTCTTAATTTAAAATTTTTATTCACTTTTACCTATTTTCCCTTAATTAATACTTATTGGAAAAATTTTGTAATTTACCTTCAAAATTTTTATTTGACCCTTATTTTATTATTTAATTAATTCTCTTAATTGAAATTAATTATCTTTTGACTTTAGGATTTTTCAATATTCATCACATAATATACCCCCAATGGTAGCTTGTGTTATGTTTAGCTGTTTGGATTGTAGTAGTTATAGTTAAGTAAAGAGGATAAAAACATCAATATATGGCTCTAAACTTAAGAGTAAATATGGTTATGTACAACATAGATTGGGGAAACAATGTTTTGTTATTTTTATTGATGCTTCCATAACTAATACAAGATTCATTTTACAAGGGAGTATGTAGGTTCCCCATAAAATATTAGATCATCCCTAACCTTAAGTGATGTGAATCAAATTGTAAGACCAATCACTCGAGCCCGAGCTCATGGATTGTAGAACTTAGCTTGGAGGATCTTGACTAAGCAAACAACTGTAAACAAGGTCCCATTTGCCCATGACTAAGGACCTTACCATTTCCCTAATCATGCCCTCATGCTTAAGACTTTCTAGTCCTCTTCTATGATTCCTAACACAAAGCTGGCCTATTCTAATCCAAGCCGAACTATTATTGAACAATACTCCTTTTTGGCCTAACCTATCAACATCTTGAAGACAGACAAGAGTACCAATGGAGAGTTTGGGATTGAAGACCATAAGCTTGAGTTTGCAACCTAGCTAAAGCACTACGAATCTAGTTGAGCCAAGTGGATCATGCAAGGACTGAGCCAACTAATTTGTTGAGAAGTTGTTTTCATCATAAAGAACATGGTAGTGAGTAAGCCTACTTGTATTGAGTAGTTTCATTTGCTTTTACCAAGGTATCAACTGTTACTATATGCTAAAGTGCTTTAAATGGCCAAGCAACATATAATGAAGGCACAAGTGTACTTTATGCTATGGTACTTTAAATGGCTAGGCAACATATAGTGAAGGCACATGCGTAATTTCCATTATAGTACTAATTGTAGAATATTTCTTTCTTTACCTTTGCTACATTGGGCAAGACAATGACATGTAAATTACTATTAGTTTGTGTTCCTTTGATGTATATAACCTAGTGATAGTCCTCTTAGGCATATTAACCTTTTTGGTATTAGAGCAAAGGTTACAAGGAAGGAGAAGTTATTGTAGTTGTTATGTGTTGTTGTTTAATGTTCGCAGGTGTTGCTTGTGTTAGATCCGTGTTTGGAAGTTGCAGTTCTTCGGTGTCTCAATATTGTTTCAAGTAAATTTGATGTCAAAAGATGCGTTAGTGTAGATCTTTAGTTGTTGGGGATTGTTACGATTGATAGATTTGTAGATCCGATGGTTTTGCAATTCGTGGGAGTAGGTCTATAATTGAAAGTGATAAATTTGATATCAACATTTTTGTTCAAACTTATTATTAAAGTTGTTGTGAGTAGCAGTTGAAAATGTCAAAGCCTAGTGTTAACGATGGAATATAGGACATTAACAATGATGCACTTACTAGAGGAAGGAATGGAAATGTGCCAACTAGAAGTATTGAAGAATAGATTTAGGATCTCACCAACGTTGTGATAAATCTTGCAACTATAGTACAACGACTGGTTGAGAATTAACCTCATCATATGAGTCAAGGAGGAGACCAAGCTAATTTAGCTTATGCACGTGTTGGAGAAAGAAAAGTGGGATGAAATGGTGTGAGGAGAAATGTAATAGTAGATGAGGAAAGTTGTGGAGATAATTTTGATGAGGAGTATTATAAGGATCTTGGCAACCGAGCTCCTCGAGGTATGAATTCTATCAAGTTGAAAATTCTAAGCTTCATTGGAATAAGGGATACGAATGATTATTTAGATTAGGAGGACATGATGGAGAAGTTGTGTAAGTGCCAAGTCTATGATGAACCTGTAAAAGTAAAATTGGTCATGTTGGAATTTACTAGGTACACAGCCTTATGATGGAGAAACTTATTAGCCAGTAGGTGGAGGAATGGAAAGCGTGAGATTAGAACTTGAGTGGAAATGATGAGGATATTGAGGAAAAGATTTATTTCTGAATATTACCAGCAAGAGACTTTCAAGAAGCTGCAGACCTTGCATTAAGGAGGATCACGTGTTGATGAATATGTTAAAGAGTTTTAAAAGTTGATGATCCGAGCAAAGGTTGCGGAGGTTGTGTCTAAAACTATTGCAAGATTTGTGAGTGGGCTAAAATAAGAGATTGCATGTGTCGTCAAACTCTAATGGTTAAACACACTAAAGTAGGCCATTTTTCTAGCCCAGCGAGTGGAAAGGCAATTGAGGCAGTTAAATCCTTATACAGCTTTGAGTAGTCGAGTAGTGTATCTGAGCAAACTTATGGTTGATGTCCGATGAGCTGAAAGAAACTAGCCGAGCCATAGTGCTGATCGGAGTGAGAATGTGTCGAAGCATGATGAAAGGAAGGACAAATCGAGAGGAAAAGTTGTGGAGCATGGAGATGTATGGAAGGAAGGTGATAGACAAAGTTCAAGGAGGAAGACTGGTCAAATTAAGTGCTTCAAACGTTTGATTTTTGGACATATGGTTGCTTTATATCCAAACTGTGAAGCTATGATCTTGAAAGGGGAGATAACTATAGTAGAGGTAGATAGTGCTGATGAGGATGAATTGAATGAAAAGATTAAAGAAGTGGAAGATACTCAAGTACTACTCAATGTTGAAGATGTTGTCATATATGCCAAGTAAGGACAATTCTTAAATATTATATTAAGGGCACTGAGTGTCGCACTCATAATGGAGGATAAGCAATGAGAGAACTTGTTCCATCCTGCTTGCAAGATGAAGGGCCGGTTACATACTTTGATTGCAGATGGAGGGAGTTACACACACATGGTTGTGGCATCTATGGTGAAGCAATTGAAGTTACTAACCCTTAAGCACCTAAGACCTTAAATGTTGCGATGGCTAAATAACAAAGGGACACTATGTGACTTAGCAAGTTTGTGTACCAATATCCATTTGTGATAATTATGAGGACGAGATCCTTTGTGATGTCTTATTGATGTATGCTTCCCATATTCTTCTTGGTTGACCCTGGTTGTTTAATTGATGGGTCATATATGATTTATATAAAAATACATATGCTTTCTAAAAGGATGGAAAGAAGGTCATCTTTCATTTAATGACCTTAAGCCAAGTAAGAGATACACAGTTGCAATTGAGTTAAGCTTAATAGTAGACACTAATCTTGTTTAGGAGTAAGTTTAGACAATCAATGGAACCGGACATGCCATTCTTTTTGTTGATCAAGTGATTATTAAAGATGAGAGATCAAGTCCTACTACCTACAAAGGTGTAGAGATTGTTGGAGGAATTTTCGAACTTGTTCCTAATGAATTACCTAAGGGATTGTCACCATTTTAGGGCATATAGCATTTCATCAATTTACAACCTAGTGTTGTCTTACTAAATAATCTTGCTTACCACATGAACCCTAAGTAAGCTATTAAACTGAAGTAGCAAATGAACAAGCCAATTGAGTGAGGTTATGTGAGTGAGAGTATGAGTCTATGTGTAGTACCTACTTTACTCATTCCAAAGAAAGATGGTATGTGTATTGACAATTGAGCTATTAATAAGATCATTGTCAAGTATAAGTATCCCATTCTGAGGCTCAATGATATGTTGGATGAACTTCATGATGTGTGTATATTTTCTAAGATTAATCTAAAGAGTAGGTACTGTCAAATACGTATGAGACTTGGTAATGGAAAACATCGTTTAAGACGAGGCATGGTTTTTATGAATGGATGATCATACCTTTTAGACTAACTAATGTGCCTATCACAATTATGAGGTTGATGAACCATGTTTTGAGAGAGCTAATTAGCAAGTGTGTAGTGGTGAGCTTTGATGGTATTTTGGTATATAGCTTTGACTTGAGGAGCCGTATAGACCATTTACATGGAGTTTTTTCATTTTCTAAGATGAACAATTATACGACAATTTAAAGAAATGTTGTTTTTGCTAGGATGAGGCTGTATTCTTGGACTTTCTAGTGAGTGGAGGAGAAGTGAAGCTTGATGAAGAAATGGTCCAAGCTATATAAGATTAACTTATTGTGAGGAGCACTAAAGACTTGAATGGCTTCCATGGGCTTACCTCTTTCTATAAATGTTTAATACAAAAATTTAGCACTATTGTTGCACCTTTGATTAAGCTGACAAAGAAGAATATAGAGTTTAAGTAGGGAGATAAAGCTCAACAAAGTGTTGAGGAGATAAAAGAGAAGATGACCATGGCCTTAATACCGATCTTACCTAATTTTGACAAAGTGTTTGAATTGGAGTATAATGCATCTAGTGTAAGGATTGGAGCTGTAATGATGCAGAATGGTCAACTTGTCGCGTACCATAGTGAAAAGTTTAGTGGAACTGCTTTGAACTACTTAATGTATAATAAGAAGTTTTACTCTATAATTTGAGCTCTAATAGTGTGAATCAAATTATCACTATATTTATTCTTTTTTCTACTTCTTCCAATTGTAGGATAACCCTAAGGGGTTGTGAGTCCCCCGCACTTGTTTTCTGGTTCACACCAACATTCCCCCACTCGTTTAACTATTGCTAAATAATTTTTGGATATCAAACATACCTCTATAAAAGGAAAATTTAATGTGGCTAATTTCTCCTCTTTTGCAATCAATTTTGCTATAGCACTCGTTGCTCTAGCTAATTGTCCACTCTTTCCAAGTGTGATTTCTATGTCACCTCAAGAGTTTGTCATTTACACCAACCACAAATCTCTAAAACATTTGAAAAATCAATAGAAGTTGTACAAGCAGCAAACCTATTAGGTAGAGTTCATAGAAGGATTTTCTTATGTTGTGAAATATAAGAAGGGGAAGAGCAATGTGGTAAGGATGCACTATGAGAATGTTATACTCTAATCATAACATTGTAAGCTAAGTTGTTGGGCATTGAGCTGATTACTAAGCAGTATGAGTATTGATGCAAGGCAAGTATACCTATCAAATTTTAAAATATAGTAAATTGAATATGAATTTCGTCTCACAAAAAATTACGAATACTAATACTAACTTACACCTTATTATCTAATTAATAAATTGTAAAGATTAATTAATTTAAAAGCTACCACTAATTGCTATCTACTAAACTAAAGACTCAATCAAAAGAAAGAAGAGTAAAACATATTGCAATTAACTTTAAGATGTCAAGACAAGTATGTAGACTTTACTTCCCCTAGGATTTATTATGTAACATCAACAAAAATTATTCAAATCCATCTTTAACTTCATTAATCGAGAGAATTCTTAAATTAGATTAATAACTTTCTCAAGTTTATCAATTAAGCACTTATCAAACTTCCCTACACTTAAGTATTTGCTTGTCTTCAAACAAATTAATCAAATTGAGTAGTAGGACAAGAGACACTTAATGAATTTACTATTATTCAAGAAATCAATTAAAATAATTCTTATTTAACCTTGAAATAGTTTAAGAAATAAATTCTTAATCAACATCCAGTTTCAAAAGAAGATTAACTATAACTCTTATACTTTTCACTTAACCAATTGTCTTAAATATATAAAAGATTTGAAATTTATATTATCATCTTCTTAATCAAGAAAAAACCATAGACACTTTACTAACTTTACTAAAATACCCTTCATTCGATTTTACTAAACACTATAATCCAAGATAAATATATTTACTTATCCCTTAATCATTCCTCTAGCTTTTTTTTCCTTATCAGGTAGTTTCATCGATCTATAACTCCCAAACCAGACGATTTTAGGCTAATAAGTTTTTAGATATCCTTTTGAACCATCCACTACCTTTATTTAATAGAGCTTATTTACTTATGCTTAGCCTTAACATGGACTTTTCTCTTGACCCATTTAGCGAGCTTTCAACTAATAATCTCGAGTGCTTTACTCAAGTTAATAGATGTTATTCCACACAAAGGAGGCACTTCGTAAGCTTAATTACTCGAGTCAATGAGGACCACAGCTAAACTTTATTCAATTTATTTATTTCATCTTTAACTATAATGATTTTTCAAGAAATTTTCAAATGATAAGTATCAACTATTTACTTATCAGGGATTATAACACTCTAAAAATATTAAAAGGGAAAAAATATACATCAAAGTAAGGTCAAGAAATCCATGACTAATTCTTAACTAGTGATGTTATTCAAATTTCTAAATCTTCAAGTTCAAAACTAAATAATAAGTAGCTATTAAAGCACTTATTGATAAAGTATTCTATACTATCCAAAGAGTTATTCTATACTAAATTGCAAGTTAATTTAACGATTTTCTAATTAAATAAACAATTTTGATTTCTTAAATAACCAAATATTTATAACCTCCTTTCCGACATTTTAAATCGTATAGTGTCCTCAATGTACGAATAAAAAGAAAAATTAATAAAATAAGAATTAGAGAAAACAAAATAAAAAAAATTGAGGAAGGTGGTGGGGAAAAGGACTAGTACTCCTTTGAATATGGCATTTGTTCCATTCTAAGATGTGCTTAGCATGTAAGGCGGTTGATCTTAAATGCTATAAACAAATAAAGGCTACAAAAAGGTAAAAAGGAATAGAAACCTAAAACCAAAATTAACCAAAAGAAAAAAAATTGATTAAAATCTAGTTTAGTAAGCCATATAAGTCTCATCAGTACATCAAAGAAAACAGAAAACATTAATCACTATAATTATGATCGTCATCCTCTTCATCTTTGTCGTGTTATGCCCTAAAAATAAAATAAGGGATTCAAGGTCAACACGATTGAGATACAGTCATGTCTAATGACCTTATATCTCAGAAAATTTAAAATAGGGCACAACTAACACAACCGTATCTAAATGTCTTGTAACTCTCAGCAAAGCTTTACATTCTTTAAATGTTTTGACATGATCATAACATGATAATGTTTAATGGTCATGTAACTCTTAGCAAAGATTAAATCTAAAACACTATTAGAAAGGACCTAAACATGACCATGTCAAAAAGTCATGTAACTATTGGTAAAGCAATGATCTTGATATGACTTCGAGATGCTTGTGTTAGATGGTCATGTTACATTTGGAGAATGGCATCAAACTCATAAAAAAAGTTTGACTTTCTTTCTTCTTTTTTTTTTTTTTAGTAAACAAGTGTAAAAAAAAATGAAAATAAATCTAATTAAATTAAAATAAACAAAAGAAAACTTAATTGGAAAACTAAACTTGGATTGGCTCCCAAGAAGCATTGTTATTTAACATTGTTGGCTCAATGCACTTATCTTTTTCTAATCATGTGGACGACCATGAAAATTTTAGCACTCAAATTGTGTAAATTAACCCAGACCCTTTTTCTTGAAAGTGCTTTCTTCATCCCCAACTTTTAGAGTTAACGTCTAATTTCCTATATCTATAACTGCCTTAAAAGTAGCTAAGAAAGGGAGACCTAATCTTAGTGGTGCTTTAATGTTCTTATCCATATCTAGGATTACAAATTCCATTGGAAAAATGAATGTACCTACCTTAACCAATACATCTTCAATAATGCCAATAGGGTACTTAATAGACCTATCAACTAATTAAATGCTCATATGTGTTGGTTTAAGGTTCCCTAATCCTAACTTTTTAAATATATGATGTGGCATTAAATTTATAATTACACTTAAGTTAGCTAGAGCTCCATTTATTAATAAATTTCCAATAAGATATGGTAGAGTAAAACTCTCTAAATCCTTCAATTTTCATGGCAGATTAATATGCATCTGCATAAAGCATTCCTCATTTAATGTCGTAGTTGATATCTCCTCTAGCTTCCTCTTGTTTGAGAGTAATTCCTTCAAGTACTTAGCATACTTAAGCATTTGTGATAGGGCATCAACAAAAGGTAAGTTAATGTGTAATTGTTTAAAAATGTCAAAGAATTACTGAATTGTTCATTAAAGTGATCCTTCTTAAGGCATTTAGGATAAGGCGTGGGTGGTTTGTATTCCTTCACTTTTGTTGGCTCTATACTTTCTTTTTCTTTAGCTTTCTCTTCATTCTGTTCTGATTCCTTACTAGTATTCTGTTCAACTTGCAATTCCTTTCCACTTCTAAGAGTTACTACTCTTACATGCTCTATAAGATTAGTCTTGGTGTTTCCTAGTAATGTCCCTTGTTGTCTTTCAACCGTCATCTTTACAAGTTTTCCCACTTGATTTTCCAGGTTGTGGATGGAAGCTTCTTGGTTCCTTAGAGAAGTTTCAATATTCTACAATCTAGCTATGTTAATTTGATTATATTTAGTTAAAAGTTTTTCCAAACCTAATTTCTTCTCTTGTGGTGGGGGTCATTAAAATCTTAGAGGAGGCAAGTTCATCCTCTATTAATTTTGATTCTAGTTACTCTAAGAGAAATTTGGATGATTTCTCAATCCTGAATTGTAAGTGTTACTATAGGAGTTATTTTATGGCCTAGAGGGGTTTCTTAAATAGTCTACCTATTCCCACTAACCTTCTACATCGACCTCTCCTAAGTTGCACTTAGGATTGATGAAAAGTGCATCTAACTCTCTATTAATGGCATCAACATTATTAGCTAAGGTTGTTATTGCATCTAATTCATAAATGCCCGCTACTTTGTTCCTCACCCTAACACCTTCCCATTGAGAACTATTTATAGTCATGTCCTCAATCAAGGATTAAACCTGTTCAAGTGTTTTAACGTTTAACGTCCCTCTAGCAACGATATCTATCATTTGCTTAGTTGATAGATTTAAACCATTGTAGAAAGTTTGAATTTGCATCTAAAGGGTTAGGCCATGATGTGGGCATCTCTTCAACAACTCCTTATATCTCTCCTAAGTGTCATATAAGGTCTTGACCTCCAATTGAGCATAGGATGAGATGTCCTTCTGAAGTTTGGTGATTTTAGCAGGTGGAAAGTATTTTCCCATAAACTTTTGAGCCATATCATCTTAGGTAATGATAGATCTCCTTAGAAGTGAATTCAGCTACTGTTTTGCTCAAACACTTAGTGAGAAGGGGAAAAGTCGCAATTCAATCACATCATCCGAAGCCCTATTGATCTTAAAGGTGTTGCAAATCTCTAGAAAGTTGGATATGTGAGCATTGTGGTCTTCATCTTGTAATCTATTAAACTAGACAAACTATAGCATCATTTGTATGATATGAGGTTGAATTTTAAAGTTCTTGGTAGCAATAAGTGGCCTGACGATGCTCAAGTTGGCTTTGATTAAAGAGGGTTTGGAGTAATTGGATATGGTTTGTTGTTGGTTTTGGTTTTTGTCAGCCATGATTTCCAACTTGTTCTCTTCCTCTACTACCTTTATTCTTAAAGGAGACCCTTCATTTAATTCCTCCACTGTTTACCGAACTGCTTTTCGTAAACGCCTAGCTATCCTTTCAATTTTCAAATAAAAAATCAACATGTCTAATGGAGTATTTCTAGTCATGCACTATTAAAATAAAAATTAAAAGAAACTAAAAACAAGAAACAAAAAAAATGGTTAAATTAATAAAGTGATCATTATTCTTAATATCGAAATCCCTAGCAACGACATCAAAAGCTTGATGGAAGGTAAGTATACCTATCAAATTTTGTAATATAATGTATTAAATACAGATATCATCCCACAAGGATTACAAATACTAATATTAGCCTATGTCCTATTATCTAATCGGTAAATTATAGATATTGATTGATCTAAAACCTATACTTGATTATTAACTAATGAACTAAGATTTTTATTGAAAGATATAATAGTAAAGCATATTAGAATTAACTTTAAGATGGCAAAACTAGTATCTAGACTTTGTTTTCCCTAGGAATTATTATGTGACATTATAAAAAATTGTTCAAATCCTTTGTAAATTTCATTTATTGGAGGAATCTCTAATTTAGTTTAGTAACTTTCTCAAGCTTATAACCCTAATCTTAAAATTGCCTATTTGAATCTCTTTATAATAGCATAATTTAAATATTGCATTAAAACAATAAATTCCCATAACTAAATTAATTAAATCTAGAAAAATTATGTAACTTATTTCTAAGATTAGATTAACTCTCTTCAAACATATTAGATCTAATTACATGTCAAATTCCTCAATCTTAATGCATAATATCAAATAGTTAGAATAATATTCTACAAATATTAATCTAATTAAACACCAAGAATACATCCATGAATCAACAAATGTAAGAATTCCTTGAATGATAAAAATTCAAGCCATATAATAAACCTAGGATCTACAAGTTTAGATACTAGGGCAATTAAGCACTGATTATATTGAAAACTGAATTCTTCAATGATGTAAAAACATTCATCATCAAGAAAATCAATTAAAACTAAGAAAAACCCTAATTTTTTAAAGTATAAAAAAGATAACCTTCTAGTCTCTCTAAAAACCCTAAAAAAAAATATAACCTCTCTCTTTCTTGGTCAAGTCCCCCTTTTCCTTTATATAGTGAGCATTAAAAACTCTATATTTTAGGCCAACACACTATCCAACATAGTCGTGCTTCAAGTCGTGTCAAATTCGTTAACCAGAACCTTGTAAAACTAGATGTTACAATAGATGCGACCTAGAAACAATCATGTCTAAATCAATTATATCATATAGATACATGACCAATGAACATGGTCATGTCTAGCCCCCATGTAACTCTCTATGAAGCTTTCAATTCAACACGTTCTGACCATAATTATGTTTAAGTCATGTCTAGCTTCAAAACTTCATAACTTCCTCTATTTAGCTTCGAATTGAGTAAAATTGGATTCCTTTTCTTTCATTTTCATTTAGTTATCTATCGAAGCCCTAAAATTAAAATATTACTCAATTGAAATTCAAATTCTTAAAAAACTTTCCAAAATCTAGGAAAAATATGTTTAATCTCACTTAATATATATATATATATATCTAATTGAGCACTTATCAATCATGCTTTAGGTCATGTCGAGTTCATCAAACAAAATTTTTGGAAATTGGAATATGCAATTGACATGGTCTAGACACGATTATGTCTAGAGGCCATGTCTAAATCGTGTCTAAGTCACGTTAGAAAATAATGACTTCCAAGAGATACATAACCAATAGACACAATTGTGTCTTGTCCCCATGTAACTCTCATAATTTATTTCTTCAGACTTCACTTCAACATGATTATAGCATGGTTGTGTTTATTGCTGTGTTTGTCTTCAAAAATTCACAACTTCATCTATTTAGCTCTAAATTGATTAAAATTTGATTCATTTTCTTTCTTTTTAATTCAGTAATTCATCGAAGTCTTAAAATCAAAATATTACTCAAGTTAAAAATAAAATCATTAAAAACACACCAAAATTAAGGGGAAATACTTTAATTCTTACTTAATAGACATATCTAACTATATATTTATCAAATTTGCTTACACTTAAGCATTTTCTTGTTCTCAAAAAAATTAATTAAATCAAATAGTAAGATAAAAAATACTTAATCAAACTTATTACTACTCAAGAAACCATTCAAAAGAGATCTTATTTAACCCTGTAATAACTCAATAAATAAACTCTTAATTAACTTACAATTTTAAAAGAAAATTAACGATAACTCTTATACTTTTCATTTAACAATTTTTCTAATGTTTTAAAGATACTAAATAACTCAAGTTCAATAATTAATCAATGCAAATTAAAGTTTACTCATATCACTTAATAAAGGGTTTCTAAGACTTGAAACTTGAATTATCATCTCCTTAGTTATGGAAAAGTCGTAAAAACTTTATTGACTTAACTAAGATGTATACACCTCCCTCTTTAATTGTGCTAAACACCATAGTCCAAGATAACTATATAGTACCTCTACTTATCCCTTAATCATTCATCTAGTATATTGTTAGAAGGTTTCTTTTTCAATTTAAAAGTAACTTCATCGATTAGTAAGTCTTAGACCATACAATCTTAAGCTACTAGGTTTTAAGATACTCCTTCGAACCATCCACTACCTTTATTTAATAGAGCTTATTTAATTGAGTTTAGCTTTCACATGGTCTTTTCTCCCAACCCTTTTAGCGAGCTTTCAACCAATTAGTCTAAGCTAGTTACTTAAGTTAACAAGTGTTATTCCTCACAATGGAGGTACCTTACAAGCTTAATTACTCAAGTCAATGAGGCCCATAGCTAAACTTTAATTCAACTAATTTATTCTCTTTATTTATATCACCTCAAACTGTATTGATTTTTCAAGGAATTTTCAAATGATAAGTAATAACTATTCACTTAACAAGAATTATAAAGCTCTAAAAACATCAAAGGAAGAAAACATATATCAAAGCAAGTTTAAAAGAAATTCATGAATAATTCTTAATTTGTGATATTATTTTAATTCTAAATCTTAAAATCTAAAGCTAAATAATGCATAACTCTACTCTACAAAGATTTTATTATTTAATTCAGTAAGTTATCATTAAAACACTTGTTGATCAAAATATAAGTTAATGTAATGATTTCCAAGTTAAATAAATGAATTTAATTTCTTAAATAACCACAAATTTGGTAACCCCCTTCCCAAAACTTAGAACTATATATTGTCCTTAATATATGAACAAATAAAAAAAAACTAGAAAAATAAAAACAAATCAAACATAAAATGAGAAAGGTAGTGTGGAAAAGAACTAATACTCCCCTGAACATTTCTGTGTGTCCATTTTAAAACAATTTGAACATGTCATGTTTGTAGTCTTAGATGCTCTAAGCTTGTAGAAATCTACAAAAATGCAAAAAGGAAAATGAAAACCAAATAGAAAATCTAAAGCATCAATTAAAAGAAAAGAAATAGTACAATTTAGTTCAACAAGCCATATTAGTCTAGTTAGATATATCAAAGAAAAAAAATGTGGAAGAAATTAGTAAAAAGAATCACGATTAGACTCTTCTCCTTTTTCGTCTCCTTCATCCTAATTCCCTACTTTGACATCTACCATTTCTTCATCATCCTCACCATCTCCATCTCCCTTTTCCTCTTTTTCCTCTACCTTTGTCTCCTCACTCTCATCATCATATAAACCTAGAATCTACTCACTTGTATCTATGTTAGTTGGAAATTGAATATTAAATTGTGTGCTAGAATTACAAGCAAATCTTTGCAGCTTAATTTGTCTTCTAAATACCCTTGTAAGATCTATGTGATAACGACATTGCAAATCTAGAACTTTTCCAAATTTCTTGATCAATTTATCTACTTTATACTCAATCATATCTAATCGACACCTTAAGCCTTGGCTAACACTAGTAGATCAACATAACTGTTCTCCTTAATGTTCCTTTACCTTAGGGATTACATGCATCTATCTAAAAGAAGTCAATTTGATAGGAATTACTTCTTTTAGAGAGGTCATAAGAGGGGGGTTATTTAATACTCCTCTCACCCTTGCCAAGATTGTAATATAAGGCCCACAATAGATGTTCCCTACTCTAGAATCTATAGCTTGTCAACTTATAAAAAATGCTAATAGAATAGCTAAATTAACTAGGTTCCTCTCAATCATGCTATAGAGATAGAGAATGCCATCAACAGATACCACGCTTGTGCTCTTTCCCCTTCCACTGATGGTGTGAGGCAATAACCAGTAAACTACGCTGTAGATAAGGTTATGTAAGTGGGAAGCTTTTGAAGCTTTTAGATTGTATATATCTTGACCACTTATTGTTCCCCAATAAGACCAACAAGCAAGCCCTCTTAGCAATTGGTAAGGAAAAGCTGCAAACTCCTTAGTATCCACATAGTTACCAACATATAATCCTCGATATATATACAAAACGCAGCTATAGAAATTTGTTAAGGCTAGCCTCTAATCTTGAAGTTCAAGTAATTTTATAACCCCTAAGACATTCATTCATGATCTAATTTGTATGTGGTCAAGAACTCTAAGGTTAATTCTTCATAAACTAGGGCCCTCAAGGAAAATAGCCTTTCCCATCCTCCCACTCCTACTAGCCTTTTGATCTTTTCTTCCATTTGAAGCCTCTAGATAGCATTCCGGTTGATGTAGAGTATTTAGCTAAATGTGTTCTTCTTTAGCATTTTGTATCTATCCAAATGGGTTGTCTCGGTAAACTTTAGCATGGGATGATTTGGAGGTGGTGGTAAGGTTATTAAAGTAGTTGAAATTGAAGTCCTTATTGAGAAGTAGATGCTCTTGACTGATTTTCACATTAAATCGGTTGCTTAGACTAACTTTGTTTAGGAGCCATTTTTTTGCATGTAAGCAAGAGATTGATGAAAGATCCAAAAAAAAAATGGAGTACACTGTAGTGTGCGCGTTCATGTTTAGAGGAAACGAACTTTGTAAATGTGTATTGTGAAGGGGATTGTTAATGTGCATGTCTAACACTTTTATATAAAAGGGTAACACATTGGGTTAACACAACCATGTCTAGCTCATGTCCGTGCCTAGAAAAATAAAACAAGAGATTTATGGTTAACACAACCTAAATACAACTGTGACTATGGACCGTGTAACTCTCATATATAATTAAGAATATGACACACTCGACACAACCTTAGACACAACAATGTCTAAAAGTCATATAACTCTCGTAAATAATTAACATTCTCTTGATGCTTTAAATACGACCTTGACATGATCGTGTCAATAGGTCATATATTTCTTGTAAATAATTAAATTTTAAAATCCCCTTAAACATGAACTAAATATAACCATGTAAAAAAGTCATGTAACTAAAAAAAATTTAATTTTGAAAAACAACCTTAGCACGACTTTGACATGCTGATGTCTAATGGTCATGCTACATCTAAAAAATGTCATTACACTCGACATAGTCTTGACACAGCTATATCTAGTGGTCATGTAAAGCTCACAAAAATTTGGCTTGTTTTTTTTTTCTTTTTTTTTTATTGATTAAAACTACACTAAGCTATTGAATACTTAAGTTAGCTCCTAAGATGCACTTTTGTTTTACATCATTGGCTCGACGAAATTCCACTCAAATTTACAAACCTAGTGTAAGGTGGAGATGAAACTCCACCCTTTCAGTTGATGCAAATTCTCCTCCTAGGTAGAGCTTTAACCTCTAACCATTTATCCTAAAAGTAACTTGCTCAAGATGTGTGACTTCTATTATTTCATAAGGAAGGATGTGAGTCATTATGAAAGGGCCAAACCATTAGGACTTTAGTTTTCTCAGGAATAAATGTAAGCGAGAGTTGTATAGTGGGATGTGGTTGCCTTCTTTGAATTCTTGCACTTACTTTATTCTCTAGTCATGGTATTTCTTAGTTTTCTCCTTATAGAGCTTAGAATTCTCATATGCCATCACATGCCATTCATTAAGCTCATTTAATTGGAGTTTCCTATTAGTACTTGCGCACTCAAGATCTTAATTAGCTAATTTAATGGCCTAAAAAGCTTTTGTGTTCAATTTCCATAGGTAAATGGTAAGCTTTCTCATAAGCATGTTTGTAGAGAGTAGTTCTTATAGTTATCTTGTAAGCTGTCCTATACGCCCATAGAGCATCATCCAACTTATCGGACCAATCACTCCTATGATACTCTACATTCTTTTTTAGAATTCTCTTAAGATCCCTATTGGTGACTTCCATCTAATCACTTGTTTGTGGATGATCGAGGGTAGCTAGTCTATGAGTAACAACATAGCATTAAACCCCTTTTCAAGCTAAACATTACAAAAATGTGTCCCTTTATCTCTAATAATCACTCTAAGAGCACCAAATCAAGAAAATAAAGTCTTAAGGTACCTCTTTACTACTTTAGCATCATTGGTGGGTAAAGCCTTATCTTCGACCCATTTAAATACATAATCAATGGCTACTAAAATATATTTATTCCCATTAGAATTGTGAAATGCCCCCATGAAATCTATGCCCTAGATATCAAATACTTCTCATACTAAGATAGAGTTTTGTGGCATCTCATCCCTACGAGATATGTTTTCTACTCATTAACAAGTATCATAAAGCTCCACATACCTTTGGGCAACCTTGAAAAGTGTAAGCCAATAAAATCCTGACTCTAGGGCCTTATGAGTGGTCTATTGGCACTATGATGTCCTCCAATTGGTCCGAAGTGACAATGGCTCAAGATTTTCCATCCTTCTTCGTAGGATACACATCTTTGAATAACCTGATCAACATAAACCTTAAATAGAAATGAATCCTCCTAAAAGTAGTACTTCACATCGGAAAAAATTTCATCTTTTGTTGATGTGATAGTCCTTTTAGAAGGATGTTAACTATGAGGTAATTAGCAATATCCACAAACCATGGAGTTTCTTGTTCCCTTACCTAAGCTATTGCTTATAATCAGTCCTTTGGGAACTCATCATTAACGTCTTATTCCTTTAACTTCTCCAGGTTAGGATTTTCTAGTCTTGATAGATGGTTTGCTTCTAAGTTTTAAGCACCCTTTTTATCCTTAATTTCTAAGTCAAATTCTTGTAGCAAGAGGATCCATATAATTAATCATGGCTTTGCATCTATTTTTGTTAGCAAATACCTTAAAGCAAAATAGTCAGTATACATAATAACCTTTAAAAGAATTAAATGAGAGCAAAATTTATCAAATGCAAAAACTACAACTAAAAGCTCTTTTATTGTAGTGATGAATTCTCTTGTGCATTGATAAGAGTCTTGCTAGCATAATAAATTAGTTTAAAGTATTTGTTCCTTCTTTATCTAAGGATTGTGCCAACTGCAAAGTCACTTGCATCGCACATCATTTCAAAGGGCAAATTCTAGTTAGGTGCAACCATGATAGGAGCCTTTGTTAGTTTATCCTTCAATATATTAATGCATCTAAGCATTCCTACAAGAAAACAAAAGGCATATCTTTCTCTAATAACTAGGTTAGAGGTCTCGTTATTTTAGAAAAATCCTTTATAAATCGTTTAATGAAATCTTACATGTCCTAAAAAGCTTCTTACTACCTTAATTGAAACTAAGGGGGTGGAAGTTTTGCAATAGTGTTGATCTTGGCACTATCTACTTCAATACCCTTATGTCAGATTTTATGCTCGAGGACAATTCCTTCCTATACCATAAAATGACACGTCTCCTAATTTAGCACAAGGTTGGTTTCTTCACAACTACACCATACTTTCTTGAAATTAAGTAAACAATTGTAAAACAAATCACCAAACTAAAAACTAAAAACTAAAAACTTCCATGATGTCCTTTATGTATTCTTCAAATATGGCCATCATGCACCTTTAAAACGTTGCCGGTGCATTACATATACTGAAGGGCATTTGCCTATATGCGAAGGTACCATAAAGACATGTAAATGATGTCTTTTCCTAGTTTTTTTGTGCAATTAGTATCTGAAAGTAGCTAGATAAACCATATAAGAAACAATGATACATATGACTAGCTAAACGCTCTAACATTTGGTTAATAGAAGGAAGAGGAAAATGATCCTTACGTGTGGCATCATTTAATTTCCGATAGTCAATGCATACCCTCTAGCACATGGGGATCAATTCGTTCTTCTTGTTAGGGGTTATCATCATCCCTCATTTCTTGGGCACTATTTGCACAAGACTGACCCATGAGCCATCAAAAATTGGATAATAACACTTGGATCTAGCAACTTGATCACTTTAGCTTTGATTACTTCTTTTATATTAGGGTTTAGTCTTCTTTGAGTTTGTACCATTAGTTTAAAATCTTCCTCCATTAAAATTTTGTGATTACAAAATGAATAACTAATCCCCTTTATGTATGAGATTTTCCATGTAATGTCCTTCTTGTGTTTCTTGAGCACCTTTAGCAATTTCTCCTTTTGATTTGTTTTTAAGTTAGAAGCTATGATCACCAATAGCTTGAAATCCTTTTCTAAAAAAGGCATAATCTAGATAATTAGGGAGCTATTTCAATTCTACTACTAGTGGATCTTCAATGGATGGTTTTAAACTAATTTCCTTCTTCATATTGATTTGTTCAAACCTCTTCTTCCTAATGATAAAATTGTTGACCTCTAGCTAGGCTACAACTTCAACACACTCAAGGTTTTCTACTTCTTCTGCCCCTTTTTGTAAGCAACACTCCAAGGGATCTTTGGATAACATCTCCTACACACAATCAACAATAGAGAAATCATAATCATCTAGGCAAGAACATGTACCATATTGATTAGCATACCTTTTCATAATTTCAGGTACTTTAAAAATTATATCCTTATCTCCTACCCCTTAAAATGAGTCTACAATCACTAACATCAATAATAGCCCTAATTGTAGTCAAGAAAGGTCTACCTAGGATAAGAGGGACTTTTGTATCCTCGTCCATATCAAGTAAAACAAAATCTATGAGAAAAATAAACTTTCCTACTTGGATGAGCACATCCTCTATAATTTCCCTAGGGTATGTGATAGATCTATTAGCTAGTTGTAAACTCATATGTGTGGGTTTTAGCTCTCCTACCCATAGTTTTTGAAATAATTTGTATGATAATTGATTAATACTTGCTCTTAAACCTACTAAATCTTTATCAATTAACAAGTCACCAATTAAATAAGGAATAGTAAAACTTCCTAGATCAGAGTTGTTAAAATCACAATTATATCCCTATGATTTTATGAGTTTATGATTTTAAGAAACTTTTTCGAGTTAACTTGGGTATAAAATCATTTCTATATAGACTCATAGTAGAATCACAAGTCTATTTATAAAATCGGTAAAATTTTACATTTTTAACTAAGTCAAATGGGCTAAAATTTAAAAAATACAACTTAACTTTCAGAAAATATTAACATTGTTAGTTCTTTAAATGAACTGAAATTATAATATAATGGAATGTTGATAGTAATATCAATAATAATGTTAGTATTGATGATGAAGATGACAACGATGATAATGATGGTAAAGAGAGAGTTAGCGATAATTTTGACTTTTGATGATGATAAAGGGCTTGGTGATTTTTTTTTTAGCATTGTATTTTATTATCATAATTTTTGTTGTAACTCATTTCATATTGGTATTATTATTTATATTGTAATTTTATATATTAACTTAACAATTTATACTAATTTATTTATATTAAAGTATATAATTTTTATTATAAATTGTAACTAAAATTTATATTAAATTTTTTTATTCCATCTTATATTTTATGTTTTTTTTGTGTGATTATAGTAAACATATGTATAGTTTTTTAAAGCTATTTTACATAAATTATAGAAACTTACATTTTTATGTTTTCATTCTACATTCAAATTCTATAAATCCTCCAATGATTTTAAGTAGAATCACAAATTTGACAACCTTGCCCTAGATCTTTCAGTTTCTTAGGCAATTTGTTTTGAAGGATCGCCGAGCATTCCTTACTTAATGTAACTGTTAAAAGCTCCTCTAACTTCCTTTTGTTAGATAACAAGTTTACATATTTTGGCATTTATGATAAAGCATTATTAAGAGGTAAGTTGATAGGTAACTACTTAAAAGATCAAGGAATTTACTAATTGCTCATCAGAGTGGTCCTTCTTAAGGTGTTGAGGATAAGGTATAGATGGTTTATACTCCTTCACTTTCTATGGCTTGACACTCTCTTTTTCTTTAACTTCCTCTTCTTTCTTTTTTATCTCCCCACTAATTTTCTGTTCAACTTGTAATTCCTTTCTGCTTCTAAGATTTACTACTCTCATATGCTCCTTAAGATTAGTCTTAGTGTTTCCTAGTAGTGTCCCTTGCTACCTTTCAGCCATCATTTTTGCAAGTTAGCCCACTTGATTTTCCAAGTTATGAATAAAGGCTTCTTGATCTAGCCTCATTAGTTTGAATATATTTAATTAAAATTTCTTCCAAACCCAATTTCTTCTCTTGTGGTAGGAGTCACTGGAATCTTGGCAGGGGCAAATTCATCCTTTATTGATTTTCATTTTGATTACTCCAAGAGAAATTTGGACAATTCTTCCATTTTGGATTATAGGTATTACTATATGGGTTATTTTGAGGTCTAGAGGGATTTCCTAAATAATATGCCTGTTTGCATTAGCCTTGTGTCCTAAATCCCTCTACACTTGCTTCTCTCGAATTATGTTAAGGATTTATAGAGAGTGCATCCAATTTCCTACTAATTGCATCAACCTTGTTGGGTAAAGTTGTCACTACATCCAACTCACAGATACCCGTAGCCTTGTTTCTCACCATGGCACCTTCCCGTTGAGAACTATTCATTGCCATGTCCTTAATCAAAGATTAGACTTCTTCAAGTATTTTAATGTTCCATGTTCTTTTAGCAGCGGCATCTATCATTTGCTTAGTTGACAAATTGAGACCATTGTAAAAGGCTTAGATTTGCATTCATAGAGGGAGGCTATAATGTAGGCATCGCCTCAATAGCTCCTTATATCTTTCCCAAGCATTATACAAGCTCTTGGCTTCCAATTGAGCATATGATTATAAGTCTCTTCAAAGCTTAGCTATTTTAGTAGGTGAGGAATATTTTCTAAGAAATTTCTGGATCATACTATCCCATGTAGTAATGGATCTCTTTGGAAGTGACTTCAACCATTGCTTTGCTTAAACTCTTAGTGAGAAAGGAAAGAGTTGTAACTTAATTACATTGTTAGAAGCCCCATTAATCCTAAAAGTGTCACAAATCTCTAAAAATTTTGATATGTGAGCATTGGGGTTCTCATCCTATGGGCCATTGAACTACACAAACTATTACACCATTTGTATAATATGTTATTGAATTTGAAAATTGCTGGTAGCAACAAGTAGCCTAATAATACTAGAGTTAGCTTCAACTAAAGAAGGCTTTGAATAATCGGACATAGTCCATTATTGATTCTAGTTTTCATCACCCATAATTTCTAAATCATCATCTTCCCCTTCTACATTAATTCTTAAAGGAGAACCTTAATTTATTTCTTCCACTATCTACTAAATTGTCTTCCTTAAATGTTTAGCTATCTTTTCGATCTCTAGGTCAAACATTAGCACATCTATTGGAGTACTTTGAGTTATACATTACAGAAAAAGAAAACTAAAAAAAAGGTTAAATTAGTAAAGTGATCAGTTTTCTTAATATCACAATTCTCAGCAATGGTGCCAAAAACTTGATGCAAGGTATACTAATTAAATTTTGTAATATAGTGAATTGAATATAGATATCATCTCATAAAAATTATGAGTACTAATACTAACATAAACTCTATTATCTAATTGATAAATTGTAAAGAATAATTAATTTTAAAACTACAACTAATTATTATCTACTAAACTAAAAAATCAATTGAAAGAAAGAAGAGTAAAACATATTGCAATTAACTTTAAGATGGCAAGATAAGTATCTAGGCTTTTCTTCTTTTAGGATTTATTATATGACATCAACAAAAATTATTCAAATTCATTTTAAATTTCATTGACCAGGAGAATTCCTAAATTAGATCAATAATGTTCTCAAGTTTATCAACCGTAATCTCAAAAATACTTACTTAAATCTTTTCGTAATAGCATATTTCCAAGATTACATTAAAAATAATAAATTCTCTAACAAACAATTAAACCAATTCCAAAAGAATCATGCAACTTACTCTAAGATTACACAAATTGCTTTCAATCATGTTAAATCTAATTACACATCATATTTTTCTATCATAATACATAATATCAAATAATTAGAATAATATCATAGAAATATTAATGTAAATGAAATCAATAAGACATGATTGAATAAAAAAAAAACTAAAAATTTCATTGAAATAGTAATAAACCTAGTCACATAATAATCCTAGGATCCACAAATTTAGATATTAAGAATTTTAAGCTCTAATCATAGTGAAATCAAAATCCTTCAATGAGAGAGCATGCATCTTGAAGTAAACGAATATGCTCTTCTCTACCTCTAAAAGAACCCTAAAACATATAAAAACGTCTTCTAAAAGTTATGAAGTCAATTCCCTATTTTCCTTTAAATAGTAGGCATCTAAAACTTTGTTTTAATGCCAACATGTTTAACATAGGTGTGGTTTAAGCCGTGTTGAAGTCATTGAAGAAACTTTTTTGAAACTAGAATATGTAGTTGAGATCATCTAGACACAGTTGTGTCTAAGTTACGCTTGAAAATAATTACTTTCGAGAGATACACAACCAATAGACACAGTTATGTCATGTCTCCTGTATAACTCTCATAATTTATTTCTTTAGACTTCACTTCAACAAAGTTCTAGAATGGTTGTGTTTACTACCTCGTATCTGTCTTCAAAAATTTGTAACTTCTTCTATTTAGCTCCAAATTGAGTAAAAAGTTGATTCCTTTTCTTCCTTTTTAATTCAATAATTTATCAAAGCAAGTTAAAAATAAAATCCTTCAAAAACACAGCAAAATTGGGGGGAAATACTTTAATTCACCTAATATACATATCTAATTATGTATCTATCAAGCATGATCCATATTTTGGCCCCATTGTGGTCAAATATGGTTAAGCAATTGCTATTGGTAGGTATTATCTAAACGATGGATGTTTATTCTGAGAAGGACAAATGTGCATTCTAACCTATTTAGTAAGAAAGCTATTAGTGAATGAGGCTCATGGTGGAGGGTTGGCTAAACACTTTGGATAGAAAAGGACATATGAGCTACTCAATGGACATCTCTTCTATCTAATGATTATGAGAGACATACACAAAGTTCTTGAAGAATCTATCACCTACCAAAAGACCAAGAGCTAAGCCATGCTTAGCAAATATATGCCCTTGCTTATGCCAACCAAACCCTCACTTGACCTACTACAAGACTAATGGTGCACTTTATGTTGCTAATCTCTTCTTGTAAGAGGTTATTACATGGGATCTCAAAGAGCATAGTGTTAGATCGAGATCGAAAGTTCTTAAGTTTCTTTCGAAAAACACTATAGCATCGACTTGATACTAAGCTCTTGTTTAGCACATCTGATATGCTAAAATCCAATTCCAATTATCAATCCTAATTGAAGATTCAATTAAGTAATTGTGCAACAAAATTGGCGTGAACCCTAATTGAACGTCTAACAAGAATAAAATGAAGCTCCTAATTCCTTACCAGATATAATGCACTAGTTGAATTAGGAATGACTTTCAATTGTTGATGTAACTCATAATAATTTCAAGTCCACTCACCACAATCCCTTGGTAGAAATTGATAAGAGTCAAAATGGAATAGAAGTAGGCTCCTTTTCCATATAAAATAGCAGCTATAAAATGATCTATCAAAAGTCCCTTGATGGTGTCTTTTTAAAAGTATTTAGAGTTGTTCTAAATATGGAAAATAACAAAAGGAAAATAGTTACATAGGGGTTGGTTCTTGAAGCTCCCCTCAGTTAATTGGACACAATGCAAAGCCGGTTTTTATTGATTCATTTAGGTCCATGAATCACCCATAAACTAAGCACTAGTGTGTTTGCTTGCCCTCCTATAATATTGACAGATGTACCTAATTAAATACAAAACAATTATATAAAGTAAATGAAGAAACTATGTGAATGTCTTCAGGTTCCAATTGTTCAAAAAGTATTCTCAACACTAAGTTGTGTAGTCCTTTGGCTCTCACTCTTGTTATGGGTCCTATAGATGCATTGGTTTGATTCTTATCATCTTATTGGGCTTATGGAAGATTTGCCCTCAAATCTTATAGGTCTTCATGAATATCATCTGGTATATAAGGCGATAGATCTACAACATTAAATGTAGCAAAGATGTCGTATTCTCCTAGCAATTCTATCTTGTATGCATTGTTGTTGATGCGCTTTAGAACTTTGAAAGGTCCATCTGCTCTGGGTGAAAGCTTTTGTGACTTCTTATGAGGAAACTTATCTTTGTTGAGATTAATCCATATTAGATCACCTGGATTATAAATTTTGGTTTTTCTATTTTTGTTACCCTGAAGTTTTTGTTGTTCTTGAGTTTTCTAAAGGTGTATAGATGCCTTATGATGAAGTTTCTAAGTCTCTTTAGCTCATTTTACTCCACTCAAGCTTTCTTCCTTTGTTGTCGGATTAGCTATTAAATCTAATGGAAGAGTAGGATTATAGCTATATACAACTTCAAAGGGAGACTTTCTACTTGAACTATGAGTTGACTTATTGTAAATGAACTCAACAATAGGGAGACACAAGTCCCAATCAGTAAGATTCTTGCCAACTGTTGCTCTTAGTAAGGTACCAAGAGTACGATTAATAACCTCCATTTGACCATCCATTTAGGGATGGCATGAGGTACTATACATGACTTTAGTATCAAGTCTTTTCCATAGTGTTTTCTAGAAAAAGCTAAGAAACTTAATGTCTCTGTCAGACACTATGCTGTGTGGAACACCATATAGTTTTACAATTTCCTACACAAAAAGGTTAGCTATAAAAAGTGTGTCATTTGTTTTGTGGCAAGGCACAAAATGTAACATTTTGTTGAAGCGATCAACGACAACCATAATGGAATCCTTTCCTCTCTGCATCCTGGGTAGACCCAAAATGAAATCAATACTAATATCAGTCTATGGTTGTGTAGGTAGAGGTAAAGGTATATATTCACCCTAAACTCCTTTCTTTGCTTTTGCCCTCTTACAGACACCACACCTTTCCAATACCTTGTAGACATCCTTTATCATACTCCTCCAGTAAAAATTCTCTTTCAACAACTCTAAAGTTCTCTTTTCACCCAAATGACTAGATAATCCTCCAGTATGAGCTTCCCTCACCAACAACTCTCTAACAAACCTATAGAGTATACATAATTTTCCTACTTTATATAGAAAGCCATCTATCATATAATACTCATTAACTATTTTTCCTCTAGAACATCTCTCAACAATTAATTTCAAGAACTCATCATGAAAATATTATTCCTTCATTAATTCAAAGCCAAGCAGTTTTGATTTTAAAGAGGTGATGAATACATACTTGTGTGACAAGGCATTAGCTACAACATTTGTGTTTCCCATTTTGTATTTAATCATATAGGAAAAACTCTCTAAAAACTCCACCCATTTGGCTTAGCATTTTAATAGATGTTATTGACCTTTGAAGTGTTTTAGTGACTCAATTTTTGTATAAATAATGAACTACATAGGAAGAAGATAATGTTGCCATGTCATCAACGCCTTCACTAAGGAATAGAACTCCTTATCATATACTGAATAGTTTAAAGGTGCACCCCTTAATTTTTCATTGAAATAAGCAATGGGCTCCTTGTCTTGCATCAACACAGTACCAATCCTTACCCCTAAGGCATCAAACTCCAATTTAAAAATTCTATCAAAATCAGGTAAAACTAACACTGGAGCATTAGCTAGTTATGTTTTCACCTCTTCAAAATTCTTTTGAGCTTGTTCTCCCCAGATAAAAGGAACATTCTTCTTTGTCAATTCTGTTAACTGATTGACAATGCTACTAAAATTCTTGACAAAACGTCTATAGAATGAAGCTAATCCATGAAAACTCTTTACCGCAGCAACTGATTTTGGTGTTGGCCAATCGCTAATAGCCTTCACTTTTTCTTCATCTACTCTAACACCAGAACCAGTTATAATAAATCTAAGAAATGTTACCTCTGTTTGATAGAAAGGACACTTCTTGAGATTTGCATACATTTGTTACTCCCTCAATATTGAAAACACGACCTATAAATGTTCCACATGATTTTCCAGGTTTTTGTTGTAAATCAAAATGTCATCAAAATAGACAACAACAAATTTTCCAAGAAATTCTTTCATTAGATAATTCATTAGCCTTATAAAAGTATTAGGAACATTAGTTAGACCGAATGGCATGACCATCCGCTCATATAACCCATAGTGTGTTTTAAAAGAAATCTTCCACTCATCTCCTTTTCTCATTTGAATTTGGTGATACCCGCTTTTAAGATCCACCTTGGAGAATACATGTGCACCATGTAGCTCATCTAACATATCATCAAGTCTAGGAATGGGATTCCTATATTTGATGATAATTTTGTTGATGGCTTTGCTATCAATGCACATCCTCCATGTGCCATCCTTCTTTGGAACAAGACGGGCAGGAATAGCACAAAGACTGATACTCTCCCTAACAAGACCCTGTTCTACCAATTCATCCACCTAATGCTTCAATTCTTTAGCCTCTTCAGGATTCATGCGATATGCAAGTCGATTTGGTAACACTAATCTAGACTAAAAATCAATGGCATGTTTAAAGCCTCTTAGAGGTGGTAATCCCTCAAGTAATTCGTCTAGAAATAGATCTTTATACTCATCCAATACCTAAGTTACCACAGGGTAAAACCGTTCAAGCCCATCTACCTCTAATGTATATCTCATTTACAACATATACACTGGCCTCTCATCTTCTATGGCTTCCTCCAGTTCATACTGCCCCACCAATAATGTCTTCTTCTTCCCAACCTTATTTATTTCCTCTATGCCTCTTATACTTGAGAAGGTGACATGAGGTTTAACACTATACACTTACCCTCTTTCTAGAACACGTAAGTTTTCCGAAAGCCATCATGTAATACTCTCTTATCATATAACTAGGGCCTGCTAAGTAATATGTGTGATGCACACATAGGAAGAATGTCACAAATAATTTCGTCATGGTACTTATCTCCTATGTTGAAAGGAGCTTTAGCCCTCTGAGTGACATGTAAACTACCTTGTTCACTTAACCGATGCAGTTTATAGGGCTTAGGATGCAAGGTTGTGACTAGTTTTAATTTAGTCACTAATGAAGCAGCCACAACATTAGCACAACTACCTCCATCAATAATAAGAGCATAAAGATTACCTTGGACCCTATAGGAGATGTGAAATAAATTTTACCTTTGCTCATCCTCATTAATAGAAAAGGTAGTCGTTGCTCTACGCAATACATTAATGGATAAATACTGATCATTCCCCTTATCTTCATGTACTTCAGCATCTATATCACCATAATACTCATCTAATACAGCTAACAGATTTGTGGCCTCATGTATATCTTCTTCGTTTTCCTCACTCTCAAACTCCATAGTAGTCATGACCTTTATTTTTGGACACTAAGTAGCTATATGTCCAAAACCCAGTCATTCAAAACATTTAACCCGTCGGTTCCATCCTCCTGATGTCCTAACCACAGTCTGTTTGTTGTCATTCCCTATAACTATTTTTCCTTTCCTTAATAATTCTTTCCCCCCTTTACTGTTTGGCACTTCTGCATTCTTTTCCATATTTCTACTGTATCCCCCTCTATCAACCTATTTTCCCTTAAAACCATACAGTTTTGTAGAGGTTCTATACCTGTTACTTGTTACTCGATACGAATTAGATCGCCTCTATCTCTCCAATTTCAGAGCTAACTAAATGGCCTCACCAAGGGTGTCATACCTCTGTAGCTCTATAATACATGCATATTCATATTTCAACCCAGACACAAATCGAGCTAAGGTCTATTCAGGAGGTTACACTAACTTACATCTAATCATCAGTGTCTCAAACTCTTGGACATACTCATCAATAGTTTTGCCTCCATGTCTCAATGTTTGGAGATGCATGAATAACTCCTACTTGTAGTGCTCTGGTATAAACCTCCTCCTCATAACCTATTTCATTTCCTATTAAGTACAGATCTTAGCATCACCATCGCTTCGTCTACTAGCTACAAGGTTCTTCCACCATAAGGCGACATATCTTGTAAACTCTACTACTACTAGATGAACCTTAGTGTGATCATTAATTTCATAACACTCAAAAATGCCCTCTACCTTATCTTCCCAATCTAGATAATCCTCTATAAAACCCCTTCTAGCAAATGAAGGCATTTGCAACTTTACATATTCCAGACCCTTAGGCAGCCTGAACCTATGGTTAGGATAAGTTTCATCCTTAAAGTTATCATCCTTTTCCTCCCAAAAAGCATGATAATCTCCTCCCATTCTCCTACCCCTATTTCTTCTAATTGCTCTTTCCCTACGTGCATTATTAGGGCTACTTGAGGTAGGGGTGCCTATGGATTTGCCATTGGTGGTTGTGGTAATGTCAGTTGATCAACCTGTGTTGCTAGTGTAGCAACAATAGTGGTAAGATCCTATAATTGTTCTTCTAAAGTTCTTCTTCCATCTATAACACGACATCCCTGACCTCCTCTTACAACCTAACTATTGGCCTCATCACCAATTCCCCCATTTACACTATCATTCGACATGGCTATTGAATTAAACTTTAACGAATTCTTTTGTTTTTTTATAATCACACCTCCATAACACCAATTCCTTTAACCTAAATAAACTCTTCATGACACATATAAACACTTGAAGGTACAACTTACACACACCCACGGCACAATACATACTCTCATGGTACAACCATACCTTACGATACAACACATACTCAATCACAACTCAACACACTTCAAGACACAACACACACCCAATCGTGGTTCAACATACTTCATGGCACTACACACCTCCCATGAAACAATTTCCTCAATTACTCAAGTCAATATTGCAATCAAAGCAAATTAATGAATAATTACTACACAAGTTCGCAATTATGGAATCAAATTAAAGTAAATCTCTATCCTTCCTCACAAGTAACTCACTGTAAGAACCCTAGATATAATTTCCTCAACTTCAATCTGCTAAATCCAATGTAGCTATGACATAATTGAACACTATTCCTCAATTTCACTTCACACAACAACAATTGTTCAATGGCATGACAAGAACCCTAAATTCCCAAATCAAAATCAAGATTCCTACGTCTAATACCCTTTCTCAAAGCATAGCTCCGATACCAAAATATGATATGCCAACATCCAATTCCAATTATCAATCCTAATTGAAGATTCAATCAAGTAATTGTGCAACAAAATTGGCGTGAACCCTAATTGAATGTGTAACAATAATAAAATGAAGCTCCCAATTCCTTACCAAATATAACACACTAGTTGAATTAGGAATGACTTTCAATTGTTGATGTAACTTACAACAATTTCAAGTCCACCCACCACAATCCCTTGGTAGAAATTGATAAGAGTCAAAATGGAATAGAAGATGGCTCCTTTTCCATGCAAAATAGCAGCTGTAAAATGATCTATCAAAAGTCCCTTTGTGTTGTCTTTTTACAAGTATTTATACTTGTTCTAAATATGGAAAATAACAAAAGGAAAATAGTTACATAAAGGCTAGTTCTTGAAGCTCTCCTCGGTCGATTGAACACAATGCAAAGCCGATTTTTGTTGATTTATTTAGGTTTGTGAATCACCCACAAACTAAGCACTAGTGTGTTTGCTCGCCATCCTGTAATACCGAAAAATGTACCCGATTAAATACAAAACAATTATATAAAGTAAATGAAGACACTATAAGAATGTCTTTAGGTTTCAATTGTTCAAAAAGGATTCTTGACGCTAAGTTTTGTAGTCCTCTGGCTCTCGCTCTTGTTATGAGTCCTATAGAGGCATTGGTTTGATTCCCATTAACTTCCTATCATCCATAGATTAATGGATAGACCAAGGTGACCAACAAAAAGCTAGGTGCTTTGCTCCAAGTAACTATTAGAAAAATCTTACCAACTAGAACTTGTCTCTCCCATTGTAAAATTTACTTATAATAGATCATGACATAGTACCATAGGTAAATTCTCCATTAAGGTCATCTACAAGTACAATCCTACTATGCCACTTGATCAACTACCCATATCAAGCTCAAATGAGGAGAGCTAAAGTAGCATGGAGAGGGCTAAGGAGATTCAAAAGCTCCATCACAAAATCTCCAAGCAAAATACAAAGGCTACTACTAAGTTACAATAATGGAGCCAAAGATGTCGAGTTGTATAATTCCAACCCAGAAACTTAATATGGACACACTTAAGGAAGAAGAGGTTCCTAAATCAAAGGATGAGTAAGCTTGCTCTTTGGGTGGATAGATTGTTCAAAGTACTTTGAAGGATTAATAACAATGCTTATAAGCTTAAACTACTTGAGGGGTGTAAAGTCTACCACCTTCAATTTCTCCAACCTAAGCCCATATGTTATAGATGATCAATCTACAAATCATCCTGATTTGAGGATAAATCCTTTGCAACCCTCAGGAGATGATAGCAATCAACCTAGACCAATTACACAAGCCTGAGCTTGTGACTTGCAAAACTTGGCATAGAGGATCCTAGTTGAGCAGCTAGCCATAGACAAGGCCCCATTTACCTAAGACCAAGGACTCTACCATTTCTTTAATCATGCCCTCATGCTCATAATGTTTTAGTCCTCTTCTAAGATTCCTAGCATAAAGCTTATCTCTTCTAATCCAAACTAAACTATTATTGAAGATACTCCATTTTTGTCCAACCTATCAACATTCTGAAGACAAACAAGAGTATCACCAAAGTATTTGGGATTGAAGATCGTAAGCTTGAGCCTGCATCTTAGCTAAAGTACCTTGAAATTGGTTAACTCAAGCAGATCATGCAATGATTGAGCTAACTCATCTATTGAGAAGTTGCTTTCATCATAGAGGACATAGTAGTAAGTAGGCCCACTTATGCCAAGTACTTTCATTTGCTTTTTACCAAGGCATCAATTGTTACTATCTATCAAAGTACTTTAAATAGCTAAGTAATGTATAGTAAAGGCACACATGTACTTTCCATAATAATACTTTAAATGGCTAAGTAATGTATAGTGAAGGTACAAATGTACTTTTTGTTACAACACTATATAAAGTGCTCATATATTTTGAAAAACTTCCCTTTAAGGTCTTTATGCCTTGAAATTACTACTAAGGTCCCAAGTTATTGATGGTCTTACCCATATAGATCTATGCACACTTCATCAAGGAATATACTGTGCACATGATGTGTTCTCTACAGTCAAATATGTTTTATTAGGTCATTATATATTTTTATTCCTTTAATAAGCTAATATAGCCACTCATTATCTTTTTATTTTTCCTTGTATTCTTATTTGAGCCCATCGTTCAGATTTGTAGTAGCTCGATGTCCTAACAAGTATAAAGTGATCCACTACACACAATCTAGCCTAACCAAGCTTTGTTTCCTTTTCAATCTCAGTCGAAGAATTTGGACATGGATCCTTTTCCCTCTATGAAGACATGATCAAAGACTGAGAGGATAAATGTGAATTAACATTATGAATCCCATCATTGTAGAACTTAAGGGGCTAGGATAAAGTAAATTATTTTATACAAAGCAATAAGAAAAAGTAATGATATAATGAACTACAACTGAAATATAGGAAATAGAGATAAAAAGATCAAGTTCGATATATCATGGAGTTCGATCCTCCTCATAGTCTTTATGGCACTAAATGCCTTTTCAAGAGGTCTTCACACAAGCTTTATTAGTCTTAGTCCTTGATGACAAGACATACAAATTACAAGCTCAAGTGTAATGCATGTTTATACAATAAATAAACACAAGCACAAGACTATCTCTCTCCAAAATTTAAGAAAAGGAATATAAGAGATTGAAGACATATAAGATTAGTACAATAATTTTTCTCTTAAATCTTCTTGAAATATCTCCCCACATGATGTATTTATTAACTCCAAAAAAGGAATAGTCGTTGCCTCCATTCCTTGTCTCATTTTTCAAACTATAAAACAAACAATAGTTGGTTCTGTAACAAAACATTTAAATATTTTTTTTGGTGTTTTATAGACTTTTTTTTCTTTTTTGATTTGTAGCTCTATTTTCTCTTTATAGGACCTAGTTCAAATCAACCAAATACTTTCTTAGCAAAAACTTATTTTATTCGAGCACCATCAACCCATCCCATTACTTCTTATACCTTTCTCTTCATCCTATATTTCTATACAAGCCTTAAACTAAAGCTAGGGTTTCTATCTTTAGCATTCTTAGAATATTTAGTATTTTAGTATCAAGTTATATTTGTATCTTCATATTGATATTAAATAATATAATAATGTGCTATGGTGTAGAGATAACCCTAACACATCTTTTCCAATCAAAATTAACATGGTATCAAAGCATAGCTAAAAATGAACCCACTATTGGAATCTACTATCACCACCATTGCTATACTGTCGAAACTCACCATTGCCACTAAATCAAACACAACTCGTTACCAATACAGAACCCACTAGATATCACCACCATGATTAAACCAAACCCAACCTTTCACTAATATAGAACAAACACCACCACAACACTATAAATGCCACCATCATGGTTCTTCATCACCTAAATGTACCACCACTAAGCCACCACAAACACCACCGTTTTAATTCTTCATTAGCACGTATAAACGCCCAAGTACAAACGCTTAACCATCATGCTCAACTAGATTTCATCAACACTTACAAACACCCTAGCATAGTCTAATTTCAAAGTTTATACTCATCAATAGCACATTAGCTCACAAGATTCACCATGTCTAACAAGTTCTCCACTGGTCTCAAATCTTCCTTTAAGTGACCTTAATCTTCCAATTACATTGAGAAAAGGTAAGCGCTCAATCCATTCTCCCATCTACCATCCTCTTTCAAATGTGCTTACTTACTCTTTTCTTTCACCATCTAATGTATCTTTTATCACATCATTATCTACTCTTTCCATTCTAACTCTCTTTCAAAAGCATTAGCTCATTCTGGTAAGCTTGCCACTATGCAAGAAGAGATGTCTACCCTTTGTCAAAACAATACGTGGGATCTTATATCTTCTCCTAATGGTGCATTTATAGTTGGATTTCAATGAGTATTTTCTATGAAAGTTCTACTTGATGGTATTGTTGATCAATTAAAGGCACATTTAGTTGCTAAAAGCTATACTAAAAAATATGGTGTTGATTATTAGGATACCTTTTCACCAATTGCTAAATTAACTTCAATACATCTTCTCATCTCTCTTGCTACTACCTATCATTGGCCTTTACATTAACTAGACATTAAAAATGCATTCCTTCATGGTGATCTCGAGGAGGAGGTATATATAGAAGAACCACTAGGTTTCATTGTTCAAGAGGAGATAAGGCTGGTTTGTCACTTAAAGAAAACTTTATATGGGCTTAAACAATTTCTACATGCTTGGTTTGGTAGATTTAGCTTACATGTGATGGAATTTGGTCTTTGTAGATGTAATTCAAATCATTTTGTGTTTTATCAATAGCGTGATGGTAAGAAAATTATATTGGTTGTGTATGTTAATGATAGTGATTTTAAGAGATGAGCATGAAGGTATTAAGAAACTGAAGGACATAGGCAATTTGAAGTATTTTCTTCACATTGAAGTTACTTGATCTCAACAAGGCATATATTTCTCCTAATGGAAGTATGCACTTGACTTATTGTTTAATATTGGTTTGACTAGAGCAAAACCAATTGATACACCTATAGACCCTAATGTTAAGCATTTTCTTAATGAAGGAGATGTTCTAGATGATCTAGAGAGATATAGAAGGTTAGTTGGTAAACTAAATTGCCTTTCTATAAAACGTCCCAATATATCAATTGCAGGTAATGTAGTGAGCCAGTTCATAGGCTCACCTCACACCGGTCATTAGAATGTTGTTATTCATATTTTATATTATCTTAAAGGATCTCCAGGTCAAGGTATTTTCTATAAAGGTCATGGGCATGTACATGTTGTTGGATACACGAATGCCAATTGGGCAAGTTTACCACTAGACAAGAGATCAACTATAGGATATTGTGTTTTCATTGGTGGTAATCTTATTTCATGGAAGAGAAAGAAGCAAACTATAGTAGCAAGATCAAGTGTAGAATTTGAATATAGAGCAATGGCCTCCATAACTTGTGAGTTGCTTTAGTTTAAGCAGTTATTAAAAGAACTTGGGTTTCCATAGTCATAACCAATGAAATTGATTTATGATAATCAAGCCACCTTACATATAGCATCAAACCTAATGTTCCATGAACACATAAAGCACAATGAAATTGACCGTTACTTTGTATGTGAGAAATTGTTGAATAAGGAAATTGATAGAGCATATGTGAGATCGGGAAGACTAACTTGCAGATTTATTAACTAAGTCACTTCTGGGGGTTTGATTGAATTATATTCATAACAAGCTAGTAGCATATAATATATATGCTCTAGCTTGATGAGGAGTTTTAGAATATTTAGTATTTTAGTATAAAGGTATATTTGTATTTTCATATTAATATTATATAATATAATAATGTGCTAGGGTGTGGAGATAACCTTAACACGTCTTCTTTTTTTCTTTTTCTTTTTTTCTCATCTCTTCCTTGTAATCAAAGTTTTTAGAGTAGAGCTAGTGAGTTTCTTTGTAACAACACCTCCCCATTAGAAGCCCTGGACTATAAAGGAAAAATGAGAATATACAACTTAAGATCTACTAACTCATGCAAATCGAGGATTCTCTTCTTCTTCTTCTTCTTCTCTTCTTTTCATGTCTTGAAGAGAGTGTATGAACAAAGTTTGAAATGGAGTGAAACATTGCATTAGATGGTCACAGTTCTCTTCTTCCTTCCTACCACCTTCTTAGGAAATCCTTATCTAAAACCTAAGGTTCGTCCTAGCTTAAAGAAACTGAGGTTGATCTTCAAGGAGTCATCAATAATAGGATGCTTGGTGAGTGGATCATAAGATGTATTTGGAGAATCTAATAAGAAAATCTCAAGATCAAGTTCCAACTAGTGGACTTCAATGTTGGTTGGTGAAGGGAGAGTTAGGCTAGTCATTATCAAAGGAGAGATGATGGAATCTAAGGGGTAGGAGGAAGGTAACAATTTAGGTTAAGGTTTAAAGTTGTGGTAAAATAGAAAAAAATTGTGCTAACAAGTTTGATCGATTTTGGGAGTAGCATTAGGTAAGGGTATATTGTGAAAAGGGATGTTATAGATTTGTGAAACCTATGGTCTCTCTTAACAAGAGAAGAAGGAATAAGGGGGTCACATTTTGGTATAAGGGTGGCTCAAGGTGGGTAATTGAGTGGAGAAGCAAGTTCAATCAAAAAGCAAGAATATTAAAATGACAATTTCACGTGAGAAAAACCTTAATGGTACTAACACGTCACTTGTATGTATTAGTGGTGGATGAGTATTAATAAAATTCTAATACATGAAAAAAATGAATAGCAGATTTTTGAAAATTATAGACCATTATTATTACATCTTTAAATATCATTTGTATTTAGTTATTACTCTTCTAAACACTTGCTATATTAGTAACAATAAATCCTTTTTCCATTTCAAGTAGGAAATAGTTTATGTGCAATTACAAAGAGTATTCTTAAAAGTTCAAAGTAAAGGCTTTCTTCTTTGTTTTTGTTTACATAAACAATATTGATAAGTTTATGCAATGGAAAGTAAGGGCATTTAAACTTCTAATAGATTAAGAAATGTGGAATTCAAAGACGACATTTGACAAGAAGAAAACGAGTAACATTCCTATTGTTATTGGTACCGTAATTCACTTCTCAAACAGTTTTAGCTGCGACATCAGTTATGTATCTCCTAAAACAATTGATACGACAATCATCAAGTTTTTAATCAGGAAATAAGTTTTTGAGATTATTTGTATAGTTAGAATTTGGCTTAAAAATTTTCTTGATAACAAAATTGCAAAACTTTGTAAGAATTTTCAATGGCAGCTATATATATCAATGCACTCACCATACTTTTAGTATTCATTGGTTGATTTATATCTATGTGGTATATAAATAAATAACATTTTGATGAGCAAAATAGTAAAATAGGTAGTTTCCAAAACATTCACCACCCATGTTTTATACTATTTATATATATCAAAATTTTATTAGTATTTATATATCACGTATACATAACATATAGTGTATATTAACCATTGAGTCATTTCTCGAATATAAATATTGAATCATAATTGGAAAGATAAATCCATTCGCATGTTTGGAAACATATATGGAATGGAATATATATAAAATATTATTTATCAAAACTATCTTTAATTATTAAATGTAATAATGAAATTAAATGTTAAATAAATAATTTCAATTAATAATCATTAAAGAGATTGAAATGGAATCGTGATTCCGCTATTTCAAAGGAGGGATCGAATTTCTTCTTAAAAGCAGAATTGATGATTTCAAAGGATCGCGATTCCACCATCTCAAAAGTGGAATTGAATTTTCTCTTGAAGGTAGAATCAATATTTCTAAGGAATCATGATTCTAGTTTTTAAGAGTACATCCAAACATAGAAAATGGTGGAAAATCTATAATCACGATTCCATTCTAAATTCATTCCTACGTACCTAATATATCGTAAGGGAAAATGTTCAAAACCTACCAAACTCATTTTTTTCACATCAAACTCTCATTTACTACTTTTCATTTTCCTTTGCCTCATTTGTTCATCTATTTTGTCTTCTTCCTTTCTTTCTTTTTTTTTTCTTTAATTCACATGATTCCTAATATATATCTCTAAATTTTTCTTCTTTTATTATTTTTTTTTCATAATTGTATTGTTCTAGTGTTATAATCAATTTAAACACTATACATTTTCTTAAACGGATTTAGTAATACAACTATTTAGGCAATATATGTAATAACTTTTCAAGCGAAAGTTCAAGTAGAAAGATTTAGTTAGCTAGATAAAAATTTCTTAACATAACATTTAATAATCAATTGCTATAGCATAAATTACAATTTTAGATATTCTAGTTACTCGTTATCATTCTTGAGAAAGAGTTAATATATCATATTATAGATTCAAAAATCTCATAATTCATTGATTTACCATGATTATCAATAATAGATGGACATTCGACTATGAATAATTCTATATTAACTTGAAAATTAAATTTAGCTCTCCCAGTTCAACGATTTTAAGTACATCACTAATTATATGTAAATTCTTTTTATTTACATTTTAAAAGATTTAGAATCATATGTTTTCAATTCTTATGTTTGCGATGTGTAGATTTTAGTGCGTGTCTTTTCCAATTTAAACTCACCACATATATACATATAAAAAGAATAGCTTAGATAATGGTTGAAATTTTTTTTCTCCTTCTTCTTATGACTTTAAATTAGGATTTTGCCAAAACATCAAATATGTTTTTTCTTTTTCTTTTTATTTTCTGACCAATTATTTCATCTCTATGGAAAAAGAATTCTTTTGGTAATCATTTATGGTTTGAGCAACGAACAAAATCAAACTGAATTGATCTTTTATGGTTGAAAAGAAAAAAAAAATTAAACCAAACTGCACAGTTTTAATTTGAAGTAATTGAAAAACATAATCATAGTTTATGGTTTGGCTCAATTTGAAGAGTAAAACCAGATCAAACATAACCATGTCAACCTCTAAATTCCCCTTGGTGTGGCACATCCCATGGATAACAGACATTGCAACTTTTACTCAACATAGAAATGAAGGTTCAAGTACAATTTCAGTATTTACCTTCACCAGCAGAGCTGATAACTGGAAACCAGTAGACTTCTTTGTCACTGAGAGGAACAAAACCACCCCAATTGCCATTCACCAACGACGAATTTCACAGTTGAGTCCACGACCTTGTCGATAAATTGCCAATCCACGAATTCCATATCGACCCAAATGGGACTAGTGGAGTGAGCCTCAACCAACGCACAATTATTGAATGCATTCTGTCACATCCTATCACAATCAGTACATAAATGTAAAAAAAGTCAACATTTGTAACATTATTGAACTTCAATAAACTTGTCCATACAAAATATATTGTGTCACAAAATTTTTTTCAAGGATGCTCATGTATGATACTTAAGCACTAAGCTAATCAAAAGTGCTAAGTTAACCTAATTCACAACATGCACAAATGTTAAAGAGAAAAAAAAAAAAGAAAAATGGTTTGGAAGAATATAATTTCACTAATGAATAAATGATATGCAAATGAGGAAAAACTCCTTTATATACAAAAAAAAAAAAAACTTTCAAGTTTTCTTAAATTGTATGGAAATTGTGATACCATAGCCTCGATGACAGTTCTATCTTCTAGTTTAAGAACATAATTAGTTGCATTACATTTAATCAAACTTTCACATGTTAAAATTTACATTAAATTTAGAGCTATTAAATATTATATTAATCAAACTTTTACTTATCAAATTTATAACTTCTACTTTATTCTGGCAAAAGAGTGTGGGTCTTGGAGTCCTAGTTTGACTTTCAATACTTGCTCCTAGTTTAGTAGTAAGCATGTTAAAAACAGAAGGCTCATTTTTCTGCTTTGGTTCCAATATACTTATCTATTACCATAGCTATCTAAATCCGTTCTATTTAATGAATTCAAAAAGAGAAATTCCTATTGTGGGAATGAAATATTTGACTTCTTCCGATTTCTTTTGTAATATGGATATTATTTTGCACATTTCACTAATTGTCTTTCCTACTAAGGAAAGTTTGGTATGAACTTTCTCAATATTGGTTCCAATTTTCTTTAGCATTCAATTTTGTGCCAAAGTGTTATCAATCTACTAGTTGAGAGTAGCTTTTGCTGTGCTTCTTTTCTTTTTGTTCCCTTAAGAATCCCTTTTTATCAGACCTTGAGAATGTATTTGTACTCATCATGCTCGTATTCTTCAAGATGAAGAAATTCCTCTTCCCTTTGGTTTCCTCAAATCATGCAAATACCTCCAGTTGGAGATTCTGGTCGCCTATCCTTTTTTGTCAATGAGGACACTTGTTTCTAAGGTGTGGCCTTAAGAACACTTTGAATGAATCCTTCAATGCTTCCATCACTCAATTCTTCCTCAAAAGAGGGTGTTAAGGATGAGTCTATGGATACCCATCCATCAAATCTTTCTTGCTCCCTTGGGCATTAGATTTTTTTTCTTTTCATCATATTTTTCTTAAGAGGTTCAGGAGTCGGATGACATTCAACTTGTCTGATTATTAGCTCTTCAATTTTCAAATCAATCCTTTAGAAATCCATGTAAACATCATAAGATAACTTATACTGAAGAACAAAGAATAGATAGTACACCACTACCCCTTGTAAATCCATACTCTTCATATATAAACCACAACAAAATGTCCTTACATCCATAAGGTCTCTTATCAAACCCTAGTCATCTAAAGTTAAAGAATATGTTCAAGCCCCCAAATTTGACCAATGCTTTAATGAGGAAGAGCAATTTGTTACTCTTCAAATCCCTTCTAAACTACCAAGTCAATGACTTGCACAAGAATATACTTATATCTACTATGGAGTAGTGAGATTAACCTTAACCCCCCATGGACGGAAGGGCATGTTGATAGTTGTCATAATGGCCCTACTGGATTCAAGATACCTATGATATGACTGGTGTGTATCAGGACAATTGAGTCTACATTGAATGCTAAGATAGTATGTGTAACTCTGTTCCCCAACTATGGCATCTCTTTGAGTGAGAAAAGGATGCTAGAAACTATTAAGGTCTAAGTTCAGATAATTAAAGCACCTATGATTTATAAATCTCTATCAGCTACAGTTCATTAGTAAATGGCCTATAGGATCTAGAATCATGCATGGGATTTGTTACTTCCTTAGGAAGGAAGAGAAACTCTTTCATCTTCATGGACACCAAGCATGTACCAATAGTTATGTATGCTCCAAGACAACTAAAGAAAGAGGAACTCTATAAACTCTTACTTAAGACATAGGTCATGAGTTATGAAAAGCTGCATTAGAGTATGCCCCAATACAGTCTATTGATCTTACATTTATTTTTAAAAAAGAGAAAAAAAAGGTGATGGTACTATTCCATCAGCTCTAAAAGAAAGAAGAATAGGAGAATAAAACACCATCCATCTTCATGACACAACACAACCTACCTAAGCCATTTGTCATCTTTTAGATGAATATCTGGCTAATCCTAAGCCAAATAAAATGTTATAGGGGATCATCTAATTCTTTACAAAAGAAGAAAAACCAGTATGCTTTTGAAACAATCTATTTAATGGATAAATTCTTTAATCTTGAATGTGTATAGGATGACTGTGTAAAAAGTAATTTCTCTGATGATAATGAAACATCAAAGGAAAAGAAGAGAAGGAAAGACTCAAATTCCATCTTTTGGAAAAGATATCAACAAGGATATTGTATAACATGTAATGTATATTAACCATTGAGTCATTTCTCGAATATAAATATTGAATTGATAATCACTTCATAATAAAAATATTTTGTTTAAGAGCAGAGCTAATCCAGGAAAAATAGTATATTTAAAAAAATAGAAATTCAAAACATTACTTGGTAAATAAAGCAAAAAATAGGGTATAGCTTGTGAGAAACACCATGCTCATCAAGCGCAAGCCATGCATTAGTATACAGACCTAACGCGGCGCCACTAGCTCTCAGCTCAATCGATCTCTCCAACCCCACCAATGCCCTCACACCTACCTTCTTCAACGCCAGGGTGGCAGCCAAAGCAGCTATGCTGCCTCCTACTGTGACTACTTCCACCATTTTAGGCGTTTCTTAGTATGTGTGTGTTTGTATGTCTGTTGATGTTATATGCTAAGAGATGATGGATGTGCGTTTTCTTATGTATTAGACGGAATAGTGTAGCAGCCTACATAGCTGATGGAAACATTCACCAAATACGTGAATTCCTAAGGACAAAATACGATAAATATTAGTCAACCAAGTTGAAAATCAACCAAACAGTCAGAGTCGTAGATTGGAGAATACTCCTTGTAAAAGGTTGCTTTTAAACAATGAAAATAAATATTAAATAAACATATTTTTGACTGGTGCAACATGCTATATTTAAAGATTAGACATGTTACATCATATCAAAATCTCAAATAAAAATATATTTTTGATGATTTTAGATAAATAATTCGGAACAAACTTGTATTTTATAAAGAATAGAAGAATATATTCAAAGCATTCAATCCTAACTTGGTAAGTCAGCTTGCAGTGACAACTATTATTAATAAAACTAGTCAGAGTGATAAACCAGGGGATACTACTTATGCTAGTGTGGCCAATCATAAAAGGTTGCTTTCAGACAATGATAATAAATATATTTTTGTCACATGCTACACCCTACATTTAAAGAATAAACATGTTCCATCTTATCAAAAGATAGATTAAAATATAAGTGAGAATAATTAACAAATATTATTATCAAACAGAGATAATTTAAAAGGTAAAATAACACTTGAGCCAATCACTAGTATTCTAATTCTACAGAAAAATCTTCAGATTACTCAAAACTAGGAATTGAACAAAACGCACAATTAAGAAACAGAGTTTAGAAATGATTATTACAACGTGAACAAAATTTGAGATCTCCAGATTTAAACAACAATGTATAGGCATCAGCAATAATCTTACACATGAATAAAATCTAGTCCGTTTTGTTAATAGTCTTCTCCAATGCATCATGCGAAATGCAGGGTAGCCTGCCACAGTCATATTTAACAGCAGCAATAGCTCCTGACAGCAAGAATTTATAAAACACAGAATCCCTTAAGAATTTCATCCACCAGCTGGATCCATCTTGCTGCACCCATCCTGACAAAAACGATGCTGTTATGATCATAGCAGCCCGCCACTTCCTCTCCTTCACATATCCTTCCATGGCAGGGCCAAGTAGTCCAGGAATCAGTTCTCCACTTTGATTGATTGAATTTCCAATATGTCGCCCGAGGACCACCGCGTCCTCCAAGGCCATGCACCCGCCTTGGCCAAGATCCGGCGTCGTTGGATGCATCGCATCTCCAGCAACCGTGACATTTCCTGCCCTCAAATTTTTCAATATTAAATCCCACGGATACCTCAGCATCAATGGTGCACAAGTTAATTCCGAAAGATTTGCTTGTTTTACAACGTCAAGGTACATGGGAGGGAAATCTTTAGCTAAATTTTCAATCACTTCTCTTTGGATTGATTCCGGACCATTTGGCACTTCCTTTCCTAAAATGAAAGAGCGTTTATGCGCAGAATTAGCATGAACCGATATAAACATTAGTAAGGTAAAGAAATCAAAGTTACTTCACTATAATAGTCCTCCGTCATTTTACCTTCGCCGGTAGACTTGAACACTAGAAACCAATAAAGTTCTTTGTCATCGAGGGGAACAAAACCAGCCCTTTTGCCCGCACCAACGAACTGACGGACTTCACGGTTGAATCCATGACCTTCTGGATAGAACGCCAATCCACGAATTCCATATCGACCTGAATGGACTGGAGTAGAGAGCCCTAGCCAACGGGCTATCACGGAGTGCACCCCATCACATCCTATCACAACCTATATGTAAACTTAAGTAGTATGTGAGATAAATATGAACTTCTATAAACTTGTAATTGGACGGACTATCCTGGCTGTATGAATTTTGTATAAAAGATATGCACAAATTAAGTGCGATTTCACTGAATTAGGCGGCTCTCGGGAAGGTTTTTGGTCGATTTGTATTATATTTGGTCCAGTAGTTGTTAGTCTCATCTGCATGAAGAGTAATTTTTGTATTGGCCTACTCTATATAAACCGTATTTTTGGACGTTCAGGTTTCTTGGTACCCGTATGAGAATTTTTTTCTTACAACAACAAATTTTCTGAAATTGAGTGGGAAGTGTATTACCTTAGCCTTAATGATAGTTCCATCTTCTAGTTCAAGAACATGAATGGTTGTGCCTTGTTCTTGTTCTTTTGTAATGGATTTTAGTTTAGAAGAGAAACGGATGGAATTCGGAGGTAGTTCTTCTGCCAAGGCCTCTAACAGAGCTCTTCGATGTATTGTTCTTAATCCACCTTTATCTCTGCATTAAGATGTAGATATTTATTAGATCCAATGTCCATGAAATTTTCCCAAGAAAAATACGCAAGGGCTAGTTTTTGTGCTTGTGTGCAATAATTGATAGGATGAAAAAGAGCACCTGTTGCTGTTGGTATCAAAAGTTACCTCCTGAACTGTTTCAGTATTGATATCAGTTATATATCCCCTAAAAGAAAATGTTAAAACAATCATCAAACTTTCAATTCGAGAAAATCCTATTTTCAAAATCATTTTAACATTGGAATTTGGCTTCAAGAAATTCCGCATATAACGATATTGCAAAACCTAGCACAAATCTAGGAATTAAAAGGAAGAAGACGAATAACAAATTCAAAGCATGTACTTGGTTAATGGAGCATAAATAGGGTACAGCTTGTGAGAAACACCGAGTTCATCAAGGGCAATCCATGCATTAGTGAATAGACTTAATGCAGCGCCACTAGTCCTCAGCTCGCTCGATCTTTCCAAGACCAATGCCCTTACCCCTGCCTTCTTCAGCGCCAGGGCGGTGGCCAGGCCGGCAATGCCACCTCCTACAATCACAACCTCCATCATGATCGGTATATAAATCTTTTCGTGTGCGTATTTATGTCTCTATAGCTTTTTTGCGTTAAGATATAATGGATGCATGTTTTCTTATATGGTAGGAATGGCATGGCAGCCAACGCATTTCATTCAAAGTTTGACCCAATACGTGAGCTCCAAGCGTATAGAAATGTCAACCTGCAGATAATTAACAAATTTGATTTAAACATTGACCATATACCTGAAACGATCAAAACATGTAGAAAAGTCAAGATGGGGTCTAAATAGATCATTAAACTTACTGTTAAAACAAATTCCATCTTTTTCCCTTAGTTTGCAAATGCATTTTCAAACCCCCTATATAATTATTTTTCTCTAAATACAAATAAAAAAAACTAAAAATTAAAAATAATGCTAGCTACAATCGAAATATTCAAAAACTAAACAAATTAAAAAAACAGAAAAGGCTTCTCTCTTTTTCATTAATGCAATTATTTCAATTTTGGTGCCATTATTTTTATTAAGGGAAAATGGTAATGCAAGAAACTTAAGCATGATTTTTGAGGATTTGGAAGTCTATATATTTGATTTCAAAGATAAAAGGATTTAAATACTCATTGAATTCGCATTAGAAGAAATAATTACAATTTATCCTTTTTATTGTGATGATATTTGATTGCCACAAATCGTACACTAAGATGAGAATCAATCAAACTAGGTAGAAGCAACAAGGTAGTTAACCACCATCTTATTAAGTCAACTGAAACTATATCAATCAAACTAAGTATAAGCAACAAGATAGTCAACCACCATCTTATTAAGTCAATTGAAACTCATGTATATTGATGTTCTATTTATCAAGCAAAATGCACAATTATGAAACGGAATTTAAAAATGAAATCTTCAAAATTGAGCTTATTAAGTAGCAAACAATAAATATATATCATTATTTACGTTATATAGTAGAAATGGTATAGCAGCCAACGTATTTCATTCAAAGTTTTCAGCAAATACATGCACTCAAAGCATATTGTGACTCGACTTCTAGGTGTCGTCTCCAGGCAACACCTGCTACGGAACCTTTTGTTTTTACGTACACAATCGTAAAACAACTTCCCTTTTGCTTTTTATTTAGAGAAGGATTTTTATTTATATATTACACTGTATCAATAAGGTATTAGCAATGGATATATGGTCAGTTAAAGCACTACGTAAATCATTGCGGATAAGCTTTCAAGGTGCGGATGAAAGGTTAATATAGTGTTTTAGTTAAAAATACGAAAATGGAAAATAACCAATAAAAAATACAAAAAAGTTATAAAGTTAAGAGCCTAAAAATGGGAAATTTCAAAAAAAAAATCTAAAAATAAGAAGATTAGAAAACAAAAATTTTAAAAAGAAATAAAATAATAATTAATTTTATGCGATCAAAAGGCAATTTCCAGAGCACGGAACCATGAAATAATCGCCATGAGATATAAACAAGAATAAGTCACAGCCTAGTGGTAGAATACATGCAAGTGTACATGAAGGACTTAAATTCAAGCTGTGCATTGAACGCTTACCACTTGTTTAAGCTTCAATGGAGAAGAAGGCCTGGCCATGTCCGAATAATTCCTACTCTAATTCGTATATACTTGATTATAATCCACATGAATTGACGGCTAGAACATGTTCTGACAAGGATTATCGCCTCCAAGCCATCGGATCATGACTTCACATGGATCAACGAAGTTTAGAATTCAAAACTCCGGCTAGCTTATCTCTAAGTTTTTAAATCCATGTGCAGTTCTGAATTTGACACGGATTAATGTTTGAATCAAATTCAAGGGCCCAAAATCAATTTTAATCCACTAATGAACGTAGATGACCTTCAAATTGAAGTTAAGCCACGGATCGAAGTTTGAATTTAGAGTCCATGAAATCTGGCGAGGTTATACCTTTGCTAATTGATGCTCATCCTTCTCTAGGAGCGAAGAGCGAAGGGAAGGATTGAGGGGAGAGTCTACTTGGTATGCTTTCAATCATCTTTCGAGATGCTTCGACTATGAATAGCTAAACACTCCCAGAGCTCAGTCAACAACTCCTTTCGAAATCTTTCATATGGGTGCAAAATTGTAACTTTGAAACTAGACACGTTTTCAATACCCATTGATCACCCTTCGACCGCCCCATCCACCACCACCTTAAGCCTTCATCTTCAACTTCTGCCACCCTTCTTAGCAACCAATAACACTAGAAACCCAGTCGATATCTAATCAAAGTTCCAAGCTTTAGCTTAGCAAACACCTGTCGGCCATCACTTTTGTGGAGGTGCTGATTCAAGTGCGGAGTCACACATGTGCTACATGGAAACGTACTACACGTGGTCTAACAAGAAAGTGCCACGTATAAGGATGATTAAGGGGGTGATTGAGATGGAGAGTAGGAGTAGGCAGTTTTAGACAAAGCTCAACTTTACGATGACAGGT